>OZ004700.1:49058427-50258427 GCA_963924545.1 Pogonocherus hispidulus
GGACAATATTTCAAAAGGACCTTCAAAAATTTTCAAAAAATGGATACATAATTTTTTACCTGAAAAAGTTCAAATTTCCAAAGTATTTCATAATTATTCCACTCACACCGTCTCGGATTTCGGGGGGATGTAAACTCCAACCTCAACTAAACCTCTTATCTAAATGATAGTAATTCTGAAAAAATCTGTGAATAAAGTACCTATGATTTGAAATAAGGCAATAAATAAAAAAGAATTATACGAGTACAAAATAACTCTTATAACAAACGTTCGACGTGCGGTCCCTGACTGGGGTTGTTCAAATAAAATCACGGAAAAAGGCGCTACCGGAGACCAGAAGAGGGCAGTAGGTTATTATAGCCGGAATTGAGACTCCCCCCACCCCTTTTGACCTTGAATGACCTTGAATGACCTTTGGATGACCTTGAAGTGACCTTTGGATGACCTTCAAGTGACCTTTGGATGACCTTTAAATGACCTTGACGTGACCTTTATATGACCTTAAAGTGACCTTTGGATGACCTTTATGTGACCTTTGGATGACCTTTACGTGACCTTTACATGACCTTAAAGTGACCTTTGGATGACCTTTGGATGACCTTTGTATAACCTTGAATTGACCTTCGTTTGACCTCTGTAATTGTCAACACAAGACATGACGTAATCGAATGTTTAGGGAAGGGGTATTCTATAATATGTATATATAGAGAGGAGATTATAGCAAGGAATCACACTTCGTTCACTGCCAACCTTATAGTCAACGTCTACAATAGTGCAAATTGTGTGTTGTCCTGTATTAATATTTTCAAGTGAGATCAATTGTTGTATTTATTACTATTTAGATATTACAGCTAGTTATCTTTAAACAAGAAATGGCATTACCAAGTGTTGATTTAAACAAAATTAATAGTAACATTAACAGAGACTTTATTGATATTGCTCGACGATCAATTTCCTCGTTAGAAATTGATACCCCTTATTTGATTAAAAAAATGTCATTTGTCAATACACGTTTTGGAAAGTGCGTTTTGGCTATACTGTTCGATAGTAAGAGTAATGTAAGCTTTAAGTGTTATTTACCAAAGAGGGTTATAGAACACATAACAGAGGACGTTATGAATAAAATGAATTCTTCTTGGGAACAGTACACGATAACTTATTTAGGTCAAAGCGAGCCTACATATAAAGATATTAGATCTAAAGCATTGATAAAATTTGGTATTGCCAACTAATTTTATTTAAAAACATATATCTATTAGTAATAAATATAATTTGTAGATCATATCTTAGTATATTTACCTATTTACACTATTTAACAGTATCTCATATAAGGTTGCCTTTCTTGTTTTATAAGTCTAAAAGGTAATGAATAATTTGCTATATTATACTATCAGTTTTAACAATAACGTTTATTTTGTAGAAAACTATTAAAATGTGGATGCATTATGCTAGCCAACACTGGACTGAAGCTATCGACATCCAGTCAGCTGTGAAAAGAATGAAGAGTGAGTTGGATTGCTTGGTAATGGATAGACTTCATGCTTGTAATTATGACAGGGATTACTGCTTTTCCGAAGAATTGGTTAAACAATTGCAGGAAGATATTGAAAACTATCGCCTTGGTGCTTCGTTGTGTGATAGTTATTTAAATAACACTTTAACTTTGAATAATTTTTGTGAGAAAATGGTGGAGAAAGGACTAAAATGTTTTCTCAATTCCAATTTGCTCGATTATCTACCGTATGCAATTGTTGTGAAATATAAGTTAGCATCTCAAGAATATGGTAGTGATGATCAAGATAATGATGATCAAAAGTAATATAATTAATTTTTTTATAAGTTTTTTTCATTATTTTTACATTATTATATACATTGTATATTATAGTAATAAATTGTATTGTACTAAATATTTCTCTTATTTTGTTGTAAAACAAAAAAAAAAAACGATGTAGTGTAAATAAAAAATAAATAAAAAAAAATTTTAAATCTTTTATTTCTATTTATTTGTCACATAAGTACAAAAAAAAAACACACTATATAAATATAATAAGTAAATACAAAAAAAAATGTTCATCAGTTTACTTAAATCCATTATGTACAGACCCATCCAAAGCATTATAAGCCAAATAAGAATCATGAATTATCAATGCATAAACCCGTGTATTCTCAGGAAAATGTTTCTTTCGAGTTTCAAATTCCAGTTTTATGTCTACAGTGGATGACTTCATGGCGTCTTGTTGATGTGAACAGTCGATAACAAATAATGGATTTTTTTGGAATTCACCAATATCCATCATCGGTTCATAATTATCTTTATCGTAGAAGCTGGATTGAAACTTTTCATAAGCATAGTAAGCTGAAGAATACAATTTCTTTCCAAAATCTAAATTCCAGCGTTCATATGGATATACTTCTGAGTTTAAGTATAGTCGGATGTTACTTACATCTGCATGAATGAATTGAGTAACGTCCTTGCTTATATTATCAGAACTGTCAGTACTCTGAAAGCCGATAATAATATATCGAGGTCTTTCTAAACTTGTTGTGGTTTTTATAGGCCATATATCAGTAGCTGTTTTTCTTAGAGTCGGTAATTCATATAAATCCCACATGCGATAGGCCATTTTAACCGTAGCATTTACACCACCTTTCTTAATGCGATTCAGCAACTTCAGTTTTTGTGTATCTTCAGGGATGATGTGCCTTAGCCTCCATTCGATTTTATTAATTTCGAGATCTGCATCAACTTCTCCAATGTAACAATTCTTAAAAGATCGAGCTATTATTAGTATAAGCTCTTGTTTGGTGTTGAGAATGCCCCTTGTATAATCTTCGGCGAAACCCATAAGATACTTTAGAGGCAATTTGCCACTAAAAAAGTGACTGTTGGTATCCAAAACGTCCTGGTTTTTCACTGTTAGTCCCCATCCACAAGATAGTAATGATTTTAAATGTGTTTGTCCCCATGACACCATGGTTTTCATTGTTGTTGTTATACCAGGTTTTCGAATAACAGCTACTTGTTCTCCACCCATTTCATAACGAATTTCATCGAAAAGAAATGCTAACGCATTATTGGATAGGTAACACATTTTAGTGGCATCACTTGGGGTAAATTTACCTTCGATATATATATAACTTTCAGCAATATCGAGAATAAGATCTTGGCAGTGAATAGGAATTCTTATTTCATCCGAATTTCTATAGTACGGTGATCCATATGGTTTGTAAGTGTGCTCATGTAGACTAACAAGTGAATTATCAAAGAAAGGTTCATCAAACACATCCAACTTTGCACTAGTTGACGTCATGATTACAAATATTAAGGTTTCAGCTTTAATCCAATTGACTGAAGAAAGATACGATCTCTAGCAGACAATTTAGATGTTGACCGTTTAACGTTCTTTCGTATAATAAATGGCTTGTCACACTTGTTCAAAACTTTATTACTATTTGTATGTAACAGAGATGGAAAATGTTTTCTTTGATTAAAACAAAAGCCCATTATATCCTGATAGTTTAATATAGCTTTTTTAATTCTAGCTTCACAATAATTTTCTCACCACGAAAGTCTACCAGAATACCATTATCATCTAATATACGTAATGTAATGTTTTCGATAAACTGACGTCCTTCAGGTCTTACAGACATATAAATAATATTTTGTGGTTCCTTGGAGAGTTTGAATCCAGGTTCAACATCTATATCAAATTCGTAGAGAGTATGTGCTTCTTCGCCATTCATATAAGCTCCAGAAGTGATATTGCAATCAACACGAATAATTCTAACTTTCATTATATCAACTGGTAATGTAGATTCAAGTGAATTATTTGCAGAATATACTTTGTTTTCAAATCCTAATATAGTTGCAATAGAATACTTGTGAGTAAAGTCGATCTCATATTTAGATACTATTTCACATTTCAGCGTATTATTGTTGGCTTTTAATGTGAAATATTTATTAATATTGAAGTTGTCATCCTTAACACTGCGTTTTATTATAGATTCCAAAGCACTTTGAATTGCTCCATTGATTTCATTCAACTCATATGCTCCTGGAGGAATTTGAAAGAAAGTAGTAGGTGATTTATTCTTCAATTTGAATCCAATAATATTATTTTTCTCATCGACATTTAATATTGAATTGTAAGAATAGAATCCATGTAGTCCCAATCCATATCGACAACTTGTATCGAGTTCAATTGGAGGGTAAAAGTTAGCGCTTAACACACTAGATTGTCCTGAGAACGTGAATGTACGAGACATGACTAACACATATAACTTGTTAACACATCGTTTTATTGTTGCTTACAGCAGCAGTTGAGACACATTTCCTGTCTTGAATTTGATGGTACCATATTAAACCTTGCAGAAACTTTATTTTCGGACGCTACAGTAACATCGCGTATATTGCAATAGCAACACAAATATTTTCGTGGTGGAGGTCCGTCATTCACATCAATAGATTGTGATGTATTATCGTCACTGTAATGTTCCAAACAATATTGATACTTCATTACATCAATATCGCTTTTTAAATGCTCAGGTAATTTATCCCACACCCATGCGATTTCATTTGAAGCACAGGTGATCATCACTTCTTTAGGAAAATCAGCTAATTGTTCCTTTGTCAATTTTGTAAGAGTCCTATACTTTGAGAAAGCTCGCAACGAATCCGCCGTCTTTTTAATTTTTTCACGTTCTTCTTTTGGAGTCATTGGAAAATTCATTGTTAGTTAGAAATCTTAAACACAAATGTCCACACCACACTGTATTGTAGTTCTGCTGACGGTCGTAGTTGTAATAGATTATCGGATTTGATTTAATGTAGAAATACTTTAAGAGTTCCCTGGGTGGGGGAAGATCTCCGAAACTATCGTAGTAGTTAATAATATTACCAATTTTCTTGTAGGCTACCCAATGTGTTCCTCTACCATTTATACCGTCTAAATTCAAAATTGCAGATTCAGTATGTAGGGCACCACTCTCAGGAAGATTGTCTCGCATAAATACACCTCGAAAATATGGAATTTTAAAAATATTAGCATAATAACTAATATCAATGTCGCTGAGAGCTCTTCGAGGTAGAGACTTTAGAAGTTTTTTGGATTGTTCGGCTTCAGATAAAGTCCTAATCCAGTTCGATATGGTTTTAAATACAATCCTTCGCCTTTTTTTCCAAGAGGCATAGATTCAATTTTTTTATTATGACGCACCCCTTCAGCCATGCGCTGATTTGCATTTTTTACATCACTTATTGTTTTATATAGACCTGCAGCACCGCCGGCTAAACTTCCCAGCGCCGATAATCCCGCAAATATAGGAATTAATGGTAAAATTCCACCAACTTTCGGTATAGGTATAATTCGCGGAGTACGAATATTCCTTTTACCCCCTGATGTTTTCACAAATTTTCGTGCTGCTTGTAAAGCAAAATGTGTTGCTTTTTTTGTATCATTAGAAACGAATCGTTTACCGCCAGCTTTACGTATTTCATCTCGTACTTTATGAACAATATTACCACCAAAGCTGACCTTCTTTTTCTTAATATTCTTCTTTTTATTTGCCTTTCTTCTGGGAACTGATTTAGATTTACATCCCATACCTAAACGACGTTTTGCTTTCATGATATTTGTAACTAACCAGGCGGATGCTTTTTCTCTAAAATTGGCGTCTTTAGATTTAACCCTTTCCCAGGCGCGCTGTTCTAATTCGTAGTCTGCTTTATGGCGTGTTGGTAAATCTTTATGATCTTCGTAAGCAGCGTCGTGAACTTTGCAAGCTTGGTCCAGACCATTAATGCCTGGATCACCTCTGGCAATCCTTTTTTGAAATTTTGTACCCGGTCCACAGTACTGGTAGCCACCGGGTAAATGTAATTCAAAGGGTAGTTTATTTATTAAAGAATTTATAAATCCCCTTCCTGTTCGCGAATTAGACACTTTACGTCTAGACTGACTGACGAACGGCATTAAAATAAACAAAACGTAGTAAAACTTTCTTTATAACACCGATTACTTCGATGGTAACACTAGGAACGCTAGTTATCGATTAAAATATTGAATACACCGTTTATATCTATTTATATCTATTTATATTGTATCCAACCCTCAAACAATGCGGATTGTAAAGCAAAAGCAAACATTTGTAGTGGATAATTTCGATGAACGTGTAGGAAGTGGTGTAAATATCAACAATAGACGCCATGGACCCTTGTTGCCTTCAACAATTCGGGGTTTGTTAATCGGTCCTTCGAACTGTGGGAAAACAAATGTTATGATTTCCCTTATTACACATCCCCACGGTTTACGTTTTGCTAATATTTATTTATATTCCAAGTCACTGTATCAACCAAAATATGAATATCTTCAGAAGATTTTAAAACCCATTGATGGATTAGGATTTTACACATTTAATAATAACGTAGAAATTGTGGAACCATCTGAAGCAAAACCGGACTCCGTTTTCATTTTCGACGATATCATATGTGAAAAACAAGATATTATTAGGTCATATTTTAGTATGGGCCGACACAAATCCATAGATAGTTTTTATCTGGCTCAAACATATTCCCGAGTACCAAAACAATTGATTAGAGACAATTCGAATTTTATTATAATGTTTAAGCAAGATGAAATGAATTTGCATCATATATTTCAAGATCATGTATCACCGGACGTTACCTTCAAAGAGTTCTTGGATATGTGTGCAAAATGCTGGGAAGATAAATATGGATTTTTAGTAATCGATAAAGATAGAGAACTAAAAGATGGTAGATACAGAAAAGGTTTGGACAGTTACATATATCCGTAATGCATGCCAATATATATATCAATTGTAAAGGTAGTGATGGTGGGTACACATCGAAAGAAAATGAAGAGATCAGTAGTTGATAAGGACGAAAATAATGATAGTGAAATAGATTTGAAACGTAAATTAATAGAAGCCACGGACGCTGTTCGCAAAAAATTCAATTACATAAAAAATAAACATGTAGAAAGTCAAATGGCCTTGGAAAAAATATATGAACCGTTAACGAAGCCATTAAAAACTATTTCTGAAACAACGCAGGAAACAAATCGTAAATTTCAAACCACACAGCAGTATTTAACAACACAGCCTAAAAAACCCTCTGCAGTAATCAAAACACCGAAATTCGAATCAGATGAAACAATTAGGGAAAGTAATTCTTATATGGAAACGCCGCCACCATCGTCTGTAGGGACACCTTCAAGTTCTACCACGTCTAGTAGTAATTTGCGAAATTTAACTGATGTCGTTTCAACCTACATCAATGGTGTTAAAGCTGGTGAATCTACGTTCGATAACAAGTATGGGGTGCGAGTTGATGTCGATACTGGAAAGTTAGCCATGGGCAACTCCGAAGTGCGATTTCAGGGTGACCTTATATCATTTTGGAGAAATAATAAGAAACTCGGAACATATAAAGGAAATTCTCAGTTATACGATTTACTGTTTTTAAAATTCCCCCCAGATCTAAACAGTGCGGGTTATGGAATCACCGATGAAAATAAAAATATATTTGGAGACATATTGAATATAACGAATGCGGCATATAAAAATTACAATGTAACATTGGGATACAATCCTAGTAAATCAAAAAAGTATGTCGAAATTATAAAACCACTTTTACAACGTGGAATGTCAACTCGATCCAAGAAAGGTGCGGGTCTAATGTCATCTCAGAAAATATATACAGGCAAAAAGGTGGATTACATATACTGGAATAAGCCCAAAGAATTAATCGACCGCTTAAGATTATTGTGGAGTTCTAAAATGGCTGGACATTCAGGTCATGAGAATGAAATAATATCCCTAATTGATGAATTAAGGGAAGAAGGAATCATCTATTAGAGAAATAACTATCGCATTTTATTTCATCAACCATAAATACATATATAAAGCAGATATCAGTTTATTTTGTCAATTGTAATTTGAACGCAATAGAACGATGGGCTCCATTGATAAATTTGGACGCCGAAAAGGACCTAATTGTAAAGGTCATCGTGGTCCGCAAGGCATCGGTTTTAAACTTACTACTGAAAAACAGTATGACATCCAAGGAAAGCAATTAAAGAATATAGGAGATCCTAGAGATGAAAATGATGGTGCAACATTAAACTACGTGAATTTAGTTATGGATGCCTGCAAAAAAGATATCCTTTCCGCTCTACAAAAATCAGCTAATCTTATAACCGATAATTTAGTAAACTACATAAAGAGAGAAAGGAACGAAATCGTGGATGAAATAACAAAAACGTTTCAAAATTTACAACTAAAAATAGATACAACGATAAGCGATATGAAAACTGAAATAGATGAATTTAAAAATACAAGTGAGAGAAACTCGGATGCTCATACTAAGTTGGTGCAAAATATGACTGGTTTCATACTTGATGTAGAAAAAATTGAACAACTTATTGCGAAATATCATCCCCCGAGAGACACAGGAGGATTAGCATGGCCAGGTATTTCATTACGACCAACCGATTCTAAGATCATCACAAGTTGAGTAAAAAATTTTATGCCTTATATAAATAAAACAAGGAGCAGCTCATCACAATAAGTCATTTCAAACAGAACGTGGAACATCTAAATGTATATTACTATTATTATTAATAAACTTGAATAATAAAAAAGGTATAATGTTCATTAGTGGCACAAAACGACAAATTGTCAATGAATTACATAAACCAGCACGAAAAAATTTTAGAAGGAGAAGAACCGTAATAAAAGGTTTGGCAGACTTATGGCAGATTGACTTGGCAGAAATGCAGAATTTTGCAAATGAAAATAAAGGTTATCGTTATATACTCATAGTAATTGATTGCTATTCTAAATATGTTTGGGCCAAACCGTTAAAGAAAAAAACTGCTATGGAAGTTTCTATTGCGATGAAAGAAATTCTTCAAGAAGCTGTTTATTCCCCAACAAACTTACAGAGCGATCAAGGACTCGAGTTTTACAATCGCCAGTTCTCCACAGTGATGCATGAATATGGCATAAATCATTATTCCACATTCAGTACAAAAAAGGCAGCAATCGTGGAACGTGTAATTAAAACTTTAAAAAATTGGTTATATAAAGAATTCTCGGCCAGAGGCAATTACAAATGGTTTGATATACTTCCTGATATTATAAAGTTGTACAATAATAAAGTCCATCGTACAATAGGGATGAAGCCCATAGATGTAAAATATACAACAAAGTTAAGTGTATATAATCATCCCAAAGTCGCATTAAAATCAAAATTCCATGTTGGTGACATGGTTCGGATTAGCAAATACAAAGGAATATTTGAAAAGGGGTATACAGCCAACTATTCAACGGAACTTTTTAAAATTGTTAAAGTTAATGTAACAAATCCCGTCACATACATGATAGAAGATGTGAGAGGTCAACCTATTAAAGGATGTTTTTATGATTATGAACTTCAGAAGACTAAACACCCCGATGTATACTTAGTGGAAAAGATTTTAAAGAAAAGAGGTAATAAATTGTTTGTCAAATGGCTCGGACTACCACCAGATCAGAATGGTTGGATCAACAAGACTGATATAGTTTAATATATATATAGTAATTATCTTGCTTTGTAAAATGATATGGTAAAATATATGCTTAATTTAGTATATTTGCAGTTGTATGTAACACTTATAGTTATATTTTTTTTCTATTATCACAATAAAATTACTTTTCAAGTATTATTTTTTTTTTGTTTTTTTATGCATATTGCACAAAAGAGGAGAACTTGGAATAAAAAGAAACACACTTTGGACAGAAAACACACTATATTTAAAAATTAAAATACAAAATAATACAACTAAAAAATATACAACTAAAAATATAATACAAATAATAAAATAAAATACACAATTAAAAAAATAAAAATATACAATTAAAAATATAATTGTTCTTAAGTAGCAAGAAAAATTATTTCTTGCTACTTAAGAACTGTTGGCTCTTCTCCTCCTCTCGGCGACCCATCAGGTGGAGCCATCGCGCTCTTTCGGCATATCTATATGCCTTCTTCTCCGTCTTGGTCTTGTTGACTACCGGATGGCAGCTCCGGATTACCAACCGGTCCTGGATCGCCTCCCTGGGGTTGTATGTGCGTCCTGGGACGCATTCATTATCCCAGCTCTCCTCCATTGCTGGCTGCGGCTCTGGTCCTATATGTGGATTAATAAGTGTTTTCCCTGGGTTTGGCATCCCAGGTTCTACACATTCTCCATCCCAGTTTTCAGATTCTAAGATATTCATTTTATTTTCTTTAACTCTGAACTGTTGAGCTTAACTGTCAAATAGATTCAAGTTACGGATATATATAGGCAAAAGTCATCCCTCCTCTCGCATTTTGAATGAGAGAGATAATCTGAACCTCCCTTCCACTTACTATTGAATGGTAGGTTTTAAAGTTGGCCACTAACCCCTCCTACTTAATATAAGACATCCCCACTCTACCACGAAGACATCATATACCATAAAGTACGTTCTGATGCTCAGTGTGAATGAGGTAGCGTGAATGACATTGTACGAATGAAAGAGTACTTGTTTAATAACTATTTTTATTCCCATTCCTAATTATTATTGTACAACTAGTTACATGTTATTAAGACATTGCATGTATATTACCTATATTACATACGTTACATATAATTATTATGTTTGTTTCTCAATTACCTATAATTACTCTGTATGTAATAACTATAATTATTTTCTGTACAAATAGTTAGCCGTTAATAAAACATTACATGTACATTACCTGTATTACTTATGTTATATATAATTATTAAGTTTGTTCTTCAATTACATGTAATTATATTGTATGTAATAATTATAATTACTCTCTGTACAAATACAAATTACATTGTATGTAATAATTATAATTATTTTTCTGTACAAATAGTTACACGTTAAACATTTACGTTACACGTTACATTACGGGTAATGATTAACATTATGCTTGTATTTTCTATATGTCAATTACCGCGTAATCAATGATGAGGTTTCTTCATATACAGTTTATTTACAAATTGCATCGTTTAATCTATCAAAAACTACTTAACACTATTTATTGCAAAGTATACAACAGTCTGTTAGTTTCAGTTGATTAAGGGGTAATTGACAAGAGTCGCAGGTATGTAATACAGCATCCTCCAGTCTGATTGTCCTATGTGATTCGATGTATTGGTATCTGGAGGTGGGGGTAACGTTAACGGTAAACCACTCAAAGCATCTATAACACAGGAAATAAAGTCTATCACCTGGCACTACGATGCAAGACACCGTATTGCAATACTGTTTTTGTCCTGTAAAGATATCTATAGCTTCCACATATACCCCACGAGCAAGCCATTGGTCGGCATCAGCTTCCATACCTTCATCATCTTTCTCTTGGAATACATTCAATCCCGCCTCGACCAATTGTCTTATTGACAAATTCGCTTGAGGAACGTTAGCAGCGTTAAGGGGATCGGCCTAAATGACACAAAAATATATAATTTACCTTCAATTAAAATGGAAAATTACATACTATAATACTTACCTCATCACTCTCTTCATAGCTGTTTTCTTGAAAATTCGTGGTAGCTAACCAGGTAAGGAATTCAATATGAGGTTGCCCTACAGCCATTTTCTATTACTTAATACTTTACTATTCGCAGATCAAATGAAACTGAGTTAAGGTAGGGTCCTCCTCCGTTTAAATATAGTGTGTGACATCATCGAGTGGAGGGGGTAACATTGTCATATATACAAATGTAATTTATGAAATCACCATCGCATAAAATAATATTTTAACAATTTCTTCTAATTTTTTTTAAGGTGACACGAATTATGAATTTTTTTCCCGATGCGAACGAATGTTGGTATCAATCGATAGAAAATGTAAAGATGGGTAATTGGAAAGGTCATACATGTATCCGTAATATCGTAATTGAAAAAGAAATTTTTTTTCTCATTTTTAAATCAACTTAGAAAAATTTTTTTAGAAATTTTACATACGGTTTTTCTGAAATTTTCTCGGATGCTAATAAAAGCGGTATCAATCGATAGGAAATGTCAAGACGAGTAATTTGATACGTTACACGGGGTACTACGTATTCTTAGAACACGAGAAAATGAATTTTAAAAATTTAGGCTAAAAAAAAGGCTAAGCGACTTAGAATATTTTTGGTTTTGTCTTTTACCACCCACCCTCCCCCTAAGCCATCCATCCAAACCCCCCTCCCTTCCCTCCCCCCAAAAATTTTTTCGCGCAGCTCTAGCTATTTCCCTTCCTTGAAATCGACCAAAACAGTGCGCTCTCCTTTCCCTTTCTAGTTATCCCTGCGCAGTAAGTTCCACAAGCAATCTTTTTTTTTTGGGGGGGGGGAGGGGGAGGGGGGGGAGCCCCCAAAGGGGGGTGGTTGGGGGGGGGGGTTATATGTGTTTTTTATGGGTTTTGAGATGTGGGAAGGATGAGGGAAAATTGGGAGTGGAGTGGGGTTAGGGGGTGAGGATTTCCGATAGTCACAACCTCCGGTGTCTCCGTTTTCGCGCACGAATTTAACATTATTCGTTAACGATGCTCCTCATATGCTCCTGCTGCGCTAGCAGTCGATCGCGCTTTCGCTTTGAAGCTTCCCAGGCCGCTTCCGCATCGCGCAAGCTATCGCGGATGTTCTGCACTACTTGCGCGTGCATATCGACCTCGCGATTGGCTGCTATCAGCCCCTCGCTATTGTCCCGTTTCCATTGCTTGACTAGATCAAGCATCTGGATTTGGGACTCCTGCGAGAAGACTTGCCGCAGGTCGTCTCCGCTATCATCTCCGATGGGCTGAGGTTGATTACCGCCCGGTTGTTCACGTCTTGGCTCGGCCGACACGTGAACATCGGCGCTGGTAACCAACCTTATGGGGGCCTGATGTTGGTTTGCCCCGTCAGATGGCGTCTCCCTCGCCGATGACGTAGTTGCCGCGTTGTTATCGGCCGCCTTAATCGACGAGGGAGACGCCATCTTGGTGCTTGGTCCCCCCACAATGGCGTCACACACGATCTCGTCTTCTGTGACGCTGCTCATCGGCGACAATAGCGGCGGCACCACCGTATTTTCTTCCTCGCTGCCTTTTCCCGCAACTACCACCGCCTGCTCACTCCGAGTCCCGGTTTTCGTGGAAGTCTTTGGCCGCTTGGCCACCGGCACCAGGGCGATTTCGGTGCCCTGGGGAAGCTGAACCTGCGGTGGCAATTGCGGAATTGCCGGCTGCAACCACTGGCGATGCAAGATCCGCTGGGCCGGCGTCACCAGCGGTTGGGCTTGATGTTCAGCCCTTGCGGTGGTACGCTTTCTCGGACGTTTTAAGCCGACCATCGTTAACGCAGATATTTAAAAATAAATGACAACACAAACACGAAAACGCGAAAAACGAGTGAAGCTAATTTAACAACAATTACTCAGACTCTTCACGAAGACACACGTCTGTACCCGGCGGAGGCTGGAAGGAAAAGAATTTCACAAACGTCTCTAGCGTGGTTCATGGCTTCCACTCCCCCTCTCAACTTGCGCAGTGATTCTACGCAGCTTGGGTTAGATTTGGACTCCCTCCACCTTTGATTATGCGCCCCGTTTGTCTGTGTTACCAACTCACCAATGTTACCAACCTCATTTTCTATTCATTCCATCTTTCTTTATTACCAGTGTTACCAACTTTCAATTTTATTACTTGCTCCCTTTTACATACTTCAGTCTCTGTACATTCTGTTCTTTCATTCCATTCAAGATTCAATTTATTTTTTTCAACCTTTATTTATTTTTCTATCTTACACTATTCTTACTGCTCTAACATTAATTATATGTATACATTTATTTAATACTATTGTTAACCTAAGGATTGTCTTATCCAGTTTACTTTATGTGTGAGTCTGTCGCGACGGTTACTTATCTCTTCCAGTCGACTAGTCGTGGCTGTGAATAGATGGTTTAAACGAGTGATTTCCTCCTCCAACCCGTTCGCTTCTTGTTGGGTACTTGTAAACTCCCGATCCGCATCCATTTTTTCCTTTAGCAATTTATTTTTTAATGCTATCGCTTGTCTAATTATTGTCATGTCTGTTTCTTGAGAAAACATGTTGAGATTCTCCTCCTCGTCGTCGGGTATGGTGATAGGGTTCTCTGTTGCTGCCGATTGTTCTTGCTCTCTTCTGTTCCCTATCGGTATAGCAGAGACTTCACCTAGCAAGTGTTTTAGTGTACTTGCTCCTTCTTCTTCCTTCACTTTTGGTTTTTTGGATGATCCATCTTTCTCGGTGGTGCGACGGGACTTTTTTGTGGATCGTCCTTTATCTTTAATTTTTTCACTTGTCGATTTTTCTGATTTTATAAAGTCGTCCTCGCTCCATGGTGACATTTGATGGATCATATCCGCTATCACTGCATTGCTTACGTTCTCATGACCCTCTTCATTGATTACTTCGGCCAGAGCTTGGTGTACGATATCCACTGGAATTGAGGCCTCGCCGTGGGATGTCTCCTGACCGTTCAACGATTCTGCTTGCCGCCATACATTTTGATATGGTTCTGTGAAGTAGCCCGGATGCTGTGATGTCGAAGCCGTGGGGTATGTTGCGTTTTGTTGTTGTCCATTACCTGGGTTTGTAAATAATGAATGCAACTGGTTGTCTTGCATATTAACCCCTGGTATTATTATATTGGATAATACTTTAAGTGTTTCTATGTTCTTCTGCGGTGCTCTGCGTGATGTTGAATTATCCTTGGATTGATGCTTTCGACTTCCATGTACTTTTTGATTAACGTTTCTACAATTACCCATTGTATTAAACTTAGTACTTTGACAAACTGTTACTAGCACTGTTACACTCGACGACGACTGAAGGAGTGACAAACTCCTCCGATTCGACTTCAGCTTTTATAGGATCCGACTCGCTCCGCCCACCCTCCCACTGTACTACAGTGAACGAGTATTAGCTCCTCCTATCCTTCTTAACGTTCTATAGGATATGACTTTCTCCCCACCATCCCCACTCTACCACGAAGAGATCATATATACCTTAAAGTACGTTCTGATGCTCAGTGTGGATGAGGTAGCGTGAATGACATTGTACGAATGAAAGAGTACTTGTTTAATAATTATTTTATTCTCATTCCTAATTATTATTGTACAAATAGTTACATGTTAATAAGACATTGCATGTATATTACTTACGTTACATATAATTATTATGTTTGTTTCTCAATTACCTATAATTACTCTGTATGTAATAATTATAATTATTTTCTGTACAAATAGTTACCCGTTAATAAAACATTACATGTACATTACCTATGTTACTTACGTTATATATAATTATTAAGTTTGTTCTTCAATTACATGTAATTATATTGTATGTAATAATTATAATTACTCTCTGTACAAATACAAATTACATTGTATGTAATAAGTATAATTATTTTTCTGTACATATAGTTACGCGTTAATGAGACATTGTGTACATTACCAATGTTACAAGTTTATTCTTCAATTGCCTATAGTCACGCTGTACTTAATAATTATAATTATTTTTTTTTGTAATCCTTAACGTTCGTTACATTTCTAATTATTGTACAAGTAATCACATGTTAATACGACATTGCTTACATTACATATAATCATTACATTTGTTCTTCGATAGCCTATAATTACATTGTACTTAATAATATAATTATTTTCTATAATCTTAAACATTTACTACGTTTCTAATTATTTTAATGCTAATATCATACTTTTTTTTGTACCGAGCTCATGCGAGATTACATACATATACATCTATACATACATCTATTACATGCGTTCGAATATTATGATATGTTACAGTTACTTTATATAATATTTTTTTATTATAATTACATCTTTTCTTACTTCACTGTACGTCATAATACATACTTTTACATTTAACTTTATTCTAATTACTTATGGTACGAGTAAACACACATATTCGTTTCGTCTCTATGTACAATCATCATATTAATTCTTCTAGCGCGTTTATCAAATATCTCAATCTAATTTGACTATTATCGATATTGCACCCAGCTGTTTGACTTAAAGCGGCTACGAACCATTCAAAATTTTTCTCCGCATCCGTTAAATAATATTGTATATCATTGTGGCCCCACGGTAGGCTTCGTGTTGTATTTGGTATTATGAATCTTTTATCGTCGAAGTAAGACAATGCCACTTTATTTTTTATTTCTGTGTATATATTGTGTAATTCGCTCCGAAACGAACTCATTTTTCTGAATATGGTACCGCCTTGCTCTACGATTTTCTTATAATCTTCGACTGTTAAATTCTTTTTTATTACTGATTTCTTTACGCCTTTAGCTTTTTTGACTTCAGTATTCACCGACTTTACGTAATAAGCTTTTGCACCTGTTCCATAAAATTCCATTATGGGATCCGAAGGGAATTCATCTTTCATATTTCCCAATACGGATGCCGTTACGGGAATACCGAACTTATTACCTTCTTTATAATTTGACGTATCGAATATGCTCGGATTTGACTTGATAAATTCATAAAAATTATCTGTATACACTTTTATAATTAACGAATCGGTATCCGTATATAGCAAAGAGGCCTCATCTTTATAGTTTCTCTTTATGGTGTCATAGTAAAAGTCGTACAACACTGTCTTGGATAACTCTAAAATTGAAAACCCCAGATAGAGCGGTTTATTATAATGAGTTCTTGTTCTCCCCATATGTATAGCCACGAAGTCTTCTGAAAATGCTGTACAAGTTTTAAAATTAGGACGAGCGATTAATGTGTTTGCCCCTAAGGATTTCCCCCTCCTTTCCCAATGAGTTATCAGTTTAATATCTCTTCTATTATCCACGTTCTCCATTGTTTTTCCGTACACTGCGTTATTCATTAATTTGTATAAATCCCGTTCGAATTTATTTGTTGCCTTGTTCCTCATTTCGGTATTTAAATCTATGTATACTTTTAACCAACAACTCTGCTCGAATTTTATTATGCGATGTATTTTTTTCAATTTTAAACCGTTTCTTATGGCTTGTTTTAAATTTCTAAAGTGTATTATGTATTTACTTTTATTATTCAAGTTGGGTATCAATTTAGGAATTTTTGATCTTGAACCGGGTGGAATCATACTTTCGGCTAAAAATGGTAAATCTCTATGTGCGTCGTGCAATTCCAGCGGATATTCAATATCAACTTCTAACATATACCCGTAACGATTCTCATCTGGAATATTCATGACGTTGAAATTACCGATTTCTTGATCGTTTAACCATTCGAATCCGCCGGTTGGTAAATACTGTGACATACTATGGCCGTATAGATTTGTTGCATCCAAATATGTTATAAAAGATGAACGTTCTTGTGGGTTATAATTTGGAACAAAAATATTATTTGCGATGTGTTTTCGCTCCGAACACTGACTAATACCGCCACGAATTCCTTTTTTAATAAAATGAATCATTGAAATATCTGTCAGTAATTCTAATTTTACTTGCGTGAGTCTTAACATAGCATCCCAAGCTAATCCCGGGGCAGTAAAATATTGTGCGGGATCCAAATGATATTTATCTAATGAAATGTTTCGAAAGTTTTCAAATACGTCGCATAATATAAGTACGTCTGATTTTAAGTAAGTATCCGAATACTCCCCCAAATTTTGACACTTAAATATATTCCAAGTTTTTTGCGCCCTACGATAATCGGCATCTGATATATGCTCTTCTGATAAATTGTCATAAAATTCTTCTTTCGCGGGTAAATTTTTATTGTTTAGTTTGTCCAATGTCGTTAAGAAACTATAAGGAAAAACGCCCTTTTGTCTAATTAAATTAAATTGTTCGTAATCTGGAAAATGTTTAACCGTTTCTTGAAATTGATTATCGCTCAAGTTTTGCGCTAAATTTTCTAGTGAAGTGGATAAAAATTTAAAACTATCGATAAATCTCATCTTCAAATATTTTTTCTTTACTTTTCCCTCTTTGTCCGTATAATCATGCAAATACAGGTTTTTAGTAAAAGATATGTATTTTTCTTTGCTCTGAGCTATTACTTCTATTCTATCTTTATTAGAACACAACTCTTTAATAAAAAGGTGGGAATCGTAAGAACTCATACTGTGTAATATAATTGGAACAAAATTAGGTAATTTATAATTTAAATTACAAACAGAATGAGCAGCTCCGAACCTTTTCTTGCCCGTCAAATGACAATGGTCTCTGACTTTTACCTCCCCTTCAAGAAACGGTTTTTCACATATACCACAAACGGTTGCATTCGAAAAGTCCTGTTCTTCCTCCGCAGATAAAGGATTCATTGGAACGAACTCTTTCAAATGTTTATTATAGATATCAGTTAAATCCGCCTCGATGCGCTTTATAAATTCTTTACCGGCATTTTCCCCTCTGTATAATACAAATTTAGATAAAGAATCGTCAAATGAACATTTTATTATGTATGCAAATGAGAACGGTTCGTGACTGAACGTTTTGTTACTAAAAGATTTTGTAGGATCGGGTTCACAAGTGTCGTGTGGTTTTAGAACTGATTCGAAATCGGCATAAACTACGAAAGGTACTTTCAATTGCTTTTCGAAATTTTCAAATTTTAATATGTTTTCGGGAACGCTATTTCCAAACTTATCTATACGAAGTTTATTTGAAGGCGTCGTCGTATAAACATGATTGCAATCATTACTTTGATGTTGTAATAACGCTTTTTCACTACTGAAATACATTAAACAACCGTCACAAAAATATTTTCTGTGTTCGTGAAGTGAAACTTGACTGGAAACTAATTTTGAAAAATTTTTTATCCAGCAGTAGTGACTTTTTATACATTCCTTTCTACAATGATGGTTCTCTCCACAGTCCTCTGTAATAAGTAACAAATTTACATGATAACGTAATTTCTTTGATGCATAGCGCAGCGGTCCTACTATTTCGTATTTCATTTTATTATCAACAAATTCCTTTTCTAAACCGTAAACGCTAACTGATATATTATTCATCACTTCAAATTTCGTAATATCTTTTAATTTAATTGGAAATTCCATACCCGTCACATTTAAAACTGTAGAATAATGTGGATACGAAGAGACCTCCTGAACTGGTCCTCTAGGTGGATATAGTGCTGAAGTAATGGCCCATGCAAAACAGTTCTGATCATCGTTTCTTATGTTCACTACAGCTTTCTTATTTTCGATAAACTTTGGTAACTTCATGTATGACGATGCGCACAGAGGACTATTTTTATTTATATTTACTTCCACATATAAAACTTCAACGATAGCCCAACCTGAAACATTGAATACATATATGTATAAAACTAATTAATTGTATTTTATGAATTACATACCAGAATCTTTTTCTTCAAATTCAGATGTTTGAGATATCATTTTATCGACAAATTCTTGATAAATATTATTCAGATCTTTGGATTCGTCTATAATCTTGTTAGAACTATTGAAAGTCTTAACATCCGTTGTTTCTTGTTTCGGTAATGTGTATTTAGCAAATGTTTCCATATTCATTTTTGCAGATTTGTGGACTTTTACAATTTCTTCCAACAATTTCAATATCTTCTCCTTTACTTCGTCGAAAAACAAATTGTAATCTATATGCTGATTTTGACTATGCACTCGATAACTAATAATTCTACATTTGAAGGCACTGTTAATAATTTGTACGCCATCGCATTTAGGAGTACAAGACATTGATCTATGCTCGAGGGTTCTGCGATGCGAATTTATTTGATTAGCAGGTATATTTTTGTTACAACAAATAATGGTTTGAGTACTTGAGGAATCCATTCTAGCACGTTTAGCACTGGGTCCATCATCACTAGTCATTTTCGATTTGCAAGACATTATCTCATGACGACGTAAATTGTCACTGCGCGTAAACGTTTTACCACAATTACTACACAAATGCATTTTTTTTTTTTGTTGTATTACACGTTCCTCACGAGAATTTACTTCAAAATGATTTCAGCTTGCCCATTCCCTCCTTTTAAATATGGGATTGGGGAGTGGGGGAGGAGTCGTGTCTGTTTACTAAATGACGTCACTCTAAGGTCATCCAAAGGTCAATTCAAGGTTATACAAAGGTCATCCAAAGGTCACTTCAAGGTCATGTAAAGGTCACTTCAAGGTCATTCAAAGGTCATCCAAAGGTCACTTCAAGGTCATCCAAAGGTCACTTCAAGGTCATCCAAAGGTCACTTCAAGGTCATCCAAAGGTCACGTAAAGGTCATCCAAAGGTCATTCAAGGTCATTCAAGGTCAAAAGGGGTGGGGGGAGTCTCAATTCCGGCTATAATAACCTACTTATCTATACTTTCCCTATCATAGACAATTCATAATATCCCAATTTTAAATGTTTTTGTACCTACTTGTGTACAAAAATTGGTGGTGGTGTCTTTTCTCCAATCCAACTTACATTTTAGAATAACTAATTTTGAACAAGTTTATACGAATTGACTATTGACTTATATTTTATACAAAAATATACAGAATAGCAGAAGAACGAACATTAATATGGTAATAATTAGAAAATCCCTAAATTTAATATATTTTCTGCTTGATCAATACAACAATCCTTTGTTCAAGACTATTCGAGCCCTGTAGAAAAATTAATACGGAATAGAATCTACGAAATTTACGGAATAGAATCCACTTATAAATAGATTGAAATTTCCTTTCTTTCTTCGTTTATTTCTGTTAAGTTACAGAGTCCCTCTGTAAGTCTCTTCATTGCACAATGCCAATCATGTGCTACAAAAGACGAACGTGACAGTCCCTTTATATGGAAAGATAAAAACATCAATCCTAACAAATGTTCATAAATGTATTTTACTCCAAAACAGGACTATAACAAAATGCAGAATTTATTTGAACATCTAATCTTATCTGTCTGTCAATTTGACAATAATTGTCAGACAGATAGTAGCACAGACCCAAAGAGGGCACTACGGTGTGTTTCTCACCAGTACTAAGATGCACAATGTTTACAAAATTATTAAGATTTGCTCACTGTGTAGTAACATATTTCATTAACATCTGCTTGAACATTAATATTAATAGCGCAGTTATCTGAATCCAAATTTCATAATATACGCATAAATTACCACACATTGAATAATAATATGGCACTAAGTAGTTGAGTAGTTTAATTACCGATTTGCAATTAACATCAAACCAAAAGTTGAAGATTTAGTACTTTTATAAACAGTGATACGGTAGATTTATCCACAACCTCTCTGAACCATCTAAATACACATTTTAGATCTATCTATTTTTGTTTCTTTAAAAAGTTTTAACATCTAGGTATATGGGGAACTTCTATCCTGGATCGTCATAAGTTTACTAACAAATTATTCAATGAAGACCTTAGTACCATGGAGCTAGTTCCGCAAAAACGTGTAGGTTGTGGGGATACGATAACAAAAATTCCATATACAGTGTTATTCAGAACTTATCCATAATAAAATTTGGGGATGTTCAACATACATGTAGAAATGTGGTAGTGCAAAAATTTTTTGGCGGCTTCTGAAAACTATTTAAAAATTTTTCATTGCACGCCGCTGGATACTGGTCCACTGTAATGGAGTGACCTTGGGACTGACAATGCAAACTGGCTAGCACGAAAAAAACTTCGGAAGTTCTGAGAGTATACCGACACCCGGCGCAAAAAAGATTTGCAACGTTTTTACTTTAAAATAAACTAAAGATAGATAGATGTGACCAAAGTGACGTGTGTTTAAAATGAATAAAATTTTGTTACACTAATTTTGAAGAATTGCGCTACTTGATTACTAGGTATTAGAAACATGAAATTTAAAAAAAATTTGCACATACCTTGTTACAAAAGCTGTTCGAAATAATATTCCTGGACTTGTACACAATTTTGGGCACGCGTTATCCAATTTTGCCGCACTAAACCGAATGTTCCTCCTGGTTGCTGATCTTGTAAACGCAAATTATTAAGTAAATTGGGGATTTTCAGCATTTTGCTGCAACAACCACTCACAAAACCTAACTCGTAATTAATAATCCACTGGTAACAATCCATTAACTCAGCATTACTGTACACATGAGCCATTTTGAAAATTTTACAGTTTAACACTCCTGCGATAAATAAAACACCGGCACACAGAGAGTACTCACATAGACTGATGACTGAATAGACAATAGAGATATTATCCCCGCTCCAGTTCTATTCGCTCGGTCGTCGTTCGAGCTACAAAAACGTGTTTACTTTTTTTACCACATTCTTAGGAATGTGGTAGGTATATCAGATGTTGAACTATAGTTGCCCATCTACGTAGTCCTTTATAATGGTATAACTTTAAACATTGTTTACGGGAAATCCTAAGACTTTTATTATAAATTTTTTTGGTGATATCGATTTCTTATTTAAGGATGCACATATCCTCTAAGTTTTAGAGATAAGTTCTGAATAACCCTGTATACTGGGTGAGCTTTTTAACCTAAAACTTTCAAATACCTTCGATAAATAAGCACTCTACGGAAAAATAGTATTAAAATTAGTCCACCTCCCCCCTCCCTGCAGATGGGGCGGGGGTAACGTTGAAATCTTAAATAAGAACCTATAATTTTTATTGCAGATTCGGATTCTACGGCTAATCCTACGTATTTTTAGCCGTAGAAGAGGCCACTACGGTGTGTTTCTCACCACTAGTAACATTCACGATGCCCATTAGGCAATCATGTCGCAACATCGTTCTTCATTTCCACTATCTATTATACTCTGACGAGCGCATAATAAGAGCGGAATCGGTCAGTATCTGGTGGTTGGTCTGGATGAAAGATCGAGATCTCCATCTCCTTCAGATAAATAAGTGGGATTGTCTTCCTCAAGGACAATAGAGGTCACTGCTATATTGGCGCCTGCGGAAAAGCAGGTTTGTCAATATGTTTGTCAATTTGACAGTAATTGTCAGGCAGATAGTAGTAAAGACCCAAAGAGGCCACTACGTGGTGTTTTTCACCAATACCAACCTACATTTTTTATTATGACAGTGTTACGATCGATGTGTATATTCTATTTCGTATTTGGAATTTGGATACGTTCAATCATAGATTTAATATCCTTCGGACAAGATGGGTAACAGCCTATTTAAAAGCATTGGAACAAAGTAACACAATCATGGGATAGGAATACGTGAGGATACGTAGAGAAAGTTTATGAGGGATAGAGATTCTCTTTTCAATTCATAGTTTGTTTCTTTTGGGATTACACCACCTGTAAAATAACAAAAAGCAGAAAACCAGAAGTATACAAATTAAATATTCAAAGTGTAGTAACAAGGCAAACTTCTAAAGTTTGCCCCAAAAAGTTTCTCTTTTCAGTTTGTTTACTTACCGATGAAATGATAAACAATCCCCTGGTTTTCCTCTTTTCTTGCAAACTATACACTTGTTGGTCATTATAAACACTAAATAATAAATATCAAAAGTTTTTAGAAGGATTTTATCAAATAATATCACTTGGAAACACCGAAACACTAGACAAAAATACGACTTACCACCAAGAAAACAACAGTAATAAAATGGAGTAAATAGTAAATATTTACGCTGGTAGACGACGGATACGGCAATCGTAATAGTTCGGTTCTTATCGAGAATTCGAGTGGGTGTGTCAAGTCGTTGAACAGTTGTCTCTGTTTACATTTTGTGTATCTAAAAGAGATGCATACAGAGCTTAAAACATAAATGCATATTTTAGACATGTGCTATGGAAAAACCAGCGTAAACAAAAACAAAAGAGAGACATCAAAATATTTAGAGAGAGATCTTTGATCCATATTTGTGATTTGGTTACTCATCTTGTCCGAGGGATATTAAATCTGTGCGTTCAATAATATTTCTTCTTCTGTGTTTACTTTGTCTTCAAATATTTTACTTCGTTGATTTTCGCAAAAAAATTATCTCATACCAGCATTCGAGTTCTTTAATTTACTAACCTTTTGGGTTACCTTGATTTCTTGCTCGAACAAAGGATTGAGACGACAAACAAGATATAACAAAGACACCTATTATATGCAAAACCGAAACAAACCAAAACAAATTTGCAGACTTTGAAATAATCAGCCGCAAACACTTTTCCTACATCTATTGTTACACAATGTATGAGCATCACACGCCTTATTTTTTCAATGATAAAACTTATAACATTTGTTTACAATGTAAAAACAAGGTGTGAATCATTAGTAATTAATGTCAAGAGTCCTAGACTGAATAAATTAATAATTTTATAGTTTACTACCGCCTTTACTTCAGTGAAAATATGCCTGAATTGGATATTATACTATACTTCCAGTTTTTGGATCATGATGACGACATTAAGTACAAATGCACCCTTTGACAGCATTAGAAAATAATGTTAAAATGTTCAGCAATTTTGCAGAATCTCTGAAGATGGTCTAATAAAGTTAAAACGTAAGGCAACCCAAAATTGTAGCCGCTATCGATTAGTACAACCAAAACATTTTTTGTAAGTATCAAAGAACAACAAGGGAACAATGACGCAGCTACAAACAGCACTGTTTCGGAGTCTTTGATCCTCATCAGTGTAGTGTAAGAATGGATCTAGGAGAGTACGGATGAGGAACAGTACTGAGTACGATTACCACCATATTCCATTTGGTACTCTACTAGGAATTATAAAACCTCTGTATTGCGTCTTTGTTTATCTCCGGATAGTGTAGCATCATACATTCTTTAATTTATTAATATATTAACCTAGAAATTTCATACCGTTTTGAATAATAATAATAATAATAATGATGAATTTATTTCCTTTGACACATTACAAATGTATGGAAAACGTCAGTACAATACAATACAGTAGTATTTCAATGGTTCTTGTAAAGTACCCAATAAAAGTCAACAAAATTATATAATTACAGATTAAAAATTGCAGCTGAAATACTCCTGTAGATTATAAATTGAATAAGGCAATAAGACCTCCTTGACATTACACTTAAAAGTTTAATACTATTGATCAGTTTAATACTATGTGGAAGATGGTTAAATATTTTTGGATCTAGTACAAATGGACTGTTAGCTGATTTAGACAAATGGTGCTGAGGAAGAAGGAGATTACTATGATTTCTTAGATTATATTGGATCTGTCTGTCCCCAAACTGCGAAAACTGATCAGGATGAACCTTAACATATGTCATACATGCCAAAATAAACATAGACACAATGGTCAAAATACCAGAGTCCTTAAACAGTTTGCGACAAGAATGCAGTCTTGACTTGAACAGCATAGTACGTATAATTCTTTTTTGTGCCATTAGTAAACTGATAATACTGGGACAATTTCCCCAACAAATTATTGAATAATTTAATATTGGATAAACTTGTCCATAATAGTATGTTTTTAATATATCAAGGCTGACATGCTCCCTCAGATTGAAGATTATATAATTTTGTTTGGCCAATTTACTGCAAAGGATATTCACATGGGAGCTCCAGTTTAGCTGTCTATCAATTACAATATCAAGAGATGTAATAATGCATCCTGTCATCTTTCAGAGACTTGCCACCAGAAGTCACATACAAACTAAAGTTAGGCTCAATAATGGAAAATGAGGTCATTTCTGTTTTTAAACTATTCAGGAATAGTCCAATATTCACACAATAATTGGACTGAAGAATCTAAAGCCATAGTCATCAAAGGGAAACAACAACGCTGCTATGGATACTGATATTTTGGAGTTCCTGTTCCTCATCAGTAGTCGGTGTAGTAGTCAGTCTCCATCTGTTGTAGTCCGCGAAAGGTGAGGTACACGTGCCATTAATAAAATGAAAATGAATGGAACGGGTAATTAATTAAAAAGATAGCCACACATTAGTTAGCAATCCTGCTTAAGTGTCCAAAGCAGTCATCAGCTTATTTTGAGTGATGGCACAGTAGCCGAAATATTTGATCTATGACATTATTACTGCGAAGATATTTTAAAATAATGCAAAAAAAAACATTTTATATTATATGAGAACTGGTAGTCAATAATTGATACGGCTAGCATTCTACATGTGGGCGTAGTTATGCAAAAAGGAACTAGGCGGCAGAATTAGTAAATAGAGTTTGTTAATAATAGTAGTATTAATAATAATAGTACGAGATAGACGAAACTCCAGTACTGCCATACACCCCTGGGAATATTGAGTCTGCTGTGGGGAATGAGAAGTGCCGAATTTATTGGAACCACTCATTTCCCACGGTCAGGTAGACTTGAGCCAATAAGCCTGGTGTAGTCCTCCTGGACCATCAGCTCAAGACAATATTTGTCGTCGAATTCTCGGCTCCTACCGAGACCAAATTGTTTTGAAGGAGGAGGAGAAACGGACGAAATATCGAGACCTTCATTTCGATCTCCGCAGACTCCATCCAGAACATACTATGAAGCTTGTGGTACTGATAATAGGAGCCCTCGGTGGAGCAAGAGATACACGGCTTTTGTGTTACTAAAGACCATACGGGCATGCAGAAATTCGGCAGATCTTTTAGCCGGAATAATATAGAAGGCGGTCATTCTGGGTTAATTACGTCTACTCAGGGCACACGATTCCCGGACTCAGTAGTTGCTCCACGGACGTGGGGAGTAGCTACTGATAACCACCAGCGACCGACACTAAAAATCGGAGCCAAAGAACTGGTCGACTGGATTTTAACCAAAAAAAATAAATAATAATAATATTAACATCAGAAACAAAACATCAGCGACTGAAAATCAAAAAGTGAAAATTTGTGTCGGCCACCAGCGACCGACACTAAAAATCGGAGCCAAAGAACTGGTCGACTGGATTTTAACCAAAAAAAATAAATAATAATAATATTAACATCAGAAACAAAACATCAGCGACTGAAAATCAAAAAGTGAAAATTTACTGGGATGTGGAGATTGTCACAGATAGGCCTGTTACGCATAATCGTCCAGATATTGTTATGCTCTACCAAGAAAAACAAACTGCAATTTTCATCGACTTTACAGTTCCGCTAGATGAGAACATTGAAAGAGCACATAACGGTAAGATAACCAAATATGATGAGTTAGCCCAAGAAGTCAAGCAAATTTGGCAACTAAATAAGGTTATCATCATGCCGATAGTCATCTCGGTAAATCGTTTGGTGCACGATGTGGATAAAAAAAATAATAATATTAATAATAATAATAATAATAATAATAATAATAATAATAATAATAATAATAATAATATTTCTACCCCTCGTTGTAATCACAAGGAATATCCCGAAAGTCTAAGACTTGTGTGGGAGAGGAGCGCTATATTATTATTTCGCGACCCGTATTTGTACCTCAGAAACGACTTAGGTTGACTAACCACCATTTAGCGTTGGAACGAGAAACACCTAGAAAACGTTATTAACACCAAATTGACATTCTTATCATCTTAAGCCATCGCCAGGATGGTTGCCAATGCCAACCCAAGAATGTCAACTTAATCCAAGAATAGACCATTTAATTAAAAATTGTGTATTGGGATGGGGATTTGAACCCATAACCCTAAATAAACCCTGAGCCACCGGCTCACAAAACTCGTCAGTCCTCGGCAAATGGCCATTCTTAAGGCCATTGTGCTTCAGGAACTTTGAGGTGCCATTGCTAAACACTTTTTCTCGGAACTGATTCCTTTTTATACGACTACGTCCAACTTATACGCTTCATTTGCAGAAGTACCTGAATGAGTCAAACTTAAAATTATCCCATAATTTTAAAACTATTTAAACCATTAGCAGACATCATCGAGTGCCACCAGAATTTAAGAATTCCTTATCTATTCGCTAAGAAATAATTTTAGTCCCGAGGTCGTAGAATTAAATACCGATTAAAGATTATTATGGAAAAATTATATCTTTAGACTTAGTTATGTGATTCACACATGTGCAAAATATGTAAATAAAACAAAACAGTTCGGATGAGGATAATAAACAAATAATAACAATTTATCTAGTTTTTTGGTTAAATACTTATTTAAAAAAGTAAAAGGATAAATAATCTAATAAATAGCAGACCTGTAAAAACGATCAAAACGTTCAACTGTGCATTATCACCTTAGGGTGTGGAAGCGGCACTGAATGGGCGGTAACACAAATTTTATTGAAATGCAAAAGCCAGAGAACCAAAACAAACCCATAAAATGTAGCAAAATCAAATTACGAAACTATATTCGGTACGATGTAACTACTTTAGTTGATGTTATTTATATAAAGTTCTTCTTTTGAAACGGGGCTGCTTGCGGCGAGCCCAACAAGAAGAATAAAACGAAAAAGAAATAAAACGTTTCAAAGCCTTCCGACAGGTTAACCAGAAAATTGCATTTTGAAGTTGTATGGTCGTGATGCAGTCTCCACTGTACTAGAACGTTGCTGTGTGGAACTTTGCCAAATATAGGAGCACCCTTAAAGCCTTTTCTACACGGGTATGCATTTCACGTTTTCATGACGGAGAATCAAGCATAAAATATACTTCGTAAAGTAGTGGATAAATTCGTTATTTTGTAAAAACCATAGAAATCATAAAAAATATAGACTGGCAAAAGCTATTGGCGATTCAGATTACCGATGAGGGCGCTGCAAATTGTAAACAAATATGGAGGAAGACGAGTAAAAATTTTGCATTTCATATCACATCATCTAGCAATTTAGCATTCAACTGCCATAAATACAACACTTTCGAAAATTAACGAATAAATTCATTATTTTAGAAATGGAGAAGTTTTCGAAAAAATCCCCTGACACGTCGATTTTGTTTTTAAAAAAGGCACTTTTTGACATACGACCCATATTTGTGACGTCATCGTTGTTCGAGATATGACGTCATCAACTATTTCTTTAAATAGCAACCCCCAATTTTGACCACGCCATTTGAAAGAGCGTATCATTCTACATACGCATCATGAAAAATTATGGTATTACATAACAAAAATTTCAAGAAAATAATGTTTGAAGATCTTAAAATTTAATTTTCACAATACTGACAATGATAATGATTATGTAAAAAATCGACTAAATTAAATGTTCAAATTGTGCACCGTTGGCTGCCTGACAGTAGCCAAGACGATTAATAAATTCTTTTTGGACATTATCTATAACTTCAGGAGGTATACGATGTATCTCGTGACGAATTCTTGCTTTTAAATCTTCTAAATTAACCGGTCTAGTAACGTATACTTTGCTTTTTAAGTATCCCCACAAGAAATAATCTAGGGGTGTCAAATCAGGCGATCTGGCTGGCCACTCAATCGGCCCCCTTCTCCCTATCCAACGATTCGGGAACAACTCATCTAAATAAACACGGACAGGTGCTGCATAATGGGGAGGTGCACCATCTTGTTGAAAGAACATGTAATTTCTTGGAAGATCACGTCCCTCTATATCTGGATATAAAGTTATTAGTGCAGGAATGAGGTCGTCTCGAAGAAAATCCAAACATCTTGCACCAGTTAGGTTGACGTCAAAGAAATAGGGACCCAGAATTCTTCCGTCGACTATGCCGCACCACACATTTACTTTCTGGGGACTTTGAGTGTGATACTCCATCATCCATCGGGGATTCTCGGTAGCCCAATAACGGCAGTTTTGCCTATTGACATGGCCGTTCAAAACAAACGTAGCCTCGTCAGAAAAAATTACGTTTTTTACGAAATTATTATCATTATTGCATAGCTCTTGCATTTGCTCGCAGAATTGATTTCGCCGATCAAAGTCGTCTTCAGATAGCTCATGAACAAGGCATACCTTATAAGGATGATACTTTGCTTTTTTGATAATTTTGTGAACTGTAGACGCTGCCATATTGAAATCAGAAGCCAATTGGTTAAGTGTTGAGTGATGATTTTCTTGCATTGCCAACAAAACCTCATCATCTATTGATTTGGACGGTCGACCAGATTTAGGAAGATCACGAACATGTCCAAAGTTACGGTATTTAGACTCAATATTGCTTACCATGCTTTGGCTAATGGGATGTCGATCAGGATGAGTTTCATTGAACAATTCAACTACTTCTCTTTGGGTGCGCATCCTGTCTCCAAATCCGATCATGCATAGAATTTCAATTCGTTCTCGTTCAGTTAATTTAACCATTTTTTTATAAAATGACAAAGTTACTACTCAATAAACACTTCAAACACAGTGCTTTTGCCAAACAAAAGATAAGAACTAAACAAATAATTCAAAAAACAGAAAAAACTATTTAATAATGTACGATTTCAAGTTTTTATCTGACAGCAATAAAAAACATTCTCGGTCGCTAAGGCTACTGTCAGGCAACCATGATTTTTCATGATGCGTATGTGTCAGGGGATTTTTTCGAAAACTTCTCAATTTCTAAAATAATGAATTTATTCGTTACTTTTCGAAAGCACTGTATATTGACTTCATGTGCTAGTAAGCAATCATAAGTCCCATAAGTGTTTCAGTGCTAATTATATGATTTTTTTGGGTTGAAAAAGGTACCCTAGTTTTTGTTTGCTTACATTTTTGGACTAAAATAAATGTGATAAACTGTATGGTGATACCATATTAGTGCTTGTTTTTTGTTAAATAATGTTTAAATTAAAATATATACTGTATAAGACTAATAATAGAAAAGTATAGATAAACTGCAACAAAGTGGTTACGTTGGTATTAAATTGTTACATGCATTTTGGAGAAATAAGTGACAAACAGTTTCTTATACTAGGGCCAAACTTCTACCTATCTTCTATCTTAAACACTTCTATTGACACATTTTGTGGAATGCCACCCATAAACACGGCAGTTTGCAGTTTGTGTTGAGCTGATTTCTTTTGAATACCATTTTAAAATATAAAAATAAAGATGTACAAATACTAATCACGTCGTTTTTAACTTTGTAATACCAAAAAATCACAAGCACCACTAAATTATTACGTTAAACAAACCCAAATACATGTTATTTATCATTATATCAGCAATAAGCCTCCAAAAAATTACCTTTTAAGTAGGTTCAAATATATTCATGCAGAGGGCGCATTCATTGTTGGAATCGCCAATTGCACGACACATCTAAACCGTCACTTTACGCAATTTTTGTACCACACCATGGATTAGATCCAAACATGTGTTGGTAATATTGAAAAATTTACGTGACGCGGGACAACTTCACGCCGACTGTGGATTTTGCCGAATTTCACGCCAAACTATTGCTTGTGGAATTAAATTCTGCTAATTAAAACTTTTCACTCTTTGATAAAATATTATTTTATCGCCCAGTATAATAAATAACTAATTTTTTTAAAATGAATAGTAAAGAATACATTATAAAGTATAATCAAGAGATCTTATTTGTTGACAAGGGTAATTATTTGACTTAAAATATTTTTTATGGCAGTTTCTTATACTGTCTAACAAGTCTTTTCTAGGTGATAAGAGTTCTTGCTCTTGTGGAATGATTTGAAACTGTCCACGCAATTCACACGGCACTCCTCCAAAATTGTGTAATCAAATTTTCCCAGTTTTTTAAGTAAATGTTTCACTGTGTCGCGGCAGAGTATTGCATATTAAAAAGGTAATAAAACCAAACGCAGCGCCTACAAATAAGGCACTTTTTGAATCAAAAGTAACGAACCAAACGTCTCTTTACATAACTTGCACGTTTTACAACTGACATAAAATTGTTACCTTAATTTTCAGAATAAATTTTCATAAATTAGTGCTTACATGGAATTTCGCTAGGAAAACATTGTAGAAATGGTAAAAATAGTAATTATTAAATGTTTTAATATTTACTACATGTGTTCTGTGTTCTTGACTGCATGAATTTTGATCATTAAATAGGCAGAAGTTGAAATTTTACATATACGAGTATATGTCGCGTCATCTTAAGTGGCCACCATAGTCGAATTGTTTTTATATGCAAAGTTGTTTGATTTATCCATATATATATATATATATATATATATATATATATATATATATATATATATATATATATATATATATATATATATATATATATATATATATATATATATATATATGGATAAATCAAACAACTATATATATATATATATATTAAAACGCGTCGATTCTGTCTAGCTCTAAATTACGTTGTCTAATTGACAAAGTTTCAAAGCTATCTCCTCCGAGGGGGGATCGCGGAGTGATCCCCGCGGGCGACCGGAGGTCGGCCCCGGCTTTCGTCAATGCGTAGGGGTATTTTCGTGCCGTTGCCTACGCGTTTTCCCAATTTAAACGCCTTTTCAAAAAACCTCTGCAAAATTTTCGTCGATCGTCGTTCGGCGAGAAAGATCCGGCTAGCACAGGCGTTTGTTCTCGCGCGTAATGGTCCCGTCTCGCTCTCCGAAATCCCCACTTTTCGCGGGACTCCCTAGACCGTTTTTATAATTTTACGGCTTCGAGAACCGCTTCACGCGAAAGTTCCGTCCTTTCTCTAATCCTTTGAGATTTTTTTTCGAGACCGTACGTCGAGTCCTTCTACGTCTATTTCGTTTTCGAAAATCTCGAGTCGCGTCCGTCTCAACTTCTTTCTCATTTTATCGGCCGATGTTTGCAATAACGCGACAAGCACCTCCCACGAAAACTGCAAAATTAATTAAACTTCAGGTAGGTTATTTTCCTACCAGAAATATTGCTAACGGAATCGATAGTATCGACTGCCAGACACTTCTGATTACCAAAATATTGAACCGCAATGCTTTTCCAATTAGAAAATCGGTAAAAATTATTTTTTCAGGTTGACACAAACAGTTTACATACTTAAATGTGTCAGGGTAAACTTTTTGATAACAGGCGCGGTAGCGCAATGGGAAAGTTGTAGGATTCAAAACGTGATAATGCTGATTTCGCGAGTTCGAGTCACGCTGGAGGCACATTTTTTTTTTACTTTTTAATTCCAATTGTTTATTAGTATTAGTGTTTAGTTATTCTGTTTCATTATCCGTAGCTTTTATTCTTTCTACACGTAAAGTTTTGAATTAATTCGTTCATTTTGGCAGTCTGTTAAATTCATCATTTTAGCTTACAAAAGTAAATATCTACAATATTTTTGGTCCCATTGATAAAATTGATAAAAATCTTTACTGAAAAATAAATTCTACTTTCAGGACTTAAAAAAATAAAATGTTTTACCATCGAGAATAGAATACCCTTACAATTCATCAAAATATTATGAAAGAAAAATCTCTTTAATATAAATTCTTTAATACATACAATACATATATAAATTTCTTTAATATGTGTTTTCTTAAAAATAATATTATTCTAGATGCTTTTGCCACCCGACGGGTGACCCCAGGCCACAGGCCTGGACCCCCGGTAGGGCTGGAAATGGGAACGAAAATCGCGAGAACGATTTTCTCCCATTACTAGTTTATTTACTTAAAGAAGATAAAAAGTGTTAGAAAGATGCAAAATCAAAAGTATTTATAATTGGTTATACCGAAGTTTACAGAATACAACTATATCAGTTACTCCATTCTTAGTCGGAAATTTTATACAGAGTCTTTCAACTATAACTTGACTCCTCATCTATTATTATAAAACCGAAAACAAATTAAAATTCACCGACACCCGCCGATTTCTGTTCTTTTTTAGGGGGAGCTTTTTTAACAGTCAAGCCAACTTGATATTTTCATTCCCCTAACCCGGCAACCCTAATGGATAAGTTTGTTGCTTCTAAACAAGAAACGCGAAGTAAATCCCCCAGTTCGAAATAAAGCTGTTGAAGTGGCAGTTTTGGGTTATTTACAGATGGACAATAATCAGTCAATCAAAGCGGTGTCCCACGCTTGTGGCGTATCCAGTTCAAATGCTCATCGAATTTTGAAAAACTACAAGTTTCATCCATTTAAGATGATGCTGGTTCAAGAGTTACATGAAGATGATTTCGATCGACGTACCCAATTTTGCGAATATTTTAGTTGAGCGACTTCTACTGAACCCAAATCTTCTCTACAATGCGTGTTTTTCAGCCGAATGTACATTTATGTTGAATGGCGAAGTGAATAGGTACAATTATCGCTATTGGAGTGATACTAATCCTTATTTAATCAAGGAATTTCGTAATTAAACTCCTCAATAATTGAATGTTTGGGTCGGAATTTTGGACAACCATCTTGTTAGACTGTTTTTTATTCAAGGAAATCTCGATGGGAACACCTATTCACAATTATTGGAAGACACGATTGACTCTATGATAACAGAAATTTTAAAGAGTGACGACAATTTATTAGAAAATGAAATACATTTTCAACAAGATGGCGCACACCCTCACTATGCTGTTGCCATGCGGCAATTTTTGGATGACCATTTCCCAGGGTTTGGATTGGTAGAAGAGGTGTCGTCGAATGGCCACCAAGATCACCCGATCTATCCCCTTTAGGGTATTTGAAAATCGCGAGTGTACGTCATGCAGCCTGAAACACTAGAGGTATTGTGACAGAGAATTGTGGAAGAATGCCGATTAATAACACCAGATGTCTTTAGCAATGTTCGAACAGAATTTGAGAACAGACTGTATTATTGTATGCAAGTTAACGGAGATCATTTTCATTTTGAATAATACATTAAATAAAACTTGTTTTTGTTTTGCTTCAGCTTTTTTAATACGAGACTGTTTTTTTTTTGTAAACTGATCGAAACATCAAAAAAAGTAATGTGGTTGTGTAGTAGATAAACATCTTATTACTGATGGGAATTTCTGTAGAAATTAGTACACTAATGTTGGTTTGTCAGCTTTTCATTTTTAGCCAATAACTCTGTCACATCTTAACCGATTCCCAAAAACGATGCACCAGTGTACTCGCAATGGAAAGGACTTTAAGGTGATGTGTTAGAACTAGGGTAATTCCATTTAAAATTTTAATGTAAGGGTTGCTAGGGGTTTAGGGGATGAACATACAAGTTGACTTGACTGTCAAAAATACTCCTACAAAAAACAGAAATCGGCTGGTCTCGGCGATTTCAAATTTTTTTTAACCGTTTTATAATAATTATAGGGGGATCAAGATTTCGTTGAAAGACCTTTTATAGTTGACCTGTTGCAGCTGTTTTTTAAATCTCCACTAGAAAAAAAAATTATTTTGTTCCATCATTTTGTGACACACCGTATAAACAATTAAGTAAGGCAATCAATAATATAGAAAATATACCACTTTCAACAAATTATTCCTTCCATATTTTATCATAGAAACCCTGAATATTGGACTGAAATAAAACAGGCTTTCGTCGTAAAAATATCCTCGATGTTGACAATCCGCTGTTGACATTTTTGTGGCGCCTCGCCTTCTTCGTGGGAACATCCACCGATATACCTGTTCATGTTAAGCGATTTAAAATGCTTGTTTGTCACATGAGACCTATATGTGCCACAAATACACTCGATGGCCACTAGTTTTGCAGTAAGGTTCAGTTACAGGAGAAACAGACAGAAATAATACCTACTGAAGCTAATTTCCCCCAAATTCAATTAAGTTATAGTACCGATTAGTATTTCAAAAATTTGAATTATCCTGTAAATACTTATTGTATTATTATTACTACTACTACTTATTATAAAATTTTTATTATTTTATATTTATTATTTTTTTATTTATTTTTTATGAATACTCCATTTTGGTTTCGAAATGTTTTACAGACTTTTTATCTATTTAAAATAGTATTGGTAACTACTTGAGCTCTGTTTTATACTGTGCAAAATAAATGTTGGTATATCGAGCACACGACAATGTTTAACATACTTTCGTTAATTATTTAAGCTGTTTAAAAGTCTGTTTAGCATTCACTTAAACCTAAATGACAGATAGCGGACATTTTATGTTATACGGTGCTCTTCAGGAGGTTCGCATAGCATATGGGGGCATTTTATTTCATTTAAACTTAAGGGCGCGTTTGCACTCCCTGCATCATCGTTTTAATCATTTTAATTCGAAGAAAATTAAAAGTATTCAGTCAATATATCGGCCAAACAAACAGAGACTTTTCAAAATGAAAGAGAAAATCCAAAATTCATATCTATTCCATACGATCCTCGTTTCACCCGTGGTTTTGGGAAGGTTTTTAAAGATATAGGTATGGGAGTCATTTATTCATCGAGAAATAAACTACAACATCTTTTAGGCAATCCAAAAGACAAAATAGAATCTTAGGAAAAGTCGGAGATTTACGAAATTAGCTGTAAAGACTGTAATCAAAAGTTTGTATGACAAACTAGAAGGTCAATTCAGACTAGATTCAAGGAACATATGGCTTATCTCAAATATGGTAGAACAGATAAGTCTAGTGTTCCCAAACATGCGTTTGAGAACAACTACAAAATAGATAGTAGCAATTTACGATTAATTAGGAACGTAACAAATTCCAGACAGCTGGATGCTGTATGTATAGTATGAATGATGACAGAGGGCCAATCCCATACATCGCCCTTTATTGGTTAGTAAATCACGGTTCACTGATCCATCGTGGCCGATTACTGATTAGGTTTAGTTTTAATCATGTCCAGATGATGCCAACTTGGTAGGTGAAACGCGCGTCGAATGCAGTATAGTGTTTTGGCCTTATGTGGAAAACTACGTCAGTGTTATCTTCACACCAAAGGTTGCAACCCCCTTCGAGAAGCAGATTATTAAAAACACTAATTTGGACCACCCGGTCATAGAATCAACGAAAATTACCTTTATTATCGCTTAGGTTATGTTTATATACAAACATTTGCTTTTTGTTTTAAGTTATGTTAAGCAGAATCTAAAAAATTAGGAACTTACCTATATATAGATAAAAGTAAACACTTACAAACCATTCGTGTTTCTCTCTAATATCTACATAATTCTTTATACGATTTGAATAAGATATACCCTGTCTTTTTAAATTGGTAGAGCTTTTATAAGGTTTACCTATCTATTTATGACTAGTATAAATCACTTCACGGGCAGATTAAGTCTTGTTTCTAAAGGAAATTTAAAATATCAAAGGTGTAATCCCTCGAAGCTTATTTTTGAGGATTTAATTAAGCTCGGACAAATTTCCTTTCACCTAGACCCACCGAAACGTATAAGCTTATCAGGATTTGGTTACGTAGGGGATGTAACAGATCTAATATTTTGTTAAGGGTTAACTCAGCCGTACCCGTAGCCTGATATCAGTGACTATAGATATAGTCACTGCTGATATGTTAAGAGTCCATTCACTAGTCCGAAATAAGCCCAAAATCGGCGTTCGTCTCGTGTCTAATTATAAAAAAACTATAAAAGATAGCGACTTTTAGTAAAAAAGTATTGAAAGATAAGACTTTAATCTAAATCCCTATAGTAATAATTTTTGGTAATTCTTTTTATTTTTAAAATTCCAGGCAAACAATCTTGTACTAAAATAGTGTATTTTCAAAAATTATTTTCTCTAAAATACATGTATTAAACAAAAATTTGCTACTATAGGGATCTAGTTTATCTTTTGATGTTTCCGGTGATATATAATTTATAACATTAAGAAGATATTTTGTTGCAATTATAAGACAAATCCGGTACCGTTGCAATAAGGGCTAACTTTATTTCCATGTGCCTTTTTACTTCGGCATTACGTGCACCTCCGAAATCTAAATAATTCGGTAGTGGGAATATGTCTTCACCCATCGGCTACCCAACCTCTCAACCCGACCCCGAATTCATACCTGTCAAGTCTACAGTGAAGTTACAAATTTTAAAATGTTGGATTTTTAATTGGGTTGAAGTAGTTGATTTTCCATTAAAAGTACTATTATTTTCTATATTAAAACCATGCAACGCTTGGTAACCATTTAACAACGTCTACAAAGAACTATTAACTTTTTCCATATAATATCTTAACTTCAAAATTAGGAGTTTTAGAAGTTCCTGTTGTTTCTTTTGCAGAATTAAATGAGGTAGTAAATAAAACCACTGTTCTCATGAACTTAACATTTCTATTGCACCAATGTGTGCAATATCCTGCCTTATCTTGTGTCTTATCTTGCTGATGTTGCGATTATTAATTATATTTAGACCGAGATATTTCTGATAGATTAAGATAAACAAGTGATTTAAAAAGGAAAATGCAGTAAATACTTATTGAAAGAAAGTCTCTGTATATAATCGGAGTGCTACTATTCTCGTAGAAGAAAATTGTACATAAATACTGACTTTGAATTAATGATTTTGTCTAACCAATTTAGGTATTAATAAAAAATTACATGAATCAAATTAAAGGTAAAAATATATTCTAGGGGTCTTTGTCCAATGTTATCTATAATATACAGTGCGTTTCAAATGGGATGCCATAACACTGGTATCTTGGACACCGTTAGAGATAGAGACTTAGATAGAGATAGATTTTACATCACTCGATCGTATTTTTCCGTCACTCGATCGCATTTTTCCTTGTTAGTTCAATGTTGAATCATATGCTATAGTTTGTTGTTTAATTGATTGTTCATTATTATTGTTTTATTTGTTGTTGTTTTGTTAATTGTTTTTTATTTTTGTTAATTAGTTGTTATTTATTGTTAGTGATCTGTTACTTTTAATCCTTTGTTAATACATACAGACAGACGCAGATGACTTTATTGATGCTTTAAAATGTTCAAAACGTGATCAAACTATGGAATTATCATACTTCATTGTACTGATAAGAAAAATTAAGTTGATGATGGAAGTAAAGAGGCGAAACGTGACTTAAAAAAACCGTTTACGCCATTTGAAAAAGCAACAAGTTGCTATGAGTCCTTTTTTCAATAGCTCTTCAAACAACCCTGAAATTTTAAGAAAACAAATTTCCAAAATTGTTTTCAAATATCTTGCAAACCAATCACGTTAGCCTTGATTTTCTGAGTCATTTTATTGGTCAATTTAACCTAGTCTCTATCTCTAACGGCTTGAAACCAATTTGGAAACATACTATTTAATATAAATGTAACTTTTGATAGTTACTTTTCTTTACACATATGTAAATGTATTTTCCTTGTTGCAATTTATATATTTATTTCTTTAGAATTGTAAATATATGTAAATGTAGTAGACATTTAAGGAAATATGTACCTTTATGTACCCTACAACCTAATCGCAAATTTTAATTCATCTACGTATATCTAAAACTAATTGCAGTTTATAAATACAAACATGGTTTTATTGTCTATTTAATTGGCAAGGAGTTGCTATAAAAGTAAAATAAATTTTACTAAACATATTGCACATTAGTCAAAATGCAATCACGCAAATACCTGACAGTTACAAATATATTACATGCGTTACTATGACAAATGATTTTTTAAAATCTAGTATAAAACCATTTATTGTCCTTGCCCATAAAAAATGCCGCAATCAAAGCAACTAAAAACTATCTTAAATAATAGTAATCAAACGGCATCGTAAAGTTTTCATATTAGTCGTAGTATCTACTTTAACTAGTTATCGATATCGGGAAATATCTACCCAGATAAAAATAATACATTTCCAATATACCTACACTCTAGATGCTATTGTCCTTTCCAGCTAGTCGCTTTATCTTATCTAAACAGTTACGTAAAAAATTCAACGACATATCCGTTTCGTTTCTGGATCTCTCAAGTACCTAAAGTATATCTGTATTTCTGTTCTTAAGACATGCATTGTCTTCTTGAATTTTGTTGTATTTACATAGAACAAGATGCAGACACCTGGCTACACCCATAAAGCTGTTTTTATAAATATTATATTAATGAAAGGAAACTATAAAATTTCGTTATGAGGTATATTTTAGTATTAGATTTATTATGTTTTCAACGGCGTATTAATATACTTACTATGGTGGGAGTGGAAAATATATTTTGCAATCTGAAAGTCAAAAGAAACTATGTGTGTGTAATGCAACCAGAAACAGAAGGTAATAAAACCAGAAGGTTGTACACATACTGGAGAATTAGTATTACCAGAATTTGCCAGGTCAGGTGACGAAAAATGTCCAGCAATTTCTGAAATATAGCAGTCGCATTAGAACTGCCTCACTTCCATGTGAAAGACTAGTTCTGCAGCTAGTTTCATCACAGCTTACCATTTGTTATGGAAAGCTTGTGATTGTATCTCGAATAACCACTACAAGAATTCTCTATCTGTACTTCATTTGCCTTATAATTTCCCTTATAAGATGACTTTCTCAACTCATTACTTATCCCTGAAATGGTAGATTTCTGATTTAACAGTGGTAACTAATTATTTTCCTTTCTTATCTATCTAACAGTTGTTTTTGTTCTATATATCCAACTTATCTTCAAGGTTTTTCTTTGCTTCTGTATTCCAAAAACTTTCAATCGACGACTGACGTTCAATTTTTCTTTCTCTAGAACACTTTACATCGAAGAAATCTGATTTGGAGATTGAAATTAAAGTTTTCACCACAGGACACTTTCCTCATCTTGTTAAATGCATTACCTGCTTATTATTCTTGAGTTCATCTTCAGTGTAGTAATTTTTCTCTGTAACTGCCTCTAAAGAATTGCATTCTCGTATTTTCTTTCGATGAATCAACCAGTTTTCTTTATGCTTTGCTTTAGTGATTGTTATAGTTTGAAACCATTGCCGAAGGGTTGGAAAGTTTATTATTATTAGGTATCGGTGAAAAATTAAGGGAAGAAGACGGGAAGAACCAACACTATACGTACTATATTGTACTGAAGGACTTCCTATTATTTGCGAAGAAAGAATAACCTGAGGAATGAACCAGGCTTGTGGTATATATTATATATGTGGTATTAATATATCTTAGGATATATTAATTTTAGCAAAGTTTACAGAATATTCTGTAAACTTTGGTTTTGGTACCTTCAATTTTATATGTATCTAAAAAGTATACAACTACATTATTAGTTAAGCCTTAATCGATGTTATTACACCTAAATAGGGTATCTACAATAGGTAATCAATCCCAGATTAAAGGACAAACCAACATATGTAGAGCATATTGAATCAGTGTGATTCATCAATTTGATGGATCAGCTTGATGATGATGAATGTACAAATCCTATAACACCTTTATCTGATTTTCAAAGTAGATTCTACTATTTATTCTTTAAAGAGATTTGTAACTTATTTAATTCAACATGTTTGATTATTTCTAACTAATGCGGTTTTACAGGCATCCCTCATTCACTACTGAATGGTGGTTAGGCCTTACCAATGTAAGTAGTGTCTGAGATGCAAATGCAGCCTACTGAATAATATGCCGCACCCTCTCCCACACAAGTTGAGAATTCCGGGCTTATCTTGTGATTAGAATGAGGGTACAGATATAATTATTAGAAAGATTATATATTAAACAATAATTGTTTGAAAAAGTTATTTATCATAATGAATACTGATTTAATTTTAATTTTGGCATTATGTAACTGGTAATATTTTACTTGCCGGCTACAAGTGTACAATTAATTTACAGTTACTTCTTAAATATTTATAATTAGTAGCAATAAGAGCTGGCTGAATGAGGGTATAAATTTACACTAATTATTTGTGTCGTATTTAAGTCTGTTTTGAGAGAATGTCGTTTTATGGGACATAAAAGTTTGGTCGTAAAAGTTTTAGTGTTGATATTATATTATTTTTTAAACAGAAATCTATTTACATATATCATTAATAAAGAGGCATACCAAATAAGAATTACATGGTTCGCGTGGGTTTTAAACAAATTTTTAGGAAATGTATAAAAAAATTCGAAAGGATATGCAAACTATCAATAAATTGAATCATTAGTCTGCCATCTACTAATTATTTGCAGCAGTTTGTAAAGAAGAATTTGTCCTTATGGATTTCCACGATTGACACGATTGACACGATTGACCATATGGTCAATCGTGTCTTCCAATAATTGTGAATAGATGTACCCATCGAGATTTGCTTGAATAAAAAGGGTCCAATAAGATTGTTGCCCAAAATTCCGACCCAAACATTCAATTTTTGAGGAGTCTGTGTATGAAATTCCCTGATTAAATAAGAATTATTCCATTCAACATAAATGTACATACATCCGTCTGAAAAATACGTATTGTAGAGAAGATTTGGGTTCAGTAGAAATCGCTCACTTCAATATTCGCAAAATAGGGTACGACGATCAAAATCATCCTCATGTAACTCTTGAACCAGCATCATCTTAAATGCATGAAACTTGTATTTTTTCAAAATTCGAAGAACACTTAAAGTGGATACCCCTGAAGCCTGAGACACCGCCTTGATCGACTGATTATTGCCCATATATTATTGACCCTGTATGTTTAGAAAATAATAATAATAATAATAATAATAATAATAATAATAATAATAATAAGCCTGACATTGTCCTCCTCGACAAACAAGCCAGGAATAAGTACGTCATCGAGTTTTCCGCTCCAGTTGAACCAAACATAGTCCTGAAGGATGGGGAAAAGCGGACCAAAAAGGATGTTAGTGGACCAAATATCAAGATCTCCTGTTCGAGCTTCGCACGCTGTACCCAGGCCACAAAGTTATGCTGGTAGTCCTCATTATCGGTGTTTTAGGAGGAGTTCGCACAACGCTGCTATCTGAACTGAAGACCACCATTCTGGCTTGCAGGAACTCTGCCGAGATCCTAGTAAGTCGGATGCAGAAATCAGTCTTCCTGGGGTCACTACGTCTACTGAGGGCACACGATTTGGGAACCTGCAACTACTTACCGACCGGTGGGGAGGAGTAGTTGCAGTCACGATCTGGACTTCTGGCATGGCTGCAGCGATGAGTCGGGGCTCGTTGCAAGCCCTAACCAGTTTCTACAAAAAAAAAAAAAATAAAAAAAATAATAATAATAATAATAATAATAACTACTTAAATATATGTTCATTTATTAATTAATGTGAGGGTTGCGTTTGTTTTTCATTTAATAGTTTTCTATATATGGATTAAAATCGGAAACACACAGTAGATTACACACAGCAAGTTAGTAAATTATTTTCAAATGATAATAGCCGATTTCTATATTTAGTTTTTAAAGACACCATTGAGGAAACCTCTTTTTCGTACAAAAAGTAGCAAATGGAATTAACGTTTTTAAAACTTCCGTATTTACATCGTCGTGCAAGCCAAAACTTATTTAAATCTTGAGACGAAAATTCTAGTTGTAAAGTTTTGTCTGCCGATATTGTCTGTGAGGGGGTCGTAAGGCTTTTTACTTTATTTTTGGCTTTTTAGGGGGTCGCGAAAGGTTGAGAAACGATGCAGTACACTATTCAAAATGCCAAATCACAAGATGTTATAGACAGGGGCGGATGGGGTAGGGTAAACCGGCCCGGGAAAATCAGTACTGGCTTGGCCCCGTTTTGCTATAATAGCAAAAAAGTTTTTTGTTTCAATATACATACTTTGAATCTAATAAAGGATTTTTTTATCCGATAAAAATAAATGTCCATTTATTTTTTAAAACTTTAATAGCGCAAATAAAAAAAAATACTGAAAATACAACCTCAAATAGTTACAAATATAACAAAAAACAAATATAAAAAATCAACATACAGGATGGCCCATTAAGAACCAGGACACCCTTCTAAAAATATTTGGTAAGTGCGATTCCAATTAATTTTTTTTATATATATTAGCCTCCTAGATGTACTTGTTGAACCTATTACGATGGTCCAGCTGCTAATTCTCAGCCTACTACGATTTTTTTTTCAATCAATTTTTCGAAAATTACTTTAGGGATTTTTTTATTAAAAATTTGACTTCGTGGCATTATTCAGCATCACTTAAAACCACTGTGGCCCAAATTTCCTCAAATTGTATCGAAAAATAATTTTTTTATATAGCCTTAAATGTTTCAAGTTTATTGAATTTGTGTTTCGTTTAAAAGATATAGCGGGCATTGGAAACTCTAATAATTATTGTTAATCTAGAATACTGTTCCTTTACTTACTTCACAAATTAATAATAACGTTAAAACAATAATTTACAGTAGTCCCCTACATCCCTAAAATAATTTAAAAAAAAATTGATTGAAAAATCGTAGGACCTAGGTTGAGGATTAGCAGCTGGACCATCGTAATAGGTTCAACAAGTACATCTAGGAAGCTAATATATACAAAAAAAATCATTGGAATCGCGTTTACCAAACATGTTTTGTAAGGGTGTCCTGGTTCTTAATGGGCCACACTGTATAAAACAAAATTATATTTTTTCAAAAATAAAAAATATGCTATGCATGAACTAGATATTACAACAAAAAAACTTTCTCAAAAAACAACAAACTCAAAAATGTAACATCAAAACATTACTAAAATATCACAAACAAAATAATCCACAGCTAATTCTTTGGTAAAATATTTGTAAAAAAATAAAAAAATGTAAAACTAACTTTAGTTCAGATCACAAACATAAGAGAAACCACCCTATTTCACTAAAAAACTAACCAAAATCCAAAATATAGGTAATATAACAAAAAATATGCACCTAAATAGAATAAAAGTAAATTATAAATAAGAATTTAATATAAAATTAATTTAATATAATTTGAATCGCCAATCGCAGTGGGTCGGACCGGCCCCAAAGCCTATCGGCCCTTCGGGAATTCTCCCGTACTCCCAGCCGGCCCATCCGCCCCTGGTTATAGAATAGCAAGCAAGTCTGACAGTATTTCATTTTAGTTTTGATAAACCAAATCGGCTAGTTGGATAAATAGTGTTTTCTACACTAGCATCGATAGTATCAGAAACTTAAGATTAACGGAGAGGGATTATCTCATCAAAAGGTATTAAAAAAAATGTTCAACAAGTTTATTTGGAGAAATATTGTAAAAATGTTTGTAAATTAATTTGTTATCTTCAATAGTTATGACATATCATAACCATAAGATTAGTCGGTAAACATGATTTTAGTTGTTAATAAAACACACATTCTTTGACCTATTTCCACTAGATTTCGATATATTTGAGTGATAAGGAAGTCTTAAGTTTCACAGGTTTCGAATACTACCTACTTATATGTTGCTGTAATCAGTTGACAATTTCAAGAATGTTATAAACAATGAATCGTAGAAACGATGAGAACTGATAGGGATTATTTCATACTAGCGGATACTGCTCTATTATTAGGGGATTTTCTTCTTTTTAGTCCATTGTAATTTCCCAAAACTTGAACCCAGTGTTGCAAAACGAATATAGTTGCAAAACAGATTTTCAATGTACATAGTTATACAGTGCTTTCGAAAAGTAACAAATAAATTCATTATTTTAGAAATTGAGATGTTTTCGAAAAAATCCCCTGACACGTCGATTTTGTTTTTAAAAAAGGCACTTTTTGACATACGACGCATATTTGTGACGTCATCGACATATGACGTCATCGACAATTTTTTTAAATAGCAACCCCCAATTTTGACCACGCCATTTGAAAGAGCGTATCATTCTACATATGCATCATGAAAAATTATGGTGTTACATAACAAAAATTTCAAGAAAATAATGTTTGAAAATCTTAAAATTTAATTTTCACAATACTCTGACAATGATAATGATTATGTGAAAAATCGACTAAATTAAATGTTCAAATTGTTTACCGTTGGCTGCCTGACAGTAGCCAAGACGATTAATAAATTCTTTTTGGATATTATCTACAACTTCAGGAGGTATACGATGTATCTCGTGACAAATTCTTGCTTTTAAATCTTCTAAATTAACCGGTCTAGTAACGTATACTTTGCTTTTTAAGTATCCCCACAAGAAGTAATCTAGGGGTGTCAAATCAGGCGATCTGGCTGGCCACTCAATCGGCCCCCTTCTCCCTATCCAACCATTCGGGAACAGCTCATCTAAATAAACACGGACAGGTGATGCATAATGGGGAGGTGCACCATCTTGTTGAAAGAACATGTCATTTCTTGGAAGATCACGTCCCTCTATATCTGGATATAAAGTTACTAGTGCAGGAATGAGGTCGTCTCAAAGAAAATCCAAATATCTTGCATCAGTTAGGTTGACGTCAAAGAAATAGGGACCCAGAATTCTTCCGTCGACTATGCCGCACCACACATTTATTTTCTGGGGACTTTGAGTGTGATACTCCATCATCCATCGGGGATTCTCGGTAGCCCAATAACGGCAGTTTTGCCTATTGACATGGCCGTTCAAAACAAACGTAGACTCGTCAGAAAAAATTACGTTTTGATTTCGCAGATCAAAGTCGTCTTCAGATAGCTCATGAACAAGGCTTACCTTATAAGTATGATACTTTGCTTTTTTCATAATTTTGTGAACTGTGGATGCTGCCATATTGAAATCAGAAGCGAATTGGTTAAGTGTTGTGTGATGATTTTCTTGTATTGCCAACAAAACATTAACCTCATCATCTATTGATTTTGACGGTCGACCAGATTTAGGAAGATCACGACATATCCAAAGTTACGGTATTTAGACTCAATATTGCTTACCATGCTTTGGCTAATCGGATGTCGATTAGGATGAGTTTCATTGAACAATTCAACTAGGTACTTCTCTTTGGGTGCGCATCCTGTCTCCAAATCCGATCATGCAAAGAATTTCAATTCGTTCTCGTTCAGTTAATTTAACCATTTTTTTTATAAAATGACAAAGTTACTACTCAATAAACACTTCAAACGCAGTGCTTTTGCCAAACAAAAGATAAGAACTAAAAAATAACTCAAAAAACAGAAAAAACTATTTAATAAAGTACGATTTCAAGTTTTTATCTGACAGCAATAAAAACATTCTCGGTCGCTAAGGCTACTGTCAGGTAACCATAATTTTTCATGATGCGTATGTAGAATGTTACGCTCTTTCAAATGGCGTGGTCAAAATTGGGGGTTGCTATTTAAAAAAATTGTCGATGACGTCATATCTCGAACAACGATGACGTCACAAATATGGGTCGTATGTCAAAAAGTGCATTTTTTAAAATCGACGTGTCAGGGGATTTTTTTCGAAAACTTCTCAATTTCTAAAATAATGAATTTATTCGTTACGTTTCGAAAGCGCTGTATAATTTAAGATAGAATGTGGTTCTATAAAATGTAGATATCTACACTTAACGTATGGAACATACAAACATTGTAATTTCTCACACATGTGATTGTGGCACTTGATTTCGGCTCATGTTGCGATTACTTTAGGGACGGACTGTATAAATAAACAGTTATAAAGAATATTGACCACAACAGTTTGTAACTTTTTGATTGATTTAAGATATTCAGCCAAATACTACTACGCAAAAAGGACATATATCATGCACTGTTGTAAGGATGACATAAATTAACCTATCATAAATATTCATCAATAAAATTGGCTGTATCTTCTCATAATTAAACGTCATTGTCAACTGAGTGTGGCATAAAGATAAAGACGCGCTTTACTGAGAAAGAGCTTTTTGTTACACGGCGGTTTATATTGAACTCTTAAATATAAGGTGGCGCCACCACCTATAAATTTTATATAACAGGTCGTAAACATATATCATATTCGCAGTAGTGAAACACCTACACGCTGTCTATTTTTAATCGTATCTACAATTATTTGGCATTCTTCAGATGGCGACAAATTCGTAATGTCCAGTCGATGTGGAACCCACCTAAAATGTAAGACAGGTTCAAGGACTTATAATTTCTAAATTACCTAATAGATTGCTTTCTTCCTTGCGCCAATTAAAAGATAATTTTTGAGACTTTGAAACGGAATATGAACTGCATTTTGATGTAGAGGTAGATGTAAGTACTTTTATACGAGGGGTTGAATTAAAAAGTAATATAAAAATATTCTGTATGTTTCCCCAGCAATAATTGCACTTGTTTTAATATGTTTTAAAAAAGTCTGTTTTTTACAAAAGGAACTGTTTTCACTATCTATTTTATGATAGTTCTCAAACGCAAGTTGGGCGACACTAGACTTATCTGTTCTACTATATTTGAGATGAGCCATATGTTTCCTGAATCTAGTTTGAATTGACCTTCTAGTTTGTCCAACATACTTTTGATCGGAGTCTTTACAGCTAATTTCGTAAATCCCCGACTTTTCCTTAGTTTCCATTTTGTCTTTTGGATTGCCTAAAAGTTGTTGTAGTTTATTTCCCGATGAATAAACCCCTGACATACCTATATCTTTAAAAACCTTACCAAAACCACGGGTAAAACGAGGATCGTAGGGAATACTTCCGAATTCTGGATTTTCTCTTTCATTTTGAAAAGTCGAGAAGTTTCGAAGTGGTTTTAACGTTACGTTCCCTAACGGGGAACGTTATTTTATCAATTAAAGTTACAGAATATCAATTATTCGCAGCTATATTCCTAATCAATGCCTTTTCTTTTTCAAACCCCTCCTTATTTAGAGGGAAGCTTAATAGTCGATGTTTTTTGCCTCCGTTTCGAATCTGTTCATGAAGAGATTGGCAATGAATGGTGACAAAGAGTTACCCATTGCTGTACTTTCATGTTGTTCGAAGAAATTACCATTGAATCGAAAGCAATTTTGTCTCATGCAAAGGTTAGTAAGTTGAAGATATTCTTTTACTACATCTTGACCGATATTGTTTGATTCAAGTAGATCCCTAAGTTCGTCCAAGGTCTGTACAGGGTGTCCACCTAGTGCGCGTAAGTCCAATATCTGGGTTAATAAAAGAGATAACTTAATTTTTTTTTCTACAGGGTTGTCTAATATCCCGAGCTGCACAAAATGAAAATATATTTACATATTCAGGGTGTTCAGTTTTTCCTGGACAGGTACCAACTTCGTTTTTCTAAATGGAAATATATATTTTTTATTGCTTTTTCGAACTAAACCCTTGATTTTAGTAGGACTTTCATCAGCCTTCCCTATACGTAACTTAAACTGTTTTTGAAATATTGACGGGTGAATATTGACATTTTTGCAACTTTGACACCCTGTAAAATCTAAACGGTTTGAGATCAAGCAAAACGGTTTGCACATTCCTATCTTAACTTTTCATAAGCTATCGTTTGGTACTAATTTCAGAATTATCCAAAAATTTAAAATTTTCTGAAAATTTTGAAAATTTTTTATTCCTGTATAAATTTGAAATTAGTATCAAACGATAGCTTATGAAAAGTTAAGATAGGAATGTGCAAACCGTTTTGCTTGATCTCAAACCGTTTAGATTTTACAGGGTGTCAAAGTTGCAAAAATGTCAATATTCACCCGTCAATATTTCAAAAACAGTTTAAGTTAGGTATAGGGAAGGCTGATGAAAGTCCTACTAAAATCAAGGGTTTAGTTCGAAAAAGCAATAAAAAATATATATTTCCATTTAGAAAAACGAAGTTGGTACCTGTCCAGGAAAAACTGAACACCCTGAATATGTAAATATATTTTCATTTTGTGCAGCTCGGGATATTAGACAACCCTGTAGAAAAAAAAATTAAGTTATCTCTTTTATTAACCCAGATATTGGACTTACGCGCACTAGGTGGACACCCTGTATATAGGAACACTTGGAAACAATGAACAAACGTCAAAGGAGATCAAAATTTCACTTTCTTGCAACTGCATATTTTTCACCTTATTAATGAAATCATTGAAATTAATCACAGAAAACTAGGTGGTGCAATGGGTAAACTTTCGAAATTACCGAAGTCGGTGATCCAATTGATGAAAAACCGACTTTCCTGGTTTATGAATCTTAGGCAAGCAGGATAATCTAGGTACACCTGGGTTAGGTACACCATAGTGTTAGCATAGCTTTAGTTTTAATCGTCTCCAGATGATGCCAACTTGATTGGCAAAACGCTCGTCGAGTGCAATATAGTGGTTTGGTGTTATGTGGAGAACTACGTCAGTGTTATCTTCACACCAAAGTTCCAACTCCTTTCAAAATTATACGATTTTATTGTTTAATTATTAAGAACAACGCCTCTTCGTAAGTGACCTGATACCACAAGTATAAAGATATATACAGTAATTTCACTCGGCAAAATCTCTTTGATGTTGGTGTACTTAAGTTTTGTTTTTTTAACCCCCCAAAAAGACCAGTGCGCATACTACCCAGGCACGGTCATGCGCATTAGTGACCGTTTTTGGTAGATACGCTCAGGTCCGGACTGTTATTTTTTGAAGTCAAAAAAGTGGCCTATCAAAATTTCGTTTACAAATGAAACAATATTTTGTAGCCATGTTACACACAATACAAAACACTTATCAAAATCACAAACACAAACGCCTAGACACACAAAAGTATGCTGATTACCTGTAAAGCAAATGTGCGCCCATAAAATAGCATACACCGGCCCATTCTTCCCCTTCTACATATTTACCAAAGCGCATACTACCCAGGAGCAGACATGCGCATTTAAACCTTTTGTACAAAAAATTTAAAGAGTGAAACTACTGTATATATCTTTATACTGTGCTGATACGCCGCAGCAGTGGCAGTTGGCAGTGATAACGCTCCACGTCCAAAAGTTTCTCCACGACGCGACGTGAGAATGACTAAAACAACGCGTAAAATTCACATTTCCATGGTGGTCTGAATCCACACTAGACAGTAGAACCGTAAAACACGGCGCAGGCACATAATCCCAACCAAAAGCACCCCATATCGAATTAAATCACCATTAAATTGCTTAAATTACAGTGATTACTGTCTCTAAACACCGGTTTATTTTATTTCCGCTGATGATGGATGCCATTGTTTCAAAATAATAATGTCTACAGCGCCAGGCTACTTCAGGAGTTTTATACGTCTGTAATAAAGTCGTTAAGAGCTTTTACAGCCTCAAATGAAATGGTAAAAATATCTCGTGTATCACACTGAACCTTTTGGTGTTGATAAACGATGACTTCACTCGATGTGGCGAATACAAGTGCACTTTTATTGGCTAATGATTGGTTAAGAATTCATACTATTTGTGAAAGTATATCTGAATTATGAAATGCTCTTTAGCATGTTTTTTATCTACCATGTCAAATAAGTTAACGCTACTTTCAATAAGGTGGTCTCATTCATTTCTAGAATTATCATATTCCGGAAGGTTGAGTATATCACGGGTCTCTTTTATTGTTTATATCAACACTGTGTTGATTCTTAAGATAGGTAAACATTTCTTTAATGTAGCTGTTTGTGTCAGTTTTTCATTTTGAAACATTGTCAAATATACAGGACGTCACATAATTGTGAATTGTTTATATCAAATGGTACACAAAATATTGTATCAGCTTCTGCTGAAATATATGTGTAGATGCTAAATATTCTGCAAAATTTTACCTTTAAAATGTTATATCCAATGCATTTTCTAATAGAGTCAACGGTTTTCCTTGTCCAGTTTGTCTCTGCAACGTTGCCATTTTCCATTAACTTAAATGAAAGTCAATCGTGCATGCGCCATCTCTGGACCAATATAAGTTCTGTTCACTCTGAAATCCGTACAACACCGAAGAGAACCAGGAGAAGTCGAAACAGCTGTCGTTCGGTGTTACGAGTACATTTCTGCCTTTGTAACAAGTATAGACATAAGAAATGTCCTCAGCCACTTGTGTCTTTGCTATAATGAGAAAAAAAATTTTGGTTCTTGCGAAAATGAGTTGTAACAGGAAATTTTGTCGATATAGCAACTTTTTATAACACTCCAATACTGCTTTACATCTTCAGAATCGTGAAAGTTTACCAAAGATAAAGGATTATAACAATAAAAGTGTAGAATTTTATGCAAAGCCTGATTCTTTTTTTTTTCGTAAAAGTACTGAAGATTAAAATTCTCTTGGTGATACTAAAACTAACGCTTCATTGTAACGCTTCAAGCTTGTCTCTTAAAATGTACTCCTCAGTTTCCCACTTCCACTCCCACGTGGCTTTATATCATCCGAATTATTAGTCAAAGTTAACAACAATATATAGTAAATTATTCGTGCGCAGACTTCTGACATCGTGAAATACGCTGGGTGCGAGAACTCATGAAGGAATATGAACATAAATCTCTTCGGTAGCTATTGCTGGCCACAATGCACACTGTACATGGTGGTACAGTGTAAATTCTCACTTCTCAGATCAGTATTACATAATTTATCTATAAGGTGTAAGTACAAGGTCTTTTAAAGAAAACTAAATGTCTGTGTGTAATTCAAGTTTCCAATTAAAAACTCTGATAATAATTATTAAGTCTTCTACTGATATAGTGAATAATATTATTATTTTAAAAAATGTTAAAAAGAAACGGCTCACATAAAATTTTTAGGCTCACATAAATCTGTTGACTAAACATTCAAGGTTATAACCACAATCAGTTCAATCACGATTTACATTCTCACTTCTGAGATACTTTTCTTCCTGAAATAGAATTTGTAACTGTGGTTATGTAAAACTTTCCGGAATCTTCAAAGAGGATTACATAATGTATATATAAGGTGTAAGTACAAGGTCTTTTAAAGAAAACTAAATATTTGTATGTGCCTCAAGTTTCCAACTAAGAACTCTGATAGTGATAATTAAGCCTTCTGCTGATATAGTTGAATAATAGTTATTTTAAAAAATGTTAAAAAGAAACGGCTCACATAAAATTTTTAGGCTCACATAACCACCACGATCATTTCTATCACGATTTACATTCTCACTTCTGAGATACTTTTCTTCCTGAAATATAATTTGGAACTATGGTTATGTAAAACTTTCCGGAATCTTCAAAGAGGATTATATAATTTATATATAAGGTGTAAGTACAAGGTCTTTAAAAGGAAACTAAATGTCTGTGTGTGCCTCAAGTTTCCAATTAAGAACTCTAATAGTGATAATTAAGCATTCTACTGATATAGTTGAATAATAGTTATTTTAAAAAATGTTAAAAATAAACGGCTCACATAAAATTTTTAGGCTCACATAAATCTGTTGACTAAACATTCAAGGTGATAATCACGATCATTTCTATCACGATTTACATTCTCACTTCTGAGATACTTTTCTTCCTGAAATATAATTTGGAACTATGGTTATGTAAAACTTTCCGGAATCTTCAAAGAGGATTATATAATTTATATATAAGGTGTAAGTACAAGGTCTTTAAAAGGAAACTAAATGTCTGTGTGTGCCTCAAGTTTCCAATTAAGAACTCTAATAGTGATAATTAAGCATTCTACTGATATAGTTGAATAATAGTTATTTTAAAAAATGTTAAAAATAAACGACTCACATAAAATTTTTAGGCTCACATAAATCTGCTGACTAAACATTCAAGGTGATAACCACGATTATTTCGATCACGATTTAAATTGTTACTTCTCAGATAAGTACTTTTCTGCCTGAAATAGAATTTGTAACTGTGGTTATGTAAATCTTTGCGGAATGTTCAAAATACATAATTTATATATGTATAAGGTGTAAGTACAAGGTCTTTTAAAGAAAACTAAATATCTGTGTGCGCCTCAAGTTTCCAATTAAGAACTCTGATAGCGATTAAGCCTTCTACGGATATGATGAATAATATTGTTATTTTAAAAAATGTTAAAAAGAAACGGCTCACATAAAATTTTTAGGCTCACATAAATCTGCTGACTAAACATTCAAGGTGATAACCACGATTATTTCGATCACGATTTAAATTGTTACTTCTCAGATAAGTACTTTTCTGCCTGAAATAGAATTTGTAACTGTGGTTATGTAAATCTTTGCGGAATGTTCAAAATACATAATTTATATATGTATAAGGTGTAAGTACAAGGTCTTTTAAAGAAAACTAAATGTCTGTGTGCGCCTCAAGTTTCCAATTAAGAACTCTGATAGCGATTAAGCCTTCTACGGATATGATGAATAATATTGTTATTTTAAAAAATGTTAAAAAGAAACGGCTCACATAAAATTTTTAGGCTCACATAAATCTGCTGACTAAACATTCAAGGTGATAACCACGATTATTTCGATCACGATTTAAATTGTTACTTCTCAGATAAGTACTTTTCTGCCTGAAATAGAATTTGTAACTGTGGTTATGTAAATCTTTGCGGAATGTTCAAAATACATAATTTATATATGTATAAGGTGTAAGTACAAGGTCTTTTAAAGAAAACTAAATGTCTGTGTGCGCCTCAAGTTTCCAATTAAGAACTCTGATAGTGATTAAGCCTTCTACGGATATGATGAATAATATTGTTATTTTAAAAAATGTTAAAAAGAAACGGCTCACATAAAATTTTTAGGCTCACATAAATCTGTTGACTGAACATACAAGGCGATAACCACGATCCTTTTGAGAATAGTTTTAGTTTACTTATACAATAAATCGACGTCAAATTACGACGAAGATGTTGTTAATCTACTTTTTTACTGAACCCTCCATAAGATTTCCAGGAATTAAATTCGAATTCCACTGAATATTTTACACAACTATTGACAGCTTCAAAACAGCGTGGGGTACGGAAAATATCACTTAATTTGGACCACCCTGTATATTCGGGGGCAAGAGCGCACCAGCAGTTGCTGACAATGTGACGTTTATTAGGCCTTGTACAAATATAATGAAAACACGGTGATGAATGGACGAATAAATTTGAATGGGACGTCTTTCAGACAGATTTTAATTTCACGTAATGGTTAAAAACTCGAATATTTTGTTCAACAGAAATTTTAAATGAAGTGGTACAGAGGTGTTTTAAATGCACGGAGAATTTGTTTACTGGGTCCTGAAGATTTTATTTGCTTTTACTTACTTAAATTATATAAAACCTTATTCTATCAGATGAAACATTTACATAATGCATCTAAACCATAAGCAGTCATTGTCATAAATATACTTCATAGCATCAGAACAATAATCAGATCTCTAATCAGAGGGGAACAACACTCAGAAGGGAATATGAGGTGGATTAAGACCTCTGAAAGTCTATATATTAAAAGTTATTTATAGGATCAATAAATAAGGAAAAGTTTAGTCTAAATAGATTGAAAGGAAAATCTTTGGAGCCAGTTAGATGGGATTGGACCCACCTGGAGCTGATCTTAGGCATAAAAAACATTAAAGATCCTAAAAAACGTTTTATTTGTCACTTCCTCTGAAATATATGGTATTCTTTTTATATGCTGGTAATTTGGAGTAAATACAAGTGTATAGTCTTTAACTTACCGTATTTAGGATGCCAAATATAGAGATGGTGAAATCGTATAACGTTAATACAGAGTGTCCATCTAAAAAGTATCACATTTTAACAGTTTATAACTCGAGATCGAAAAGATCTATCGATAATCTGCTGATGTCGTCTTTACTGAACTTCTTAAATTTCCTTATAATTTTCCCTATCATTGTCAATTGTTAAAGGTTGTCAGAAATTATTGGAAAATATACACTTTATCAATTCAAAATTATGAGCTTCCTTTAAAAGAAACCTATCTGTTATATCTATCCAAAATACTTATTCTTTTCCTTCAAGAAAATGTATGACATTGTTGCCATTCAGACAAGATTTTAAGGAGATATTAATTTTTTTACGAAATCATGTCAAAAGGTATTTCCAACAAAATAAAACATTATAATGGGTTATAATTAGCGATCTAAAAGAGTGAAGATAGTATTCTATCTTCACTAAACTTCTTAGATTATTATGGTTGGATTTTCTTCACCCCAAATCATACAAATATTGTTATTTTTTTAAAAGTTTTAACATGGTTTCGTAAAAAATTAATATCTTCTTAAAATAATATCTCAATGACAACAATGTACACATTTTTCGGCTTTCAGATAGATGCAAGAGATGTTGGATTGAAATCGGCTATTTTTCCGATAATTTCTGACGTTTCAGAATTGGTAGGAAAAACTTTAAAAGAAATCTAACAAATTCAGTGGAAACAACAAGTCGACAGCCCTTGTTCTGGATTTATAAACTGTTAAAGTCTGATACTTTATAGATGGGCATCCTGTATTAGAACTAAGAATACTGTAACAATATAAAAATGATGAGGTCCAATTAGGTCCTTGGAGGTGGCGAGATGTTATTAGAAATAAGGGAAAGTGGAACTCTTGTATAAAGTACGTGAATTCATTAGACGAATCAAAAGCAAGCTCAATGTGTTACTGGATATAGTGGCCTTAAGGTATATAGGGTCAACGATTCTTCTTCAAAAGGCTTCAAATTTAATTCAACAAATCAGGTAACACCTGCAGCAGAAGAGTGACAATTTATTTCATATTTACATGTCTTTAACCAAAATTCGAGGAATGTGTAGGCCACAAAGTACACGATTATGACTTGTATGATTTAAAATTGTCTCTGAAATAACATTCTTTCCCGAGGTTTCCTTATCTCAATGTTTGATAAAAAACTTGTACCTAATAAGTTTCTAATATTTAGTAATTTACACATAAATATAAACATTTCGAATGCTTATGTAGGTGTATTCAAGTAGTTTTGAATAATTTTAAAGCTAAATAAAGCGATAAATATAGAAAATACAAATTTAAAACAAAGCTAATAAACTAAACTACAAGTAAGTAGATACTTTAATTGATTAATGAAAAAATATATTTATTACAAAAGTTTTCAGAGTTTAAAACTGACAAATTGTAACGTGGAAAATGCAACACTTGGTATACTATTTTAGATTATATTTGTAAAGTGTCATCCAACTTATGTCTTTGCCAAGTGATAAGTAAAGTTGTATACGAAAAAAATTATAGTCACAAACATCATTTGATTTCTTCTGTAACTGAATTTTGAAATAAATTCTAATAACTTATTTACTTCCTTTAAGTATTTATACCTCCATATAATTCTGTTTTTTGTAGATTAAACATCAATTAAGGCAATCATTCAGTCATAAATCATTGTAATCCACTGCGTTACTTAAATTTGACCTTTTTATAATACACGATGTAAGATTTCTGAATGAAAACGTTAACTAAGGGGGTAATTATCCAGAAACTACCCCAGGAAGGCCATAAATCCCTCGTTAAATTGTCCAATTGAGGGTAGATTAAGTGGCTTGACGTTTTAAGAGGTTCACAAATTATAACCACTATCTAGGATATAATTTTATTGGTTTTGATGAAAGCAAATGGTCATATGGACGTATACCTGAAATATGTGACCTTAGCAGGCATTTTGTTACAAAAGATAGAGAAATATGGTATTAGAGACACACTTTAGAAGTAGGTGTCGACTTTTCTTCAGAATCGTAAACAGTATATTTGTATCAATAATATATCATCTGAAGCAAAATAGGTAAATAGTGGGGTGCCACTGGGATCGGTATTGGGTCCTGTCCTATTTTTATTTTATATCAACGACCTAGATATGTTGTCAGAATTAGAAACATTAGAAGCGTTCTGCTGAGAGATCAATTGTTGAAACTCTACTGCGCACAGGATGAGTCACGTCTGCGATACGGTATATGTTTCTGGGGTGCTTCTTACCATTCCAACAGTGCATTTACTACACAAAAAAGAGTAATTATATTATTTTAACGTTGCCTTCCCTGTTTTTATATGAAATGTGTACGTTTTTATTAATAAAAGTAAGATAGTATACAGATATCAAATACATTCGATTAATACTCGGCAAACTAATCATCTTAATGTACCCTTCGTCCGATGTAAGATATCTTTTAACACACCCAACTGTTTAGGCTTAAGAATGTTCAATAGGTTACCTAATGAAATTAAAATTTGTGCCTCTGTCTATGGTTTGCGATATACAGTGCTTTCGAAAAGTAACAAATAAATTCATTATTTTAGAAATTGAGAAGTTTTCGAAAAAATCCCATGACACGTCGATTTTGTTTTTAAAAAAGGCACTTTTTGACATACGACCCATATTTGTGACGTCATCGTTGTTCGAGATATGACGTCATCGACAATTTTTTTAAATAGCAACCCTCTATTTTAACCACGCCATTTGAAAGAGCGTATCATTCTACATACGAATAATGAAAAATCATAGTTGACTGACAGTAGCCTTAGCGACCGAGAATGTGCAGGATGTGCACCCAAAGAGAAGTAGTTGAATTGTTCAATGAAACTCATCCTGATCGACATCCCATTAGCCAAAGCATGGTAAGCAATATTGAGTCTAAATACCGTAACTTTGGACATGTCTTGATCTTCCTGAATCTGGTCGACCGTCAAAATCAATAGATGATGAGGTTAATGTTTTGTTGGCAATACAAAAAAATCATCACTCAACACTTAACCAATTGGCTTCTGATTTCAATATGGCAGCGTCCACAGTTCACAAAATTATCAAAAAAGCAAAGTATCATCATTATAAGGTATGCCTTGTTCATGAGCTATCTGAAGACGACTTTGATCGGCGAAATCAATTCTGCGAGCAAATGCAAGAGCTATGCAATAATGATAATAATTTCGTAAAAAACGTAATTTTTTCTGACGAGGTTACGTTTGTTTTGAACGGCCATGTCAATAGGCAAAACTGCCGTTATTGGGCTACCGAGAATCCCCGATTGATGATGGAGCATAGTCGATGAGATTCGGCATAGTCGACGGAAGAATTCTGGGTCCCTATTTCTTTGACGTCTTAATATCTTACACCAGTTGTAAGATATTTGGATTTTCTTCGAGACGACCTCATTCCTGCACTAATAACTTTATATCCAGATATAGAGGGACGTGATCTTCCAAGAAATGACATGTTCTTTAAACGAGATGGTGCACCTCCCCATTATGCAGCACCTGTCCGTGTTTATTTAGATGAGCTGTTCCCGAATCGTTAATCTATAGGGAGAAGGGGGCCGATTGAGTGGCCAGCCAGATCGCCTGATTTGACACCCCTAGATTATTTCTTGTGGGGATACTTAAAAAGCAAAGTATACGTTACTAGACCGGTTAATTTAGAAGATTTAAAAGTAAGAATTCGTCACGAGATACATCGTATACCTTCTGAAGTTATAGATAATGTCCAAAAAGAATTTATTAATCGTCGTGGCTACTATCAGGCAGCCAACGGTGCACAATTTGAACATTTAATTTAGTCAATTTTTTACATAATCATTATCATTGTCAGTATTGTGAAAATTAAATTTTAAGATCTTCAAGCATTATTTTCTTGAAATTTTTGTTATGTAACATCATAATTTTTCATGATGCGTATGTAGAATGATACGCTCTTTCAAATGGCGTGGTCAAAATTGGGGGTTGCTATTTAAAAAAATTGTCGATGACTTCATATCTCGAACAACGATGACGTCACAAATATGGTTCGTATGTCAAAAAGTGCCTTTTTTAAAAACAAAATCGACGTGTCAGAGGATTTTTTCGAAAACTTCTTAATTTCTAAAATAATGAATTTATTAGTTACTTTTCGAAAGCACTGTATGTTATGTTTAATAATCGTTATCCTTTTATGGACAGAATGAGAACATTAGAAAAAGTTATCTACTCAAGCAACTGATATTGCAACGTTCTGTATCACTGAATTGAACGATAACTTTTCAAGATAGAGAGAAAAATGTACTGGAACAATGCCACCTATTTCCCAACATTGATAAAATACCATTTTATCCAAAACCGGTCGTTCATTGTTTGCCGTACACATTCACACCTATCTTCACTATCTGATGTCCATTAATGTGGCCTTATATTAACAAACAATATTTAAATCATCTCGATATGGCATTCCAAGCCCACTTGATTCACTGGGCGTCGGTGGAAATCTATGAAACAACGGTTGCACCTGGATTAAAAACTACTAGGAGTAAGTAATGTGTGAACCGAGTGTCTCTACATACAGATGCAAGACAAATCTTCCCATATTTGTTGAGATTAAGAGTTTACATTGTCCGCTGACAAATCTGAGACTTGCTTGTGTCTTCTTAGTTGTCTGCTAACTGGGGTTTTTCGTAAAGACTTGAAAGTTTCTATTTGTATTGGTTAAGAGACAGGGCCAAAAGTAATTCTGAGAGCATATACAGGGTGAGCTTCACTTGATTTTTTGTTTCTTTCAAGAAAGTGTATATACCCAACCACAGGAAACTCCCATACTTCATTCAAGCAATATGGTAAAATGGTTTCTAAACCAAAAATAATTTTGTCATAGACTTGGTACTAAACCATCTACCTACAACAAATACAGGGTGTCAGTTAAACATGCGGCAAACATTCAAGAGGTTATTCCTTGGACTATTCTAAGGATATTTTATCCTTTGATGATTTTTGAAAAAGCGCTTTGTTGCGAAGATAAAGGGCGAAAAAAATTTTCAACAAATCCAATTTTGGTATTTTTCACATTATTAATGTAGGTGAAATAAAAGTATGGCGTACTACACTGGACGTATCAAGTAAAAGACATGTAAGAAAAAGGAGTTGTTTCTTCTTACCAACATCCCGTGATACTTCGGAGTGATTATTTTGTATGTTGTGTTTTTGTAGTTTGTATGTGTCGCATTTGTTAAAATTGATTGACGTTTGGCTAGTTGACGTGTAAACGGTTGTTAGTGAAGTCCTCTATCATGGCTCGCTATACGAATGCCGAGATGGCTGACATTCATTTTATTTATGGACTTGCTGATGGCAATGCATTAGATGCTAGGCGACTGTACATTGAACGATTTCCTAACCACATTGCTCCCGATAGAAAAATCTTTCAAAGTATTCATCAACGTCTTCGAGAAACGGGAACATTGAAGCGAAGTGGAGGACCAGGAAGGACAAGGACTGTAAGAACGGTAGACGTAGAAGAGAATGTGCTGGACATGATAGAATAAGATCCAGGTACTTCTACGCGAAGAATTGCAAATACTTTGAATGCAAGTAATTGGAAAATTCTGAGAGATAATTTGTTGTACCCATACTACATTCAACGCGTTCAGGCACTTCTTCCTGCGAATTTTGCTCCACGTATTGTATTTTATCAATGGCTTTTGCACACATTGGTCGAAATCCCTCAACTACATACGCTGATTCTTTTTACCGATGAAGCCAGTTTCTCGCGAAATGCAATAAGGAATTTCCACAATAACCATGTGTGGGCTGACGAAAATCCACATGACATTTGTGAAGATCGGTTTCAACATCAGTTCTCGAGATCGTTGGATTGGTCGAGGTGGACCTCACGTATGGCCTGCTCGATCCCCGGACTTAAACCCCCTGGATTATTTCCTATGGGGCCATCTAAAGTCATTAGTTTATACTAGGCCAGTGGACAATGTGGACGATTTAAGAGATCGGATAATTGCTGGGTGTAACTCAATAAGAAACGACCCTGGTGTTTTTGAAAGAGTTCGGGAGTGTATGAGGAGAAGATTGGATGGTTGCATCCGAGCTGGAGGTAGCCATTTTGAACAATTCTTGTAAGTTCAGAAATGTTACATGTAATTTTTAGTAATAAATTGTTAATTGTTGAAATTTTTTTTCTCCTTATATCTTCGCAACAAAGCGCTTTTTCAAAAATCATCAAAGGATAAAATATCCTTAGAATAGTCCAAGGAATAACCTCTTAAATTTTTGCTGTATGTTTAACTAACACCCTGTATAAACCAGCGAAGAACTGAGAAGCGCCTAATGAGTAGAAACTTAAAATATAATTATAAGTAAATGAATATAAAACTAAATTAATAAACATATAAACGTTTTATACAACTTTTAAGTGTCTGGTTCTTAAAAGTTTTACTCTAAAATACGATTTACTTCACAGTCTTTCCAGGAAGCTTACAAGAAAACAATTGTTAATCATATCTAAATACAACACCAAGTATTTAAAGTATTTGCTAGTTACGTTAGGCGTACTATTTATTATTTTCCTAATCCATATTGTGAAGTGAGCTCAAGAGCGATCTCAGGTGCTGCGTTGAAAATGCGCAGTATAACATTTCGATAACTCAACTGGGTTATCAGCGGTTAGTAAATAATAAGAAGTGTTTAATTCGTAATCCTATTAAAAGGTGTTATCGCACATATTAGCGTTACATACCAGACCCGTGAAAGCGTGATCTCGTTGAAGCTCAAATATTTACCAAAAACAACCCGTGATCCATCAAATCGGGACAGTTACGAGAGAAATCCAATCGAATTTGTTATTGAAATCAAAGCACTATAGTACTCTTCAATTGCCGCCTATTCTGTATAGTTTAGAGTATTTATACAGGAGTGCAGAAAAATTAAGGATGTATACCATAGTTGCATAAAGGCCTTTCGCGATAGTTGTAGAATGACGGCACAGTGCGAGATGGTACGGCGTTGCCAGATTGTAAATATTTTCAGAATATTTAATAAAATCAATTTTTGACAGTCCAAAACATTTTATTTGGAATTATAGTAAATATGCCTGTAATATTATTCAGAAGACCTGATTTGCGCCTCAGCAATGATTTACGTATGCTGGTGATTAGGAAGCCCTAACCACTATTCAGTAACGGAATGAGGGAAGCCTGGAAAACTTTATTAGGCAGGGGGATAATCAAACATCCCATGTTCTTCCCATCCTGAGCACACTCTTCTGTATCTGGGAAATAAAACATTTTCGGCCTCACTTTCAAAAAAGTTTGATAATATAGAACTTTGACAGTTCCACTTTGCATTTTTTTTTTTTTCACAAATGGGTTGGTTTTGCCGAGGAAGAAACATTAACTAAAAGTCCTCGCCGATTCCTTCGTTTTGTCAGAAACTTCTGGCATACCAATTTGATCAGTATTGCTCATAATTACGTATCAAAATTAAATTTTTAATAATAGTTATTCTTACGTAAAATACAGTGTTATTCAGAACTTATCCATAATAAAATTTGGGGATGTTCAACATACATGTAGAAATGTGGTAGTGTAAAAAAAAATTTTTTTGGCGGCTTCTGAAAACTATTTAAACATTTTTCATTGCACGCCGCTGGATACTAGTCCACTGTAATGGAGTGACCTTGGGACTGACAATGCAAACTGGCTAGCACGAAAAAAACTTCGGAAGTTCTGAGAGTATACCGACACCCGGCGCAAAAAAGATTTGCAGCGTTTTTACTTTAAAATAAACTTAAAGATAGATAGATGTGACCAAAGTGACGTGTCTTTAAAATGAATAAAATTTTGGAACACGAATTTTGAAGAATTGCGCTACTTGATTACTAGGTATTAGAAACATGAAATTTATAAAAAATTTGCCCATGCCTTGTTACAAAAGCTGTTCGAAATTTTGCCCCTAAAGCTATCCAATTTTGCAGCACTAAAGCGAATGTTCCTCCTGGTTGCTGATCTTGTAAACGCAAATTATTAAGTAAATTGGGGATTTTCAGCATTTTGCTGCAACAACCACTCACAAAACCTAACTTGTAATTGATAATCCACTGGTAACAGTCCATTAACTCAGCATTACTGTACACATGAGCCATTTTGGAAATTTTACAGTTTAACACTCCTACGATATAAATAAAACACCGGCATTGAGAGAAGACTCGACTTGAGACTTGAGAGATAGACTGATGACTGAATAGACAATAGAGATATTATCCCCGCTCCAGTTCTATTCGCTCGGTCGTCGTTCGAGGTACAAAAACGTGTTTACTTTTTTTACCACATTCTTAGGAATGTGGTAGGTATATCAGATGTTGAACTACAGTTGCCCATCTACGTAGTCCTTTATAATGGTATAACTTTAAACATTGTTTACGGGAAATCCTAAGACTTTTATTATAAATTTTTTTGGTGATATCGATTTCTTATTTAAGGATGCACATATCCTAAAAGTTTTAGAGATAAGTTCTGAATAACTCTGTATAAGTAGAAGTACTTCTAATATTTGACCACATCGTGCATACAGCAATGTAAAGATTGTTTTTCTAATTTTGAAGTTTTTCAACTCACCTGACGCCTCGTTATGAAAATCTCTCCCACGTGCAAGATAGAGGCAATTATATTGGTATAAAAATTGGTGTGTGTAATCTTATACTCGATACTAAGAAACCTTGAACAAGGGAAATGTTTTAAAGCTTAGAAAATACACTACTATCGATGTAATCAGATGGGAAGAATTAGTTATTTTAAACAACGACACGGGACCGCATCAAGGTTGTGATACATTGGAGTCAAATCAAATTAGTAACGCGTCTGTAACCTTAAAATCGGTGATATATAGCTAATAAAATTTGTCAAGTTCAGTAATAAAATTCTTTCGAAATTCTTCCTAAATCGTACATAGTCCCATTTCACAATTTCAAGAGATAAATTTATTAACTGTTGCCTTGCTACAACGGAATATATCAGGGAATTTATGGCATCCGCGTTTTGATCATTTTGTTCCACTACAGATTCTCTGATTTATTTCCATTCGGGATGTTTTGTTCATCAGATTTAGAAGATGTTAATATTTGAAATAAAAATCTTAAAAGAAAACTAACTACATGATAAAAGATTAAGTACATATTTTTAGTTTACAGGGTGTGACAGTAGTGCGTCTTTCTTCCATAGCGTCGTACCTATACCTCAACCCAGCTGTTTCGGAGGTATTTGACATTTTATGAACATTTTTACACCTGCAAGGATATGTAAGACACTCTGTAGCATTTTTGTGTAGGAAATTTTCATTCGTCCTTTGCCATGTTGAAAGAATATAAGGTGAAGGACCTTCCACAATTAAAATAAATACAAGGATAATACACTAAGCGTTCCATTTTCACGTTACATTTTAGACTTTCAAAACCCGAAAACTTTTTAATTCGAATGAAACACCCTGTATTTCTTCACTCCAAGTTATGTAAAGTTAAATTCTTTTTTGCCTGATATTGATTCCTAATAATGAAATATTAAACAATATTAATGTAATGTAGATTCTTGTTCAAGGGTCCATTCACTGTAGACTTGACAGACATGAATTCAGGGTCGGGTTGAGAGGTTGGGTAGCCGATGGGTGAAGACTTACATATTCCCACTACCGAATTATTTAGATTTCGGAGGTGCACGTAAGCCGAAGTAAAAAGGCACATGGAAATAAAGTTACCCCTTATTGCAACGGTACCGGATTTGTCTTATAATTGCAACAACATTTCTTTTTAATGTTATAAATTGTATATCACCGGAAAGATCAAAAGATAAACTAGATCCCTATAGTGGCAAATTTTTGTTTAATACATGTATTTTAGACTTACATGCATTTGGCTTAATTCCTTTATAAAGAAATATATATTGTTAATAATCTTAATTTAATAATAGGTCTGTACAATTGCTACTTCAGCATCTTACTACCTGTAGAGCATCCAACTAAATGTATCGCCTGGTATAACTACAATAGTATTTCTTGATCAGGGTTTGGTAAGGAAATGTTATGACACCCTGTACGGCGAATAGACCACCGAGCCTCCAAAAGGAGCTAACCTGAGATGATTTAAAGATGATACAGTTGACAGCCTGGATCTGATCGCGGGAGGCGACCCCCCACGGCAAGGCATTGTCTGTGGCAAACGAGTACGTCTACGTTAACAGGGTACGAATATCGTAAAATCTTAAATATACGATAGCCATCAAATCCAATCCACGAATTCAACATTTTACTACGTTCGACTTCGGTATAATGCATTTTTGACAGATGGACAATATGACAACCTAGCACGCTTATTATCGGTCAATAACAGTTGAGGAAATGTAAGGAATATGTACCGGGTGGTTCTCCATATAAAATGCAAATTCCATTGTCATGTATTTGAATCTTACACAATTATATCTATAATTCATTGTTTTATTCGGTAATTTAATCGATATTCTATGTGTTTTATAAAATAAATCAGGAAATGGCACACCGAGCGCCTTGTATATGTCGATGTTCGATATAAAACCAAACAAATCACGTGAGGAGTTAATGTTTGTCGGACTCTGATTTTTCGTCAGCGTAATACTTTAATCGGGACGTGAATCTCGAGCGTAAGTACATGAATTAGGAGTGGAACTATTCTGAGGTAAATCTCTTAATACTTGTCTTCTAATTATGGAATTGGAACAATGTGAACCACATTGTCTAGGTGTTGAAATAATAGCTAATCAATTGATTGATGAGATTCACTTTAAATATAAAAGTAAACATATTTTTGGGAAGGAAAGATTTGGTCGTTTTGGAGCAGTGATCAGCTAAAAAATAGAATATTTAGTTTGAGTACATTCCATGGAGATATAATGCTAACGTGAGAAAAATCATCTCCACCTTATGTGCATTAGTCTTTAGATAGTGCACTGACTGGCGAACATCGCGTTGCATCGCGACAAAACTATACAGGGTGTTAGTTAAACATGCGGCAAAAATTCAAGAGGTTATTCCTTGGACTATTCTAAGGATATTTTATCCTATGATGATTTTTGAAAAAGCGATTTGCTGCGAAGATATAGGGCGAAAAAAATTTTCAACAAATCCAATTTTGCTATTTCTCATATTATTAATGTAGGTGAAATAAAAATATGGCGTACTACACTGGACGTATCAAGTAAAAGACATGTAAGAAAAAGGTGTTGTTTTTTCTTACCAACATACCGTGATACTTGGGAGTGATTATTTTGTATGTTTTTATATGTTTTGTTTTTGTAGTTGGTAAGTGTCGCATTTGTTAAGATTGATTGACGTTTGGCTAGTTGACGTGTAAACGGTTGTTAGTGAAGTCCTCTATCATGGCTCGCTATACGAATGCCGAGATGGCTGACATGCATTTTATTTATGGACTTGCTGATGGCAATGCATTAGAAGCTAGGCGACTGTACATTGAACGATTTCCTAACCACATTGCTCCCGATAGAAAAATCTTTCAGAGTATTCATCAACGTCTTCGGGAAACGGGAACATTGAAGCGAAGTGGAGGACCAGGGAGATCGCTGAATTGATCGAGGTGGACCTCACGTATAGCCTGCTCGATCCACGGACTTAAACCCCCTGGATTATTTCCTATGGGGCCATCTCAAGTCATTAGTTTATACTAGGCCAGTGGAAGATGTGGACGACTTAAGAGATCGGATAATTGCTGGGTGTAACTCAATAAGAAACAACCCTGGTGTTTTTGAAAGAGTACGGGAGTCTATGAGGAGAAGATTGGAAGGTTGCATCCGAGCTGGAGGTAGGCATTTTGTACAATTCTTGTAGGTTCAGAAATGTTACATCTAATTTTTAATAATAATTTGTTATTTGCTGAAAATTTTTGCCCTATATCTTCGCAACAAAACGCTTTTTCAAAAATCATCAAAGGATAAAATATCCTTAGAATAGTCCAAGGAATAACCTCTTGAATTTTTGCCGCATGTTTAACTAACACCCTGTATATTAAAATATATAAATAAGCAGCTCTGTCCAAGGCATCTGGAGGAGACGAGGACCTTTAGTGGGTACTATCTTAAGCACGAGAACTCCAAGAATGGAATACATGGTCCGTTTGTTCAGTCTATTCTCTATGAGGTGACGTACTCCCCCATTATTCCGGTGTTCCAGAAGAAGATGTGTTTGTACAGACTATGGCAATGTAACAAAAAAATGTTTTACCACAACCAAATTGTGAAAACCATAAACTATAGTATTTTTATTGTTAACAAAATAATAGAAAAGATATCACTGATTTAGACCTTTTTTTCCAAACGCCAATGCAGGAATTCCAAGCAAGATAAACCGTTTTTTGTAACAAATTCCAGCGCTTTGTCCCAGCGCTCTCGATCACATTTGCATGATACATAATATATCTAATTAGGTCCTTATTTGTAAAAACACAACTTACACTCTATCTGGCACGCCCACCGGCACCTCGACAGCTGATTATAATACTAGGAAGCAATTATAAATTTTGTTTCATAACATTATGCGACATAATGAAAGCGATATGATGATGTATAGGCCAATTTGTAAATTGCCGATACCGTTACTGACACTTTTGAGGTGATTTAGTCGTCACAGTCATAATCATATTCGGAATATTAACATCGAATAGGCATATACTGGGTGACCATTTTACCTTGAACCATTATGGTCAGATATCTCAACAGTGAGATATGGAAAAATGGTGAATTTGAAAATAATAAAAATATCTCTACCCCTCGTTCTAATCACAAGGATTAGCCAGAAAGTCCAAGACTTGTGTGGGAGAGGGGCGACATTTTTTGTGTATTGGTTTTAAAAATATCGTTTTCACACGCCTGAATGTATTGGCACTATACAATTTTTAATAGAATTTTAAAAAAGTTCAGAAGCCTGTTTATGGTGGTACTTTAGAATTTTTAAATATATTCAGTTGACAAGTAGGTTCGGCGAAGATAGAGTTGACACCCTCTATATGTCACACAGGAAACAAGAAAAATATACAAAGATTCACAACGATTAGCCGGTAACTCAGGGTCGTGGGTTCGAATCCCCATTCCACCAATTAATTCTTAATTAAATTGTCTACTCGTAGATTAAGGCTTGTTCGCTGGGATGGATTGGCAACCATCCTGGCGATCATTCCTGAGGCGATAATAATAATATGCCTCCCCCCTCTCCCAGTCTCAGACTTTTGGAATAATCGTTGTAATTAGAATTAACGGAAATATGATTATTTCTCATAAACTGATTGAATTGACTGTATAAATAGATATTGAAATAGATCTATGTAACATGAAAACCTATTTATTACAAATAGTTTGTCATGAATGACTATATATTTTTAAGATATAGGGCATTGAGTTCGCGATCCACATGGGATAGAGGTCGAGGAGTAAGCGAATCTATATAGTTTCCTTTTTGCCTGGTATCGATTTTCAGTAAGAGGACCTACTTTATTTATATCAAAGTTCAAGGTGATGCCCCTTTCAGCCTGAATGTTAGGGATCTGAAACGATCAACTCTATCCAGTGTATTACAAAGTCAAATGTGCTCCTTTTACATAAATGCATTATAATTTAATACCAACGTATACGAAAACAAATTAAAAAACTTATAATATACAGAGGGGGATCCTTAATGTAATTTCCATGCTATAGAAGCTAGTTCCTTGTCAAATTTTATAACTAATATTTCCAAATAGGAGTGACATCATTCATCGAGACCAACCACCAGACACTGACCGGTTTCGCACTTACTCTGTGCTCATCAGAGTGCCATAGGTAGCGGAAAGCAGATCAGATCTCATCTTCCTATGAAGATGCCGAAGTAATGCAACACCAGTCGACGGTAGTTTGCCCGTGGAGCACTTGTTTTCGGCATCTCCTTCCAATACATAAGTAGGGAGTCTTCCATAAAGACAATAGAGGTCACTGCTGTAATGGCGCCTGCGGAAAAGCAAGTTCGTCTGTCAATTTGACAATAATTGTCAGACAGATAGTAGCAAAGACCCAAAGAGGGCACTACTGTATGTTTCTCACCACTACTAACGTACCTAGATATTTAATACAACCCATATTTAATTTGTAGTAATTCTTATCTGATTACGGTAATACGATATTAAAAAGAAAGTTATCATAACTTATAATCCCTGTACAAATATTTTTAACTGGATAATCTCTCAATAACAACAATTAGAACAGAAACTATACCGAGATAATAAAATTATAAACGTCAAGCTATAATAAAGGAAAATTTTAAGTGTTAGAGATAAAATAATGTCCATTAAAATATTTACAATAAGTGGAAAAGAAATATTTCCTAAATTTAACAAATGTAGGTATGTATATTTTAGGGTGTTTATGCAGATTAACAATTATTGATTTTTACATATTATGTTGCATCATGTGACCGTTAGTTTTGAGATAAGATAGGAAAATATATTATGAAACCACAGAAAGTGTGTTCCGTTGATCAAATATTGAAATATTCGTTAAAGAAATAAGAAAAAATAACAATTTATTTATTTATTACAATATTCGACAAAATATTCACAATTTATTGTAATCTGTTACTGACACAGCTTAAAAAAATAACTTCAAATCGTCCGCATGCAGTAGGTGTTTTCACCATCAAGATCGGATATAATATCGTTCACAGACAGGTTAAAGAAAACTGGTCCTAATATGGATCCTTGCGCCACATCGTAAAAATTTTGCAGACCTTAAACCATGGTGTTACATAAACTGATATCTGTCACATCTGATCTATGATACTCTGATGAGTACAGAATAAGTAAGAAACCGGTCAATGTCTGGTGGTTGGACTCGATGAAGGATGTGGTGGTTTCCATAGAGATGACAGAGTAACCCGTGGAGCAGTTATTTTCGGCATCTCCTTCAAATAAATCATTAACGCAGTGCTTGATTTACCCAGATATGTTTAAAATGTGATCTTGAATAAAGTTTATATTCATTTTCACTATTTTTGCTTTAGATGAGAAAAATTGGTGGGTATGTTCGTGTTGCATTCCGATTTAAAGTCCCATGTTCAAGAATTTTTTAACAAATTCTCATTTAATATTTTTCGTGCTCCTCAATAGTTTCCAAGTTATTAAGAGAAATAATTGTCGGCATTTTTCATATATTCCCTAATACCTCAGAAACTAAACAACTTTTGGCAACACTGCAAGCGTCATTTCATGCAATGTAATCGATTTCGCACCAATATTGGCACACGCTATTTAGGACAGCCTGTATACCATTTTAACAACTACAGTCAGTCACCTTAAGTAAATTCATCGACTCCTCAGTCCTGAAAAAGATAACCTATTGTTACATTGTATTCAAGAGAAGATCATAAAATATCTGGTCCTAAGAGACAGGCCTCTAGGCGTGAATTAGAAGAGCAAATACAAGTGCATATCAAGCAGTTCTTCGGACCTAGACTGAAAACATGTTAATTCATTTTAATTACTAGAGAGACGACGTCAAATAGTAGGGGCTTAAGATATGCTTCGCTCGTTTCGTGGTACTGGATGTTGTTTGATTTCACCGGAATTTCGGTTTAAGGTACAGGGTGATTCGCCACAATTGACACCTCCCCTGTAACTTGACTATCGCTGGACTGATTTGGAAACAAAAAACATGTGATATTTTTTTGTTCGTTGGTATATTCAATTGTCCAATTTATTCGAATTACCAACGCGAATTTGGAACAATTACAATGTAATTTGAATTTTCCTAGATACATTACTCAAATGATTTAATTATTCAAAAATAATATTCAATGAAAAATATTTTTTTAGTTCAAATATTTCAGTGTTGACTTGAAATATTTGCCTTTTGAGACTTATTCGAAAATTTGAATTAATTCAAGTTTTCGAATTTATTCGAGTATGTGAATATAAGAATATATCCGAATACTTTTAAATTCTAATAACTTCAGTACATTTCATAGAAAAAAGTGCTGTCCTTTAATGTTTACAAATAACTAGAAAATTTAAAATTTAGTTTAGACCAAAACCTTAAAATAGTCTTTAAACCTATCGCTTATAGAAGTGAAAAACTTCAGATGTAGCAAAAAAACACTAAATTCGAAGCTTCTAGCTTCAAAATGTAGAAGAAAGGCAAAAAATAAGGTGGTGGAACATGAACAGTCAATTCTAGCGTAAACATAACCTCATTTATGTTAAACTGAATAAAAGCTAGCAGGGGAAAATATTTTTTACAACATGCAGGATTTTAAACAATATGGATAGCATAAAAGTCACAGAAACCTAATCTATGATACTTACGTAATTTTTAATCTGTTACGATATTTTATTATCTCTAAACCATGATTTTAAGTTACTCCTTTGCACCAAAATGGAGTTTTTCTGTCGTGGAACTGTAATCTATCTTATTTTTACAACGTTTGCAAGAAATATAAACATCATGTGTTTTGATAAAGTAAGTATAATATCCACGATAAACCATTGGTAGTAATATACCTATTGCTTGACCCAAAAGTTGGTAATCTTATTACAAATCTACTAATACTCCCTTTGGGATAGTTTAATTCAAATTTATTTCGCTTGAAGCCATCAGCTTTTGTTATCAAGATAAAATGAATGTTTAAGTAACACGAATGCGTTGTTTTGTTAAGTCAAGCGGTTAGAATGGCATTAAATCATTTGTGAGCCAGTATTTATTGATTTATAGTTCAAACTGATGTATTGCTTATAGTATTTTGAACAGTGTTGATCTTGTGATCAGTAGAGAGACTCAGCTATTACATTTGATGTATTTGGAAGTCAGAAACTCATAACTATCCCTCTATAAAAATCAATTCCAAAGAGCTTAACACCTTGTACCAACCAACCATAAGGAATCGGTATTTGAGAGCACCACCCGACAACCAGGACCCTTTTGGGCTTGGCTACAGCTGCAACTAGCAGCTGTAGCCAAGCCCAAAAAGCTGAAGTTCTACTTGTATAATAATAAAATCTCAAATACTGTTCAACTCATTCTTAACATACAAGAAAAAATAGTTGAACTACTTAGTTTAGTATTCTTGTAGCAAACAAATTAAATATGTTTCTACTTACCTCATTTACTGCTGGTCTTTCCTCCTGGAAGTCTCCTTCATGTTTCAGGACAACTGAATATTGATCTAAAGTTGTTTAGAGTTAATCGTATAAAGGAAAATGTTTTTCTTATTTGAAACATTATCACTCTATCATTTCTAGATTTGAAATTTGTGCTTATTTCATAATTGCTTTCTTAAAACATGAGTCGAAAGATATTTTAAGTACCAAGATAACAGCGTTTTATTATTAGAAATCGATAAATACTTAACGCAAAGGGAACTCTTTGAAATCGTTTAACCAAAATTCAGTCCCTGCATCACTGTTTAGTAAAATATACAGTTGTGCCGATTGATCTTTTCACACACGTGATCGTGCATATTCGTTTGAATTAATATTAAGAACGTAATGTCACTAATGTCAGCACATAACACGTGAATTGTATCATCTGTTTTTTTCAAAGAGCGGATGTTACTTACAGTTAATCATGTACTAGGTCGTTGATGTTACACATTAGTCATGTGTGTGAAAAGATTGTGTGAAGTCACATGTGTGAAAAGATCTAGCGGCCCTACTGTATGTAGAAGAAAATAAAATGCGATTATTTTATTATATATTTTATTGTAAATGCATATATGAGTTGGAATGTATCGTATAAATAAAAGACAATAATGCCTACAGATCTTATAACAAACACGAGGCTTACATTTAACAACAGATAATCGTTTTTCACAATCTTATCAAAATTTTCGTAATTTTCATTGCCTCAATTATTATTTGGTATTTTGCAACTGAATTATTGGAAACCACTAAAACATGGATAATCGGGACACCTTGTAACGAAACGGCGTATAAATATTAATTTTTAGTTTTAAAGGTGCCCTCCTAGGAATATTCACAAAAATAAATAATAATTTACAAAAGTTAGAATGTGCTATAAACCCCATAGGGGTCAAAAATAAAAAAACTGTACATTCACATTCGTAACCTGAAAGTAATATAATTCACAAATTATACAAAAATTAAATTATAGAAAAATAAATTAAAATACAGTATAAAAGTATAACATTTGTACAAATACATACATGCTAGCTTTCCATACACAAAAAATACTGACATTATTAACATTCTTTAGGTACAGTCAGAACAGATTGTTTTACACTGTTAGTTTCGGCCTATTCTATTACAAAAATATTCTTTAACCAATAGTAATACTATTCATATAAGTATTGCAGTAAATGAAAATCAGCCTTAATATTTTCAAACCGGAAGCGACGGAGCTATTAGCTTCTTGAATTTTTGGTATCTCAGTTTTCCTTATATATTTATAAACGAAACGCAGTACCATTATCACTTGCGATACTTTGGGGAGACCAGAATTTAGTCGGCAAGAATTTTATGCTAATTACACTAGTTTAACCAAATGTTTATAAACCTAAGTCTGGATCACCAAAAAGAATCATAAGAGATAATGAAACCCAATTTAGAAATCGTGTATTTCGATATTGTGTGACGATAATAATGAAACTCTGTGCCGTTATCAGTATTAATAATTATAGGTAAATTTAAAAAACCATATATGTTGTTAGTAACTTAAAATATATACCATAAGAAGGTGTTCATAAATCAGGTAGGCTTTAATGGTTCTGAGATACCAAGAAAATCTGAATTATGTTTATGGATGTAGTTTATAACATTGATCAACTACGCTTAGCTTTTGTTACACAAGCTGGATGTCAGTATATACAAATTAGAACGTTTACAAAAACTCTTTAATTACTCATTGACATTAGTAAAAATATTAATATATAAATATTCTAAAGAATATCTGTATTCTGACTAGGATATTCTACAAATTCTTTTTAACTCAATTACTTCATATAAATCCATTAAAATAATATGTACAAAACTTACGTTAACACAACGCGCAAGTTATTATAAACATTCACTGAATATTCTGACAGTACGTTTTACATTAGAGTATTATTCAAAATTCTTTATAGAGACCTACAGAGGCGATCCAGTCTCATTCAACTGAAAAGCTTCCGTCTCAATAATCGAATTCCGCGCCGTTATCTGCAAGGAGTTTGGTAGGCGGGCAAAATTTTGGTTCCTACATTGCATCGAGTTAATCTATTATGACTGTACACGGGCGTCGCTGCCTAAACTAGGTTTCGTACGTCTCGTTCGACCTAGGCCAGGTTAGGTTGCATATTTCGTGAAATTCGGTCATATTCCTAAGGTCCGTTTGGCAAAAGTGGACCTTCGCCTCGGGGCAACCGCACGGATCGTCGTTATCATTGACGACGGGTACTACTAAGAAGTCAGCAGCAGAGACACATTTCTTGTGCTGGTGCCTCGACCTGTGCTGGTTGCACTTCCTCGTGGAAAACCTACCGTTCTTATTGAACTTCATCTTCAGGTCTTTGTTGGAGGAAGCGAGAAGGTGCACGTGGCTCTTGCGGTGGTTCGTGGACACCATATCCTGGAACTCGCAGAGCCGCAGAGACTGATGTTTGTATTTCTGTAAAGAAATAACAGCTGTGATAATTCCTGTTTTGTTGACTACTAAAGTTTAGGAAGTTTATTGTTTAGTCTCCAGCAGGGTTATTACACTAATCTTTAAGACGTCTTAAGTATGGGCTTTTGGACATAACTATGTCTTATAGTTAACTTCATGCCGATTTTCTAGTCACATCCGATATTTTGGAATTATACTAATGACTTTGTCTACAAATTGGTCTAAAATGCGAGACATTTCTTTAGCTCCTACTTTAAGCTACCTCCGAAGGTGCCCTAAACTAGTTTAAGACCGTGCCGTACATTTGTGTCAGACATAATGGGTTTCGATTTTAACATACTTAGAGTAAAATATGGCTTTTGTGCCTCATTTGCTATTTCTTGTTGAACACGAAAGGCGAAGATATGATATAAGGGAATTAAACGTGTACAGTAGACATTTAAGAGACAACAATAATCCTTTTGACCCTAGGGCCTTAGAATTTTAGCGCCTTTTTCGTGTAGACAAGGACACTGCACGATATTTAATAAATAGATTGACCCCCAGGCTTCGGGTTTACAGATCTGATGGATTAGCTCCACAAGTAAAGTCGAGTAAAATAAATGAAGCTAAAATGAGTAATATATGTAAAATATAGATTTTAGTAACCCTTCGATTTCTGTCTCATGGATGTTACCAAAGGGTTGTGGGGCAAGGATTTTTTGTATCTATGAGTCAACCCAGCGTTAATAATTGTAATTGTAAAAATATACACTCAAATACTGGTTTATAGCTTGTTTTTCTTTTTGAATGCACAAATTTTAAGGTTAGATTCCTTTTAAACTGTGGTTAGATTGTTTTCTTCCTCCTCTTTCAACTAAAAATAAGAATGACTGCGACGTTGGCATATTGTGGGGGCTAAAACTTCTTTAAGTCCATGTTAATTATAGACGGTCTTAAAGGGATAATAGTGTAATACAAGGAGTCTATAATTTGGGTGGCTTAAAATGAATTAGCCTGTCTTTTGTCTTCAGTTTAAGACAATTAGTATAATAACCCTGCAGCAAATACAATATTTAGTATCTGACTTATATCAGAACCATGGCACGGCGTCTGATATGAAAATGGATCACCCGGTATAAAAACAATATTCCAATACACAGCGTTGATTTACGTTTTAAATTTTATTTGTTATATTGCACGCAAATTAGAAACACGAATTAATATTACAATTCTTATGCATTACGGCGTAAAACATTGCGTGCTAAAATTAACAACAGCATTATTTTCATGCTATAAAATTATGATTTACTTTAAGCGGGGATTTTTATGAGCTTTAATTAAGGAAACAAAGTTTAAATATGTGAATATAAAATAACGAGAAATTACCAGAATCGCCTTAAAAGAATATTAATGATCCAAACTTACTAGTGGAGAACTTCTTCATATTATAAAATAAGTTGATAAGGAAATTTTAGGAAAGAGTAAAATGAAAGTAAGCCTTAACATTTTCAAACCGGAAGCAACGGAGCTATTAGTTTCTTGAATTTTTGGTATATCAGTTTTTCTTATAGGTATATTTATAAATGAAATACAGTACCATTATCACTTGCGATACTTTTGGGAGTCCAGAATTTAGTCGGCAAGAATTTTATGCTAATTACACTAGTTTAACCAAATGTTTATAAAGTCTGGCTCATCAAAAAGAATCATAAGAGATAATGAAACCCAATTTAGAAGTCATGTATTTCAATACTATGTGACGTTAATAATGAAACTGTGCCGTTATCAGTATTAATAATTATAGGTAAATTTAAAAAACCACATATGTTGTTAGTAACTTAAAATATATACCATAAGAATATGTTTAACATGTTTAAAAAACTATCTGAAATTTTAACATTTGTAAGATGTCTATAAGTCAAACAATATTTTTAATTTCAATTAGCAGATTAAAGAAAGTGGTTTGATGAATTTTTATATAATATAATACGAACAGAGAAAAAGCACTCTAAAAAATTGACTCATTTTGTTATCGTTTGAAAAAGTGTACCTAATTTATACCAAAAATTAAAAAAAATATATTTCAAGAAATATACGTAACGTTGCAAGGACTAAAAATATTGATCCAAAAACTAAATTTTTAACTAAATAATTGCGAGAGAAGAATAAATACTAAATGTTTGTATTCTCTAGAAAAATAATTATGATACTCACCCTCGCCACTAACGTCGCTTTCTTATTGTTTCTCCTATTGCTCCAACAAATAAATTTAGCAGCAGCTGCGTCGTATAGGTAAAAGCTTGCCCCTTTAGAAATTTTATAAATGGTACCTGAAACAACAGATAAATCAATAGTGATTGTACGTCTATGATTTTACCTACAATATTATAGAGGTCCCCAAATAAAAACATGTTGAATTTGAAAATACAAGATACTTGATAGTTAAATAAAGATATTGGAAAAATACTTCTAATTCGTTATTTAGTGAGGGAACACAGCTAAGAGCCACACCCACAGACATCTCTGTGGCCACACCCCTGACCTCTGTAATTCGTGTCACGTCTCCAACCCATAGATATTATTGACACCTCGGCCCACCCATGTACCGTTCTTTGTGTCTCTTTAATACACACTTTGCTTACTATCGATTTGTCTTTGTCTCCAAATTGAACGTAATTTTATTTGGGAATCCGTATAAAATACATATCTGTATTACTTTGGTAGGATAAATTTTAATTTAAATCCTCTGTCACAAAAATGTCTAGGAGAATAAGCGATAAGTATTCAATGTGATTTAATTTATTTTAAGGAAATCTTCAAGAAGAACCTACACATGCTTATACTATAAGGAGCTTAGTCAATTGTCAATTGATATGGATGGTATAAGCCCCAATGGTTAACCTTGAGGCACTTTCGAAGTTGTAACATAGAAGTTGGCTTCATTTTGTGATTTACTCAAGCAAACTATGGTGAGTATAATTGTTATTAAGACTGACAAACGAAAACTATAAAGAAAAAACCAAATATTAAATTAATTTTAATATTTTAAAAATTAACAATATTTCGTAATCATCACATTCTATCAAAATAAAATTTATATCGAACCACCATAAATGTTTAAGTACAAAAATATAAATTCGTAATATCATAATGATGCTAATAATAAAAGACCCTAAGGCACCAGTTGATTTGGATCTCCGGTAAACGACATAAAATGGATACTTACCATCTCCTGTGTAATTAGCCACTACTGTGTTGCCCTCTACGTGAAGGTATCCGTTGGAGAGTTCGTTATAAATCTTGACCTTCGACACGGGCCCGAAACAGGCCCGGTAACACTTCCCATGGGCATACGAGTCCTTCACGATAAACAAGAGCTGGAACAAACAACAGAGCATACATAAATATAACACGGAATTACATTTTAAAGGAACACGTTGTATAATTTTAATTTTAGGGGTTCATGTTACCTACAAACTATTAATAATGTGCCGTACCCTCTCCCACACAAGTGTCGCAGTTTTGACATATTATTAGAGCAAATAAGAATGTGAAGATAACCTACAAGTTGGTGTATCATTTAATAAAATTGAATATTTTATTTCTTTTGATAGTTTTTCTGTTAAAACAAAATATATTTTCACATTTTATAACTTTTTCCTGAAGAGAAACGAAAAAAAAACAGAAACGCCTCGTAATTAATACAGTGCTTTCGAAAAATAACGAATAAATTCATTATTTTAGAAATTGAGACGTCATCGACAATTTTTTTAAATAGCAACCCCCAATTTTGACCACGCCATTTGAAAGCGCGTATCATTCTACATACGCATCATGAAAAATGATGGTTGCCTGACAGCCTTAGCGACCGAGAATGGTTTTTATTGCTGTCAGATAAAAACTTGAAATCGTACTTTATTAAATAGTTTTTTCTGTTTTTTGAATTATTTCTTTAGTTCTTATCTTTTGTTTGGCAAAAGCACTGCGTTTGAAGTGTTTATTGAGTAGTAACTTTGTCATTTTATAAAAAAAATGGTTAAATTAACTGAACGAGAACGAATTGAAATTCTTTGCATGATCGGATTTGGAGACAGGATGCGCACCCAAAGAGAAGTAGTTGAATTGTTCAATAAAACTCATCCTGATCGACATCCCATTAGCCAATGCATGGTACGCAATATTTAGTCTAAATACCGTAACTTTGGACATGTTCGTGATCTTCCTAAATCTGATCGACCGTCAAAATCAATAGATGATGAGGTTAATGTTTTGTTGGCAATACAAGAAAATCATCACTCAACACTTAACCAATTGGCTTCTGATTTCAATATGGCAGCGTTCACAAAATTATGAAAAAAAAGTATCATCCTTATAAGGTATGCCTTTGTCATGAGCTATCTGAAGACGACTTTGATTGGCGAAATCAATTCTGCGAGCAAATGCAAGAGCTATGCAATAATGATAATAATTTCGTAAAAAACATAATTTTTTCTGACGAGGCTACGTTTGTTTTGAACGGCCATGTCAATATGCAAAACTGCCGTTATTGGGCTACCGAGAATCCCCGATGGATGATGGAGTATCACACTCAAAGTCCCCAGAAAGTAAATGTATGGTGCGGCATAGTCGACGGAAGAATTCTGGGTCCTTATTTCTTAACGTCAACCTAACTGGTGCAAGATATTTGGATTTTCTTCGAGACGACCTCATTCCTGCACTAATAACTTTATATCCAGATATAGAGGGACGTGATCTTCCAAGAAATGACATGTTCTTTCAACAAGATGGTGCACCTCCCCATTATGCAGCACCTGTCCGTGTTTATTTAGATGAGCTGTTCCCGAATCGTTGGATAGGGAGAAGGGGGCCGATTGAGTGGCCAGCCAGATCGCCTGATTTTACACCCTTAGATTATTTCTTGTGGGGATACTTAAAAAGCAAAGTATACGTTACTAGATCGGTTAATTTAGAAGATTTAAAAGCAAGAATTCGTCACGAGATACATCGTATACCTCCTGAAGTTATAGATAATGTCCAAAAATAATTTATTAATCGTCTTGGCTACTGTCAGGCAGCCAACGGTGCATAATTTGAACTTTTAATTTAGTCGATTTTTTACATAACCATTATCATTGTCAGTATTGTGAAAATTAAATTTTAAGATCTTCAAACACTATTTTCTTGAAACTTTTGTTATGTAACACCATAATTTTTCATGATACGTATGTAGAATGATACGCTCTTTCAAATGGCGTGGTCAAAATTGGGGGTTGCTATTTAAAAAAATTGTCGATGACGTCATATCTCGAACACCGATGACGTCACAAATATAGGTCGTATGTCAAAAAGTGCCTTTTTTAAAAACAAAATCGACGCGTCAGGGGATTTTTTCGAAAACTTCTCAATTTCTAAAATAATGAATTTATTCGTTACTTTTCGAAAGCACTGTATATTTATAACACAACATATTTCGTGACATTTAATTTCGTCTTTATGACTTGTATGACTTGACTATATCAAAAATATTACCTATACTATCAAATTTATTCTTATACATTTCAACGTTTTTATTAATTATCTAATCGAGAGGTTTAGTATAGGTTGTATGCCATAATTTATTAGGGATAAAAAATAGAGGCACGGTGAACAAATATATCTAAAAAGTTCTAACATGCGACATGAGATAAAAAACACACCTCTCATCTGCTTCTTCCCTTTCTAGATAAATAATTATAGACATTATCTTGATAATATACGATATTTATAGCCTAATCGGACAACTGATACTGAAATTTAAATCAATTTAATGTAAAAACTAAGGCTGATAAGTTGACGGCTCTGTATAAATCTCCTTTACGAGGGGTATTGGAAAAATTGTCCACCGGTAACGATATTACTTTATCTATACAATATACAATATTAAAAAATATCAGTGAGGCTTTTTCGTCTACAAAGTTGAAGAGTTAAACAATTTAGGTCAAAACAGATATTCTCATGAGTATATATAGCCATAACATCTGCATTACAAGGCAAAATTACCTGTTATCTTTCAAGATTAGTATCAAAGTACGATAAAATGCTAAGATTTCTTACGTAGAATATAGAAACAGTTTCGATGTTGTTTGTTCTCATTAGTAGACATGCTGTACTGATGAGATTAAACGAAGTGGAAACTGATCTTTACTCGGCAATCTAAATCTTTAAATATTTTGTTGCTAAGCAAATTTTAGGACATCCACCTCGCAGTTCAGATATCGATCTTCTTGACTTCTATCTTTTATAGAAGAGGCCACGGAAGACTGTAGCTTTCGAATAATTTTTATTGACTTTATAGAAGAGTCAAAAGGGATAAAATAATGTGTTTCGTATCAGATAGTTAGGTGGACAACGCTTCTGCCCCTCGTATTAAAATCGTGGGTAGTACTCACCATTATAGTTAATAAAGAAAGTATCGCTTTGCCTGGTCGTTTTAGTATCCTGCAACAAACAGAAAAATACGTAAATAAATAAAATCGAATGGATAGAACGACGTGGATATATGTTCGATTCCTGGTAAATAAATAAGCTGAGCGTATCGCTTTACGTCATTGGTTTCGAGTTTCAAAATAATATTCAACCGCAGTGTGCAGTTTGTTTCATAAAATAGACACAAATATATGTATTACAGTACGAATATCAACAAACATGTAATCAGTTATAAAATACTACGTTATTTTGTTCATATATTCGTGAATTAAAGGCAAATAAAGTTTATATTTCGATAGAACTGAAATTCGTTCACACAATTTTCGAATCGAAGTCTGAACTTCAATTTATTTTATCACCACAACTTATTTTAATATGATACAGTAGGAAATGTTACACTGTAGCAAAATATTGTTTTGAAGTTTTGGTCACATTCTAGTGATGCTGTTTTTAATAAATATGCACTAAGAGGTAATTTTATCAAACTCAATTGAAAAGCACAACATGTCTGTTTTATTTACAGCTTTTTATTCTTCTTACAGCTTGGTTTTATTTTCCTATTTACACAAAATCGCTATTAGTGCCGCATCAACATTTAAAACAAATTTGCATTTGAAATACAGTCGAAATTTATTAAAATTCATTCCGAGATGGGATAATAAATACTCTTTACAAACAATAATGGTTCATGTGTGGGCTTCTAGTTCTCGACGTACTCAATGAGCAGTAGCATTAAAAATTCCTTCTTATTGCTTGTGATGAAATCCGTAATTTAAAAATCTAATATAGTAAAGGAACACAATGCCAAGCGTGTAAATATTCATTGATTTATTAAAAATTACAACAGTCAATTTATGTTTATTGTTTCATTTTATATGTGTTTCCAGTTGAATCCCACAATCGCATTCCTCAAATATTTATTTCCAGTAGCGCCGCGCAGGGGGCAGTTATCCTTCCCTGGGGCTGCCCATAAGGTCGAAAAATTAATCACTACATAAGAACGCAGATGATGTCGAGTTTTTGCACATATTTAAATTAATTGCTGGCTGCAGCTGCGTCGTTTTATTTTGTTTTTTTTTTTCGTGAAAAATGCACTAAAATATTTTAATTTTATTGTCTCAACCTTGAAAATCAAGGATTTGAAACTTGTCGAACTCTTATCCCAAAAAAAACCACATTACAATTTTTTCAAATAAAAGTACCCCCATGTGACGACGCTCATGTTTATTTCATAACATTAGGAATGCTTCTGTATTTGCAATAACTTTACTACTGTTTTGAATTTTTCTTACGAAACCCAATCGTCAATGCACTTCGCTGTGTTATTGGGAAAAAGTTTATGGATTATTATGACTATCGCATAATTTAATAATTTATATTACTTTGAGTATAATGAGAAATACCAGGGCGTCTATATTTTGTTTGAAGCGAGAATACTCGAAATTTTTGAGGATATTTAGTCGAATTTATTTTTAAATACATTTGTCGCTCATTAAATACATTTTACTCCACAAATTTGTCAAGAATCTCACAGTAAAAAGTGAAAGAAAATAATAATACAGCGTGAATGAACCTTAATGTCAATAAAATAGACACTCACCCACAGATATCCAGTACCATTCTCCTCCACATTTATACAACACATACCGAACTACCCCAAGACAGGGAGCGGTACAAACAAGCAACACATGTGAACCAAACACGCAACCGTAAATGGCCAGAGACATTTTTCGATTACTCTTATACCACGGATAATTGTCAATATGCAAGTACAAGTAGAGTAGACGCCGTGATAAGAGTCTCTCTCGTTAGAGGAAAAAAATTGGCTCGCCTCCTCTCAGAGCGGTGCCGCCAAAATGTTTGCTCGGATATCCCGCTAAGTGTGAATGCTTGTAAGCAACTTTTTCAATATGAATCCGCGGACTCAACGGCCTTCGGTGTTTACAGTTTGTTTTTGTTTATATAAAGGAGCCTCTTCTTAGTAGATTACGGGTTTAAGAGCAGTTATTGGAAGAAAATGTTGTCGAATACAGGGTTTTTGCAAAATACCGTGCTTAGTCTGATGTGACTGATTAATATTGATGGGTATATCTTTAATAGTAACGGAGAGTTGCTAGGCGCAGTCCTTCTCAAACATATCGCTCTTATGGCACACTTTTTTGGTTATATCTCCGTTATTATTAAAGATAGACCCTTCAATATCTATATTATTGTATTCCTGAGACAACCTTCTATCTAAATATGCAAAAATATACAGGGTGTTCCATTTAAATTAACACAGTTAACATCCGCGGCCATTTTGCTTGGACTACATTTGTTTTTCATCATTTTCGAAAATTTCATAAAAAATCATGCAACTTTTATATTTCACATTTTTTTATAATTCTATAAACAAAAAAGTTAACAGGGGTGTTTCAGAATATAGTGAATCACCCTGTACATTTATTATTTTATACAAATAGTTAGATCGTTTGTTCAGAATTATTTACCAGAACGCTTACCTATTTTTTTTATACAAAGAACTATAATATATAATAATTTTTGATTATGAGATCAATTCTGAAATATTACAAAGGTGTAAATCTAGCAAAGATCTAGGGGTTATTTTTGATGAAACTCTAAGCTTCAGAAATCATTTTGAATATATTACCTCGGCGGCATCTAGGTCCTTGGGTTTTGTCATTAGAAATAGTAAATCATTCAATAATATGGATACGTTGAAATTACTGTATTGCGCTTTTGTTAGATCTAAGCTGGAGTACTGTTCCTTGATCTGGTTTCCTTATTATATGACCTATATAAATGATTTGGAGAAGATACAAAGGAAATGTTTGAAATATGTTGCCTATAGAGTAGATGGTTACTACCCAGAGCGTGGAGTTGATCATAATTTATTGTTAAGTAGATTTAATTTTGCATCGTTAGAACAAAGACGGTTTATTTCATCGCTTCGGTTTTTACATAATTTATTGCATGGTAAGGTTGACTGTTCAAATATTTTATCTCAAATAAACTTTTTAGTACCCCGTCAATCTAGTAGAAGTACTATGCCATTTTACTGTCCTCCTAGTAGAACAAACTTAATGTTGAAGTCCCCAATTTACAATATGACACACAATTTCAATTTAATATCAGATAGATGTGAAATTCATAATTCTAGATTAAGTCAACTCTTAGCAGCTGCCAATAATTATTATGTTAATTAATTTATTTTCCATTCTTTTCCGTCTTTTTCTATTTTATGTTATACATGTATCAATCTAATGATTATTGTTTTAACTGTTATTGTTACATTGGTCTTCTCATGATTCTTCTAATCTATGATTCTGTATTCCTATGTTTATGTTTTTATTTTTCATCTTTGAGTTTTGTATTACTTTTTTAAGTTTGATTTTTTGTCACATTATTTACTTTTGAACAATTTTCTATTATAGTCCTGTAATTGGGTATTCCTGTTGGACTAATAAAGTTATTATTATTATAATATAATCGTCATCGATAGTTTCGTTAAATAATAGCAATAATAAATTATTAATTATCACCACTATGGCATTCTCTCCTCTAGACCACCCACAAAACTTTCGACCATATAATTTCACCATCTGCCCAGCCCCTGCTACTACAATAGGGCTAGAAAAATTAAATTCATTATCTTTTAGCACGTAATTTCTCTAAAATAATATTGGGAAACACTCCAATTAGAAACGACCACCTCAGAACTGCGTATTAGAGAAATTGACTTATAAAATACATCTAGGTAGGCGTCATGTGGTGAATGTAACAGATAAAGTGGAGGACCTTATTAAGAGGGTTTAAAAAAGGGAAGATTATTGCGAAAATTGGGGATAATTATGAAAAACAGATGACAAGGGGTGTGTGTAGTACTTCTGTAGGGGATCCAGTGTAACCAATATTAAAACGTCAGTTTCTCATGAAAAATTCACCAAAAAAGGCCATCGACACAATTGCAGAGTTTTGATAGTTAGCCCTATTTAAGTAACTCTACTGTAATATTATTTAAAATTTTTGCAATTGTCTTAAAAAGTCAAGTCATCGACTGTCATCAAGTTGAAAGTTGATGTATGCTACTGACTTAAGGCCCGTTTTCACGCTCATGCTATTTGCGCAAATTGATTTGTGCATGCAATTTGCGCACATAGAACTGAAATGTTGTGGTTCGTTTACACGTTCATGCAAATTAATAAACTGAACTATTGCATACTGGTCAGGTCTATACAAATTTCCCAACCTCCCAAATTCAATCCCCAAATCTCCCTGTCCCCAAATTCTATCATGAATTCTTTTTCTTTTTTTAGACATATTTTTTGTCAAACAAACAACACTACTAAGTACTAACACCGAAGCACAGCCTTCTAGAGAAGGCTGTGACCGAAGTATATGAAAAGCACGTGGAGGGTGCACGTAAGAAGCTGAATTCGCTACTACTAAGCATGCGCCGAGTTGGAGTGTCGTTTATACGTTCATGCATTTGTGCCAACCACATGCAAATTATCTGTCCGATCAGATTTTACTCAAGCCAAATTTTCTGGCTTGCGCAAGTTAACGATTTTGGTTTTCACGCTACAATTTACTTGTACAAACTGGCATGCACAAGTCTATTTGCGCAAATTGCATGAGCGCGAAACCGGGCCATTACATAAGCTCCAATTAAGAGCAAATGCGAGAGGACAATCTATCAACATTTCCAAGTTCCGTAAAGATTGAATCAGTACCTATACCAAAATATAAATAGTATAATACGTGTCACGTAATTTCGAACATATTGCTTTCAGGAAAATGTTTAACTTTATCTTTACACCATTTATCTCAACATATGGCTTCCAAAATAAATACTATTTTGTTCCAAACGGTCATTCATAGCCATAAGCCTTTCAAAATAGTACTACGTTCTGGTCATTCATTAATAAAATCCCTTTTGAGAACTGTCACCTTGTCAAGACTACGGTATATAAACCAAATCAACTATACAATAACAATAATCCTCTCACGCTGCACCAAATGGACACACAAACAGTCAAGTGACTGACGCGATGAAAGGCCCTGTATGTAAGAACCGATCTCTTTCCGCCGTTTAGACACAATGCCGTAATCCGTCCCTAATGCGATTATCGAGAAAAGATTTGTGGATTACAGGGCTCTTTCGGAAAATAGTGTCAGCTGGGGCCGGTTGGTGGAAGACGTATGGTCTATTATTGGCAGCCTGCTGTCGTCGTTTTATAGACCACCTATTTTGCGGAGAAGATATACAGTATGCTCACGATAATAATTAAGTAACCAGAAACATTAGAACAATGTTAAAGACTGGAGTTTTCTGAGAAATTCCCAGTGACCTCAAATTTATCCTGTACTGTATATACAGGATGTTGTTAAATATCATGTAACGTGTGTAACGCCTTTATACATATTGGCGATTCAAATTACCGATGAGGGCGCTGCAAATTGTAAACAAATATGGAAGAAGACGAGTAAAACTTTTGCATTTCATATCACATCATCTATAGCAATTTAGCATTCAACTGCCATAAATATAGTTACTTCATGTGCTAGTTAGGGTGAAATAACGGATAAAAATATTGGTAAAAGCAGTTAAACGTCCCATAAGTGCTTCATTGCTAATTATATCATTTTTCTGGGTTGAAACAGGTACCCTAGAATTTGTTTACTTACATTTTGGGCTAAAATAAATGTGATAAACTGTATGGTGATACCATATTAGTGCTTGTTTTTTGTTAAATAAAGTTTAAATTAAAATATATTCTGTTTTTATAAGACTTATAATAAAAAAAGTATAGACAAACTGCAACAAAGTGGCTATGTTGTGCAAATAAACGTGTTCCCTGTTATTAAATTATAAACATGCCTTTTGGAGAAATGAATGGGAAACAGTTTCTTATACTAGGGCCAAACTACCTATCTTCTATCTTAAACACTTCTATTGACACATTTTGTGGAATGCCACCCATAAACACGGCAGTTTGTGTTGTGCTGATTTATTTTAAATGCCATTTTAAGATGTAAAAATAAAGATGTACAAATACTAACCGCGTCGTTTTTAACTTTGTAATACCAAAAAATCACAAGCACCACTAAATTATTACGTTAAACAAACCCAAATACAGTTATTTATCATTATATCAGCAATTAGCCACCAAAAATTACCTTTTAAATAGGTTCAAATATTTTCATGCAGAGGCGCATTCAATTTTGGAATCGCCAATAGTGCTAGCTTAGTTTTGAATACTAAGAGCATATATCTAAGATCAAATCGAGATAGTTCTGGAAATGTTAGTTGTTAAAATTTCCTTCAAGTTTAGCCAGTAGTGAGTACGAGGCTTTTTAGCTACCCTGTATATTTTTTTATTACACAGGAAAGCGGTGCTTTCCGAAGTTATACGTAATTGGTCATTATCATAAAAAATGTTTTGTAAGTGTATTATTTCTATATTCTAGAAAGGTACAGAAATAAAAGAAAGGTGATATTGAATTAATATTTTTTTAAATCTCTAAGTTTCAAAATTATTGAAATCTTGACATTAAACTCAAAAATTTCAACTCTATACTTCTACTTTACTCCAAATTGTATATTTTATTCCAAAATTTCGTTTTCAAGTACAAAATCATATCAAGCCTCCCAACTTTATATTCAAAATGTTTTCTTAACCGAATATATCTTCAATGTAGCCCTTCTACATTAATCAGAATAAATTTTCAAAGCACTCAGAGAGCATTTTGTTCTATATTCGAAAACAAACAAAAGTGGTCGCTACAAAAACCTGTCTCGCTACACATGTCATTCTCATTACTAATATGTGTCGTCTCCTCGCTTCTAGAGTGATTCACACCTCTTGACCGCAAAGAGACCCATATCGCGCGTTAGAAGTGTCAAATTCTCGACCGAGACGAACTTCGTAAGGCGCCAGACGCTGATTTGCGGTATGAAAACGCTCGCCTAGGCGCTCTGTATCTTTTTTTTTATTAACAGTGGCACTACTATGATATAAATTTCATTCCCGATGCCGTTGAAAGGTTTAATTTCATTTTAATTTATTCATATCACCAGCAATGCGATACTGAAATTGATACAAGTGGCTTACTTCTCTCTAGCTCTAGTCTTGGTAAACAGATTCTAAAGCAGGCGTTTCCTGGTATTTATTAAAGGTCGTAAGTGATCAAGGCAAGCGTTTTTATTACAGGCTAATTAAGAGGAAGATATCAGATTTACTTAATGCGATTAATCAAAAAATATCATTTAAAATCAATCAATAATATCAATGGCAATGTTATTTTTACAATTTGTGATGTTTCTGCTTTATGGAGTCATCATCAGAAGCACTGCAGATTAGGCGTCAATCTCTGAAGCTATCGTAAAGATGCGGAAATGTAAAAATATGTTTTTAAGTGATGGAAAAATTCCATATTGTCGAAAACTCTCATAATGGTTTGTTTTCCCGTTAAAATTCCGGAAATTTGTCAGGAACATATTGGTTTTTTATTCCTCACCTTGCAATTTTTTCAAAAATGTAAAATATGTGTTAAACAACAACAAACCAAACTTAGTATAAATTTTATATCTAATTATATGCTACTGCGCACTAAATGTTAAAGTCATAGTTAGTTGGCTAAAATTGACTTCAAAAGCAAATATGTTACACTAGGTGGTCCTATGGAAGACATAAGACACGCCCATTCCACCAGAAAATGGGCAGCTATACTATAACTCCAAATATGTTAATATAAGGATTGTAGAAAGCAAATTCAGAGACCTAGTGTACGATTCAACCAAGTTTTTACACTCTATTTATCTGGGAATTCATCTCTGACTGACGAGGCATCAAAAGCCTTCGCCCATCTTGATTAAGTGGAGGTTCAGCAGCATATTTAGGCCTGTCATGCACTCATTAGTCAAATTGACTGATACCCAATCAAAATTACGCTTGAAATATTACCGAATTAACAGTATCAGGGTATAAATATTTATAAACCACCTCAAATTAATTTAAGACACCATTTCTCTCATCTCAAATTGTAGCAAATTGATCTACTTATGGGCAGAGATGAAGATAAGCATCATTTGAATAATCTTATATGGTATAATGGGGCATTTCGAGGGCATTGCGAAACGAGCTGGCGAAGACATTTATTACGTCTAGAAATTTTGAAACAGTAGCTCGTTATCGCTGCCATTTATCTGATTTACCTTTTCGGTTGCTATTTGAACTTGTTGTTTGTTGCGAGTCGCGGTTTTGACCATGTGGGAAGTAATTTCTAATCAGGGTATGAATGAGTTCCAAGTATGCAAGCATGAAAAGTTCTGCGAATACATTCAGTACTGATATTTACCTTCTACGATTCATTTTTCACCAATCTACGCGAAGGCAGAACAAGTTGTTCTCTGATGATTAAACTCAGCCGTTTTAACCATAGAAATCATAAAAGATTTAGAATGTCAAAAGCCATTACACGAGACATTTAAAAATAGCCAATTCTATATTTTTTTATAATTTCTATGGTTTTCACCTCATAAAATATAATCGTTTCATCTTGTATCGCGAATATTGTAAGGGGTACATTTTTGTTGTACAAATGCAAACGTGGAGTCTGAACTTAGATAAAAGTTTATACTCTTTATCGAGTTATCTGACTAAATAAAGATCCGTACCCTCTACTTTGATATACATTGTGGAAAAAACTACGAAGTAAGCCATTTCGAACGCTCAAATAACAACATAAAGACCTTATTTGTGGCGCATAATCAATGTAGGCGAGTTCTTCATATAAGCTGAGTTCCGGTCTCTGGAAATTATCAATGTGATAATAAAGGTTAACGACAGAAAAGGTAAACTCTACCGAGAAAAATCAATATCGCATTACTGCAAATTGCAAAGTCAAAGCCAAGAGGTTGACCCCAAGGTGCGTAGGGGGCAATCAGAGCAATTGAAGTTGACTGATTGCCATAATGTATGAATAATAATTATGGAGTGATACTAAGGCAAGGTTCTAACCAGCTGCAGGAGATCAGGATATTGATGAAGTCTTAAGGCATCACCGCCAATGCAGCCTTCCCTTTTGTCGCTTACCAAAAAACATTGTTCTTAAAAACAAAATGATGAAACTGTTATTAGTCTCTGAATGCGCCGATAATTTTTCTTTGTCGTTAGTTATATCGTTATAGTTATATATAGTTATTCGAATAATATTTTCCAAAAATTACACGTTCATTCAACACGCCAGATTCATCTTTTGACTGATTTATCGACAAAGAAGTGCAAACGCGCGCACCAAAAAATGTGCCGTCCTCTTGCTAAATAATTACTAATTTTAAGACAGACATTTTTGACAGAACCAATCGTTTGATCATTGTTAGATAATTTTTCACTTTAGTGGAACTTTGACATAGATAACTTCATCAATATCAGTGTGGGGGGAAACAAAGGTGGGTAATACTGACATATTAAACCACTTCCCAATGCAGCTTCAACAAAATTGTTAAGGATGGAGAGAAAAAACAACTCTGGTTTTAAATTTTTATATACCTCTTGTAGGCCTACATTCTACCAACCGTATATCGCGATACAGAGCATGGTTATGGCAATTGCGTCACTCTCCTCCACATCCAAATAAGCAACGGCGAACATAAAACCGTAATCGAACCCAATGGGAGTTTGTCACGTCCGTCACTCTATAAAACACAAAAGTTTAAATTAGCACCCTGATTTATTGCCCTATTAACGTTGTACTTCTAATTAAAGGTAAGTAAGAAGCAGCAGGTACGCCCGACGGCATGGTCGGAGCCCGGGAGGGAGCAAGGGAGCAGTTGCCCCCCGGAACGTACCAGGTATACTGACGTTATTAGAGAGGCACTAAATAATTATCTTGAAAGCGAGTTTATTTTCAACAATGTTGATAATATTTAGTTGTGGCATTATCCAGATAAATTGGATTTCCAGCTGCATTTCTGTAATTGCCGAAAATAACCCGAAATTGTTTCATGGCGAAACTAGAGATATAATCTAAGATGCCTCGGTCCATTACTCAGTTGCTATTGGCGATTCAAATTACCGATGAGGGCGCTGCAAATTGTAAACAAATATGGAGGAAGACGAGTAAAAATTTTGCATTTCATATCACATCATCTAGCAATTTAGCATTCAACTGCCATAAATATAGTGACTTCATGTGCTAGTTAGCGTGAAATAAAGGATAAAAAGAGTGGTAAAAGCAGTCATACGTCCCCTAAGTGCTTCATTGCTAATTGTATAAATTTTTGATTGAAACAGGTACTCTAGTTTTTGTTTACTTACATTTTGGGCTAAAATAAGTGTCATAAACTGTATGATGATACCATATTAGTGCTTGTTTTTTGTTATAGAATGTTTATATTAAAATATATTCTGTTTTAATAAGACTAATAATAGAAAAGTATAGACAAACTGCAACAAAGTGGTTATGTTGTGTAAATAAACGTGTTACCTTATTAAATTGTTACATGCCTTTTGGAGAATTGAATGAGAAACAGTTTCTTATACTAGGGCCAAACTTCTACCTATCTTCTATCTTAAAACTTCTATCGACACATTTTGTGGAATGACACCCATAAACACGGTAGTTTGTGTTGTACTGATTTCTTTTGAATGCCATTTTAAAATGTAAAAATAAAGATGTACCAGAAATACTAACCACGTCGTTTTTAACTTTGTAATACCAAAAAATCACAAGCACCACTAAATTATTACGTTAAACAAACCCAAATACGTGTTATTTATCATTATATCAGCAATTACCCTCCAAAAATTACCTTTTAAGTAGGTTTAAATATTTTCATGCAGAGGACGCATTCATTTTTGGAATCGTCAATAGAATATACTTTTTTTCCTTTTAAAGCATTATGTACACCACTCAAAGCCATCTTTTAAAGCTATTTTGGAACATACAGAGTGATCTAGTGTACTGGGGTGAACCAAACTTAATTTTCTTTAAATGGAACACCCTGTATTCTTTCAATTGCATTCGATTCGTCTTTTTTTATTTTATTTTTGAAATTCACAATCGGCGTTGTCAAGTTATCTTCAAAAATCGCATTTTACAGGGGCGTGCTAAAAAATTTGCCATAAGTTATCTTCCCTGATATAGGGTATAAGATATTTTGCAGACACATAGTTTTCATCTTCGTTCTTCATTGATACAGTTCTGATATCTTCATTTTTATACAGACTGTTTTTTCATATTAGCAGTAATTTATCAATTTTCAAACAGCTCAAACTCAATTTTTTTAAATGGAACACTCTATATTTCTTGTCTCCTTTGAAAAGGACAGATAAATATTTTCAATTTGTTTCCTTTGAATGGCATGTCTGAACTTAACAGTGATTTTTGGTTAGGCCAAATTAAGTTTAAAAATCAACCTTTAATTGGTTTTCTGACCCATTTTGACAACTGTCTGAATAAAACCACCACCATTATTTTATTATCTCTAATACGTGAGCGTTCATATTATTTTTGCGCCCCTAGAAAATTTTCCGACCGCGCTCGTGTCGGGGTCTCTTAAAAATAATTTACCGAAGTGCCGGGTTGGATAATAACTCGGTAGAGTGGAATATTAATGGCCTCCCAAATACCCCGAAATGATAGTACCTTAAATTAATCACGTCCAATGATAGTTTGCATGATTGCCGGGTATTATCAAGGTATATTACATGCATTTAAGGCTAAATATAGGTCTTTTACTCTTCATGGCAGTAGGCCATGAAAGGGTATTACTGTAGCTTAGAACAACGCTAGAGAAATACCAATATTTTAGTTATTTTACAACATTTAGCTGTTACAGTACATGAAAGAAATATACATATGCATGTCTATACAATATATGTATACATATACATGGCGGAGCGTCGATGCGATTGATAGGGTAGATGTGTGTAACTTACTGAATTCTATGCGAAATAAGTACGTGGCCAGACGTGTATATCATTCAAAAACTGTGCATATATAAAATGCATTACTGATTACTGGGAAACTTATATTTCTAATCTATATATCAAAGAACTAACGACAAGAGGAAGGGTGATGATAGGTATGAACATTTATGCTGAACTGATGAGATCAAAGAAGATCGAAGCCGGTCTGCAGTAGTGACATCTTATAAGAGAGGTCGTAGAATATAAATTCTTATATTTTGCTGCTTTGTTAGAGAAGATTTGATATGGCATATAGCCAATAAAATGACTGTAACTACGTAGTTGTTAATTTGTATATAAACTTATTCTCTGTTGGTATTTATGTACTTTTAATTATATAATAATAACAAAAATTATATAATTTAAAACATACAAAGGTGTGTTCAAAACACACATTTGTACACATTTGTGACATATTCCCCGAATGCCCCGTATACAGGGTGTCCCAAAATAAGTGTGCAATATTTTACCAGTGTGTTTAATGTTTAATGGGACTTTTTCTTCACATGAACATGGATCAAAAAATGTTTCCTTAAAACTTCAAAATCGATTTTATATCAAAACGGTATATTTTATCGATGTTCAACAAAAGTGCCTTTTTTACGTAAAAAGCTCAAAAATTTCATATTTTGATTACATAACCAGGGAAAAGTTACATATAAAAAAGTTATATACATTCCGTGTTGCCGCATGTTATGTTAATAATTAAAATAATTTTACTCGAAAATGATGCGTCCTAAAAATACACCACGTGTATTTTTTTATTGGTATACAACACTAAAAAATACACCAAGTGTATTTTTTTAATAAAAATATTAAAATTTCATATTTCTTAATCAAAAGTTGAAAAATCCAAAGCACAAAAAAATTGGGGTAAAATTTACCCCCCCTCCGTTTGGAACCTATGTGATATAAATTTTGAAATTTTATTTACAGCAGCGGATTCAGCATATATGACTTAGACAATATACCAAATTTGATAAATTTATCTGAACTGGTTTCGGAGTTATTCAGAAAAAAACCTCTTTAAGGGCTAAAAGCCCCCTTAGGAACGACCGATCCATGTTTATATGAAGTAAAAATCCCCTTTTTAACCATAGAACAGTGTTAAAATATGGCACACTAATTTGGGGACACCCTGTGTCGTCCCTACAATATAACTGTATTATGCAAAGTCAATAAATACATAAATTAACATCAGTAGACATTAAAAAGACTACAAACATCAATACGTTCACTGATATTATATTCTGTTCTCGGCCCACCAAGCAACATCGACTTGTCACACGAAAAAATCTCCAATGTCTCTACTCTCTGCATTGCGAAACAACAATATTGATTGAACGTGAACACGTAACCCAAATTTGGCTTATTTACTCAGTGCTGCTCTCTATTTGACATGTAGTAAGTGCGCTGTTTGTTTTAGATAACCACTTTAACAATGATCCATGGTAAATATCGGAGGTGCCATGGAGAGAGTAAACAGTCGAACGCGCGAATGAGATTTTATTGAAATGAAATCACCTGGAATTAGATCGTCGAGATCGTTCACCTCTCCTGATTGCATCCCAAAAAATTTACGATATCTGTTCATTGAAATTGTTATACAGTCTATCTTAAAGAGGAAAAATATGAAGCCTCTTTCTTGCGAGTTTATTATAACAATTTTACACTAAAGTGGATACTCCAAGCGGATGGTTCTTTATGAAACATCTTGAAAATAATACTAGTATTTCGGCTTATTAGGCCTTTTTCAATATAGAGTAAATGTCTATTACTAAATGTTTCCAAGCGCGTTTTCGTTATTTATTTGTTTACGAACACCTACCCCCGATTGATCCTACCAACTGGTAAAGCCCGAGTTTTTAGTACCTTTTCTAAGAAGGACGAAAGTGTAAAATCTATCTGATCATTCGTAGTACACGGATTTATAATTAAAGATTTTTTAATTTCTAATTGTTCTAAACAGATCTAAGAGCTTTCCTTTCTTTTCACGATGCATTACGGTGCAGTAAGACACTTTTCTGATCTATAAAATGATTGTTTTCTATACAATGCGTCGAAAATCCTGAATTTTTTGCGTTATTTAGTAAGGATTTTTTATGTTCTTTTACTCTAGTTTCAATATTTCTACCGGTTTGACCCACATTGGTATATTCCCGATTGTTATAATTTATTAACCCTTTCTTTGTTGTTTATCAAAATCCTCCCAATGTTACGCTTGTTAACACTAATCGTTTTACACCCGTTTCGTTCTAATCTGCGAGCTATTTTTTCACTATAACCTGGGACGTGATTAATATAACTATAGGTGGCTTCTTTTTCCCGAATATTGTAAAACTCCCGACGAATTAATTTCCTCCTTTTGTTTTTTATCATTTATCTATTAGTTTTTCTTTATATCCGTTGTTTCTTGCAATTTGTTTGATTGCACTTAATTCTTTTTTAAAATCTGCTTTTTCTAGCGGAAACATTAAAAGTCTACGTATTAAACTATTATATACAGACTTTTTTATTTACCAGGACTGCTGCGAACTTGCTGGTATAATTGCGTCGGAAGTTGTTGGTTTTCTCTACTGGTTGTTTTTTCAAAACAATTAATTTCAAATCAGAAACGAAAACAATTAATTTTACACTGTCTCCTTATGAATGTGTCATCAATTAAACACTATTTAAGTGTAAATACGAAAGTTTACTGGTTTTTATATATTTTCTTAAATTAACTAATACACAGGATGTTCAGTTTTTCAGATACAGATATCAACTGTATCATGTAAAACATTATATTTAAAAAAATGTTAAAAAAAACTAGTAAACTTTCGTATTTACATTTTTCTCTATAAGTTCCGAGGTAAGGGGGTGGTGAATCATATTTGGGACACCCTGTACATACACAAATTAGCACTCAATATCTACAAACTCATATCCACATAAAATTCAGTATTCACAACACAAAACAGTAAAATATTTGATTAAAACATAAACCTTTCGAACCACCGACCAATTCCAGCAACAAAAAAGGCTGTTCCAACAAAGAAAATTATTAAGACATCACGCAGTAGTACTTTTTAATTATCTCCTAAGTAATAAAGATAATGACTTAACTCGCATCCGTCCAATCAGGGAGGACCAGGGAGAAAATGGACTCTCGGTACCAGGCAGGTAAGAACATTACCAGAGGGAAATATTACTGCAATAATTATCACCTGACATGCAGATCATTACCCTTCTTAAGTGCTCAATGAGAGTTGCTTAAAACATGATATCTTCATTATGAAAAGGACGCATGGGCGGCTCGTCTGGAAGGGGGTCAGTTGTAGTAATCAATAGCAAAATACGGAGACTAAGAAAACTAAATTTTCCAATTTGATACTTACACTACAGAATGCTACCTCAACCCCTGTATTCTTGGTGTGTATACAGGGTGTTAATAAAAAATCTGCCAACATAAGTGTCAGTAACTGTAAAAATTCAATTTATTTCTTCAATGAAAAACAAAAAAGGGGGACTTTCAGCCAGATACATGAATAAATATTTTACGTTTCGTCCGATTTTTTCAAGGTTACCTAATAGCTAAAAATAATGGTTTTGCATAAGTATTAAATTAGATTAGTGACAATAAATATCCAAAAAAGTGTTTTCTAACCTATTTTCAATTTCCTATTTTAATTTTATTGTATATTTTATTTTGTTTTTCTTCTTTTTTATTGTTTAATAATGTACGTGTCGCCTGAACAGAGAATGATCAGTATTTGATGTCACCGTTGATGTGAATTTTTTTGATAGCAGGAAATTAAGAACTGATGGCATGTACTGCTAGCATACATGCTACAGTAACAACAACAATGATTTACAATGGGTAACAAAAAAACAATGATTTTCTTTTGTATTTTTATAAACCATGTCAATTTCTGACAACAATTTTTTTTTAGAAACCGACTTATCTGTCAAACAGCACAATAAAAGGGTATCAATAAAGTATCAAAAAGGTTACAAAGTTTATAAAACAAACATTTTGGACCACATGACATAAAAGTTCACAGATTTAGCAATACTTGCAACCATTGGAGTGCATTGAAAATGAATTAAGGAAATTCGGAACTACAGAAAGAGTGCAAAAGTTACCTTCTATTTGAGAACTCTCCATTTGCGACTTACAGACTTTGCCACCTTGTATATCACATTCACATGAGAGCTCAGATGCTCAGACTTGCAATTTGCAATATACGAATACGAATGCCAAACTATGCGCCCACGCCGCCCGCTCTAGTCGGTCCCCCACTACCTAACCATGTCGGTGTGACATGCTCATCGCGTTACACTTTTCATCGAAACATACCTATATACGAGAACCTACGCGATCCTATAAGCATTTTACAATGCTAAAAAGTATGAATCGTTTTAACACCTGCAGAAAACAAAAATTATAGAATTAGAAGCAAGCAGATATTCCCATTAGCTGTCCGAATTTTATATGCAGATGTACGTCTATGTCTTCAAAACACATTAAATTCTAGTTAACGCAAAGTCGATCTGCCTTAAAAATTCGACGTGTGTGGTTCGTACCCGCACATTATAATTTTAATGTGCAATTTCAGCAAACCGTGTTGTAATTCGCCGCTTAAATTGCTTTTAAATAGCGACTCTATCGGACTATCAGGAGAAACGAAAGTGTACGCAAAAATTCATTAGCTGAAAGCCGAAGTAGTGAAATGATTCGCAGATAAAACAGATACCTGTAGGTATAGTTTAGCTGTTTACCAACTCAGACATTGAATAATAACTTCTCACATAGAATAACAGTATTGCTCTCATCAGTACAGCACAAGTGATTATGTCTATCGGTCGCCTACCTATTATATCACCTGTCTCCTGCCTAATCACTTGTTACCTACTACTATATGTCAATCAGGGACACACTCTATACGTATTGGACAGATTTTGCTTTATTAACGACTGAAAAGAGATACTGTCACAAGTTATGAAAGTAAAGGCAAGACATTTGTCTCAAGGTACAATCCATTTCCTGACAATGACATAACTTGGCTTTCTCAAGCATTTAGTAAGCTTTTATGTATAAAAGATGTTCCTACAGCCATTGAAGATATCACATTTTTACGTCTTTAATAGGAAATTGTGAAAGTCCGAACAAAACTTCTACCACTATATGGAAATGTTATAAATTATCATTATTACATCCAAAGGCTTTAAAACATTTAGTATTACAATACCAATAGCCCATTTTATGGCCACACACATACACACATGTATTTAATATATTGTTTAAAAATAGGTAACTCAGTTCGTGTTCACTTGTTGCAGAGAACCTCTCCGATTTTTATGAGTTTCTTTAATTGCCAATAAACTTGATGATTTAACTGTAATTACAACATTATTTAATTAATTCCATAAACACGAAGTGCCTCTAGTAACGACTCTTGTTAAAACACATTGAAAGTGGAATTGTTTAATTTCTGTAATAAAAACAACACCATGCATTCTTTCCTGGTGGCTAACTATGAACTTTCTCACGATTTAATAACATGATTCAACACCAAGTCGAACTGATACAAAATCTAAAGGTGTTTAGCACTAATAATACTTTACCATACCTGCCTATCGGTTCTAGAATTATTATTAGTGCATATTATTAAAGTTGTAGTTGGTATTGATTAATGATGACTAGTAATCCTTTCTTCCAGCATTGTGATCCGATTGGCTTTTCCAACTATTAGTATCTCTAAAAGTAAAGGCGATAGAGTAACATTCAGTTTAGTAAACAATTTTGTGTCATTTTTGAGCAGATTTCAATGCAACACTAGTTTTACGAATTTGTATAGAGCATTGAGCATTGGTAGATTTGATATTCGTGTCATTAATTGATAACCAATCCCAATGATAACCCAATCAAGCAGAAGGGTTATACTTCAATAATGTCACATAGTATGGAAGTTTCTCGCTTTGGAGTCCCATCTAGAAGCAGGTAACAACCCATAAAAAACAGCAACGGTAATATTACTCATTATGATCTTCACAATATAAACTCGAGTCTCTCTTCTATGGAAACCGTTGTGCCTGTGTAACCATACTTACTTTTCGGTAATTTTCTCACCTAACGAAGTTCAAACAAGATGCTTCTACTAATAAAGCTCGGACAACAAATCGTATTTATTTTGGCATCTCGAATCACCATAACAATGTCAGTGTATCAATAATGAGGCTCGAAATTATGCACCGGCGCTGCATGAGGAATCCTCATTCAAATTCGGTATGCATACCGCTATCTAAATGACAAAAAAGTACTAATAATAAACAAACACAGCAAGCCAGCGCTGAAAACGAAGAATGCCGTGACAGCGGGAGGCTTGCGTGTTCACTTGTTTCTCCCTGCCGTTTTTCTTTAGCCGCTAATAAAGTAATGAAATCGCTAGGAGGACACGCACGAAATATTATATGGTAATTTACGATGGTATTACGAAATGAATTACAGTTGCTGGTGCACCCCGTGGTTCCATTCTATACCCCTCAATCAATTACTCTCTACGTCGCTTCAAATAATAATAATAGCCGTATTTCTACCACACGATGAAACCACTGAGTCGCTTGGAAGACAGGAACATCTCCAGTTCAATTATAAATATGTAAATTAGTTCCTGACATATTTTTCACTCTGTACATCATCTGAGATCAACTCTGTATCATGCCTTTTCATAGAACTTCATAAAACGTCATTCATAAATGAGTCTTAAGTCTTAGAATGTTTACTAACATTATAAAAAATGTTTCATTCTAAACAATAATTTCTTATTTATCAGTAAAGCATCAAAATATACAGAAAAGCTCTATAAACAACTACCAACTAGTATCTAGGTACCCATATACTTTTAAACGAAACTTTAAGAGCCTTTTCCTTCAGTAATCTGTCAGAAAGACAGATTAAAACCATTACCATTAAAATCTTTTCAGACGCTTGAGAAAAACTAAATATCCTGACGCGCAGCGCCATCTATTGTATTCGTTTGACGACAGCGCCTTCACGCCAACCTTAACACTAATTCAAAAATTATCTAAACCGTCAGCAGTAGTATTTCAATTTAAGTTTAACTCTAATTGATACTAAAGCCATAACGTTGTCTTCTAGAGTAATCCTCCAGTAAGCGGCAAGCCTTTTATATACCCCCAAGTAGTGCACGCACCCTTTGTTCAAATTATTCTGGTTATTTATGGTTGTCCCCGGTGACCTGACTGTGATGCAAAACTGTGAAATACCCCTAGGTAAAGATATACCCCGCTGTGTGGCCAGGTTACCATTATTATCGTTTTTTGTGCTCTGAGATGTCCTTCGGAAGGAGTAGAGTGAAGAGAGAAGGGAAAGTTCGTAATTAGAAGGGTCTGGAAGTGTGAAGGAACAGGGAAATGTAATTGTATCTGTGACTCGTTGGTTTAGGCCCAGCAGATCAAAAGATATCCGTTCTAATGGTGAACCAGTTCACTTAAGCTATATAATTAGACCTAAAAGAAGTTTTAATTATAATGGTTAATCATAAATTATATATACCCATGGTAAATATAAAAAAGAGAGGTGTTAATATTATTCATTGGATATCATACCTCAATAGATGATTGAACAACATAAAGTAACCTCTTCTAAATAATTCTAACTTAGCAAAACTTGAGGTCTATGTCATCAGGTTGGTATCTTAGAGTTAGTGTATCGATCCCTTAACTAACGTTTGTTTTAGTCCCTTGAATAAGTTTTTCCCTCGCTTAGCTAGGAAATGTACCTACCTCATGCCGGGACTAAAACACTAATTTTAATCCCTTGGTGCGTAAATAGCTATTATGTAAACAATAAAGAACGGTGATTGGTAGTAAATAGCGTCCCACGATACCACAAACACTCAGCTACTTTGGTCATAGTTCGTGTTGACAATATTGGTTTAAATGTTTTTTTTGTTAGACACTTAATTGCAAGAAAAATACACTGTATCAATATTAAGCAGTGTGAATGAGGTGTGTAAATAAACATTACTTGCATTTACGTCTGTTCGGAGAAAAATTTCCGCCGGTGTCGGGTTTAAGATCAACATTGCTTTTTTAGCTTTCCAGGACACTGGGGTCGAGTATCAGTGTCAATAAAATGCAAAACTAATTGGTCTTAATGTCGTCAGCACACAAATAATTCGACGGGGTTTTTAAGTGGCATCGTAAAAGGTTTCGAAAGGAAACGTTCCTCTTCTAGATTTTGCCAGAAGTATACAATTTCTGTAAAATTCTTACGTGCATAATTATTCAAAAAAAGGTGTCGCATCTTAGGAATATAAAAAATGATGAAGGGAGTTCCACAAGACACAATTACGGGACTCCGATTAGTATTTTAAAGTATTGAATCAAGTGTATTGATATATAAAGGTTTTTCCAAAGGTGCAGTAAATTGGAATCTCGGGGAAATTTCTATCTTATAACTTGATCGACCACTAACAATGAATTTGTGAAATATTTTCCTTAAGAGTGTTGTATTGTTTATATATTTGGATTGTTTAACTATTGACATATTTATTTATATATACAGGGTTATTCTGAACTCATCTCTAAAACTTTGAGGATATGTGCATCCTTAAATAAGAAATCGATATCACCAAAAAAATTTATAATAAAAGGCTTAGGATTTCCCTTGAACAATGTTTAAAGATATACCATTATAAAGGACTACGTAGCTGGGCAACTGTACTTCAACACATCTGATACTTTTCTACCACATTCCTAAGAATGTGATAAAAAAACTAAACACGTTTTTGTCTGGAACGCCTGATTAAAACCGACCGAATAATGTTGGAGTGGGGATAACATCTGTATTGTCTATGAGTCGTCCGTCAGTCTGTGTGTTGCTCTCGCGGGTGTTTTACATATTTATCTTAGGAGTGTTAAACTGTAAAATTTTCAAAATGGCTCATGTGTACAGTAATGCTGAGTTAATGGACTGTTACCAGTGGATTATCACTTAAAAGTTAGGTTTTGTGAGTGGTTGTTGCAGCAAAATGCTGAAAATCCCCAATTTACTTAATAATTTGCGTTTACAAGATCAGCAACCAGGAGGAACATTCGCTTTAGTGCGGCAAAATTGGATAAGGCGTGCCCAAAAGTGTGTAGAAGTCGAGGGACAAAATTTCGAATATCTTTTGTAACAAGGTAAGTGCAAATTTTTTATAAATTTCATGTTTCTAATACCTAGTAATCAAGTAGCGCAATTCTTCAAAATTAGTGTAACAAAATTTTATTCATTTTAAAGACACGTCACTTTGGTCAGATCTATCTATCTTTAAGTTTATTTTAAAGTAAAAACGCTGCAAATCTTTTTTGCGGATGTCGGTATACTCTCAGATCTTCCGAAGTTTTTTTTGTGCTTGCCAGTTTGCATTGTCAGTCCCAAGGTCACTCCATTACAGTGGATCAGTATCCAGTGGCGTGCAATGAAAAATTTTTAAATAGTTTTAAGTACCCGCCAAAAATTTTTTTTTGCATTACCACATTTGTACATGTATGTTGAACATCCCCAAATTTTATTATGGATCAGTTCTGAATAATCATGTATATCAGCCAAAAAAGTGATATATTAGAAGAGATGTATTATTTATAAAATTATTCAAATATATTGTATAATATCACTGACGTAGTTTTCCACATAACACTGTACTGCACTCGACGCGCGTTTCGGCAACCAAGTTGGCATCATCTGGAGATGATTAAAACTGATGGTTCTGGGGAGACGAAAACTGGTTAGGCTATTCGGTCTTCAAACGAGCCTTAAATTTTACAAAAGCGAATTCAAATATATCAAAAGCTAATAATCTTAGCTTTGATTTTTTCTTTAGGCATTATTGGTCACTAAATTACGCAGTTTGCACCAATTTACACACATTGCTGACGTTGAAACACGCTGTATTTGTATATCCACGGTGTTCAAATACATTCCCCGACGTGCCCGAGGTCTCTCATTAGTCAAGACAAATCTGATCACCACAAATGGTTACAAATTGAAATTTGCATATGCCTGTGCCGTCGGCTCGGCCCCCTTTGATTTGTGGCCACGAAACACGAAGCTTTTTCCAGTGAAGGCACGGGTCCTTCCACATCTCCGCTGCATTACAATTTAGTTACGCGGCAGTAGTTAAAAGTTTATAACAGCAGTAAAACAACCATTTTATTGGTTGCTTTGATGAAAGCGATAAGCAAAAAATTGATAGAACCTGTTAGTAGTTGAATATTAGTATTTGCTTTGCAGCATTAATTTAGAAATATGGGACGTTTTTATTAAAAGTTATACATAATCTAAATAATTTATGCAAATGAGGTATGCAGTCAGTAATATTTTGTTTGTTTTTCCTCCGAACTCGTTTTGTTGGGAGGTGTTTAGAAATCAGTCTCCTTTTAGAATTAATTATGTAAACTGTGTTTATGCATTTTTTGCCATATTGTCAGAGTCCTTAAATTAATTAATGTATTTAATTTATGGTGACAAGCTTACGAAATATTAAATTAAAAACAATGTTTCGCCTTTACACTATAATTTTATAATATATTTAATAGTGGATGGCATCTTATGCAGGCAATTGTGCAAAATGCTTTGTACATTTTTGTGAGCTAAATATTACATAGTTCGGCTCTTACAAATTCGCTTCTCACCATTGGCATCTCAGAACCTGTAAGGGATACGTAGGTTTAGAAATATTTGGAAAAGGCGAAATTTTACCTTTTTTTTGCAGCCTTATTTGAGCAGATATTGAAAAATCACGAGCGCTTTCTGGAAGCAACTTTCTCTCCTCTATTAACCAGTATATTTAGATTTTAAATATGACGTTTCGTTTGTCCTGAACAGTCATCAACTTCATTGTACAGGGTGTTAGTTAAACATGCGGCAAAAATTCAAGAGGTTATTCCTTGGACTATTCTAAGGATATATGATCCTTTGATAATTTTTGAAAAAGCGCTTTGTTGCGAAGATATAGGGCGAAAAAATTTTCAACAAATCCAATTTTGGTATTTTTCACATTATTAATGTAGGTGAAATAAAAGTATGACGTACCTACTACACTGGCCGTATCAAGTAAAAGACATGTAAGAAAAAGGAGATGTTTTTTCTTACCAACATCCCGTAATACTTCGGAGTGATTATTTTGTATTTTTTTGTACGTTGTGTTTTGTAGTTTGTATGTGTCGCATTTGTTAAGATTGATTGACGTTTGGCTAGTTGACGTGTAAACGGTTGTTAGTGAAGTCCTCTATCATGGTTCGCTATACGAATGCCGAGATGGCTGACATGCATCTTATTTATGGACTTGCTGATAGCAATGCATTAGAAGCTATAGGCGACTGTACATTGAACGATTTCCTAACCACATTGCTCCCAATAGAAAAATCTTTCAACGTATTCATCAACGTCTTCGAGAAACGGAAACATTGAAGTGAAGTAGAGGACCAGGAAGGCCAAGGACTGTAAGAACGGTAGACGTAGAAGAGATTGTGCTGGACATGATAGAAGAAGATCCAGGTACTTCTACGCGAAAAATTGCTAATACTTTGAATGGAAGTAATTGGACTGTTTGGAAAATTCTGAGAGATAATTTGTTGTAGCCATACCACATTCAACGCGTTCAGGCACTTCTTCCTGCGGATTTTGCTCCACGTATTGCATTTTGTCAATGGCTTTTGCACACATTAGTTGAAATCCCTCAACTACTTACGCTGATTATTTTTACCGATGAAGCCAGTTTCTCGCGAAATGCAATAAAGAATTTCCACAATAACCATGTGTGGGCTGACGAAAATCCACATTATAAAATCCAAAAATATAAATTATTAATGCAGTCTATGGAAAAGCAATAAAATATCTTGTCCCCTTTTGGAACCGAGGTCACGAATCCATCGGCAAACACATAAAATGTGCCGCCCTCTAGATATTCTTCTGGTCATTTATATATTCTTGTGGTTTTATTGTATAAGAAGGCCTTTATTTACATCCTGACGTCAAAAACAATAAAACATCATACACTTTTGACGATACTAATGGAAAAAATATCTTTTATAATTGAAGATGAGGTGGGGCTGAATTTTTTAGCACAAAGACGGAAGCAAGCTCCCACAGAATTCGTAGGTCGCAGTATAATTCGCATAAGAACTGAAGGTTAATACTGCTTAGAAAAGCTTTTAAAGAATAAACCCACTTGCCATTGTTACAAAAACAAACACCATTTAGCAGCTGATTCGCAACAATTCATTCAAATCAGACGATATCAATGTGCATATTTATGTATAGGCCTTAATGTGTCATTTGTTGTGAATCATAAATACATTACGCGAAGATTTCCTGGCGGAAATGGTAGTATGATTAATAAATTATTTATCAGTTAAAAATTTGTTAACCGCCTTATTTAAATCCCTGATAGGGGAGTGATATAATAAAAATGATTTTAATGAAATAAGGATTTTTATAGTAGGTACCGCAAAGATCGGCTTGGGGGCCGGTAAGCCGGTAAGATATCTATTTCTTATAATTGTCTAGTACCTTTTCAAATGATATGTAATTAGGAAAGATGGTTAGTGTAATTAATTGGTAATTAAATGTCAACTTGTCCACTAAATTACTGTACCAGTTGTAATTACTGAATATTGCAAACTATTGGCATTACAGAAAAAAATTGCTTCCTGGCTTTGTTGAAGCATAACTATAACCCATACACAGAACCACATTTTGTTTCTTTATAATAAATATTTGCAATTCTAAGGGCCAGGTCTTTCCATGTCTTTATAAAGTTGCTTTTAACTAAAAGAAACTTAAAGTTAACAAGTGAATTTATCTGACAGTTAAAAAATTGCGTCTTTTCAACACAATTTAACTGCTCTGTTGTAAAAAGACTGTTTAATGATATTGGCAATACTGATTAAATAAGAAAGTCTATATAATAAAGTGAGACAGATGAAATGCGTCAACTATAATCAACAAAATATGTCAATTATGACATTACCTAGCTATAGCATACTGTGGCTATAACCAACTATAACTTTTTTTAAATTCTAGTCGTTTCTGGGATCTCTAGTTTAAATTTAATATTCAGAGGTGAAAAAATGTCTTCCCAGGATGATACAGTAAAAAACTTGGAACCCAATTGCCCAAGAATTTGAAGCCCTTACTAGTACAAATCGCAGCAGTTCAGTCCTCATTTCAAAATATGGTTCAATAAAACATGTCAAAAATCTAATAAATACATAGATATCATTTCTTTTTTATTATTAACCTGTTAGTGTGATGCCGTAAATGTTGCTCGATTTTTTCTAGAACATTTAGCACCGTTATTTTTGATACACGAAATCTCATAAATTCTTCCCAGAATTCATCCCAGATGTTTAAACTATCTATATGAGGCCTCACAGTATATATTTTTCGTTCGCGATTTGCAATATTTACCAGGTTTATAATTTCTTGATCTAATAATATTTCTTCGTCAACATCAATAATTTTTTACATTATAAAAATATATTTTTTGACGTTTTACTAATCAAATTGTTTACTAACACTCAAATTGTAAAATTTCTGAGGTTAGAAATCTCTTTGTAACAACTTATAGGCCAGTAAAAGTGACCGATAAGTTAGAGAGCAGATTAAGACAGGATTTAATTTAAAACACAGTGAAAAGACCCATTTTGTAGTTACAAGGAAGATAAATTTAAAAAGATGTTTATAAGGAGATGGAAAGACCCGCCCTAAATGTTATTTTTTTATAAAGTATTCACTTTATCGTCTCGGTGCTGGGAAGTCTTGTGAGCACTACTTTTCTGCTGTTGTTTGAGCGAACATTTTGACACAAAAACTGACATTTGAAACTGTATAAGATTTTGCAATAATTGCAGAAGAAATTATATCTACATAAATAAATAAAGTGTGGCGTCTTTCATCTGACGAAACATCAGTGCAAATGGGTACAGGAGAACCACACATCTAACACAAGATAAATCGTGTTGCATTGTCATTTTTGTAATAAAATCAAGCCTCCCGGCGTCTGTTTTCCTTAGGCTTGTCATATGATGATAAACACCAATACGAGAAGGCCCTACTTAAAATTCAACCTCCGTAGTTTTACTAGGCTGTAAATTATTTAAAATTATTAGAAGTGTATAAAAAAGATGAAAGATTGTGTTTGTGTGTGTCTGAAGCTGTTTCAGGTATTTTTCGGTCTTGTAGGACCCATGTCTTACCTTATATGGTTTTATGTTGATGCATTTTTGTATATTAATACACTCGGGTATGGATAATTAAGTTTTTATGTGTGAATTTGGAAATAAAGTAAACGGTGTTGAGCAACGGTAAGAGGTTTTAATTAAAAATATTAATTGCTTATTTCTGATTAATCACTAGCTGCGAGATTCACACATAAGTCGATGTAAATATACGAGAATGACCGGAATAGATATTATTATTATAGTTTATCGGGTCAAGGTCATTAGTGTTGTTTATAAGTTGGCGATATAAATATTTATTTTTTTTTTAGACATACTTCTAAGACAACACAATAAATTAATATCTGTTCGATATTCGATGTTCTGAGACTTTATTTTAGATTACACCACTAGTAAAATAATAAAAAAAAACAGGAAAACAGAAGAATTCAAAATAAAAACTCCAATTCTCTTTAAAGGTTTGCCCAAACAAAACATTATAGTAAGTAAATTCATGAAATGTATCACTGTGAACAACAAAATGACTTAAAGATGTTTCGACCTGTTAGATCTTATCAGCGCTGTCCAAAACGAAGATAGTTTTTAAAAATCCATGCACACAAAACAGTGTATGCAATTTTAGCAGCTGCAAAAGTTATTTTTGCTCTGAATAACCTGAGAATCGCTGATGAGAGCCAGAATGTCGAAACAGTTGTTCGACATTACTTCGTAGAGGGCTATAACTTCATGTGCAAATGTTCATACATTTTATTGAAATTTGGTAATAAAACTCCAGCCGTATTATATTATACAGTGAGGTTCAAAACTCTGGAACGCCCCAAATAACTTTCAAAATATTGTTTTTTTTTGCAAAAACGCTCAGACACGTCAATTTTTGATTCTACTTTTCTGTATTTTTGAGATATTGATTTATTTGTACAGTGACGTATCACTGAGGTGCAAAAAAAATTTTTTTTTTAAATGTCAACCTCAATTTTTTATTCGGAATTCATGAAAAACACATTTTTTTATGTATCTTTGACTAAAACTTTACAGAAAAAAACCTTTATAGGGTTACAGAAGAAATTTTTCGATATAAATGCAATGCAATTTATTGAAGCAAAATATCAAAAATTAGGTTACTTACAATAATATTCCAATTAAATCAAATGCTCAAATTGTTGTCCATTGACTGCCTGACAATGAGCTAAACGAGAGATGAATTCATTTTGAACATTATTGATAAAATCAGGCGGAATATCTTCTATTACTTGCTGAATTCTGTTTTTTAATTCATCAATATTTTCTGGCCTACTCTCATACACTAGACCTTTAACGTAGCCCCATAAAAAATTATCGAGTGGGGTCAGGTCTGGGGAGCGAGCAGGCCACTCTATTGCACCACGTCGACCTATCCACCTATTAGGAAAAACTTCATTTAGGTAAGTACGAACAGGAAGAGCATAGTGAGGTGGAGCACCATCTTGCTGAAACCATATCTGGTCATCAATTGAATTTGGATCATTCGCATTTGGAAATAAACCAATTAAAGTCGGGAATAACTCCATTCTTATGAATTCCAAATATCTTTCCCCATTTAAATTTCCATCAAAAAAGTATGGTCCCAAAATTCTGTTTTTTACTATTCCCGCCCAAACATTAACTTTTCTAGGGAATTGCGTGTGGGATTCCTGCATCCACCGTGGGTTCTGTGTTGCCCAATAGCGGCAATTTTGTCTGTTGACGGACCCATTAAGACAAAAAGTGGCCTCATCAGAAAAAATAATATTTTTTACTGAGATGGTATTGTTATTGCAACGTTCCTGCATGATTTCACAAAATTGTACTCTACGATCAAAATCGTCTTCTGAAAGCTCATGAACCAGTGTTACCTTGTACGGATGATATTTATGTTTAAGTAAAATCCTGCGAACAGAACTTTTACTTATGTCCATGGTTGCGGTAACTTGGCGGGTACAAACATGGGGATTTTCTTGAACTAATAATAAAACGTCAAGTTGAGTATTTACTAATAATTTTACTCACTGTTGAACGCACAATTGGTGGTCGATCTTGATGAGTATTATTAAACAGCTCACACACTTCTGTTGCAGTTCTCCTTCTATCCGCGTAACCAACCATCATAAGTATCTCAATCCGTTCTTTCTCCGAAACAGACATTATTAGATGAATAATACGAGATAAACAATAAAATAATAACAATGAAATACCAAAATTATGGATTTAAATTTTGCTACGTGTTAAACAAATAAAAATTTTGACATTAGATGAAGCAATGATATTGTTTGGTTTCAATAAATTCCAGAACCTACTCGGTTCAAATTTAGAGAACATTTGTAGGTTTTTTAACTGTAAATTGCATTTATATCGAAAAATTTCTTCTGTAACCCTATAAAGGTTTTTTTCTTTAAAGTTTTAGTCAAATATACGTAAAAAATGTGTTTTTCATAAATTCCGAATAAAAAATTAGGGTTCCCATTAAAAAAAAAATTTTTTTTGCACCTCAGTGATACGTCAGTGTACAAATAAATCAATACCTCAAAAATACAGAAAAGTAGAATCATAAATTGACGTGTCTGAGCGTTTTTGCAAAAAAACAATATTTTGAAAGTTATTTGGGGCGTTCCAGAGTTTTGAACCTCACTGTATTGCCGTATATAGTTAAATTTTGTCGTTTTTGGAGCTACTTCAGTGAGAAAAACAGTGGTTTTACTCTCTATAAATCAAGTAAATAAAAGAACTACGTAGTACCTAAACGTACATTAATTTTTTGCGACTAATACCTCACTAATAACGTTAGTACTGTCTGAAAGTAATTGATATAGATCGTAATAATGATAAACATTTGCAACGTAAATCAGCCGACCTTTTTCTACTATTTGTCAGCGTGGTTATTGATTATAATTATTCCCCTCTGCACATATTATGTAACGAAAAAACACTAAAAGACTGAGCGGAGAATATATATGTATAATTTAATATTTAATAGTTGGTTGATAGCCCATCAATTTAAAATAATTATTTATGACATGGAGATCTCTGCAAATAACACGTTTCCAATAATTAATATGTTAACGATAAACCATTTTAAATAGAATTAATTGCCTTGGCTCAATAATTTATTGACGACTTTGTAGCTGCGACGGCGACGACTCAATTTTTAAAGGAAAGTTGTTGAATTAGAATCTGTATTTGGTTTTTGGTATTTGGTCCATGATATGATGATAAAAATTTATTTACTACTAGATAGTAAGTGGTTCAAATGAAATTTTAAATATCATATTTGATTATGTAGCTGGAATCAATGCACCAATGGTGGTAAAATTTTATAAAACCTGTACGTACAGGGTATTCGCGTATATTTTGACCCCTACCTATAGGGGTTATTAAGAAAGTTAGAAAAAAGTTTAAATACAAAAGTTGTTTGGTTTTTCACGTATTATCTTTTGGCTAGGTCGAAAAAAAAATTGAATGTCGTAAATTTGAGGAAACCCATTGAACATAACATTTTTAAATGGGACACCCTGTATAATTTTACACGCTTGGGTAAACATTTTTTTCCTGATTTCAAAAATATATATTTTTTGACATTTGCACTGACAGTTTTCGAAATCTTTAATATTTAATGTTTGCAATAAATCATAAAAAAATATTAAAAAATTAAAATATTAGAAAATGTTTAAATAACTAAGGAGGTTACATCGAAATTCATTAAAATTTTGTTATTACTGTTGCTTTCTACTGATAAATATTTTTAGTTCTTTGTATTTTTTACTCGTTGCCGAATATTTCGAAAACTGTCAGTGCAAATGTCAACAAAATATATATTTTTGAAATCAGGAAAAAAATGTTTACCCAAACGGGTAAAATTATACAGGGTGTCCCATTTAAAAATATTATGTTCAATTGGTTTCCTCAAATTTACGCAATTCAATTTTTTTTTCGACCTAGCCAAAAGATAATACGTAAATAAACGTAAATAACGTAATAAATTCCTCAGGTGGTGTAAAATCAAACATAATAACATAACACCTAAGAAACATCACACGCATATACAGCCTTATTCAGAAGTTATCTCTAAAACTTTGAGGATATGTGCATCCTTAAATAAGAAATCGATATCACCAAAAACCAAACAACTTTTGTATTTAACTTTTTTCCTAACTTTCTTAATAACCCCTGTAGGTAGGGGTCAAAATATACGCGAATACCCTGTACCTCTGTTAGCATCACATAATATTTTGGTTTCCTTCAAAAAGCAATGTCTTGCTATGAATTTTACCAATAATGGTTTAATATATGAAAGGAAGTGCTGTTCACAACTCCTAAAAATCTGGTTACCATTTTTGAGGGCATACCTTCAACCAGGGTCAATAAATTAGGATACAGTTCTAAGTATATTGAAAAGAAATTTATTTCATATTTTGCATGTTGGTCATAGCTAGAATTCAGTGAATTTTTTTGAAAGTTTTAAGCAATACTCTGAAAATAGCTGTCTTCAAAATCTTCCTGTCAAAGCTTCTGAAAATCTTTTCAGGATATAATAGTGGCTAAAATTATATATAGTCTTCCTGTCTGGTGATATATAATTATATCGTTCAACTTTTCTCTATTTTGTGCCTAATATGAGGTTTCAATGACTACACTATTGTTTGTATATGCTTGACTTTACGTTATATTCAAACTACTGAGTTATTCTTCCGATTCTCTTTGAATGAATATGGTTAGTCCCTTCAAAACAAATTTAAATACCAAATTTCATCCAGTAATGACTGAATTGTGTGTTTTTTAGTTTCATCAACTTAATCTTTAATAAATTCTCCTCTATATGTTACTGTTCCAACTCCATCATACCTATAATAATGGTTTCCCATGTAAGAGTGGTAGTAGAAAAAAAATCATGATGGTGTTGTCGACCTGCGGTTGCACCGTCGCTTGGAAATGCTTTTATGAAGAATGTGTCGATAAACAATTCGATCCTTTGACTAGCACATGCAATTAACCAGAGGCGTAGACGCAGCAGATATAAAAGGGCAAGACTTATTTAATTAACAGTATAAATTGATTAATAGTCGTTTCTGTATTAAAAAACTATAAGAATACAGTGTTCTTGAAAGGGGTTTGGAAGTCGTGAAGACTACTACTGGAAAACTACTGACGTAGTTTTCCACATAACACCAAAACACTATACTGCAGTTGACGCGCGCTTCGCCAACCAAGTTGGCATCATCTAGAGATAATTAAAACTAATCATCTCCAATTAGTTTTAATCATCTCTAGATGATGCCAGTGTGGTTGGCTAAATGCGCGTCAAGTGCAGTATAATATTTTGATGTTATGTGGAAAACTACGTCAGTGTTAAGAATACAGTGTGTTCAAATAGAATATATCCTCATGTCTATTTGGCTCATATTTGGCTATCTATAGCCAATTTACACTTAATTATGATGCACAAATAAAAACTTTTGAAAAAGATGAATTTACTTCCTAGAACAACATTTCAGTTTTATACAGGGTTATTCAGAACTTATCTCTAATAGTTTGAGGATATGTGCATCCTTAAATAAGAAATCGATATTACCAAAAAAATTTATAATAAAAGTCTTAGGATTTCCCGTAAACAATGTTTAAAGTTATACCATTATAAAGAACTACGTAGATGGGCAACTGTAGTTCAACATTTGATATATCTACCACATTCCTAAGAATGTGGTAAAAAAAGTAAACACGTTTTTGTACCTCGAACGACGACCGAGCGAATAGAACTGGAGCAGGGATAATATCTCTATTGTCTATTCAGTCATCAGTCTATGTGTGTACTCTCTGTGTGCCGGTGTTTTTTTTATCGCAGGAGTGTTAAACTGTAAAATTTTCAAAATGGCTCATGTGTACAGTAATGCTGAGTTAATAAACTGTTACCAGTGGATTATTAATTACGAGTTAGGTTTTGTGAGTGGTTGTTGCAGCAAAATGCTGAAAATCCCCAATTTACTTAATAATTTGCGTTTACAAGACCAGCAACCAGGAGGAACATTCGATTTAGTGCGGCAAAATTGGATAAGGCGTGCCCACAAGGTATGTGCAAATTTTTTATAAGTTTCATGTTTCTAATACCTAGTAATCAAGTAGCGCAATTCTCCAAAATTAGTGTAACAAAATTTTATTCATTTTAAAGACACTTTGGTCACATCTATCTATCTATCTTTCAGTTTATTTTAAAGTAAAAACGCTGCAAATCTTTTTTGCGCCGGGTGTCGGTATACTCTCAGAACTTCCGAAGTTTTTTCGTGCTAGCCAGTTTGCATTGTCAGTCCCTAGGTCACTCCATTACAGTGGACCAGTATCCAGCGGCGTGCAATGAAAAATTTTTAAATAGTTTTCAGAAGCCGCCAAAAAATTTTTTTTTGCACTACCACATTTCTACATGTATGATGAACATCCACAAATTTTATTATGGATAAGTTCTGAATAACACTGTATAAATACAGGTAAATTCCTCGGTTGTTGTAAAATCAAACATAACAACACCATACGCATATATTTAGCACGTCAAAAACAATAAACAGTATCAAAACTTGCTTAAATACCAAAACCTTTCAGAAGCCTTTGATGCAAGCTGGTACTCCACTGAACTTCACACAGTCTGGCCAACATACCGAACGGTACGGCACGGTAAAACACGGAATTATTTATTATTGTTATTGTTTACATACACCGGGGAATGGATGTTTGTGTGCAGGTTCCGATCCGCATGTTACTGATAATTAACAATAAATCACAAACGGCTATATAATTCGCCTTTTTATCAACCAAGACAAATGCATTTGGCTTATATTACTACTTCTCAAGGACTTCCACGTAAATATTACGTTATTATTATTATAGAAATCAATCCTTGGACACGGTTTTCAAAGTGTGCAGTGGCATATTGTTCAAACAGTTGCCTATGGTTTGCCATGACAATGCTTCACGCAATTCTTACTACTAGAAATATCAAAGGCTCAATCGATACAAATATATTCGCAGAGGTAGAACAGATTCTGTAATACAAGTAACGCAGCTTTTCCGTCCACTAAATCGCTTATAGATGTTTGTTACCACATATAAAGGAACATCATATACCTACCAATAGTTTATTAGGATTTAATTTAAAGAGTTTCCTGTTTTACTTCCCTTAGCAACTTTACACGCTATAACGCTTCAGAAAACCCTTTTTGAGGAGTCTATGATAAAATGTCTTACAATGCTTCCTTGGCAGTATCGCCGAAGCTTTTAATAGATGATACTCTCAATGAATCCGGTTTGTTTTTGTGTGGCATCGTCAACAAAACCATCATAAATAACGAAAATAATTTACTATACGGTTATCTTCGTCCTGTTAGCTTTATAAACGATATAAAACCACAGCCATTGTCATTCAACTTACCTCACCAAGACGCAGAGATAAGGAGTACCGAATAAAACCAGATACTCCAAAACAAAGTGTGTATTTGATAATATTGTGTTGTGGAATTAATGGAAATTATATAAATGCCGTGTTGGTGCAAGGAAGGGATTCTTATCTGATAACAGTGAAGGAGATAATAATAAAAATGCCGGGTTTAACGCCATAAAGGGGTTATAAACGTGTCGTGTGTGAAGAATCATTTGTTTAACGTCGTAAAAGTATTAGCTAGTACAAACGAAATCAGAGAGATTTAAATACCAACAACAAAATCGTTGGGTACCGAGTGAGTCAAATGTAAACCTCACACTGAGCTCTCGGAAACTAAGGGATACACCGGAAAAGCTTTATTAGAACCACCTCTCATACTATTTAACTTAATACTATCTACTCAAACCTTTCCCGATATCTGGAAAATTTCTAGAATTTGTCCTATACTAAAAAGCTGTAACTCATCGGACATAAAAAATTATCGTTCTATTTCCATTTTGTCCAATTTTTCGATGGTTTTTGAAATGTCCTTATATATACCTACATCTATATTAGCATCGAACATACTTTGTCCCCCAACCAACATAGACACTATCTACAGTCAGCGAAAACATCTACAGCAAAGCAAAACGATCTACAGTCAGGAATTTATCGGAATTTACACAAGTCGTGGCTAACCACATTGATAATAAAGGTCAGATTGACACGATATATACTGATTTTTCGAAAGCATTCGACAAGGTGAATCATGGTATTTTGCTTGCCAAACTAGAATCGTTTTGGATTCAGTAGTTATCTACTCCTCTTAGCTCAGTCATATCTGCACAGACGTAAGTCATATGTCTCATATAATGGATTTAGATCTAGATCTAATAACATCTGGAGTACCTCAGGGCTCAAATCTTGGGCCGCTTTTATTCGTTCTTTTTATACATGACTTTTTCGTAGACTTACAGTCTCATCATCTTTTTGCAGATGATTTAAAACTATTTCTTGGTATAACCAGTCTTAATGACTGTTTAAGGTTGCAAAAACTAATTGATCTTGTTGCAAAATGGTGTTCGGGAAACAAACTGTCACTTAATGTTGCCAAATACAAAGTCTGTTCATACATATTGAAAAAGCAACCTTTGATTAAGACTACTCACTTAATGGTTCACCTTTAACATGTTGTAGTAGGTAATGTTAGCGATCCCGGTGTTTTATTTGATGACAAATAATTGTCATTCGCAGACCATCTTCATCGAACAACTATTAATGCATATAAAACATTAGGATTTATAATTAGACACTCTGTCACTTTTACTAACGTAGGTATTTGCTTTAAAATGTCTGTATGTCGTTATTTCGTTCTAAGTTGGAATATTGTAGTCTTATCTAAACAAGTAGAAGGTATTCAACGGCGTTTTCTTAAATTTTTGTCATTTCGGGTAGATAATTATAATCCATGCATTCACAACAATGTGGATTCAGCTACCCTTTTGAGTATGTTTAATATACGCATACATGGCTCTCTTGACTAACCACAATTTGTTAATTTATAGATAAATAACTTATAATTGTGTATCATAATATTTAGATAGATTATGAATGTAACTATCCAGTTGTGAAATTTGTATTACTGTAATTCCTTTTTTGTCCTGTATATGGTATTTTCTGTTGGGCAATAAATATTTGTTATTACTATTATTATTATTATCATTTGTTGCTTTCGATTGTGTGTGGCGCGTTGACTTATAGTGGATGGGTACCTTATCATCCTGTAGCTCTCACTATTGTTAACTTACCTATATGTATATCCTTATCTTCATCCTAGAGAGACAGTTTGAAAAACATATTCTTTATTTTTAGTTTTCGCTATTCGCGTTGGCTTAAATATATACCTTATAAATCATATCTGTCGACCAAGAATGCCAGTGACAACTAAGAAAAGCAAAATCATTGATCCGCATCATTAATCCTTTAATTCCACTCTTGACGTTGCTCATCCCTAATGAGTTAATTATAACCTTATATAAGCTTAATGAGTGATTCACGAATTCAACTACTAAATAGATTCGAAAAAACAGTTTAGAATTTACGAACATCAGGAGAGGAGGCCTTTTAGGGTTGCATTTTTTAGATAATCCGCGTTCAATGTAGTATTTCCGTTTCTCTCATTAAGATTAAGGTCAGAAAACCAATGTAAGACTTAACAAGTCTAAGACTTACCAAAAATAGTTTGGTAATTATACGTAGTATGTGGTTTACTTAACTATATAGTAAATTTGCATACAAGGAAATAAATATTTATTTGATTCAGCTATTATATGCCTTGGTGATTGTTATGATTTTATTATTTTGATATTATAACCTTTTTTGGCCGCGGCGATAGTTCAGTCTCTTGACTGAAAGTTGAACAGCACTACGAAAAATTTCATTATAATTACAAAATTAAATCTAAATGTTTTCTAAATGATTTTATTTGGTTCTAATCTTTTTCCTCCCTGCATACATATCCACAATACAATAATCTAGCTCAGTTTTCTCATCATAGTAAATTGAATTAAGGTGCAACTTATACAATACTTCCTTCGTTGCCCTGCAAACCCTAAAATGAATATCAAATTATGACTTCCCGTGTACACATTGGAATTCTTCATCCCCAAGCCCAAACCCACAGTCGACCACTTTGTAAATTACATTCTGATTGAATCGGAGACAGGCAATTCGCTGAATAATTATCCTGGAGTGCCTAGCCCGCGGCTCATCGCTGCAAAAGCTACATCAATTCGCTTATTTGCTTTGCCTTTTCAACAGGAAGTAATCCGATAAAGCCAACAGGTTTCTCGTATTAGAAAATCTGCTCTGTGGTGCAGTGTTGACTTGAAACAAGTCCAGCGATCGCAAAAGTATAAAAAAGTGTAGTTATATGTGTACAGGTGAATTTTTATGACGTATGTCTGCTACAAATCACGTAGAAGAATAATCTGCTAATACATTATTAGTGCCTTTTGATGCATCATTTAAAAATGATGGCGAGATGTACAAGGTGGGCAGATACTTCTATATAGCAAGTATTATAGTTATTTTAAGTGGAATACCCTGTGTATTTTTAGATATAGTATCAATTTTTAAGTCAAAAACGTGTCGCACATTTAAACTCAGCCATTTCGAGATTGCTCAATCGTTTTTGGCAAGTTGAAGAACAGATGAGATGGGTCCCTTCTGGATCTATCATTCATAGAAGATTCCATGGATTTATAGATCATCAAGTGTCAACTGATTCTACTGCAAGTTGTAAAATTATAAATTTCATTTCCTCCTTCAGTGGCCTGTGGAAGGTAAGTTCTCTGGAGGCTTGGAGCCTTGTATGGTTTACAGATGGCTCCGAAACAGATCTGGAGTATTTGTCCTGAGACCTAGATGGTCCAAAAGCTATAGTCTGGGGACTTATCCTACGGTATTCCAAGCAGGATTTTTCGCTATAACGGCATGTCTGATAGAGAATATAAAAACGGGTTATGCACGTAAACTGATCTACATAAGTCTAAGTCATAAGCCATCTTCGATAGTCAACCCACCATAAAAGCTTTGAACTCAAACAGGGTTAGTTCAGAACTTGTTTAGAATTGCCTCCAATGGCTAATTGAAATCTCAAATACAAATACAGTAAGACTGTGTTGGATCTTTGAGACCTAGCCTCACAGACCCAAGAAGCAAGACAAGGCAAGAAGGTAGGAAGGAAGAAGAAGGAAACTGTGGAATGGAATGTTACTTAAATCCACTTATTTTACCACAAAGTTTTTTATTTGTACATAATTAGTTGACTTTATTTTATAAATCTGGTAAATCCTACTCATTTTGGAAGAGTAGCAAAACGTCTCTGTGAAAATTAATACACTTTGTTATAACATATCGATAAAAACACTGGATGTAATTTTCGCATTCGTGACGTAAATGATATTTATTATTACACACATTTCAGTTTATACCATAAAAACAGATAGAACATAAATGTAAAGAATCAATAGTGTTAATAACGAGCAATATTGTGATATTATGCCGCAATTCCCATCTCAATGGCCATTAAGCTGTAGGAGGTTATAGCTGTGTCAAGTAACATGATACTTTTTTGATACTCGTTGATTTACGATCGCCTAATCTGTGGCATGATAATTTTTCAACACAACAAACAGAAACTCGTGCGGACAACATCAATTCGATGTAAGTACCATGCTACGAGGATGTACTCTGGAAAAACGATAATCTCAAGATAAGGAAAACAATCTCTTTTAAGCGTGTAATACCTTATTGTATTTATATTTGGATTTATATCTTATTATATTTGACACTGGATCGTCAAAATATTTTCTGAAGTTCTAAAGGATTGCGAGATATCGTAAGTCCAAAGACCTGAAAAGCTTTGCTAATAAGTCATAAGAAGTTTAATAACATTCCTTACGCATTACTAAGTCTCTTAGAGCATATTTTTAAGGATATACTGTTTGTGGAGTGCCACAAGGTATAGTTTCGAGCCCTCTTTTAGTTTCATTACACATAAATGTTACAGCATACTGTTTATTTTGGAAATGGAATTGTAATTTGGATCTATTTTAAGCAAGGAATTCATTTTTTTAATGAGTTTTTCTATAGAAGCTGGTAAATTGAAATTTGCGTATTCCACTCATCTACTTCATTCCACCTTACACAGAGATATGAGATCATTGGTACAATTACGTTTTATTAAATCAGATCTCAGGCAAACAATTAAAAATAAGCAATACATTTTGTAGACACATTACGAAATAGTAGAAGGTGGGCAGCGGATACGAAGGGTTTCTTTCAGAGGCCACCATTAACTAGCTATAAAAGTCAATATTCTGAGCCTCTGCAACCTAAAAGGACCGCTATTATGTAAGGATCCTTTCGGGTCAATTTATATGGAATAATGCGTTTCTTCGTTATCGAATTCCTGAGTGAATCATTTTATACGACTCCCGGTTTGTTATCGATAATTACAAATAGTTACCAATAACGTGGTGCACCGCATTTGTGATAACGGAAACGCACTTAAAACTATTTATAGTCCTATAGGCCTCTTTACAGCATCAGGTAAGGTATTTCTCCACCACCCGAAGAATTTTTGTGATTTTATATGAGTCGACTCTTCTACATTGTACAGGGTGAACTAAATTCGATGTAATTCAAGGTTTTACTGACTTATTTTTTATCGAATTTCTATTAATTTGAGATAAATTAATGTATTATAAGAAGAGTTATTGCCGGTATATCAAGGAAAAAATGTGTACATTTATTTGTTTATATATAGACTATGACTATATGTTGTGGAGTTATTTTTGGAGGTAACAAAAAACGGAAGTGATTCATATGTATGAGGTATCCTTATTATTTATTTTTTCTTTTACGTACAAGCGGTACCACGTCCAAACAAATGACCATCGGAGCCAATTTAGACAACAGCGGCGACTATGACATGGTTAAATAACGATTTTTTTTTAAACTTACATAAGAGATTTATTACCAAACAAATTTTTCGCCTGTAATTAGAAACAAAAAGGTCTATTATACCACGCCAACGCAGACCCAGAAATCAATTTACATAGCCAGCCTCGTCTCAACATGCCTGAGCCACAAATGATTAATTAATACTTTTTTGTGTCACACCAACGTCGAGGTGGCAGGCTGCCTCGCAGCACTCCGTAGTGTAATGAATCTATTGTTTATTCGCAATTACATCTATTTGCATCGCAGTTGCCCAGGTGTATAACGAGGCTCTATCCACTGAATTCGTTTGCATAAATCGCATGAAAAGTAGGCTTAGGCCACTAGTACTTCTTTACCAACAATTAAGCCAGAACATCACACCATATCTTCTGGCTTACTGTTATCGTTCTCGCATCCAAATAATGACTGTTTTTTATATGTAACCGATGGTCTAGATATGTAAATGGCTATGGTCTATGTTTTATATAAAAATTTATAGATTTGGCAATCCTTGTATCCATCGGAGGCATTGAAAATGATAACACCATATGGTAAGCGCGCCAATCGTCCTATCAAATGAGATGTTACTCCATTGAGCGAGTATATAGATTTTAACTTTTCTATTATATATATTGCGTCACTCAATCGTGACACCGCTGTCTTTTGGCCTTGAACGAAATCTCCTAACTTGGTCCCCAAATAGGACCATAAACATTTCCAATGTTAAGAAGGTCACAGCAATCGGATCATGAATAAGAAATACAAGCCCCCAGTTCAGACAACTTCTGCGACGAAGAAAACACACTAAGTTTAGTTTCGAAAACAACTGACCACCCTCAAGTAGACACTCATCCATTGTAATTCCAAAAAAATTCACATCCATCCAAGCAGATCGAGGGGCGAATCACTGGGGTATTTTAGTGTACAAGCAGGGAGAATTTCGAGAAAAATTGAATAATTTTGGAGAATTTCAAGGAATTGCGGGGAATTTCTGGGTATTCTGGGGAATATCTGGATATTTCGGGGAATTATTTGGGTATTTTGGGGAATTTCAATCGTACATGCTTAATTTTTAGATTAGATAGACTTAATAGTACCTACATGCTAAAAAAGAAGTTAGATAAAAAACCCCGAAAAAACAAAACCCGAGAAAAAAGTACAAACATCGAAAAATAAAAATTGTGGCGACGAGACCGCGAGCGACACAAATGACACGGATAATACTGATAATAGTATAATTTACAACGATTCAATGGACATAGAAACGTTTTCAGAGTTAGAAGCTGACAAAGATATGGTTGAGGACCTCGTTGAGGACACATTAAATATATCTAACAAATCAGTGGTAGAGGAGAAACCTCGGGAGAGACCTATATGTATTGACTGTGACTGTTACTATGCAATTTTTTATGAAGAAGATTGGTTCGTCGGAAAAGTGGTGGAAAAAGTATGATTTTTTTTTCAAGAAAGAAAATAATTAATTTTTGTGGCCAGGGAAAGAAGACACTGCTAAAGTGGAGCAAAAGTACTGTATATTTTTTATGGTCCAATTAGTCTTTTGGGTTCAGAACCTTTTGAGCTAAAACGGGTTGATTTATTGAATATAAATAAAAAATATAACGATATACGAAACCTCGCAACAAACAATTTATAAATTTGTTATACTATATGGTGTTGTCTTTTAAAAGAATATATCTTACGTTTATTTTAGTCTTATTCAAACTGTACCTATCTATCTTAACTATAATAAAAGAAAAGACTTTTTAAATACTTTTGTTTATTTTTGAAACTTATGTAATGCTGTAATATCTTTTAAAGGAACATCTTACGATTACTTTATTGTTAAACCGTACCCTCAACTCTATTTGTCCTAAAAGAAAAGACTGACTGTAATATTAGAAAATATTTGTTAAAAGTATTTTGTTTTAAATTTGTAATTTATCCATTAAAATGTTACTTTATTCATAAGAATATCTTTTACAAAGAATTTTTTCTGCGTGATCAGTTATCATTGACATTTTTTAGTAATATTTTACGTTATATTTTTGCTAGATATATACACTTGTATACTTCGACCGAAAATTACGAAAAAATTTTTTGTTGACAGAATTATAGGGTATGTGTTAAAAATGTTCTGTGATTAGTTACTATGGCATTTGTGTTTTATTTGTTTTTAATATGGCATATTTTGTTAAGAATTTCAAAACGCTATGGGGAATTTGGGGGGTATTTTGGAGAATTTCAGGGAATTGCGGACCATTTTGGGAAATTTCGAGGAATTGCTGGCAATTTAATGGTAGATCCAGCGAATTTCAAACGTTTGGGGGTATTTCAGGGAATTTTTGGGGAATTTCGGGGATTTTTACCTACAAAGGGAATTTCAGTGTACAAATTTTTTTAGTGATTTACCCCTCGAAGCAGATATTCAATGCTGAACCAGATCTGTGCCTAGTATGGAAACTTGTTAAAAAAATTATGTTTTAAAATAAAGTTACCTCACTTATGAGCTGTAATTTTGCATATTAGTTGTTTATCTATCTGTTCTAAGCGGGTGACTGATGGTTACCCGTTAGGAGCACCCTGTATGTTCCCTCTTGTTTTCCAGTTTGCCTAAACCTTCTCGTAACATTTGGATTATTATTTAGTCTCACCGCGGCCGGCGTTATCAGATCGACATTAAAATATGTTTTCATTATTACATACATTGAGATTATTAATTAGGTTACTTTACATTGAGGGCAGATTAGATATATCATTACCATATAGGATTTTGAATTTATAGCGTTTCTATTAGATTAGAATGAATAACATGAAGGTATGCCAGCCAAGTATACCAATTAGATAAGAATCAAGTGACAAAGTTGTTATTGATTTATAATAATGCTACAGTTCCTGAATAGATCTTTAATCTGTTTACAGGGCGATCTGCGAATATTCGACCACACGCAGACGTCTCGATTGTGACTTTAATTTAACAAATTTTGAACATTAAAATAATGACATTTTCTTAAACCAACCTGGAACATGACCTGGAAGTTTACCGGAGCCAGTCAAATCGGCATAAATATTTAAATTCACTGGTTGCTACAAATTTATTTCTGAAAATTTGGAGCTGGGCGAATGATCTATGGTCTACCAGCTGGCCTGATTTAGATCTGCTAGATTCTTTGCTGAAATAAGAATTGAATGGAATTGATGAACCAGCCTACTAGGAGTATTGTTGATTTTCCTCAAAAATTTTAATACATTATTGAACTGTATACAGGTTTTAAATTAGAAAATGGGTCTAACTTAAGCAAAATGCGGTATGGGTCAGGGTTTGAAAAAGGGCAAAATCGCAACATCCTGACGTACACATAACATACTCCACACATCGATCGACATCTAATATGTTTATTAATTTTTAATTGTTACCTCTGGTACTGATACCATAGTCAAGAATATTTATATAGTTTAATATCAAATATATTTTTTATAGATCCATCAATAGATGGATACCTGTAATAAAGTTATCCATCCAAGCCCACAAAAACAATCCTAGTTATTAATCAATCATGTCATCAAAATATGTCATTTCATCAGGTATACATCAGGGATCAGTATTAGAGCCTCTGTTATTTATCAAGCAGAATATAAATAAATTGTCAATTGCAAACATACATGGATGATAAACAGGCTATAAAATGACAGAAAAAAATCAATATAGCTGCTATAAGAAAAACCAAAACTTAGGTCCTCACAAGCGATAGTACACCATAAGTTTTGTAAATGCATCGTTAGCTAAAAAATCAAATATATAGTTTTCAAATGTACTTTTTTTTGTCGCTCTGTACATACTGTATGGTCTACGTAACAGGGATTTATATATACTTATGTATTTATATATATATTTATATATGTATATTGCAAAATACTGTAGTAGAAATAAATGTGATAACTGAACATGCAAATATCTCGCAAATATCTCAAATATCTCGAAAACTATTGAAGATAATGCCAAAAAGTTATATATTGCTATTATTAACTATTAAAAAAGTTTTTGGTACATCTCGTAGGTCTATTTTTTAACTAATTAGAATTTTGAAAACGGATTTCATTTTTACAGGAAGAATCACATGGGTCTGACTTGAAACTAAAAATATGTTGAGAATTAAGAAAAAAGGGGTTATATTTTACGTGGATATACAAGCCAGGTGGATTTTTAAATATAACATTAATGCTTCTGGACCCACATATATTATTTTAAACTGAACACACGGTATATTTGGGAATCGTAAATTAATCAAAGTGTCCTGTAACGAAAAATTTATAAATTACCCTCGAAAACATAATAAATATATTACGTCTTCAAAAAATTGTTTATAGAAGAGTGATAAAGGATATGTTCGAATTATTATTCATCTCACTCCCTCTCTCTTTGCCGGGTCTTCTCTTGACGAATAACTTTAATGCGCTGTATGTTATTCTATAAAATAATATACTTAGTTGGATACAAAGTTAACGATGTGGAAACGTACACACAATTTACGTAAATACTCTGTACACTACTTCAAATTTGAGGACAGGTGAATTTATATTTCTTAACATAATAATCCTACAGAAGATTATAAATGTAAGTAACATCTCAGCGTTATCTTTATTTACATTTTGTTACAGCATACTAGAAGAATATACTACGGGAAATTTTGTGGAAATGTTTTAAAGCCTAATAGGTTGGTTCTAGTATAGATTATTAGTTATACAGGCTGAACCAAATTTGATTACCACTGCGGAGATCTCCGAAACTATTAGAGCTAGAAGAAGGCTTAAATGAGGAAAGTAGAGCAGAATTTAATGTGGATCCGCTGAGAGAACAGTTGAATTTTGTTTCGTTTCGATTTTATTTACAGTTAAAACAGCATAAATTCTACGCAGCGTTAAAAGTATACCTTTTCTGGTGAATGCGCCAGTTTAAATGGCTTATTAATTCATTTTTCCGAAAATAGGTGAAAAATACATCCATAAAACTGTATTTTGATACAGATAACCAGTCCAGCGTATAGTTTTTACATATTAAGGATTATTTGTGAGCATATTGAAAGAAGCTTGGAAACTGGATTGAATAGCGTAAAAAAAATTAACGTAAAAATATAAATGTCACATGAGTACCTACTAAAAATGCGTAATAAAAAAATTGTGTAGTAATAAATTCAACAAAATTATGCATTATAAATGAAAACATCAATATTAATTGCATCTCACTTAGATCTTTATCTGATCTAAGAGTTACACATTCTGAAAATCATGTCGAATTATAATTTATCATTTATATATTACATTAACACTGTAAAGTAAGAATATTTTACTATACGATATAATAAGCTATGAAAAATATAAAACAATTGTTTCATTTATATAAGTGCAAGTATATTAATAAATTCATAAGTGCCATGTCTAGTTAATTAAAAAATTATCAGATATAAATCTCTGACTATCAGCAACAAATCAATTGCTGCAGCAGTAAATCTGTGAAAAGTGTTTTCTTTAGTTTATCTACTGCCTATTTGCACTGTTATCACCACCACATGCAAATCAAATACATGTAATTGTAATGATTATATCTCTATGAAATTTAATCACTTGGAATAGATTATTCAACAAGAAACTTACTTGTAGGATACCTCATTTATATAATATTAAAGAACGAGAAAAGAAAGATGTTTCAAACGAAGATTTTGAGTGTAGTATAAACGCAAATTTTCAAGATTGGTACAAGAAATCCACTCTGTCAAATTTAGCAGAAGCAAATATTGAATAAGTAAATAAATAAATCTCTTTTTTGACAGTGTGTCAGATGAATATTTTACTCATTCCGAAAATCGTCTATTAGAGCAAAAAATAACGTATTGTCTTTCTCAGTTTAAAGCTGCGTTCGAACTCTCTGGATCAGAATATATCTAGACTTTGTCCCTGGCTTTAATATTAATATTATTCTGTAAAAACTCCGGGCAGATAATCACATTTTATTTTTAATATAATTAAAGTCAAATCCCCACCGTGTAAATATTAGCCCACACTCTAAATTACTTAATTTTTTATAACTCCAACTAGTTAGCAGCTATCTCAGCGTTTTAAGTATATTTGAATTGTTTATCGTGCCTTGCTAGACGTTTTCCTTGACAAACAAGCCGAGATAAAAAATATAAATAATTAAACCTTAGACCGTGATTATCAAACAATATGTCGCATATTTTCTCAAGGTAGCTAACCTGAAGATGCAGGCCAAACTCAGAGTGATTGTTTCATGACTATTCTTACACACTCGTATAAAGGAAGAATATATTTATTCAACAGCTCATCACGTGTCAGTTTTATACAGTGTGTTTCAAATTTGAACACGTTTTGAACGTGAAAAACAAGCGTCTGTCTGTGTGTATTAACAAAAGAATAAGAAAAAGTGACGAATCATTAACATAGATAACAATTAATTAACAAAAATAAAGAACAATTATCAAAACAACTACAAATTAAAAAATAAGAATGAACAATATATGAAACAATAAACAAACTATAACATTTGATACACCATTGAATGCACAAGGCAGAATGCTGTAAAGTGACGTGAAAAGATTTTTTCCCATAATTTCTTCTACAAACGTTTTAATTTCATTGCAATTTTACATGAAAATAAGTAGTGTCACGCGCCTTGGCAGATGCTAATTGCAAGCTAATATACAGGGCGTTATTTCTTTCCTCATAAAACCAGCTAATAGAATTTAAAGACAAATATTCTATTTTTATACGAGTATGTTAATAGTTGTTAAAAAAAGGATACGGTCAATTTAATACCATTATTACGAGTTTACAAACACTGATAAATTACCGAGGAATTTCACAGATAACCCCATACAATTAATTAGGATAATTATACAATTTCCTCGTATTTAGATAAAAACAAGTTCAACCGTAGTGTGTGTGTAAAACAAACAATAATATTATGCACCTAGAGTAGTGAATGTACTCAAATATATTTAGCACAATAAAGCATAATTTGGAAGTAAATTTATTACTGAATGATCGATTAAGAAATCTATATAGGTTGTTTTAAATTGAACGCTTGGAAGATTATTTTAAATGATACACCTTTATTATAAATGTATATTCTTTATAGGCATATAATAATATATCTCTTAATTTTTTCGTTTTGCTATATATCTACGTAGCAAGGCGTGTCCAAAGGAACCACCATAAAAGCGTTATTTTGGACAAAAAATTTGTAAAAATGTTTGTATTACCTAAATAGTATTTAAGGGCCAAACCCAAGGCAAAGATATTTCGGTTATTACCTATAACAAATATATATATACAAACAAACTATATACGACGAGTTACACTCCTCTTTATAGACAACTGTGTTTTGACTTATAGAAATACTATAAATAAAGGAATATTTTACAGTGTATTTAACATAATGGTATTCTCAAAACGCCTATTGTTTAAAGGTAACTATTAAAAAATATCTCTTTCTATATAAATAGTGAATATCAAGCACAAAATGTACGAAATCGTACCCAACATCGTGTACAAATAGGAATTTTCAACTGATATTGCTCAGAAATATTAATTTGTTCATTTTAGGCATATTATAAGAAAATATAAGGTGACAGGGTCATCCATAGACATTCAGATGATAACTGATAATTGCCAGAAAATAAACAAACGAAATTTGCTAGAAGCAAACACAATCAGGTTAAAAATAAATACTCCTTTCGCAATTTGTGTGCGCCATGTCAAACACTAAACAAATTAATTGTTGTTACATGACATCTTACACCTTACACAGCCTACTGTGACATTTGTGAATTTCTTGTCGGTTCAAAAATACCCACAGATCTTCAGTAACAGAAATACTTAATATTTATTGTAATATATCTACAAAATTATTTAGTTTATTATTAATATATTTATATATTTTATTTGATTTTGGAATTATACCAAATGTAAAATAATAAAAAACAGAAAACCAGAAGTATTCAAAATTAATATTGACAGTGGCAATCAAAGGAAACTTCCAAAGTTTGTCCTAAAAAACTTCTGGATAATATGCAATAAAAATAAGTACCTATATGACAAATTAACTAAATTTTAGTTTGATATAAAATTCTATAATATTACAAATTATATTCCAAATTCTGTCTAAACAAATTATAGTAAAATTTAAAAAAAGAATTAAACACTTAACTAGCTTTGTTCTATACGTTTCAAGTCGATTCACGACTCATCGTCAGTAGAATAGTAAAAGTTTGTGTGAAGTGAATTGTCAAATTTACATTTTTAATTCAAAAGCATCAGATACACTGATCACTATGATTTTATTGATTTTCCACTAATAACATCGCTCTGGAAAAGAGGAACTCATGTTTGATCCAAGAATATCGTTTCCATATCACCACTAATTTTAATAAAAGCACTTTCATGCAACTGCACCGCAAATAAGGTAAGTTATTAAATAGTGTCCATTCCTATAATTGCAAGAGGCAAAACCTTCCTGATTTATGCCCAAAAACTACCCAGCAGCTTTACTGTCCAAGTCCGTTACTCAGAAACGAAGACGTTTAAATTTATACCGCATTTTATTAAAAAAATCCGACATTAAACCCGATCCCTAACTACCCAGGGTCATTCTCGAAGATCCCAGTTAGATAATTTTAATTAACTTTTAAGCTTTTAAATATCTTTTAAGGTCCCGCTGGTGCGAGTAAATTATCCACATACCTTATTCCTTTTAAATAATTATCTATCCAACACCGAGACTTTGAATCACTTCGGGGTTTGAATGGTCAAAATAAATGTCAGTCTGGGTCTCCTGTATGTCCCATCATAAGTCACAGGCACCGAGAACGAGACACGGTTGATAAGTGTATATATTTTAATGAATAACAAAAGATTTATAAAGTACAACCACGGAAAGGAATAATGGAAAATGCGACAGGCCTTAATATTAATTCTTGTTACCGAAATCTTTATCTACAATTTCGTTTTTTATAAGCATTATATTTTATGTCTGAACCTGTGTGAATACTGTTACTGACAGTTCATGAGGTGACATCTATATAATATTTCTGTCTATGTAGATGATGTTTTGAAGTAATATTTTAAGGAATTAAAGAAAACAAATAGTTTTTGATAAACAGAAACCATTATAAACTGTATAACTAAGAATATAGCCACTTTATAGAACACCATGAGCCGTATAAGGTTGATTTTTCATGTTGCGAACCTCGCAGTGGTTAAAAATTAATAAGGTGAGTCATTTACAGCGTATTATTTGTTAGATGGGGCGTGTTATATACCCTTGAGGTTCACTTAGTTCTTGATTGCAATTTTATGTGATGTTTTCCATATATACTGCATCTTTACATGAAGATAATTGTTTTATTGGTGTGTACTGGAGATTCTATTAATTAACTTCACTCTTTGAATCAGATTGTAGCGTTGAGTGACCATTACAAAATGGTCACAACGATTGTAGCTAAAAAAGTAGTAGCAAGGAGCATTCCTTTTGGGAAAAATTTATTGTCATTCTGTGAATTTTTACAGCTAAATAAAACAAAGAAAATGTACACATATTTTCCACAAATTGATACTATTTTTAATAATAAACAAGAGCAATGTATCTTTATTTGCCAAGGATTTATCATTCCAAAATGAAAATATTTTATTTAATTAGCTGTTAACTAATTTTATTAAATTTACCGACTGATATAGAAATTGTAAACAACATTTCATTGCTCTCATTTTGCGTATAAAAACAATTGCCTACTCGAGATAAATGGCAGAAAAGTGTATACAATGTATAGAGACGATAAGGATGAATTTTTCAACGGCCCCTTTATTAAAGGATGTAGAGAAAAACGTTGAAAAACGAAAAATTTTCCCTAGAATCGAAAATTGTTTTTAAATATACAAAATATTGTGTTTAAAGCAATCAACAAACTTTGTTTTATAAAGCACTCTGAACTTAATACGAAATCTTCATTAGACTTAAAATTCACACATGTTTGGTTTCCCAGTTTTTCGAAAAACATGGAAAAACACGAAAAAATTGTTTTTTATGGGAATTTTCCTGACTGACTGAAGAAGTACTTTTGCTAAAAGTATTTTAGTACAAAAATGTACCAATAGTTTTCAATGGTGCCACATGTTATCAACAATTAAACAGATAATTCATCAACGAAACAATATGATAAATTAATAGAATTTCCTACGTATATCTATATATATATATGTAATTGTACATCCTTTTCACACAGCTTACTTTAATAGTAATTTATGACTACACTCTAATTTCTATAATTCCCGTTAATAATATCAAAACAAACAATATTTGTTTATAATAATAAGCAATAACTCCTATCACCTATCTGTATCCGATATACTAATGATGTTATAAATAAATTTGTTGCCATCTCTATAACATATAGGTATCTGATATCTAAATTTTATAATCATTCATGGTGTAGCTGGGTCTCAATAGAGTGTTACACTCTTTAGTTGTTCGGAAGGATTGATATGCAAATGATGCTGAGAGGAATTATAAGCCTTCTTACAATTTGTGCAGGGAGAGGGCCCGTGCTTGCATAAATTAAAAGATTAGGAAGGGTTGGGGATATTCACATACATGCAGATCGTGTTTGGATGTAATATAATATACAGATTTTAATATAGTGCGATTTAGAAAGTGATTTCAAATAAAAGCGATTTAAATATCTCTTCAGTTGCCAGAAATTGTTGTAACTAGAAATGTAAAGTTCTTGGCCAAAACTTTTATCACTTATAATTGCACAAGAGGTTTGTATTTTACCAGATAAATTTGGGTTGTTTAATGAGAAACTGTTGCCTAGCAATTAGACGAGAAAAACTGTCAACTATTAAAAACGCGACACCGAAGGTGGAGCGTTTTTAGGTTGACAGTTTTTCGAGTCAAATTCCTAAAGGAAACAGTTTCGAATTTAAACAATCCAAATTTATTCGGTTTCAGTACAAACATCGAGTGTAATTCGGCAGGACAATTTAATGAATAAGAAATTTAGAAACATATGAATGCAAACTTTATTTATGAAACACTAAAAATAAACACATTTTTAATTGAGCATCACCGAATCCCTTCGTTGTTAGTGTTTAATAATTCAATAACTTGTTGACAGAAATGTCAAACTATTTATTTTGGCAACGGACACCGCGATAATTTATTAAACATGAGTAAATGAAAAAACCACTAGTGCATTTGTCAACAGTAAAACCACAAGAGCTTTTTTTTTATCGGATAAATTTCTCTTTGTAACGAAATAATTTTGCCAATCAGTTATTTTATGAGAAAAACTGACATGAAAAAATCGCGAGACCGGAGGTCGAGCGATTTTGTCAAATGTCAGTTTTTCGAGCAAAATTACTGAATGGAAAAATTTTGAGTTAAAAAGAAATTTATCCATAAAAATAAAGCTCGAGTGTATTTTGGCAAGATAAATTAACGACAAAATATGTAAACAAAGAACAACAATTTTCCCAAAAATTTCGAAATTTTCCCAAAACGACTCATATTGTACAGTATAGTTTCCACTTTCCACAATACTTAAAAATTATAGCTGACAGGACAGATTTTAAAGTGACGTGCGACTACTAGATGTACTCTGCTTTTGAGGAACAGGCATTTTTATCGGTGATAAAAAACGATGCACCTTTTTTATCGCTGTCAAAGTGACAAAAATGTCACTGCCAAATAGACTATTTTATATAGGAGTTAATTTATCAACAGTAAAACCACAAGAGCTTTTTTTTTATCGGATAAATTTCTCTTTGTAACGAAATAATTTTGCCAATCAGTTATTTTATGAGAAAAACTGACATGAAAAAATCGCGAGACCGGAGGTCGAGCGATTTTGTCAAATGTCAGTTTTTCGAGCAAAATAACTGATTGGCAAAATTTTGAGTTAAAAAGAAATTTATCCATAAAAATAAAGCTCGAGTGTTTTTTGGCAAGATAAATTAACGACAAAATATGTCGAAATTTTTTTTTTTTAGTAGAAATTTTCCCAAAACGACTCATATTGTACAGTATAGTTTCCACTTTCCACAATACTTAAAAATTATAGCTGACAGGACAGATTTTAAAGTGACGTGCGACTACTAGATGTACTCTGCTTTTGAGGAACAGGCATTTTTATCGGTGATAAAAAACGATGCACCTTTTTTATCGCTGTCAAAGTGACAAAAATGTCACTGCCAAATAGACTATTTTATATAGGAGTTAATTTATCAACAGTAAAACCACAAGAGCTTTTTTTTTATCGGATAAATTTCTCTTTGTAACGAAATAATTTTGCCAATCAGTTATTTTATGAGAAAAACTGACATGAAAAAATCGCGAGACCGGAGGTCGAGCGATTTTGTCAAATGTCAGTTTTTCGAGCAAAATTACTGAATGGAAAAATTTTGAGTTAAAAAGAAATTTATCCATAAAAATAAAGCTCGAGTGTTTTTTGGCAAGATAAATTAACGACAAAATACTAACGTGCGACTACTAGATGTACTCTGCTTTTGAGGAACAGGCATTTTTATCGGTGATAAAAAACGATGCACCTTTTTTATCGCTGTCAAAGTGACAAAAATGTTACTGCCAAATAAACTATTTTATATAGGAGTTAATTTATCACTGTAAAAGTTGCAGGTAACTTTTATCGCTGTCAAAATGACAATTGCACTGTGGCATATGCGATTTTTTATATATAAATTAACTTGTGCATCCTATTTATCCTTTTATCATTCCAATATCATATAGAAACTTTTAAAGCTTGCTCTAAAGTATTGCTATTTTTTTTTTTATTTTATAAGCACATTTGTTTTATTCCAGTAAATTTTAAGATAGCAAGATGTGTTTTTTACATTGTGTACCTTTTTCCATGTTAAGTGACAATATTTATCAAAATAGTTTTGTCAGAATATCTCAATGAATATTAGTAAAACCTAATTCATAACCTCCAGAAGTTGTTTGATGTATTTAGTGTGAAAACGTGTTCTAAATTTTACATAGAATGTTTAAAAATATATTAGCACTTATTTCTTTATCTTTTATATTACTTACTGCAAGGTTAACCTGATCTAAATAAATAGGTAACTTTTGCTTTATTAACTTTTTTGTTTATATTTTTATTATACATTGGGGGTCAATAATACACAGAGTTTTTCCAGATTAAAAATGTCCGTTCTTGAAGGCAGAAAGATTAATTTTTGTGTAAATTGTATTACTATTTTTTTAAATGTTATAGTTTTATTAATATATAACAATTTAATTTACTTTTTATTTTCTACTGTTCAGTGGAGACATTTGTAGATTATTTTCTGGTAATTCTTACTTCCATTCGACACAGGAATCGGATTTTGGGGGAATAAACAATTTTATATATTTGAATAACAGATTAGGTATGTACTATTACGATGCAATTTATGCACCGAAAACAAATACATAACATAATATGGTTTTCGATTGGCTCATATAAAAATATAGGTACAACACTATGTGCTGTGGTTAGTTATGCCACAATAGATTATAGCATTTTGCTTGTAATTTCTAGTGATTACAGGCACGTAATATATGTTGCTGATGAAGCCTGGTAGGTTGAAATATGTACTATATAAAGATTGTGAGATATTTCAGACAATGAGGTCTTAAAGGTAATAGAGTTTATATTATTTTTTATTAAATATTGAACTAGGTTTTTGGGTTGAGTGTGTTTTCATTGAATTTACATCGAAAGTTGGTTCTATAAACCTGTGAAAAAATTTACTCAATTTGTTGCTTGAGATATATAGAGCGGAAGCATTTCTCTACAATTTTCGTTTATGGGACAAATACTGTTTGTAAAAATTACAGGTTCCTATAAAACAACTTTTTCTGCTACCTTTTTCTCATAGCTGTGAGAATATTTACACAAATTAGACGATTTTAAATTTTACGTGCATAAATCTTATCATAAACCCAGTCAAGTGTTGCAGCTTATAGTAAAAGAGACGCATGTGGTGACAGGATTCTTAATCTGGCAAAGTTCACCACCTTGTGACGCTCTTAGACGTTAAAGGATTTCCACTTGTACTTATCAGGATTTAGAGAAGGAATGACAGACAAGGACACGGATATCAAAGAGATTAGTTTACGCAATGTGTTAGTATTCCCAAGGATATTACCGAGGAGGGAGTATGCGATATCGCTGATCTTGTTACAGTGCTTAAAAAGACCAGCAAAGTAAATGAATCTGTACGCTCAAGGGTTTCAGACCTCAGATTTTAGTCTTAATGTAAAGCAGAATAAAAATATGATTTTAACCAACTAATGAAACATATTTAGATTATTTTATAGTATATTTTTAATATTATTACGTGGCTTATTTAACTATTTATATCATTTTTTATATAGGAATTAAGTCAAAAAGTAAGTACTTAAGAGATAAACTATTAATGAAATTATCAAATATTATGGTTCAATAAAGTTTTTAATTTTTCTTATAATCCTAAGTACGCAAAGGAATAACCTTATTTTTAAGATATGTCGAAAACACCTAATTTGCGTGAAATATGCACCCCACAACATTGAATTACTGCGGCATATCTATATATATAAAGACAATAAGTTGAAGTTATATGAAGATATGCCGTTGTAGTTCAATGTTGGGGGGTGGATAATTGGACGCAAAGTAGTTGTTTTGGACATACTTAAAAACAATAAGGTTATTCCTTTGCGTACCTAAGATTATAGGTAATGAGGAAAATTAAAAACTTTATTGAACCATAATATTTGATAATTTTATTAATAATTAATTTACCTCCTAGTTAACTTTTTGACTTAATTCCTATATAAAGAGAGATATAAATATTAGTATATAAATATTGGGTATAATAAGATAAAATATTTATTGTAAAATATACGTAAAAAATTTCTTTTTCAATTTAAGTGTCGAGTTTTATGAAAGACAGTTAGACTTAAAATTTGGGGATGCTTTTTATTTATTTTGGAAATAATAAATAAACGATATTTTATATTATTTACAAATACATTATTTTACGAGACGAGTCCGAGTTATTTTATATTAAGTTGAGTAAATTCAATGAAATTTATACATGCTTCCCATCTCATGAGGAAATAGGGAGTACCTTTACCTAAAACAAACAGTCTAGGTAAAATATTCAAAGCTGCTTCTTATAAGCATTATTATAGAGCCAGTGCATCTGTTGCCGAAGTTAACGCTTCCACAAAGAGTTCCTTTCAACTGTTTGGTAGGTATTCTGTGATTAGATCTGTTACACCTACTGAAATGTTCCATCAAACCGTTTGCACTTTCTTTTTGATTTTAAAACCATAAGAAAGTTATAAGGAAACATTCTAGGACAATTATTACGCTAAAAGCTAAAAAGATAGAACTTCCGACGCGACGGTAGCTACTACTACTACGAGGTATCTACCATTTCTTTGTAAATTGTAATTTACTTCAGTTTTAGAATGTTAAATTATAGCCTAGGCAGCTATTTATTTGATAATATTTGTATTTCTTATATTGTTTCTAAAAATTCACTCAATAAAATGTATTGGTAGCAGGAAAGTTTCTCAATTAAAATATAGATACCTGATATATTTAATGATTTTGATATATTCATCTCATGATACTCGATTAGATGATAGTTATGGGTAAAAATATTTTTTAAGAAACACAAATTAGCAAAAATGTATTGTTACAAGTGTATAAGGAACATTAACTATAGTTTGCATCTTTTGTATACACAAAAAATAATTGTTTCGACTTAATATGGTGTCAGGATAACAATGTGTGAAATTTTTGTTATCGTAGTTATTATCAGATTCAGAAAATTGGTATTGATAACTTTATTATTAATATGAAAAAGTGATGAATAAAATCACATTTTTTATGAAAAAACATTACAATAACTATTAAAAGTTTTCAACAACATTTAAAAATTTTATGCATTTTAATATATTTTTTTAACTTTAAGATGCATTACTTTTTGCTTTATTATATTTTGTTATAATTTTCTTACGGATTTTGCATTGGGAAAGTATAATTACAAGCGCTTATTTTTAGCTAAAAGTATACAAAAAAAACCAATTTTTTCTATTGATTTCTTGCGAAAAGTCATCCTTTTCATTGAATTATGCCATTCTTGGAGAAATCAAGGTAGTAGTATCCAAAAATTGTCCATTTTCATGAAAAACTTCCGGCGTTTTAATTATTATAGAATAATTATAAACTTTTTCCAGGACATCACGAAGAGTGTCCAATTCTTAGAGCGCGAATGTGCCTATTTCATTGAAACAACTGTTCTGCTTTATTTTCCACAATTTTCCTCCTTTTGCAACAATACCAGCTCTTCCATCAATACAAAAAATACTCACTTACACATAAGGTTGCATCCAGTAGATCAAAGGCGAGTGGTGCCGAGCCCAGCATCACCCAAACGCATCCTAAAGTCGCCAAAACAAACAAAAAATCACCACTCAGAAACGTCACAGGCGCACAACTCGATCCAGTAGTCACTGCTGCCGCCAAAACACCACCAGAGAATCGCTCGGACACTCAGAACACTCCACCGAAAACGAAAAGCAACAATCGTCGCGGGGCCGGGCCTGCCGAAACACTCATTGAAGACAATCGACGGTCGAGCGGGCGACTTGATTTTTTGCTGTCGAGTAGGGAAGATGTACGGTAGGCGCACATGCACTGCAGCGGCGTTAAAGTTGATAATACAATGCCAGCGCTGGCTGCGAGTACCACGAGCGGCGCCCCCCACTCTGCACCTACCCTTACCTGTGAAATTAGGAGCCGTGCGATTGCGCGTACGGGCCATCCGAAACGCGGACAATTGAAAATTTTTATCACTTTATCTGATTTGGGCCGGCGGATCGGTGCTGGTGACGGTGTGGGGGAGTGAGAAGCGATTTTTTCAGTTGTAGATGATAAGCCGGGATTTTCCGTGTTGGGAGTTGTTGGGTGGCGCCGCATTTTTTCAAGATTAAGTTTATGGCCTACATACTTGATTGGCCATCGTTCTTGGAACTCGCGATGAATTCGCTGTCTAGATTTTACTATCGAGGGATCAAAAACAGGCTGGGGAACGGAATTTAAGAAATAGTTAGAATGTCTAACCATCTTTTGGGATTACACCACCAGTGAAGTAGTAAAATACGTGTAATAGAAGTATGCAGAATAAAGATGTCTAGGGTACTATTAAGGAACGTAAATTCTTCCCCAAAAAAAAATGTAAATTCATGTAATTATTTTTTAAACGAATAATTTGCAGTAATGTTACCATCATGAATTCGAGAAGCATTAGCCCAACTAATCTACTTCTTTCGGCCCCATTCAGGTTCTTATTTTCTGTGGATGAAGGATTTTTGGTACTTCAAATCCTTACTCTGCAAACGTAAAACCAAAATTGGCACATACAGGGTGACCCATTAAGAATGAAAACACTTGCGTATAAAATTTGTTTATGGACCGATTTGAACCGGATTTTTTTCAAAAGATAGACGTCCAAAAGCTCTATGTTGATGCAAAATTTGAAGACGAAATTTTGATTTTCAAGGCCTACTACGAATTTTTTTTACGATAGCAAAATTTTTTTAACGATTTTTTTTATAAAAAATCTGACTACACCACTGACTACACCACTTTAAGAACCACTCGAACGTTTTTGTACCAATTTTTGCGAAAATAAGTTTGTTCCTAAAAAAGTTATAACAGAATCGGCATCACCAGTGTTTGCCTTTGTCGGTGAACCTATTCCTTTATAAAAATCGAATAGAACCTAAAGAAAAACAAAATTAAACAACTTAAACACTGGTGCAATTATTAATAAGAACCATAAAAACCAGTATACACAAAATAACCAACAATTACTCTAATATAAACAACAATTGATAAAAAAAAGTAATGATTAGAAAATTACATTTTTCAAAATGAAAAAGGAGTCTGTCAAATTGATTCACACTTATTGAATAAAAAATTATAATGTAGTTATCTTCTATCTATGAAGATAATATTATAAGTTTTGGCATAATAACCACGAAATAAGAATAATTTGACGAACTCACCTATCAGTTGTTGTTTGTATTAGAGTAATTGTTGGTAACTTTGTGTATACTGGTTTTTATGGTTCTTATTAATAATTATACCAGTGTGTAAGTTATTTAATTTTGTTTCTCTTTGGGTTCTATTCGATTTTTATATAAGAATAGGTTCACTGACAAAGGCAAACACTGATGATGCCGATATTGTCATAACTTTTTTAGTAACAAACTTTTTTTCGCAAAAATTGGTACAAGTCCATTTGAAGGGTTCCTAAATCCAGTTGTGGCAGTCAGATTTTTTATAAAAAAATCGCTAACAAAATTTTGTTATTTTTCACATAAAAAAATTTTGTAGTAGGCCTTGAAAATCAAAATTTCGTCTTCAAATTTTTCATCAACATAGAGCTTTTGGAGATCTATCTTTTGAAAAAAATCCGGTTCAAATCGGTCCATAAACAAGTTTTATACGCAAGTGTTTCCATTCTTAATGGGTCACCCTGTATAATGCATATAACTGACGTAGTTTTCCACTACACTATACTGCACTAGACGCGTGTTTCGACAACCAAGTTGGCATGAACTAGAGATGATTAAAACTCAGATTATTAAAACTCAGAGATGATTAAAACCGTCCAATCGTCTCTAGATGATGCCAACTTCGTTGGCGAAACGCGCGTCGAGTGCAGTATAATGTTTCTGTGTTATGTGGAAAACTATATTAGTGATATCTTCACACCAAAGGTTCCAACCTCCTTCAAGACCATATAATGCTCATTTATGGAAAATGAGCATTGTTTTAGGAAAACTACAGAAGAAAAATAGTTACTAATTCAAAATAACTATTCAGAAATATTATATCGTTCATCGTATTCTAACAAAAATTTTTTTTTAGAAACATGTCAAAAGTATGCTCGAAAAACCAGCTTTACATTTTCTCGATTTGAATTATATTCACACCATATAAGAATCTCGCTTAGAATACTACATTCTGAGAATTTCAGTTGTCTATGTTAGTTCAAAAGAAAAAGCATCGTAAAATCCTTATTCGAAATCCTTCTGCATAGAGCTATAATACCGAAACGCTGCATTTGGAGGATACGGTTAGTAAAGCTCTTAGTTATAGGTATTTTGAGTGTTCGATCACCCCCTTAAGTTTCTAATGTACTATTCGAAACACCCTGTATATAGAATGTTTCACTTGAAAATCAAAAGTTGTCACACAGTTGCGAAGACATAAATAATTTATATCAAAAGTGCCTTCTGATTTATAATGAAATTCCTAGGAAATAATTACGATTTATAATAAAGCAAAAATCGATATTAAAGGTGAAACATTCTTTTCATGTGCTGTGTAGGTTTTACAAAAACGATTTTCTTAGAAGAACGGCGTTAATATGTACATCTTTGATTGATGATGATGACGAAAAGAATCATTTCATAAAAAATAATTTCCAGTATTCTAGGAAGGACAATGACCAATCAAATATGTAGGCCGTCAACGTAATCTTAAAAAATGTGGCGCCGAAACTTTCAATTCTCACTGAACACGGAAAATCCCACATTACAAAATCGTCTTACTGTCAGTCGTCGAGCCAAATAAGATTAATAAAATACGGTATTAGTTATCTTTATAACAAGGGTGGAAAGTCTCCTGCCACGGGTTAAATTACAGCACGAGGCGTAGCCGAGGGAATTAACGATTAATCACACAAGGTAGGAGAAGAATCTTCTACAGAGGTATACATACATCATACATATATTATTATTTTTGCTACAACCTCTCGGTTTTGGATCTCGTAATAATGTATTAATAATATAAATTATGAATATGATGAAGAAATATACATCTAGATATATCCAGGATAATGATTGTCTTCATTTAACATTAGTATTATTATTATTATTATTATTAAAATCCAGTTGACCGGTTCCCTGGCTCCCATTCTCAGGGTCGGATGCTGGTGGTTACCAGTACCCCCCATCCCCACGTCCGTGAGGTGAGCAACTACTGAGTCCGGGAATCGTGTGCCCTGAGTAGACGTAATGAACCTAGAATGTCCGAGTTCTGCATTGTTCCCATTAGAAGATCTGCCGAATTTCGGCATGCCGGTATATCTTCAGTTGCCAAGCAGTGTTTCTCTTGCTCCAGCGAAGGCTCCTATAATTAGTACCACAAGCTTCACAATATGTTCTCGATGGAGTCTGCGAAGTTCGAATAGAAGGCCTCGATATTTCGTCTGTTTCTCCTCCTCTTTCAAGATAATGTTGGTCTCAGCAGGAGCTGCAGGAGGAACTCGATGACAAACATTGTCTTGAGCTGATGGTCGAGGAGGACTACATCAGGCTTATTGGCTCGAATCTGCCTAAGGGTGGGAAATGAGAAGTTCCAATAAATTCTCATTTCTCACAACGACTTGTTTTAAGTTGTATTACTATATTTTATATAAAACTTAAGATATCATAATATTACTTTTTCTGATGGTATGTAAAGGTAGGTTAAAATGTCACGTTTATTTTCCTTCTGGAACAAAGTAAATTACAGCTATTGTCAAAATCCAATTGCCGATGTTGGTATACTACAACTGAATACCTTGTATCACTCTATTTAACTTATCCTTAATAAATCAGTATAGGTATATGTACTATAAATATAATTTCTATAGAAATTGTATTTAATATTATCATTAATTGTTGCTTTTATCAGCTAGAAGGTAATTTTCCAAAATTTTTTTTAGAAGAAAAAACTATATCTATATAAATCTTAAACATTGGTTTTTCCTATTGTAGAAAAACTCTTAATCTGTAATAAAGGCATTATCATCTTAATCCCAATCAATATATCGCGTTTTAACAAAAGATAACTAAATAATATATGTGCAATATCCACTATTGTTTAAACAAACATAGCAACAAGAAAAGTTTAAAAATTACAACACAGACCGTCAAAAATATATCAAAGTCCAAAAGCAACCATTACCATTTCATATACTCCAGATATATCTGAAAGACTTAAAAAACTTGGTATAGGACAATTAGTAAAACATGTATAGGACAACAAATCACATGGTTGATTCAACACAGGTCAAAATTATGCAAAAAGTTTGCCTTAGATTGTTAATTTTTGGGGGGGGCAACTTACGCCCTAACGGCATGAAAGTAGTTTGCTGTAATATAGTTGAAATTCTATGCAGAGCAAACTATAACTAAATAAGGTATATTGGGTAACACTCTAGCTTGTCCGAGTAACGCCAACATTTTTTAAAACTCAGGTAGACGTGTAGGGAGGAGACGGCTGTCGGTCCTTTTGGCTCACAGTGACCGGCACGTGGTACATTTCAAAGAATCGACTATAAATTTACCATTGTGCCTTGACAGCTTGCCGTTTTGGCTTTTGAATGTGTGACATATTTTCCGGTAAAAGCACGCAATGAGGCAAATATCAGCAGACGGTTCTTAGTTTATATTAAACGTGGAAATCAAGGATCAATACCTATCAACCCTAAAAGCAGCAAGTCTCATCGAAACGGCGTGCCACAGGGATCTGCTACAGGGCCGGAGTATTACTACCGGGATATCAAAAATTATCTTGGTCAAGGGTGGTTGTGGAATGTTAAAACGTGTGTCTTACTTTAAATTTGAAATAATTATGTCACTGTCACACTGACATCGTCAATAACCTACAAATTTCATACCTATTTATTTCAGTTGTAAAACAATAATGAACTACAAATTATGGAATAACGGTTTTAGTAACAAGAAAAACTAAATTACAGTAATTGTTGGAAATGTCCCCCGTTTTGTTCGATGCACAAGTTGACGCGCCTCCTCATGCTGTGAAAAGCGTTTTGCAGCATTTCTGGCGTTATGGTTGCACATTGCTGAACAATTCTTTGTTGCAGTTCTTGCAAATTATTTACCGGAGTTGCGAAAATCTTGTTTTTTAAGTAAGGAAATATAAAATAGTCCATAATTGGGTCAAACAAGGTGATCTCGGAGGAAACTCAACTTCTGTATGCAAACTTATCAGCCGGTCATCAAAAAACTCGCGGAGGAAAGCAATATTTTCTCGTGTAGTATGTGCTGTTGCACCCTCATGCTGGAAATAACCGTACCGAAGTTCATCACCGTTTAACTGTTGCACAAATTCAGCCAAGAAGTTGTCTCTGTACCTTTCTGCGTTGACGGTGAAATCGAAAAAAATTGGCCCAATTATTCTTCTGCGAGAAACTGCCATCCAAACACCAATTTTTTGAGCATGTAGTGGCGATTCAGTAAAAACATGAGGGTTGTCATTGCTCCACATTCGCATATTTTGAGAATTGATGTATCCCGAAAGGTGGAACCACGCTTCGTCAGAAAAAAAAGTGAAGTCCAGAAGATCGTCATTCATTAAATTATTCTTATGGCAGTAAGCAAGGCGTCTGGGGTGGTCTGCAGGCAGAAGAGCTTGATGTGCTTGCATCTTATATGGATGCATGTTCAAGTCTTTCTTTAAAATCTTATGACATGTTCCATAAGAAAGTCCAATTTCCTGAGAAAGACGTTTCAAAGGTTTTGCAGGCTCCTCTTCCATACGTTGACGAGCGTCATTGACAACTTCTTCTGTACGAACTCTTGGTCTACCAGCACCTTTTTTATGAGTCACACAACCAGTTTCGCGAAACACTTCAACACAATTTGTAAGGCACGCATAAAAATTGTCCGGTAATATTGCCACGTTTGGGAAGTGCTCTCGAAAATTGTCCAAACACAAACGTTGACAGTATTGCCAATTTCCATTAACTAGCGCACCCGTTCGAAAATAGGCTTCAATCATGAAAATTTTGTGCTGTGTGGTAAGAGGCATGATTCAAAAACTGGATTAGAAAATTTCAGCACAATGACTTGACAGATTCTGACACAACAAAACATAATATTCAAAAATTTAAAGTAAGACACACGTTTTACATTCCACAACCACCCTTGACCAAGATAATTTTTGATATCCCGGTATGATAGTACCTACTATCAATACAGAGAATCGAAAGTAAACAGTATTAACAGTAAATTTAAATAAATTTACAGTTATGTAATAGTAAAGGTATTATAATAATAAAAGTAAAAGAAATAATTATCATCCCCAATAATTAAATACAAAATTTAAGTGTAAATTCAGAGATTATATAAAGCGAATTCTATCAGGAATTGTAAATAATAGTAATACCTTTACCCCTCTTTCTTAACACAAGGATTATATCGAATGTCAGAAAAATGTATAATAATAAATGATTCTTAGAACAAAATACTTTTCCAATTATTGTAGGGATTCCAAAAATCTGTCGAAATTCTAGAATTTCTGAAATAAATAACTCACTTCATTCATATATATTCTCTCACTGGAAGAATGTCAAAGAGCTTCCAGTACCCAGACAGTACCTATACTAATGTCAAGTTCGCAGAATGGTCTTCATCTACCTGGTCTGAAGGTACAGGTACCTCTTTTTGTGCCTTTCGCCTTTGCAAAGATAATAACTAAATCCAATAATGTTTTAACACTATTTGTGTCAATTGTGGGTGGATATAACAACTACTTTAGGGCATTATGGTTTAAAAAGTAATTTTAAAAGGTAAGCTTATAGTAATATCATAAACGTGACCCGGCTTTAGAATAGTCGGTAGTATTATCGGAAAGGAATTCTAAATTGCATGAATTGGATAATCACCTATTAGAAATACGTGATTTGAAATGGTTCGTGTTACGGAGGTTTAAGGTAAAGATATTGGGAATTCATAGTAGGCAAGGAATTTATATACATGGAACGATTATCAAAGCTGCGCGAATATTCCAATTTTGAATCCGTCATTTTGATGTCTGAAAATTGGTGGGAAATTTAACAGTATTAACCTAGCCTCTTCAATTAGATAGCAATAACAAATTAAAACCACAGAAAGTGGCAAGTAAAACTTTTGAGTAAGAAAAATTCTAAATAGGTATAGGAAATGTTCAATATTTTATAGTTTAATTACAATTATTTGCGAAAAATGAAATAGATCGTCACCAAACTTTCTTGTAAAATTGATGAAGGTACAAACGAAATATTTTGTGTACCTACCTATGTATCTTTTGTTCACATTATTTATGTAAAATACACCATTAGCCGTTTAGAAAGAAAAGTAAATATTTAAAATGCATTATGCAGATAAAATTTATTTATCGTGGCTTATTTTTTGTATTGTTTATGTTCATAGTTTTCATAATTTACTATTATATTAGCTAGGAACTATGATTTCATGTCTCTTAAGACTTTCAATTCTTGTTATAAAATCCGAATTTACCTGGAATAATTACGAAAGTCCAATACTCAAATATTGTCACTCAAAGTCTATAAATCAAAGGAACATAATAATAAACATACAAACATACAAACAGAATCAAACCGAGAGAATCACAATAAAATAAACCAACAAGACGCCAAAAATACAAAACAAACACTATTTACCAAATTTACCCATACGACTGTTGCCGTGTTAAGAAGATTTGAACCATTGAATTTTTAGATTAGAAAGAAAAAGACACTAGATTTCTAGGGTCTTGGTCAGGTGTACCAATACAAAATGTAGAAGTTGGGAGCAGTGCGACATCAAAATGGCGTCTCCCATGTTTCCACACAAAATTGGATGCGCAGTCGTCTATAATCGTTCCATGTATATAAATTCCTTGATAGTAGGTAGATGACTCACAGCGATAGATATTTCAGTCAGTCAGATTTAAAAGTAAGTTGGCAAACACGTTAATCAAAAGCCTACTTATAAAAATAGGTAATTCTATACAGGGTCTTTCCACTGTTAGATGTTTCGAGATATGGGATCGTATAACATCTTTCTGAAAATTGGGCTACCTCGAAAGTGGATTAAGATCTCTAGATAAAAGTAATTTCATTACAATTCCTGATATAGCAAAAGTTAGAACATTCTCCTAGGATATATATTAATTTTTATGTAAAAAAATTTTCAAAAATATAAAATGTAAAAGACTGATTTATATGAAACAAGTGGCTTAACCAGTTTGCACACCAAATCTTTTCGAAATGCTGAAAGCATTTCGAAAAGATTTGAAGCTGAATTAAGTTCGGCTGTTTTAGGCAATTTCTCATTATTTGGGAACTCCCTCTATATTCATTGTAGTCGCTTTTGGGATTACAATACCTGTAAAATGACAAAAAACAGGAAACCAGAGCATTCAAATTAAAACTTATTTCTTCAATGCAAAACAGAAAAGGACTTTCAGCCAGAACATGAACAAATATCCTAAGGATATCCTAATATCCTCATATCCTTGGGATATTTGTCCATGTACCTGACTGAAATTCCTCTCTTTTTGTTTCCCATTGTAGAAATCTATTTTAACAACAACTTTTCCAATATCATATATTCAAAGTGAAGTATCAAGGCAAACTTTTAAAGTTTCCCCCAAAAAACCATTTGAATTGTCTACATAAAATAATTATTATATAATAAAACTTAAAAGAAATTAAACACGAACTAGCTTTTTTCTAAACGTTTCAAATTGATCCTCCACTCGTCGTCAGTAAAACGTTTGTATGATAAAACATTTTTTTTCCAGCCAGCATTGGAAGTCTGCCTTGATACTTCAGTTCCTGGTTTCCTGTTTTCTGTTATTATACAGGTGGTTATAATCCCAAAATTGACTACAGTGAATCATAAAAACACACCACAAATAAGTTAGAAACATTATCCCTCTTTATTTTGCATCTAACGCTACTTATATTTAACAAAAAATTTAAATTACTCACCTACATACTTAATTCAAAAAATAAGTCACATTACATGCAACTCTTGCTTCTTTATGAAATATAAATGATGATAAATTGAGAGGAGGGATTATTAGTGACATTATCAAAATATCGCCCTGTACGAATTGTCAAATTACTGCGTTTCATGAATGCTATTTTAGAATGTTAGCGAATAACCAACAATCAAACAAACCAAACGTAATCTAGTAATATTAGAGTAATGATATCATTTCTGTAACCTGTTTTTCAATTTATTTGATCCTACTTTGCTAGATAATTTTATTATGTACTAATGTATTAATAATTAGATCATCTTACTGCTATATACGACCCAATGCTGTCACACTGTTTAAATAGTAATATATTTCCACTATATTATAAACATTGCAAACATATCCTTAACTTTTATTTAATTAAAAATCTTAAATGAGGACATAAATCAGTATTTAATTTGTTTACTAGTTTAGTAAATGAACCAGGAAAAAAATGCATTATCCTTTTAAATATATCGAGATAGGTAAGCATACGTAAATAAGATATTAAATATTGAATATTATTTACTTTGCTGCTGAGTTGTTTTGATGGACTTGAGTAAAATTTTCGTTGTAATCGAAATTCACAACACTTATAGTATTTCCCCTTTCCTAGTCTATTATAATTCCTTCATAATAACAGCTCGAAACCTCAAAGATCCTGATTACTGTAGCCTTTAATTTGATGAAGTTTGTTCTGTGTTCCCCTTGTAATCCTTACTGTGAGGGAAAAACATTGTCACAGTATCAAAAAATTAGGAAAATGATGGAAAAATTCTCAAAAAGAAGTATAAATCCTCACATAGCAGTTCAACAGGAGACCAACTTTATTTTTTTAGAAAATTAATGATTTCGTTTCGTGATTCTAGACTCTGTGAAAAATAAGCAAAAAATAAAACAAAAAAAAATATAAATAGAACAAACAAGAAATAAGAAATAAAAGCAAACAACCAATAAACTAATAAAAATGATAATGATAATAAAACAAACCAAAAATAACCAAATCATCCAAGAAAATAATAAAAAATCATATATCATATAAGAAAAAATCAAACAAACAAACAAAGGAAAAATGGAATAATAAACTCTTTATCAATATCCTGTTAGATATTATTTTCCAAAATGAATTAAATGATTTTTTTTATCAAATGAATACTAGCGATAATCCACAAGCATTAGATGTTTCAAATTGAACCATCAGACCGTCGATAACAATAATTATTATAACATCTTTCAAAAAAACACTCATTATTGGAGGAATAAGCAGTGTTTGAGGAGGCTGTAGCTTTCGTTATGTCACTAGGAGGACTTTATGTCTTCCTCTACCTACTTTCCGTTCTTTGGTCCTGATCTAACCTCCTTAATCATCTAATGCGTGTGAGAGGATATCAATCCATTTGAGATAGTACACCTCTTGATAACACCTCTACAGTTGAGATAGTAACATGTTAACTATCTCAATAGTTACCCTCGTATGAGTCTTGCATTTCCTCAAAAAGTGAAAGCATATTTATTGATCTTCTTCATATTCTGGATAAGGCAGTATTTCTTCTTCCACTCCTGCGGCGACAAGTGCTTCAAAACATGCAGTGTCCAGTTAGAACATTCTCCAGATGGTGTAGAATCTGATGAAGTTTTTTTTAACGTTTTGTTTAATTCAGTGGAAAATAATGCTATGGATATCTTCAAACTTTCAATCACTGACTTTTAATCAGAATAAATACCCTTGACACAAAAATTCACACAAGGATTTGGTCGATTCATTAATTCTTATTAATTAGTTCTTTCGTTAATTTTTTACATACGGCTAATCTTCTTTAAACAGTGTCCCTCAGGGATCGGTCTTGGGCCCGCTGTGTTTTCCTATTTATATTGATGACCTTCAATCTGTACCTTGAATACAATATCCGCCTTATTCACTGACGATACTATTATTAGTAAGCTATTACGTTTTAATCTATCACCTTTAGTACTATCCTGTTACTTTTTTTAATCTTGTTGTCTTTTGTTTGACTTGTTAGAAGTATATTTTTGTATATGTAAAAGGTTGTATGAAGCAATTGAATAACTTATAAACATTTTACTCCCCATGCGTAAATGGTAATATTTTTTTCAGACGGAACGTACTTGACCTTTATCATTATTTGCTACATTCAGCTACTCTAGCCATATAAAGCACACATTTGAATTACGAGTCTACAAAAATGTCATTCAAACAAATCTTTACTGCTGCGAATATTTTTAAGTAAATAAAATTAAAATTAAACAATAAAATTTGTTTACACTTTCCATTATCGTCGCAGGACTTGCGTAAGAGCATATTCAAATTTTTTTCAAAATTTGCGTAGACATTGTCCGTTAATGGTAATAATAAATATTCTTAAGCAGTCATTGGGCATATTTACTTGTAAAATGATCCAAAGATATGCAAATAAAACAATTACTAGTGTTTGACGGTCAATTTCAAAGCCATCTGCTACTAAGGAAACAACAAACTACATACATTCGTCTGTGCCTACTACATATTAGCAAATGATAAGTAAATAATCGTTTAAAGACAATAAGTGAATTAAACATTATTTTCATTCAATAATGGGATGTAAATTTTGATTTTATTTTTATGAAAAAGGCAAAGGTAGGATTTAGTTAAACCATAATTCAATTTAAAACATTAGAAAATTGTCTTTTTGCCCTTATGCTCCAGGTTCAGTCGATGGAGTATACAAATTTTATTAATACTCATCATAAATAACAACAATCACTATTTTGAGTTGCACAGGTAAAAATAGTAATTTGTGTTGAAATGCCGCAAGCTAAGTATATTCCCATGTAACTATTGTGGTCAAATACTTTTCAAAATTAAAAGAGAGTTGCCAAAAAGCTATGTTGCTAACAGTGAATATTATACAGGGTTATTCAGAAATTATCTCTAAAACTGTGAGGATATGTGCGTCCTTAAATAAGAAATCGATATCACCAAAAAAATTTATAATAAAAGTCTTAGGATTTCCCGTAAACAATGTTTAAAGTTATACCATTATAAAGGACTACGTAGATGGGCAACTGTACTTCAACGACAATCTGATATACCACATTCCTAAGAATGCGGTAAAAAAAAGTAAACACGTTTTTTGTACCTAGAACGCGTGGGCGAATAGACTTGGAGTGGGGATGATATCTCTATTGTCTATTCAGTCATCAGTCTATGTGTGTACTCTCTGTGTGCCGGTGTTTTATTTATCGTAGGAGTGTTAAACTGTAAAATTTTCAAAATGGCTCATGTGTACATTAATGCTGAGTTAATGGACTGTTACCAGTGGATTATCAACTACGAGTTAGGTTTTGTGAGTGGTTGTTGCAGCAAAATGCTGAAAATCCCCAATTTACTTAATAATTTACGTTTACAAGATCATCAACCAGGAGGAACATTCGGTTTAGTGCGGCAAAATTGGATAAGTCGTACCCAAAAGTGTGTACAAGTCGAGGAATATTATTTCAAACAGCTTTTGTAACAAGGTATTTGCAAATTTTTTATAAATTTCATGTTTCTAATATCTAGTAATCAAGTAGCGCAATTCTTCAAAATTAATGTAACAAAATTTTACTCATTTTAAAGACACGTCACTTTGGTCACATCTATCTATCTTTAAGTTTATTTTAAAGTAAAAACGCTGCAAATCTTTTTTGCGCCGGGTGTCGGTATACTCTCAGAACTTCCGAAGTTTTTTTCGTGCTAGCCAGTTTGCATTGTCAGTCCCAAGGTCACTCCATTACAGTGAACCAGTATTCAGCGGCGTGCAATGAAAAATTTTTAAATAGTTTTCAGAAGCCACCAAAAAAATTTTTTTTGCACTACCACATTTCTACATGTATGTTGAACATCCCCAAATTTTATTATGGATACGTTCTGAATAACACTGTATAGAGTAGCCATATTTAAAATATGCTACAGAAGCTTCATCTATGTTACTCCCAAAAGTTAAAAAAGAAAGATGTGAAAGTGCTGCAGCGTAGTAGTGGTGAGAACCACATAGTAGGGCCCTCTTTTCCTAACGTAAACTATGCAACGAGAATGAGATCACAATTGAGTAAAACCGCATCAGCCGTGACGGCAGTCTGACATTTAATGAAGGTGAAAATTAGTATCAATTACGTCTTACAGAAAAAAACAGTTGATTGATTAATGCTGCAAATAAATCAGCTGACCTTGAACACTACCTATATGCGGCACCTTTTCTTTACGCTTTACAAATATGTAATCTGGAGACGATTTCCAGACACCGTATGTCTCGCATTTTCAATTCAAGTTTTTGTTTGACTTAACATTTACTACGAAACTTGTTTCGGTGAATGGTGTGTCCAGAAACAAATATTCGCATTGAATGGATATTCTTAGCTTGAACCTGAAACGTTCGTACGACATGTTAACTAAGACATTTCCGAATAGACGCATCAAGAAACCGGTGATCATCAGTTCATGTCATTGAGAAGCAATAAAAAATAGGAATAGCCCCCGCACTTCATAGCAGACAAAGGAGCTTGATCGCGATGTGTTTCATATAGAACCATTGGTAACAAAAAGCTTTTGCTATATTTGTTAGAGGCTTATCAGGAAGATTAATGTAAGTGAAATTTGAGCAGTTTGTAGTAGTTGCTCTGAATAACATTTACATAATAATACAAACCAATAAGTATATTGTGTAGTGAACTAGTCAAATTCAGTTCAGTCATTGTCTGTTAACTTTTACCCGCTCAATTCTATGATTATTGGATGCTGGTGTTTTTCTTCCTTACATATTAATTTGGTGATAATTCAAAAATCAGCCCTCTACTGTATGACACAGATTTACGGTACGTACTTGTTTATTTATATACAATTTTCAAATTGGCATGGTGGAAGCACTTATTAAAGGTTACTTTTTCACCTATTTTCCACTTCCAGTTTTATTGGAAATAATACCAATTCTCGATTTCTATATGTCAATCTATGTCACACTGTATGTGTGTACTGTTTAATGTCTGTAATTTTGAAGCTGTCAACTTGTTAACTAACGCTTGGGCGCTTGCAAGCCCTCACTTCCAGGAAACAGACTATATGAGCATCATACATTCGCTAAAACAATACACGAGTAATAAGAAACTTAATGTGTTTCCGAAGAAAACGATAAATATGGGCATCCCTATAAATCTGAACGGCCCTGGTGAGGTACTCAGCGCAGGACCACCAAGAAGAAGATATTCTCGTCGGCGATTTGTCGAGTGACAGCTGTCGATTCCCATCGCCATCATTCCGCGACTGCTGGGCCCAGTGACGTCTGTAAACTAAAATGTTTATGGCAAAAGTGACACCTTATGGGCTTGGCCCGAATTGGAGGCTGCTTTTTATGCAAACTTTAGATTGTACGAAGTCTTTCTTGTTAGTTAGGAAGAAACAATCGCTGAAATCATGGGAAACATACTATGGGGTTTAGTTTTCAGACTTTTAGTCTTAAAACTAAAAGTATCAAATTAGATTAGTGACAAAATAAATATCCAAAAGAGTGTTTTCTTACCTAATATCAATTTCCTATTTTAATTTTATGGTATGGATTGGTTTTATTTTGTTTTACATCTTTTTTATTGTTTAAGAATGCAATGGACTTACTTGAAGAATTAAGCAGAGAATGATCAGTATTTGGTGTCCCCGTTGATGTGTTCCTTTTGGAGAGCACGTAATTAAGAAGAAGAATGTGTTAAGAACAGATAATGCTTGATCTGATTGACAGAGTTATTGTAAACATTCTCATGTCTCAAGATTTACAACTCTTGTAACATCATACTACTAACTACATCACGTTTACAATAACTCTGTCATTCAGATCAGCAATTATGGTATCAGTTCTTAATTACCTGCAAACTTGAGTAACTAAAACTAATGAAGCTTAAGGCACTATAATTAACAATAGATAAAATGTCTTATTAAACCCAACGCGTAAGAAACACGTCACCGCGAATATACCCTTGACACTTGAGACACTACAGCACTGGTCGTTTTAGGATAGAATCTCAGGTTACCGAGCATCGAGGTTACGTGAAGGAATTGGCGATTCCAAAAATGAATGCGCCCTCTGCATGAACTTACTTACTTAATTAAAAGGTAATTTTTGGAGGCTTATCGCTGATATAATGATAAATAATACGTATTTGGGTTTATTTAACGTAATAATTTAGTGGTGCTTGTGATTTTTTGGTATTACAAAGTTAAAAACGACGTGGTTAGTATTTGTACATCTTTATTTTTACATTTTAAAACGGCATTCAAAAGAAATCAGCACATCACAAATTGCCGTGATTATGGGTGTCATTCCACAAAATGTGTCAATAGAAGTGTTTAAGATTGAAGATATGTAGACATTTGGCCCTAGTATAAGAAACTGTTTCTCATTCATTTCTCCAAAAGGCATGTAACAATTTAATAACAGGGAACACGTTTATTTACATAACATAACCACTTTGTTGCAGTTTGCCTATACTTTTCTATTATTAGTCTTATAAAACCAGAATATATTTTAATTTAAACATTATTTAACAAAAAACAAGCACTATTATGGTATCACCATACAGTTTATCACACTTACTTTAGTCCAAAATGTAAGTAAACAAAAACTTGGGCACCTGTTTCAACCCAAAAAATTCATATAATTAGCAATGAAGTACTTATGGGACATTTGACTGATTTTACCACTCTTCTTATCCTTTATTTCACCCTAACTAGCACATGAAGTCACTATCTTTATGGCAGATGAATGCTAAATTGCTAGATGATGTGATATGAAATGCAAAATTTTTACTCGTCTTCCTCCATATTTGTTTACAATTTGCAGCGCCCTCATCAGTAATTTGAATAGCCAATAGATATATAGAAGCGTAATAGACCTTCTTCCGTAGTTATTTATTCTTGTGGCCATATTTCCTCTATTATTCTTCGTACTGTACTTAAGAACACGGACCTTGAGAAGAACGGTACCACAAAAAAACTCGTCGAACCGCTAGACCAGATCTGTTTAGTAAATTTGCTCTACTAATCGGTTTACCAAATTTCAGCGTGGTTCCTTTTCAGCACTCTGATTTTTTTGTCTGCCTTCATCCATTATACATGCCCGAATTTTGTGTGAAAAAAGCGCTATTTAAATAATTGGTGTTGCTTAAGATGATTTATCGCTATTTTAGTGAAACTACATTAATCACTTTCATTTGAATATCACTTAAGCATGCGTGTGGATGGATTTTTCAATTAGCTTTGTGTAAAAAATGTTAGCTGTATAAAAAAGTGTTTGTTGTTAATAAAATGTGAACCTCTTTCCAATGCTAGAGGAGTGGCGCTTAAAATAGATCAGTTTTTATATGATATACAGGGTGGTACAAATTGGATATCCACCAATGGGATATCAGAATGTGTACGTTAAGCTTGTTGAATATAGTGCCTTGAATTTCGTTATTTTAGTTATTCAGTTTGTGGTTAAAACCAATTGCAAAAACAGAATGTTAGAAATGAATTTTGTAAGATATTGCAGATTATTTGATAAAAATATATCTCACTAACATACTTGCGATGTTTATAAACATTATTCGAAAGCCTACCAAGATTTGGATGATTCGCCTTAATTTTGCTACTATAAAACTTAGGAAAATGTCAATTGGGATTTATTTAGTAATTTTAATATGCCTCAGAATGATTTTGTAAACTTTATATCGTTGCTTGAACTTTTATTACGATTAAACTTTGAAAGTTTTGTTTTACAAAACAGGGTTGTTAAAAGTTTTGTAAACAATTGTAAACACGTTACATTGGTACATCCAGGGAAACATTTTCCTGAAAATTATTTAATAAAACTATTTGGTAGAGTGAAACTATATTATACACTTATATATACGGTGTTCCAAGATAATGTGACACATCTTAAAGGCTTATAACTTCAAGGCAAAATGAGATAGCGATGAGCGGTTTTCACAGGTGCTCTTAATTTTACAAAAAGTTTTTTTTATCGTTGGTACTAGTTTCTTTTACTTCTACAGGTGCTTGGAAAAAAATAGCCACTTTTTAATTAAAAATTGTGATCATTTTTGAAATAGAACACCTTGTAGATTATATTACTATTCGATAGAGACAGTCTTTCTCTTTATAAAAATGTATAGTTTGATAGCGTTATACCAAAAAATAAAGCAGGTGTTTCAATTTACACACCGGCCCTTTTCAATAGACCATCATTTTTTGCAAGATCACAGTTTTTTTATTTAAGCTATTATTAAGAAAATAACTAATTTAATACAAATTTATACAAATTACATTACAGCATAAGTTATTGAAACAAAAACGAAGAATTCAGTTTTAATATACACACATATGTATTGTACAGGGTGGCCAACTAAGAATGGACGTCGGCTGTATCTCAGAAACTACATATCGTATAACTTTGGGAAAAATACAAATAAGTAAATCGGACAAGAGGAATTGCTGGAAATTATTTTCAAGTTCGTAGGATGACCGCTAGGGGTCGCAATGGCTATGACCAATCAGAAAATGGGATTTTTCTCAAAAATATGCCAAGTTAAGAGATATTTTAAATACCTTTTTATTATCTACCATCTATTTTAGTGGCATTGTAATCTTTGTAAAATTTGCAATCTTTTTTCTGTAACGCACTTTGCTCTATCTTTGAAAATAAAGTGGTGGGGGAAGGTTAAACTTTATTTTATTCAAATAAGGATAACTCCGGTTTGGGTTAACAGAATTAAACAAACTAGTGCTCGTTTGAAAGAGCTTTTCTTACTTAATAATCTGCAATATATACTGTTCCTAAACTTTTGTTACCGTGGTAGCTAGAGGGCGCTGTTTGACTTCGTAACAGTTATTGCGCGTTTTCATAAACATTTCAAATGGCAGGCTATGTCTCTTTTTACATAGTTAAATAGAGCACAAAATTTCCAAACAATCAGCTCAAACAACATCTTTCCATCTTCTCTCTAACGGGAGATCTTAATAAACAAATAAAGTTAGGCTGCCGTCTAGGCCTATAATAGTTTAATTAAAAATGGATATGGAAATGGACTTTAGATGGATATCATACCGAATTTTAACTATATTCCATTGCTCAGGCCTTTCGCCCTTCAAATTTCGATACAAAGACAGTGATATTCAGTTTTGCTCACCTCTTCAAAGAGAAACTCAGCAAGAAAGAAATATAAATATATTGAAAATTCTTCATATTACTAAATTTGACCTACTTTAAATAGCTAGATGATTTTCACAGGAAATAAAGGCCTATACTGGAACCTGAACACCTTTACAAACACATTTGTACCTATTTAGACATGGACGTTAGACTCACAATACATGCACGCAAAAATAATGTTTTTTTAAACACATTACCTATCCCAAAATCAGCCACATGCTGCTGCAGATACTTTCTCCCGATCGTTGATCATCCCAAGCCAACAGAAACTGTATCAAAATACCAAGGAACACAATGGGCATAATATGGGTAATTTGTCCTTCGTACGTCAGGCGATACAATGCCCCCGTGCCCCCGATTGTACAGCAATATAATAAATCTGGTCCTGTTTCCGAATCCTGGCCATGGCCACCTTGCTTGTACGGCTCCCCTACGAATTGAGGCGATATTTTATTGCTTTCATAGAGGATTCGGCTCGACACCGGTATCGGAAATGACAAAGTATACCGCAGAAGCCGTGTGTATAAAAGACAAATTAACCTTTCTCAATAATATTGTAATTTCCTGCGTTCTTCTATATAAGAAATATTTATTACTGCCTGTACGGGTGTCCAAAATAAGATCCTCTATCAGACCGTCAATATCTTGAAAACTAAGCAAAATAAGAATAGGGAACGTTATATAGAGTAAGGTTAAAATTTAATAGAGAATCCAAAAATATAATAATACACAGGGTGTTCCATAAGAGATTTTCGATTTTCTGGAGTTTTAACATATACATATTTGAGCCATCTGTCAAAGGTTGTAATATCAGGTAACATCGATTCATTGAAGTAATTTCTGAGTCTAATTGTCTACGAAATAAACCCTATTTACCTTTTTTTTGGATGTCTTATTTGTTTTGCCGAGATTTTTTGAGCAGGTGTTTTTTAAAGATTTTTTCTTTAAATGCTAATATCTTCGTAACGATAAATGATAGGTATAGGGTACTCTTAAGAATGTCGACTTAGAATTTTAATGAGAGTTCAAAAACGTAATTGAATATAGGGTGTCCCATTTAAAAAAAGAAAGTTGATGCCTGGATCAGAGAAACTGAACAACCTGTATTCAAGAATGTTATAAAAATGAAAAATTCAGGTAAAAACAAAAAACTTTCGTATTTAACATTTTTCTCTACCTTTTATACTTTCTGAGATAAGGGGATAGAGGATCTTATTTTGGTCACCCTGTACAATTGATTATACAGTGTGTCACAGAATTATTATTAAAATTTATACAGACATACAGATAATAATAATAATAATAATAATAATAAATGCAGGGGTCGGAGCATTTTTATTTAAGTCAGCACGAAGAGCAGCTGAGGAACTCGGTCTCATCTTCGACGCTAAACAGGAGAAACCCAGACTCTGTGACCGAGTTCGGACCCATTCAGTTGAAAGCCCAAGTTAAAGCTGCAGAAGACCGTAATCTTCTGCAGCTGCATAAGGAAAGCCATTGCACTGTGTCTTCTATAAGAGCCTTGAAGACCATGGCTTATCCGAAAGGCTGACCTTTGCTTTTTTAAGGTCAGCGGTGCTAAGTCGGAACCGAAGGATTCATAATGGCTTGCCAGGATGGTGTATTTGCGTATTTAGCACCCTCGTCTATCGAAATCGTGTCATGGGTATGGAGGCCCCTTAGGTCAACTGCAGGGCCTGCCCTAGGGCGCCGTATGGGTGTATTCGCAAAAACACGAATAACACTAATTCTAATCACAATAATTATATGGAATTATGGATTCTACGGATTCTAATCAAGATTCTATGGATTTATTTTTCCAGTGATAATAGTGACTAATTGTTTATCTATTTTCTCCCTATTAATATAATTTCGGTAAATAGAATTCTTGGTCTTTAACTGGGAGCGAATATCAATATTAAAATATTCCCTTCTGGCCATCAATATCTATAATAAACAATAATAATCAATCATTTTAAGTCACTTTCCTTGCTCTTAAAGACGACATATGTATGGAAAATGACAACATACTTAATGAACAAAATTCACGCAATATTACCGTCACCACCATACAGCGCATACATTAAATATAATATTAAAACGTTTAATAATTACTATTTTTATCATTACTAACATGTTTTCTTAACCAAATTCTATGTAAGCAATAATTTATGAAAATTAATTCTGACAATTAATGTAACGACTTTATGTTAGTTAGTTGTAAAGCATTTAGATTATTTACAAACTGAGATGTTGGCATTTAAAACTTTCGTTAAAAAAGTGTTTTATTTGTAGACCTTGATTTCGATCTTATCACTTTTTATTTGCAATGCTCAGCTATAGCTCACAACTAAATAGACACTTGTAAATCACTTTCCAACAAAAAGTCGAAAAATGAATGTTCTTTAGCGAGAAAATTGAACACTATTTTATTCACATGTTCAAATATAGGTATAAGATAAATTACTCTAAACTCCCTTCGAGATGCCTGGGAATTCAGAATAAATGGATATGAAAAGCTTTACCAGATTTGGGCGATTTGAATTGACAGATATTACTATAGTTGCTAGATAGATCGTCTGCAGAAAAATTCTGGGCAATCCCATAATGATCTAGGCACTAGACTATCACTCCTGGCCTTCCGCAACCATAAAATAGCTTCTAATCAGTTTGGTTATATCACCAAGCAGTTCAGAATGTCGCCAACTGAAACAATAAATCTCTATGTTTGATTCAAGGGCACACACGATGCAGTGGCAACAAAGAAGCTCACATGCTGGTATTAGTATAGCACTCTAGCCAATGAAATATTTGATTAAAGAATACACTCATAAGAAATAATCACAGAGATAAAGTTAAAGATACACTAACAGAGAGACAGCTATGAACTATCTGAAGTATCTAGAAAAACTTAAGACTTGCAACGGCATTCATATCGGACATTGCCAACTAATACCTTTTCATTATAAGGTTAAATAAAGGCCGTGAACAAGACAATATGGTTAGACGATTACCGAACATTACCATTACCTTCCTACCAATTTCAGGTCAAAGACTTAATCTATACCTAAAAATTGAAACAGGTGGACTCGTTGTGTCATGTTTTTTGTTCTGACGATACGTTGCCAGATTAAAGCTATTGGTATTACCGACCCAAGTGATTTTCTACCTCTCTTTTTGGTTTATAAAAAGATTGGTCCAAAAAAAATACGGCACTAGCAGACACTAACTAGTTTTTCACTTTCTATTTTAATTTTTATTGTGAAAGCTGCTGTGTTTGGTATTAGTTATCTTTAAGTTACATCTTTACGCTGTTCCATGCACTATATAACGATAAATTTCGTTATTTATGATTTATAGGTAAAGGTACAAAATATACTAATAACTGACGGCACTTTGGGCGCCAATTGTATAACGATACTTATCTTCAATTATTTTATTAACTAAAAAGATACTTACTACGGTGTTGAAACTCTCTATCAGGGGTGAGCAGAGTGAAGTACTGCAGGGTTATTTATTATCTGCCAAATTTGGGCGCCATCAATTGATCTTTTTTGAAGGTATTAAATAAAGGTATAGTTCCTATCTAAGTATCTAAGTGAAGACAATTGCAAAAAAACACTTGACAAGAACAAAGTTAGTTTTAATGTAATAATATTCAACTATACATTTACGAACATTAAACACATACAGAAACATATAGAGTTACATATTTTAACAAGTACTCTCAAATTTATAGACAGGAGAGAGAATTCTGCTATACTAAACTCGACATAAAACGGTAAGTTTTAGATATTTTCAGTCCGCGACGTAACGGTAAGGGCCCTTAAATTCTTTCGCACACACGGCCTATGCATAGGTAAGTTAGTGAAATAAGGTACGGTATACGCAAGGCGTTCAAGAAGCACTTCCAAACTAGATAGATAATAAGGTACTCACATCAACTACAGGTGTTGCAGAACTTAACGTTTTTCATACGTTTGCTGTCCAAACACAACTAAATCGTAGTAAACGATCGTTTTTTCTCCTAATCACTATAGAAAATCAAATTCAGGGTTGCTGCTGTATTATACTGGTAATCTTTTCTTGCATCACCTTTTTTTATCTCAAAAATTCAGACTCACTTCTGCATCAACTGCTCGGTAATACATCTCCTCGCCATCTTTTTTTCGCTCCTCCTCCCGCTCTCTTACGTCGTCCATCCGCTCGCGTTCTTAACACGAGATGGCGTCACTATATTGTTCTGAACTTTAGATTATGCAAACCTAGGACTACCTATGTATGGAGATAGACCTAACGCACAACCACAGAGAGTGAAGCCGGGATTATAATCACTTAATATACACCGAATACATGTAATACTTTAAATACAGGATTGGTGTTTAACAAGAAGGTAAAAACACAGAATGAGATAAGAATTATTAGTTTAAATTAACTAAGAAAGGTATTTTATTAGTTACTAAAAACTAGACCGTTACAACTATCGCAGGACAATTTTTTGTAAAACCAACATCTTTCATAGAAAATTACTGGTGATTTCCAAACCATTCTGCTATTGACCAGAGGTGAACTTGAAGACAAAACATTATGCGTCTCATATTCCCCAATTAAACAGATAATATCTCTCCTTCATCCACACCAGATCTACCTCAGTTCCAAGATGGTATCACTGGATAATAACATGCATCTGATCGACGCAGTAATCGATCCACATCGCGGTACTCGTCCTCCAGCAAGAAAACACCACAAAGCGATCAGCGCCAGCATCGCCATAGTTTAATAAGACGCATAATTACAATTTACTTTGGCCGGGAGTGTGTGTGGCCAATGGATTAGCAACTCCTCCCTTTTCTTCTACCGCACCACAAACCAATCAACGCGGTAAGACAATGAAATGGATTGCATTAATTAAGGAGCGTATCGTTTATCTTGTAACACAGTCGTGTCCACGGCTACACGGTGGCTTCCGGAAGCATTACCAGAAGATGAGTTGAAGCACGAGCGCTCGTGAGTGCGACTGAGCCGTTATCATCGTTTCATAGTCCGTATCGATCACTATTGATGAGTTAGATAATTTTGGTGCAAGACCACTAGTAGGAATATGTTTTGTTAAGTATGTCTCTTGAAAGGAAGGAAATATTTTGAAACTTTTCGAAATCATTTTATTTTTCCAAAACCGTTAAAAAATTTTGTTATTGGTTTTGTTTATTCGAAAACGTGGACGAAGTATTTCTCGCGCTAAGGCAAAAGATCCTTTTGTATACGATGACAAGCTAATGGTATCTTTTAAAAATCAATTCAAACAGATAAAACACTTAACGAAAAACATTATTCAAAGGAAAAACCACCAACCATGCAACCATTGCATGTTCCCATATTTATTTCATTTACAGCAGCATCCATAGTGTCTTGTTTACAATTTGGTTTCCAAGTAAAGAACTAATACTTTTGCTGAAAGTTAATTGCATTGTTGGAGCAATAAAACTAGTGGAAGTAGATGGAGTTTCAGCTTCATGAATCGATAATTGAAACTGAAAGTAGTTTTTCATCATAGATGGAACTGAACCAATGGTGTTAACTCCAACCACTTGATTGACATACTTACCTTAATGCTATTTAAAACATAAACGCTTACCTGAAGCATGAGTAGAGGGGCGAGCAAGATACTATGCTTTATTTATTTGAAAGAGATGCCGAAAACAACTACTCCACGGGCAGTGTACCCCGACTGGCATTGTATTATTCCAGCATCTCCATGGAAGTCGCCATATCCTTCATCGAGACCAACCACCAGACATTCACCGGTTTCGCACTTATTCTGTGCTCATCGGCGTGCCATAGGTAGTGGACTTGATAAACGATGCTGCGACATGATTACCTAATTAGGATTTGATATGTTAATAGTGGTGAGAAAACCAATTATTCTCTAATTGACAGACAGAAGACGAATAGTAGCAAAGACAAAAAAAAGGGGCACTACTGGGTGTTTCTCACCACTATTAACCGTTCTTCAGTTTTTTTTGGCATGAAATATTTGAACTTTTTAAACCATATCTAACAGCATCCTCTATGTCATCGATTGTCATCTTCAAAGAAATGGGCATAAGCAACACAAAGTAAAAATTACTCTTTTGTGAAGACACAGCTGTTCTTCTAATGATTAAAAGATAGAAAGAATATGACGCTCTGCGACAGACAACAACACAGACAAACAGTTCTTAATTCAAGTCACTGACAAGCAGGCAAATAATGTCCATTATAACTTGAAGCATGTTCAATATCAAGTAGTTGTACTGGTCGAAATGTCCACAGCTTAATCGAAAAACTAAAAATTTCTATTTAAGTGCACCGCCCTGTATATTCCACGGCTAACGTGATGCATGTAGTGCGAAAACATTCGTTGTTGCCCGAGGTCGATAGAGCTCCCGTGTTGATTTATTAATAATTAAAATAAATATTTATTACCAGTGCGGACAGCTTTATCATATGCATCTGTGTATGCATTTTTAATAAGATTAGGCCTAAATGTGTTTTGTAAGTGGATGTCTGCAACAATGTAGTACAAATTGAACAGCAATTAAAAAGTAAACATTGTCTAACAGTTATAAGATTGTAAGAGAACTTTGGTGGTGTTTCCTTGGATTTATTTTCCTGCTCCTGCTTAACAGATATAAAAGTGAGGCGTGAACCACAGTCTTTTTTGGTCACACTAGAAATTATTTTTTATATGCAGGGGAGTTTTAGAAAAACGATGTACCAAATACTTACAGGGTGTTAGTTAAACATGCGGCAAAAATTCAAGAGGTTATTCCTTCGACTATTTTAAGGATATTTTATCCTTTGATGATTTTTGGAAAAGCGCTTTGTTGCGAAGATATAGGGCGAAAAAAAATTTCAACAAATCCAATTTTGGTATTTTTCACATTATTAATGTAGGTGAAATAAAAGTATGGCGTACTACACTGGACGTATCAAGTAAAATACTTGTAAGAAATAGGAGTTGTTTTTTCTTACCAACATCCCGTGACACTTCGGAGTGATTATTTTGTATGTTTTTGTATGTTGTGTTTTTGTAGTTTGTATGTGTCGCATTTGTTAAGATTGATTGACGTTTGGCTAGTTGACGTGTAAACGGTTGTTACTGAAGTCCTCTATAATGGCTCGCTATACGAATGCCGAGATGGCTGACATGCATTTTATTTATGGACTTGCTGATGGCAATGCATTAGGAGCTAGGCGACTGTACATTGAACAATTTCCTAACCACATTGCTCCCGATAGAAAAATCTTTCAGAGTATTCATCAACGTCTTCGAGAAACGGGAACATTGAAGCGAAGTGGAGGACCAGGAAGGCCAAGGACTGTAAGAACGGTAGACGTAGAAGAGAATGTGCTGGACATGATAGAAGAAGATCCAGGTACTTCTACGCGAAGAATTGCAAATACTTTGAATGTAAGTAATTGGACTGTTTGGAAAATTCTGAGAGATAATTTGTTGTACCCATACCACATTCAACGCGTTCAGGCACTTCTTCCTGCGGAATTTTTTTCGCCCTACATCTTCGCAACAAAGCGCTTTTTCAAAAATCATCAAAGGACAAAATATCCTTAGAATAGTCCAAGGAACAATCTCTTGAATTTTTTTTTTTTTTTTTTTTTTTTTTCCGGATGTTTAACTAACACCCTGTATACAAAGTTAAAAATAACCTCTTTCAATATAATTATCACTTCATTATAATTATTATGTCATGTACTCTACCTAATATTTTACTAAATTAATCAAATGTCTTGTCTTTCTCGAAAAACGTGTAGGTAATTTGCATACCTACATTTGAATGTAGGTTCATACAAAGTGGAACTAAACTAAAAATAGAAAAAAGCGTCCCCACTGGATATGAATGAAGCAGACTACAATGTTGTTTATGCCATTTTACATGTTATGTAACTCTGAATGGAAATCTATTCCTGGAAACGGTATTTTCCAGTTTTCCATCGCTAAAATGTATTGCAAACATTGGATTTATTTGTTATCAGCAAAGCAATGTAAATGCTTTTCTGTGCCTGAAGCATTCAACAATCTGCGAAATTCTATATTATAGGGTCAGAACAGAATAATATGAATATTTTTCCATAGGGTTTTTGATGGGACGAAATTTTTGTTCCAAAATAATTCAGGCGGCATATTACTTAATGGTAATATGCCGCCACAACTCCCACATAAGCGTCAGACTTCAGGATTAACCCTTGATTAGAATAAAGGGTAGAAATTCTATTATTATTACTATTATTTTTACTAAATTCTTCTACCTGTATTTTGGTAGTACAAGCACCCATGCTCAAATCTGTGCTCCCGCTCAAATGTCATTTTTGTTTCTGAAATCTGAAATACTCAATACCTACTAATTTACTTTTCCTATGGCACTACTGACCCTATTCCTTTATTATTTATTTCCTTGTAGTGTTTGAGCATTGTAAATAAGTTATAAAAAACAGCCAAAGTCTCAGGAGCACAGTAATTTTCAATTTGCATGCATTAGCATTTTTAATTTTTTTATTACATCGGTTATGATTATTAATATACTACAATGGCGCGTAAATAAAAAAGATAATTTATTGCGGAGATGTTTTATTAGTATTTTATTCATATTACTAATTTATGTTGTATTTAAATTTGTAGAAATTAGTTGAGAAACAAATTCGCTTGAGGTGTATTACTGAACTGACTAATGACTGCAAGTTATATATGGTGTTCTGGAATCTTAATTAGTTAATATTTCTTAAGAAATGGAAAGCATGAGAAATGCTACAGTGGTTTCCTTTAATAATAATTGCGTAACTCAAAAAATACGTCGAATGGAAAGTAGGTACCCCTTTATTTTCTGATACATATCTAAAAAATCCTTTGTCGACGATTCGTACAAAAAAAGGTAAAAAAGAATTCATCTAGATTGACAGATGTCAATAATATTAACTTAATGAAATTTTAATATAAAGAAATGCAAATTCGGTTTTCTTCCGTTTCTAGTTCATTTTGATTATCTTGACTATGAATTAACACACCGAAGATATTCGGTCAACGGAGATTCAAAGTGTGAACAGTGACTAACAAGTTAGTATAAAGGGTGTTATTCATAAAGTTGAACGCATTACGATTATTACTAAAACAATCTGGTATGTCAACCACCACAGGTAAATATTCAATAGTGTAATGCAATAGTGTATGCAATAGTGCATACCAATAGTGTAAAACCAAGTTTGCAGCTTCGAAAGACCTGTGCTAACTGCGTGGTGCTCGAAAAACCTTTTATTTTCGAACTTTTTCAGTTTTTGCCTTATAACTTCTAAATGGTGCACCCTACAGAAAAAGTCGCCTTGTATAATTTTCAGGTAGACAAAATTTACTACAATTTGAGTGCAACCGCAGCTTATAGGTCTAATAGGTCCCGAGATACAGCACTTCAAAAAATTGGCCATTTTTCCCAAAAAGTTCGAAATTGTTGTTTTAACCGTCTTCCGAGCCAATTATCTGCTAAAATACTCAGCCTAAGAGGAAAGTCATAGGAAATGAAGTTGTAGAGCAGTTATTTAGCTTTAATTTAAGTATAAGCGGAACGCTGTAGGGCCAATAGTTCCCTTGTTATCAGGAAATAACAAAAAATTAAGGAAAATGGGATTTTTCAAGAAATGGAGCCTGACCAATTGCAGGACTTCAACCTCAACTGACTCCTGCGACAGAAATACAGAGCACAATGCAAATTATTATTTATTGCGTAATCAATTTTATAATAAATTACAACGAAGCATATGTAATATTAGGCGTACCTTTACGCACTTAGCGAGACAGTCGTGTCCTTTTGGAAGCCCCAGGTTCGTCAGACGGCTCTTCTTGGGGCTCCGAAGGCTCCTCTGTTGTCTGATTAGATCAACTACTTACTAGATACTAGTGGTAAAGGATCGTCGACGTCATCTTCTTCATCCGACTCGGCCATGGCTAAGGAAGGAATATCCAGTCAGGTCTTCCCCTGACAAATTTTTCCTTAGGATGCACCATTTAGAAGTTATAAGCCAAAAACTGAATAAAGTCCAAAAAAAAAAAAAGGTTTTTCGAGCACCACGCAGCTAGCACAGGTCTTTCGAAGCTGCAAACTTGGTTTTACACTATTGGTACCTATCCTAATAACATTCCAATTCCTAATAATCAGAACAGTGCAATTTTTAGCGACCTACGATTTAAATTACTGGTCTATTAATAAGACATGAAAATATTTGTCAATTTTTTTTTTATATCATTTTAATCTCTATTTTAATTTCACCACAATATGAACAAAAGTAACCTGCATAATAAAAGTGACAAAACAATTGCATTTAAGTTATTTTTATCACAAATGGTATTGTAATTTTCATAGAAGTTATAATATGTTGAGTATCGTGGACACTCTATATATTACTCCGGTTTTTTCCGTCTCCATGTCACGTGGCACTAGGCGCCATCCTCTAGATCGATATTTATAGTAGAACAATTCATAGAGATAATAGAAATCTTGGAAGATATATTTATAACCTAGTTTTCTACTGAAAGATATTTTTATTTTTGTCGTGAAAATGCCGCTAAGGTTGTTCATCCTAGTCATTCTATTTACTGCCGACGCCGGAGATAATGATTATTTATCAGATTTAATTGTTTTGCGTCACTCTTGATAGATTTATAGATATAATGTTGCTTCTTATTCTTCTGAGAAATACCTAGCATAATATTCAAAGGTACATAGTTTGAAAATTACCCGGTAGGTGTACTTGTACCTTGTACCGATGGAAAGATTATATTCAGACCTATATGTAACAGGAACTATATTTTACTAAATTTGATGTGGGTTTATACCAGGCCTAAATAATTACTGTGTTCTCTCCTATTTTCAAAACAATCTGTATGTTATCTAAGAATTTATTACCATATTGATTTTGATGGCTTTCTGAGGAGGCTTGTTTTTTTAAACAAATTCGTTTTTTTTTGGTCACTGGAATACAATACGTTAAGAAGTTCTCTCCCATAATAAGTAAAATAACTCTCTTTACTTTTATATCTGCGTCCATCATGAGTTGCTAGTACCGAGATATCAAAAATTATCTTGGTCAAGGGTGGTTGTGGAATGTAAAACGTGTGTCTTACTTTAAATTTTTGAATATGTTTTGTTGTGTCAGAATCTGTCAAGTCATTGTGCTGAAATTTTCTAATCCAATTTTTGAATCATGCCTCTTACCACACAGCACAAAATTTTCATGATTGAAGCCTATTTTCGAACGGGTGGTTAATGGAAATTGGCAATACAGTCAACGTTTGTGTTTGGACAATTTTCGAGAGCACTTCCCAAACGTGGCAATATTACCGGACAATTTTTATGCGTGCCTTACAAATTGTATTGAAGTGTTTCGCGAAACTGGTTGTGTGACTCATAAAAAAGGTGCTGGTAGTCCAAGAGTTCGTACAGAAGAAGTTGTCAATGACGTTCGTCAACGTATGGAAGAGGAGCCTGCAAAACCTTTGAAACGTCTTTCTCAGGAAATTGGACTTTCTTATGGAACATGTCATAAGATGTTAAAGAAAGACTTGAACATGCATCCATATAAGATGCAAGCACATCAAGGCTCTTCTGCCCGCAGACCACCCCAGACGCCTTGCTTACTGCCATTGGTTTGTCAATAATTTAATGAATGACGATCTTCTGGACTTAACTTTTTTTTCTGACGAAGCGTGGTTCCACCTTTCGGGATACATCAATTCTCAAAATATACGAATGTGGAGCAATGATAACCCTCATGTTTTTACTGAATCGCCACTACATGCTCAAAAAATTGGTGTTTGGATGGCAGTTTCTCGCAGAAGAATAATTGGGCCAATATTTTTCGATTTCACCGTCAACGCAGAAAGGTACAGACACAACTTTTTGGCTGAATTTGTGCAACAGTTAAACGATGATGAACTTCGGTACGGTTATTTCGAGCATGACGGTGCAACAGCACATACTACACGAGAAAATATTGCTTTCCTCCGCGAATTTTTTTATGACCGGCTGATAAGTTTGCATACAGAAGTTGAGTTTCCTCCGAGATCACCTTGTTTGACAATTATGGACTATTTTATATTTCCTTACTTAAAAAACAAGATTTTCGCAACTCCGGTAAATAATTTGCAAGAACTGCAATAAAGAATTGTTCAGCAATGTGCAACCATAACGCCAGAAATGCTGCAAAACGCTTTTCACAGCATGAGGAGGCGCGTCAACTTGTGCATCGAACAAAACGGGGGACATTTCCCACAATTACTCTAATTTAGTTTTTCTTGTTACTAAAACCGTTATTTCATAATTTGTAGTTCATTATTGTTTTACAACTGAAATAAATAGGTATGAAATTTGTAGGTTATTGATGATGTCAGTGTGACAGTGACATAATTATTTCAAATTTAAAGTAAGACACACGTTTTACATTCTACAGCCACCCTTGACCAAGATAATTTTTGATATCCCGATATATTGAGAATAGATTATTCAAAATTATGTAAAAATAGAAATCCTCTCCCTTTTGTCCCTTAATAAATACCACTACAGGATTCACTTCACTTTTTTCTGCAATCGGTTTTTCTAATTATGTTGAAACATTATCTATTGCTACCTTATCCATATAATTAAGGACTAGGTCATCAGTGAATTCTGAACAGTTTGTAGCTATTTCGAGACGGAAGAGGATCAAAAACAGACCCTTATAGAATTTTCGACCTTTATTCAGATGGCGTGTCAAGATAAATTTCAAAGGATTGTAAGGTGATCGCTAAAAATAATTTTATTCGACCCCCTTTGTCAGTATACTATTAGCTTCTTATTTTAGACTCTTGAATATTTTGGTAGATACACTTATTTTGGGAAATTTTATTATGTATTTTCTCTTGAAGACAGCCATCTTTATGCAGTTTCGTATATATAATGAGGTGAATAAAATAACAATACGAAGTATAATTACTACGGTAGGTAATAAAAATATATTTGTTTACAAATATCCAAAATTCAACAGATAAAAGCTTCACACCGCAACATATAAATAATTATATGACCTCCATTTAGAAATGTATTCCATAAAAGTGCTAAAAAATACATTTGTTTCGAGAAAACAGATAATGAAAGACAAAAAATAAATAGAATAAAATAAATGAAATTATAGAAATAATAAATGAAAGAAATAAAATATGTTGTATGTATGTATCGAGTAAGAAAAATTTCAGAAGAAGCTACAATTAAATTTATTTCAAACACATGGTTTTTATTTCGTTCGTAATCTATTATCTCTGGAAACTTGGTATGTGAATTTGGCCGACGAAAAATGAGAATTCAACAAATTTATGATACATCACTATTTAGATGAATGATACGTGCGCTATAAGAATAATTTGACGTTTATTTATACGGGAAACAATTTCATAAGAAAGATTTCAAGTCATATATCATGGTGTATCTTCCTAATCGCAAGTATTTATTGTCAAATAAGACAAAATACCTACTTTGGCGCCTAAAACAAATTACAGATTCGTGCTTATTGACATATTTTCTTAGCATTAATAATAAATTATGAAAATGCCTTTATATGTGATCAGTTAGAACATTTATTGATCAATTCATTAATAAATATATTAATCGAATTATAAATTGTGGTGCTACGATAATATTATAAGATTAAATGGCAAAACCAAATTAAATTACTTTCATAAAACTGAAAGATTTATTACCGATATCTATAAAAGAAAAAAGCAAAAAATTGAAGAAGTAAAAGAATTTAAGCTAGAAAGTAAGTGCATTTCGCACATAGGAGGCACAAGAATAAATAGCCAGAAGGATATATCGCAGGCGGCACCTTTGATGTGGTTACCCTTGGATTTGTGACCTCGGTTCCAAAAGGGAGACGGATTTTCGAGACTTTACGGTTTTCTTTTGAAAAAATATGATTTAGTATGATAACAATCGCAATTTTTTAGATAAAATAAAACAAGTACTTTTTAAACAAATAATAATATTTATTGATTTTTTCAAATCATAAGTATTTTGTTCTGTCGAGGTCGAATCCTGAAGACCCTGTACATAATTGGAAAATATAGAAAGCATCAACGTGAAGCCTAAAACTTTCTTTAGTTGTACTGTTGATATCATTTTCTTGAATTAAAAAAGAAGTGCAGGAGATAATATGATGCAGAACCCGAAATTTTCAAAAAAACTGAAGTATCTCAAAAACGGCTGAATTTAGGTATAGGGAATTTTGGTAAAACTCCCCCTAAAATACTCCGCATAATCTAAAAATGTAATAAAAATATACCATTCCATTTAAATTAAGGAAGTTGACAGCCATTTCCGGTATAACCGGAAGTGAAACCATTTTGAAAATATTTTCGCTAATGAGAACATAGCCGACTATATTCGTGTGTAAATTTTCAGAAAAAAATAATGAATGGTTCTCCTAATACTTCTATTGGACGGTTTCAATAATTCACCCCCGTTTAAATTAATCAGACAATGTATCTGAATTCGAAAACTGTAAAATCCAAATTGCGCTTATGAGAAAAATGAAAGTTGCTGAGTTCCTCAATATCATTACGAAGCACTGGAAATACATGCCGACCCGACAAATAAAATACAGCGTGTTCCATTTAACGAAACACAAGTTGTGGTCAAAACAAGAAAACTTAAATCAAATTGATTGAAACTGCCTGTAAAATGTTCAAATAGTTGCTCTGCGTTACATTGCTCTCATGGCACATTTCTTAGGCTAAATCTCCCTTATTATTAGAGATAAACCCAGCAAACTCAAAGCAGTTCACTCCTGAGGGAACGCTCTACATAAAATAAGAGGTTGTCCCATTTAAAGTATTATAAGTTCAAATTTTTCATAACTTTGCTGTGACATTTTATTATACCTATTTGATACTGAACCTGACTCATAAAAATCCTGCAACTTTTACCAAGAACTATGTCTATATTCAAAAAATATAAATCGTGATGCATAGAAACGCCATCTACAGGATTTTCTCATGCAAACTAACCGTAATTATTATTATTCTACCACCAGCACTTCCTATACACTCTAAAGTATCGTAAATAACCAAAAAGTACACAATAAAATGATAAGCATATGAATAATTAACCAAATTGAGTAATAATAATTAATTTATCCGATAGCCGTTTAAATAGCTTTGATACTGTTAATCTCGTTGTATATACTTACCATAAACATAAGGAGGAGTGATAACTGTGTCATTTCTAATGACAATTTGTACAGGAACTTTAACCAAAATTATATACGAAGATATCGATATTAGTTGTATGTGCCTTGTCATTATCGTATATCAATAAAATGGAGAAATTTTTATCGATCGAATAAATTTATAATAAATTATCACCGTGCCTTGCTTAACAGATATTAGAGGAAAACGTTACTTTTCAATAAAACTTAGAAAGGGGTTGGGACCTTTGGTGTGAAGATAACACTGACGTAGTTTTTCACATAACACCAAAACACTATACTGGATTCGACGCACGTTTCGCCAGTCAAGTTGACATAATCTGGAGGTGATTAAAACTAAACCTATACTAAACTCTATGTCCTATTTAAGTATTGTGACGGTTCAGTGAACCAATAAACCGGCCTGTATGGGATTGGCCCTCTGTCACTATTCATACTATTTTTACACTTTGCAATTTGCAAACTCTCAAATGCATCCAGTTGTCTGGAATTCGTTACATTCCTAATTAGTCTTAAATTGGCTACTATCTACTTTATGGTTTTCTCAAACACATGCTGGGCGACTTATCTGTTCTACCATATTTGATATAAGCTATATGTTCCTTGAATCTAGTTTGAATTGACCTTCTAGTTTGTCCAACATACCTTTGTATATTCAAAATCAATCCAACATACTTTTGTGCAATCAAAAGTATATTGGACAAACTAGAAGGTCTATCCAAACTAGATTCAAGGAACATATGGGTCATTTCATATATGGTAAAACAAATAAGTCTTGTGTCGCCCAACATGCGTTTGAGAACAACCATAAGATAGTAGCAATTTAAGACTAATTTAAGAAAAAAAAGGCTGTTTTGGCTTAATTTGTTTTAGTCCTTATTTAAATAAGGTGTTTACAGATGGTCGATATAACATAGATTCGTACTATTCGTGGTTATGTGTTATGTACAACCCATTTGTCAAGTTGAAACTTGTTTCTACATCTTGTAGATTATTGTATTGAATATCCAATTAATCATAAATTTATATTATTAATGACACTTTTTAATTAGAGATTTGTACTTGCGAATAATTTTTTAAACGTCTCGTTTTCAGATAATCACACTGTATGAATGGGAAAATAATAGATGTCAATATCTTGCTCTTATCGGATATTAAACTGAGGCGCCTCATTTCTGAGGAATGCGTTACATGGGCAAGGAAAGGCGCCAGCTATATCAGGAAAATAAATGCGAAAATTTCGAAATTATTATTGGTAAGTACTTACGAAATCTTTATTTGGTACCCATTACCTATTACTTGAACGAATTTACGTTTATCAATACAAGTTTATTAATTTATCACTCTTAGATTATATACAATTTACTGCAGTGTACGTAATGCATATTATTATACCGTACGAAAACTGTTTATGAGCCAATCTGTTGGACACATACTTTGTTGCGCCTATAACAAGCCTTTTTAACAGATTATTACACTTGTTGCTAATATGTCGCTTACTACTAGAGATAGATCGAACCACTTCTATATCAATGTGTTCATAGTAGAGCCTTCTACCTAAATCTGCAAAAATATACAGGCTATTCTGTTACAAAAGTTTTGGTACTATCATATCTCTAACAGTAACGTCGTTATAAACAAACTGTGCAAGATTTACAAACATCACATTATAAAATGTTTACGTATGCTATTGTTGTGGCTACAAATTATCAATAGTTTCCGAATAGTTTTGTTGGATGTAGCTTTCACACAATTAAGGAGAGGATGACCATAATACTGATCTGGATGATCTGAAAACTCAGAATTTGTGTAGAGTTGTTAGACCTTATGGTTTTACATATACCGGGTGTTCCACATAAAAGTCCTCAGCCTAGTATCTCGGCAACGGAAAGATATATTTGGATTATGAAAAAAACAGATGATAGAGCTCATCTATGGCTTCGTCACGGAGTTCAACTTGCTTTTTTTCAGAGTAAATTGGAGATGGCGCTGAAGCCGAAAGAAATGTTTCGTTGGCAGGAACTTTGCAACAAGGTTTATTTGATACTTTGTTCAATTCTCAACAATTTTTGTTATATGACTATTTTTCAAAAACTTAATAGTTTCAGAGATATCGGGCTCTTCATTTGGTGAGGCTCAAACTCAAGTGTATTTTAGAATTATTACCGTATACGATGAAACAATTTAATAGCTCTTTTTAAGTTGAGACGCTCAATAATTTTCGAGAAAATTGAGATTGTATGTATTGGGTGCTATCTGTTTTTCACCCCCTAGGACCCATTTCAAGTCAATGATTTTTATACTGAGTAGTATATATGAGATGCTTATTACGTGTACCAAAGGAGAATTTGGGACGCTCAATAATTTTCGAGAAAATTGAGATTGTTTGTTTTGGGTGCTATCTATTTTTCATCCCCTAGGACCCATTTCAAGTCAATGATTTTTATACTGAGTAGTCTATATGAGATACTTATTACGTGTACCAAAGGAGAATTTGGGACGCTCAATACTTTTCGAGAAAATTGAGATTATATGTATTGGATGCTATCTGTTTTTCACCCCCTGGGACCCATTTCAAATAATTCTTTTTTATACTGAAAAGTATATGTGAGATGGGAATTATGTGTACCAAAGGAGAAGTTGGGACGCTCAATAATTTTCGAGAAAATTGAGATTGTTTGTTTTGGGTGCTATCTGTTTTTCAGCACCTAGGACCCATTTCAAGTCAATGATTTTTATACTGAGTAGTCTATATGGGATGCTTATTACGTGTACCAAAGGAGAATTTGGGACGCTCAATACTCTTCGAGAAAATTGAGATTGTATATATTGGATGATAGCTTTTCACCCCCTGGGACCCATTTCAAGTAATTAATTTTTATATTGAGAAGTCTATGTCAGATGGGGATTACGTGTACCAAAGGAGAAGTTGGATAATTATTGTTTCATTGTATAAGGTAATAATTCGAGACTCTAAAATATGCTTGAGTTTGGTCCTCGTCAAATGAAGACCCCGATATCTCTGAAACTATTAAGTTTTGGCAAAATAGTCATTTGACAAAAATTATTTAGAATTGAACAAAGTATCGGATAAACCTTATTTTATTATTTGTTTACACCTTCTAAGAAATTAATAATACCTCTGTATTACTTATTGTATGTACTTGAATTTAATTAAGTATGGTTATCTCTTTATTCAAATGACCTACTAAGATGTCTACCTCATCATATATTATTTTTAGTATAAATAATATAATAAATAATAATCTATCATTAATGATTCTGTATAAATACCACGAAAAACACCTAGCACCTACATATGCTCAAATAAATTAAGAAAAATCGTAATTTTAAAGGTATTTTTTAGGTAAACATACATGTTTTCTGTTAAATTTCACACACGGTTCACCTTGACCTAGATAGAGCTATAAAAAACTATAGCCTTTCCAAGGATTGTAAAATACCACAACCTGTGAATTAAAAATCAACAAAAATTTGTTTTTAAATCCCCGATGTGAAGAATCACAAATATTTTTCACACATTCAACTCCATTCTGCTTTCAGAAATATATAATTTGTACTTTAATTTCTCACGTGACACTTTATGATTGTATTTCGTGCTATTATTTGGTCGTTCACTGCTAATTCGAAAATCATTTGGATTCAATTTAAAAAAAAAGTCATGGAGTTAAATCTAACTCTGTGCTATTAAATATGTGTTACGGAAGTAGCAGAAATTTTCAAAACAATATACAGGGTGAGTTACGTTTCATCTTGGTGTTGGAGCCGGAGTATATAGTTGCAACCCAACGGTAAAAATATCCTCATCCCTTGGCAGTTATGCAACTATATTTCAAGCAGAAATATATGCCATCGAATTGTGTGTACAGAGGCTGGAACAAACACAACTTACGCGCAAATCGATAAAAATCTTCTCAGACAGCCAAGCAGCTCTTAAAGCCCTTGATTCCTACCGTTGCAACTCAAAAACGGCATGGAGTTGTCAGCAGGCGCTCGCTCATTTGAGCAGAAAAAATAGAGTAACTCTGGTCTCGGTCCCAGGCCATTCTGGGACCGAGACCAGAACCGGTGCTTGGTATATCCTCGAGTACTGCCAAAGCAACGCTCTTGACCTGGGCTAAGGGGCAAATCCTCCAGTACTGGCAAGAACTACCAAGATAATAAACTCTTCAAAAACAAGAACCTAAAAACTTTTAGAATTAAACAAGTTACACCTACGAACTTTAATTGGTCTATATACCGGTCACTGCCGTTTAAAATATCATCTGTACAAATTAGGCCTAGCAGAAGATGCTGAGTGCCGATGGTGAAACGGCAGAACACATTATACACCTGCCCCGCTGGGGAAAGGATAATCAGGATGATCAGATGATCATGAAGGATGATCAGATATTGGCTCTGGACAATTTCTGCCAGAGGATCTAAATAAGGTCTCACCCAATAAGGTGATCAGCTTCATTAAGAAGCTGGACCTGTTGGGTGAAATATAAGTAGGTGTGAGCCACAATAGACCACATGATCGCGGTGGAGGATCTGGTTTTCGGCCCACACACATTTGAACCTAATCTACGTTTCATCTTCATCAATGGGATGATGCAAACAGTACCTGAATATGATAATTTTTCTTTGTCGTAAGTTGTCGCATAAAATACTTTCCAAAAATGACATGCTCTGATCGGTTCATTCAACACGTACCAGATCTATTTTCCAGATTTATTTTCCAGATCTATTTTCCAGATCTATTTTTCCAGATCTATTTTCAATTTTTGTCCTAAACGTGTCATTTAAGTCATAAAGAAAAAACAATTAAAACATTATATAGCCACATTTTCTCTAAATTTACTTTTTTTCAAATAAATCTGACATAAGTCTGACATCATAAACATTTTTAGGAAATATTTAAAAACAAATTCAGCTCTTTCATTTATTTTTCCACCTTTCGTATATTTGAACCAATATTTTATTTAGAATTAGAAATCTTATTAGTGTTTTAATCTTTTTACTATTTTATATCTTTTATTTTTACAATCAGTACAAAATGTTCCGAAAAATGAAGCCAATTATTAATAAAAATCACAAGGCAGTCAAGTGTTTGTGATTTTCAGATGTTATCAGTTTGTCCATTTACCAAACTGGGTAAAGCCCAAAACGTAGTTAATCAAATTTAATTACATTCGATAAAATCTGGTTTGTGCCAGTTACCTACTACCACGGTCCAATCTTCGTAGATCAGTGCGTATCGGAACTGGTATCTGTGAAAATAGTTTGATATTGTTTAAAAATAGATTCACAATCTTATCGTATAGTATAATATTAATACATATACGCAGGGGTTTATCAATCTGGTTCAATAAGTTCTCTTTACCTATTTCCCATTAATTTACTAGCAATTATATGATTTTCTTTATCGTGACGAGACAACTTGACATTCACAAATCTCACACGTTTCGCCTTTCTGACCGATAGCATCTTCAGTCCTTTTCGTGTTATGATAGAGCGGGAAAGTAAGCAATACGAGAAGCGCTGAATATTCCATCCGCTAACAATGGCGAAACGTCTGCGACTAAGCATTATACACGGCAGAACTGTCCAGGGTATCTACATATTCATCTAATACAAGACGTGAAATCTTAAAAACTATTGTGAACCAAAAGTTGTTAATGGAATTTTATTTTGTAGCGATAGATTCTTATTTTTACCAGTTATAAAGTAGACCAAGAGATCAAATTTAATTGTTTTGAAAATAATTATTTTGAAAAAAACATTGATCTCATTTAGATGTACCAAGAAATATATAGAAAACACTCTATATACTAGTATTTCGGCTTATTAGGCCTTTTTGGACTCTAAGATTAGGACTCTATTAAAAAAGGCCTAACAAGCTGAAATAGTAGTATATAGAGTGTTTTCTATATATTTCTTGGAACATCTAAATGAGATCAATGTTTTTTCAAAACTATTATTTTCACGATGTTTCATAAAGAACCATCCGCTTCGAGTATCCACTTTATTAGATTAAATTGAATCGAATATTTTAAATTTCTGGCTCAATCTGAAATTAGTGGGTGAAATAGCTTATGAAAAGTTATGGTCGGTATGTACAAATCGTTTTGCTTGATCTCAAACAGTTTATATTTTACAGGGTATCAAAGTTGCAAAATGTCAATATTCACCCGTCAATATTTCAAAAACAGTTGAATATAGGTATAGGACATCCTATATGAAATGTGTTTAGAATTTCACGTAGAATTCAGAAATAATACAATATACAGGGCGCCCTATTTCTTGACCCGTTGCATGGGTAACTTTTTTATTAGTAGAGATACAAAAACGCTTAAATGAGCAAATTAGTGCAGTTTCGTATTAGTAATTCTACGGTAAGGCGAAAAGTTATATACGGAGGAAGGTTGAAAAGTTATTGACAAAAAACGAAAAATCCAACTTTTCTATTATCCCTCGTAGCTCGTTCATTTGAAGAGTTAGAGAAAAATGCTTCACATGTTTTTTGCAGTATTTTTCATATAAAATGACATGCACTTGCTACTTTTTATATATCTCTTAAAATGGTTGAGAATCACAGTAAAATATATTTTTTTTAAATGTAATGGATAGGTGGACCGAAAGTCCCCTTTTTTCTCTTTCAGATGATATAACACAGTCCATATTTTATCCTTACAAAATTAATAATAATCGTTGTTTTTAAAGAAAGTTTATTGTCACATCAAGAATGCTATGGAAATAAAACAAAAAATAAGATTCCTGATATTTTTAAAAACGTCTAGTTGGCATTTAATTATTGACAGATCATAAGTGACATTTTTAGTTTTTGTTAAGTAGTTTATTGTTTATTATTAATACTGCATACAAAATAATAGTGTTGCAAATATGTACACCAACGAAGAGAAAAATGATATGCTATTTTGTTATTATAACCAAAATCGAGATGCACAAGCTGCAGCGAATCTTTATTTTGAAACTTACATGGAACGAAGACAACCCCATCATAGAATATTTAGACAGCTGGAAAATAATATACGATTATACGGTTCTTTTTCAAAGCCTAAGGATGAAAGAAACTTCAATGAAGACACTGAAATAAATGTTTTGGCTTATGTAAATTTTAAACCTGATTCTTCAACTGCAGAAATTGCACATCACTGCAACACTTCCAAGGAAACTGAAAGAGATATTTTAAAAGGTAACAATTTAAAGCCTTATCATTATTCCATGCAATACTTTATATCCAGCTGATAATCAAAGAAGGATGACATTTTGTCGATGGTACATTTCAAAATGCGAAGAGGATCTAGACTTCTGGAAAAAGATTTTATTCAGTGATGAAAGTAGATTTACCAACAATGGTATTTTTAACCGCCATAATAACATAATGTGGTGCCGAGAAAATCCACATCTTGTTTCTGAAAGAAGAAATCAACGTCAATTTGGGATAAATGTGTGGTGTGGAATTTTTTGTGGCAAAATTATTGGCCCATATTTTTACGAAGATAATTTGAATGCGAATAATTACCTTCATTTTCTAAGGAATACTCTAACAGAGGAATATTTAAATGAATTACCACTTCATATTTTTAGAAATCTTAAATACTTCCAACACGATGAAGCACCTGCGCATAATTCCCGCGAGGTAAAACAATATTTACATGAACAGTTTGATAATGTTATAGGAAATAGAATGGATATCGACTGGCCAGCGCGAACACCTGATTTGACCCCCTTAGATTTCTTTCTTTGGGGGTTATTGAAAGATAAAGTTTATGTGACAGCTCCTCTAGATATAGAGGATCTAAAAGTCAGGATTCAAGATGCAATTAGAAGCATACATGGACATACAATAAATAATGTTTTAAGAAGTATCCAGAAACGTTGCTTACTATGTATCCAACAGGATGGTGGTCATTTCGAACATTTACTTCAATATAATTAATTAATTAATAATTTCTGTTCTCAAAACATTCTTTTGTTCCATAATCCATAGCATTCTTGATGTGACAATAAACTTTCTTTAAAAACAACGATTATTATTACTTTTGTAAGGATAAAATATGGACTATGTTATATCATCTGAAAGAGAAAAAAGGGGACTTTCGGTTAATGTCACAGCCACCTATCCATTACATTTAAAAAAAATATATTTTACTGTGATTCTCAACCATTTTAAGAGATATATAAAAAGTAGCAAGTGCATGTCATTTTACATGAAAAATACTGCAAAAAACATGTGAAGCATTTTTCTCTAACTCTTCAAATGAACGAGCTACGAGGGATAATAGAAAAGTTGGATTTTTCGTTTTTTGTCAATAACTTTTCAACCTTCCCCCGTATATAATTTTTCGCCTTACCGTAGAATTACTAATACGAAACTGCACTAATTTGCTCATTTAAGCGTTTTTGTATCTCTACTAATAAAAAAGTTACCCATGCAACGGGTCAAGAAATAGGGCGCCCTGTATAGGATATTTCATTGAAAATAACGAAGTTAGGGTCAACTTCCGGTATTTCCCGAAGTACTTTCACCTGGAAAATATTTTCCATAAATAGATCTTATCGCAGAATGTACGTTGCCAAATTTTCAGATCAAAGTAATTTTCCGTTCTCGAGATACTTCTAACAGACGCCCAAAAAAAATCACCCTGTATATTGCTTGCTAAAACGATATTTTTCTAAAGTTATTTGTAAAAAAACATTTAAAAGATTACCTTAGTACCTACATCACATCTCACGCAAAGCTCTTTTTTATATTTTAAATATATAGATAACCTGGAAAAATAACGACTTCGCATGTAGGTAGGTACTCGTATAAACAAAATTTGCATTATTGTTATAATATATAATAATAAGTATATAAAAAGTGACATCTTCACATTCATCATATGTAAAGTAATCATTCACACTAATCTGTTTTGTTAGTAAAATCTTTTGTAATTCTCTAAAAATACTGATGTAGACTCTCTGGGGCCTTTCCGCTGCTGTAATGTTAAAATTTATGGAAATTAATTACCTTCTAAACGGTTCGCAAATATGTCACATCTATTTCCGTGAAATGCCTAATTGATAAAAATCGCGAATCATGTCCAGCTTGACACTCATGTTTTTAACATGGCAACTGGATGAAATATTAGATCAGAAAATTGGTGGTACTGTTGCCTAAACTATAAAATATTACGTAATTATTCTCCGCAAATAACTTATAATTACTTGCTCTTGGAGAAATCATGCCGCGATTGACGCCTTTTTCGCATTTTAAATTTTTTGTCACATATCTGTCACTATCTGTAGGCAAAAATCCAGTGCCATATACTAATTTTATGTTTCTCTTTAAGGATCGAGAGCAACGAACAAGGAGTTTCTGAATTTTGAGGAGTTCTGCTTGGAATTACGTTGCTGATACCTAAAAGTTATATATTTGCCGAACAACCTAAAGAAAGGCCTGGAGTATTAGAGTAGCAATCAACAAAGGAAGGAAAATAAGCTACTTATATATAATATCCTTTCAAGGAAATGTTATATCCAGTGACTTAAATTGATTCATCTCTACCAGACCCTCTAACTAAACTAACTAGGTTAGTTCTTAAATAATATAGATGTCATATTAACTATATGCAATATTTTGTTTTAGGTTAGCAACAAGTTTTAGGTTTTTATCAGGCGATGCAAGATTTTTTTAAATTTCTCAAAAACTAATCATAATATGCCAAATTACCAAATTACTCAACTTCTTCCCAATTGAACCTAAAATAAAACTTTTAATGCTGCAAATAGTGTTTCGTTTTGTTTAACTCCTTACAGAAAAATAGATTTCTTTTCCTTTACCTTCTTTTCTGACTTACTACATTGTTTCATAGATGTTGTTGGAAGGCGGCGTGGTTACCCACAGCACTGAGGCCTTTGGACCCATTGTGCCTGCCGCTAGTGGAGAGCTATTGGAAGAGACCCGTGCTTTGCGCATAGGCCAACACCTATTCCAGGGGAAGCTCTCTAATGTCCTGGGGCAGGAGAAATGCTGCACCCAGATGTTTGCGTCTCTTGGCCATGAGGCAGGCACAGCGACAGAGGATGTGAATGGAGTCCTCGTCATTGTGTCCGCAAAACCTGCACCTTCTAGTGTCACTAAAGCCAATAGTATTAAGGTGCTTGTTGAGATGCTCGTGACCTGTCAACAGTCCTGTGACAATCCTTATGGTGTTACGACTTGATGCAAGTGTTTCATAGTAGAGATGACAGTAATTTTCATCACGAAATAATTATCGCAATCAAATAATAATTTAAAAAATCATGTATATGTTTATCATGCATATCTTTTTTAACAATCCTATTATTTCAAACTCTTGAGGTTGATATAAAATGTAAAACCATGTACCACTTGTGGATAAACCCAATAATTCGAGTCTAAAAAGAAATGCTAGACCACTCAAACTGTTAATCTATGAGAGATGTCTTTGATAAAAGTACTTAGGATAGTAAGTAGTATTACACTGACAACTGCGACCAGTTCTTTTAATTGAGTTTTTAGATATAAGTGGCAACTGTCTCTTCCATTGTATATGCTGATAAATTATGTTTTATATTGATTTTAAAAACTTAAAATAACGTACGAGGTAAGGTCTGTAAATATCCCTAATATTTATTATTATCAATGACATTCTAGATCTAATTCAAAACTTACTGGAACCATACTTACATAAATATCAATGAAATAGTAAACATTCAATGGCCTCTGTGGCATTGACAGTGTTGAAGATTGACTTTTCACAATAGGCTACTAAGCTCAGATATTTGTGTTATTTATTCAAATGTAAATAGAAAAAAAATCATCAATATCATTCAATATTAATGGTTTTTTGTGACAAAGGTCACTGACTCCTGATACCTGGAGAATCATATACCTATGTATATAGAGTTATAAACTATTTACTACCATCCATTAAAATTATACAGAAATCATTTACAATACTCGTAAAAAATCAATAATCCCCATGGCAATAATCGTGACTTTATGGGGTCAATGGATCATTGATTCTTTAATTAAGTAGTACTTAATTTAAGCCTTTAGATCACCTGTTAAAATGCAAATAGACAAATTTTATACTAATTCTAATCCTGCAATATCGAAGTTCACTAATCCCTAGTATTTATAAGACTGATCTTTAACCCATGTATTACTTTATATGGTTTATGATGCATGCACAATAATCAGTGATTTTTACCGCAAGAATTCAATGATCCCCAAGGAAATAGCATCCTATCTATTGATAGATTATTGACCTATATCACTGAACTTAAGTCTTCAATATTCTGCAATGTAAATTGGTAAATATTATACTAATGTCAATGTCATTGACTTCTTGTCTTGTGACACTGATTCCTGTGATATTGAATTGTCAAACCATATAACTCTGTAGGTATATAAAGCTCTTATTTGCATTGACTTCAATGAAAACTTACTATAGTATAATAGAAATCGTAGTGAAGTGGACATTACTGTCAAACAAATATCCCTAAGATAGTGATCTTTAAACCACGCTATATTAACCTTATTAAGGGTATGTATTGATCTAGTTAGATACTAGTTTGAGATCAAATCTCAAGTTCATCTTCACAAAGAACATCACTGTGACTTTCTGTAAAAACTAATACACAATGTGAAGGCTTACCTTTTGTCCTTGGTTTTTTTAGTTCTGAGGCCCACACCATCTATACGATATCTAGAACAATAAAATGAATTAATTAGAGAAAATAGTATTACTGATGTGTGAAGTACCTACAGAAACAGTTGACTTATTATTTGTAGCATCATTATATTCGATCAGGATAAATGTAAAACAATGTTGAGGTCTTTCGTAGTTTCTAAAACGTAGTTTCGATTTGGCACATGCATAATGACACATCCTGTATATACGTATGAAAAAACATTTTCATTTATGCTTTGCAACGTCGTGTAGAATCTCTTATGTTATTGTTGAGGTATTTCTTGTAAACAAGAGAAGACTTTACAAATAAATATTTATTCCTCGCTATTCGTAGAAAATCTCTTAATTGTCATATAAACGTGAAATCGGTGACTATTGTCACACCCACACGATAATTAATAATAGCAACAGGCTCTTTATTGGCTGTGGGAAGCCCGGGAATAGTAATGAGATCTGTTAATTGGGATATGGTGGCTGTCGAATTGCCAAAGCAAATATGGGAAGATAAGGGCGCGGATAATTTGACAACCATTGGGTATTGTTATTTTTCTTTTTGCTTAATTATGCCATTTGTTGATTGGAAAATATTTTGAGTATATTTATAATGTCCTATTTCCCGAAATATTTCGAAAAAGTAAGAAAATTGAAAAATATTGAAAAAGTACAAAAATCAAAATAAAGAAAAATTTTGCCGAACTGTGAAGTGAAATTACTTAGATGGATGGAAAAATTTTAAAAAAATGTTAAAAAAACGAAAAGAATTGAAATGGATAAAAGTAAAGAAATAATAAAAAAATGTTAAAATATGTTAAAAAACGAAAATGTTTAAAAAGTAAAAAAATTAAATGGAAGAAAACGTGGAAAAATGTTTAAATAGATGATGAAATTTAAAAAAAAATTGTGTGGAAAAGTCGAAAACTGAATAGGTTCTTTTAGTCTTTAAAATGTCCAAAAAAGCTAAATTGTCAAAAACTCTAAACATATCCAAACATGTCCAAAAATATTGAAATATATTAAAAAGTATAATATATCAAAAATTTACATGTGTGATAAAAGATGGAAAAAACTTTAAAAAAGATCGAAATATCATAAAGATTGTTCTAGCCTGACGGATATTTTCTGTTGACAACTATTCTGACATAAGTAGCTAGTATGGGAAACATGTCAATTTGGTGTTAATGTGAGAGATTAATATTAGTTGATGTTTGACTGTTCCCCTAACTAGTGAGGTTTTCCATATTTTCAGCACTGAATGGTGGTTAAGGCTTACCAGCGTAAGTCGTTTCTGAGGCGTAAATACAGCCTACTGAATAATAATATGTCGTCCCCGCTCCCACACAAGTATCAAACTTCCGGGCTAATCATTGTGATTGGAAAAAGGGGTGAAGATATTATTATATAGCTAGAATCTGTTAAAAACTCAGAAATTTTAAAATTGATGTAAAAATCGAGAAAAATCAGAATTTCAGAGATTGTTATACGTACAACAGGAAAAATTTTAATTTGGAGAATGTTGAAGTATGGAAAAATGTTTTAATATCGAAAAATGTAATTATCCAGTACATTCTTTATCCATTCAAATATCTTCCAAATTAACATTTTTCAAGTTTTGGTGCATTTAAACTTTTTTTTATTTAATCCTTTTCATTTGAAAATTGAGTTAAAAGTAAAAATATGTAAAAAGGTCAAACATTTTTGATAACATTAGTAATGTTCCTTTTCCTAAACATTTTAGTTTTGTACGCAATATTTATATACTTCCAATAGTTTAAGCTTTTAAAACTATCATTCAGAAAAGAAATCAAACATGTATGAGAAAATAGTAAGGAGTCAAACATGACGAGTAGATTTTCAGTCGATAATAGTTTATTGGTTGTGCTACACGTTGTATTATCTAACCTGATTAATTTCTTATGCATTTTTTCATAGTATTAAGTTCCTCTGATTGTGGAAAAATCAAAAACAGATTAAAATTTCAAACAGAACGTGCCTCCAAAGAAACATTGGTCCCGAATTGTGAACTGCTTCCTTTTACCAGTACTTTTCTATGGACATTCTTGAAGAGATTAATATGACCATAATTCAGAAGCTCGTTCATCATCCCTTACATCTTATCCCCTGATCTATCGCCTCGTCCTGCAATTGCCCCGCAAATTAGACCAGCACTTGCCAACCTCCTTAAATGGAGAGCAGAGCGTTTCGCTAGTGGATTGACGACAGAAGACTTAAGATTAGAGAGTTCAGAGAGAGATTCCTAAGACTTTTTGGAGTCGCCCGACATTGCGCTTGATCAAAAGACCCAGTGCCGAACGCTGTGAGTATCTCAAGTGACCCCCAGGTCAGCTGTAGGTGGCAAAAGCCACGGGCGGCTCGTGGGAACTTAAATAGGGTTGAAAATACATACAGAAAGGGATATGCGCGATTTTTTTATTACATGAAAGGAATATTGTCTATTTTTTAACAAATTATCATTAGAGTACATAAAATCATCAAGAAAGTATAGAATAGAATAGAATAGAATAGAATTTATTAATGCTACTAACCTCATACAGTTTTACACAAGTCATATTACATATATCTGTATATCAACATATAAAACATAAAAATAGTACAAACAGAAATATTACAAACAAATTTTACAAACAAATTTTATTACAAACAAATTTTAAAAGTCAAATACACAAGTCAAATCACAATCCAAAAATTCACCAATCGAATAGAATGCTTCCCTTAGCAGAAATTCTTTCATTTTAGTGTAAAATTTTTTTGTAGGCAACAATCTGATGTGTGGAGGCAGGCAATTGAAAAATTTAGGACCATAATAATTAGTTCCGCAACGACTTTTGGTTAACCTTGAAAATTCTATACATATTTCATTTCTATGTTTAGTATTATAGTTATGAATGTCACGATTTAAGGTATATGCGTTTAAGTTTTGTTTAACATGCATTAATGTCGTAAGAATATAGTAACTCGGTACAGTCAGAATATCTAGCAGTTTATATTTTTCTTTAACATCATCCCTATACCTGAGTCCGGTCATGACCCTCATAACCCGTCTCTGCAGCGCAAACACCCTCCCCAGATGACAAGAGTGCCATCAGGTAAGTATAGCAAAGGAGAATACACTCTGGAACAAAGAAAAATAGACCATTCTTATGGTATTTGCAGACACTTCCGTCATTAGGCTTCTGATTAAATATACAATCTTTGACAGTTTGTTGGCTACGTACTCAACATGTTGATCCCAACTCAGTGGGGGTCCATAATGACACCCAAAAATTTCACATTTTCAGGATATTCAAAACTGTCCACAGCACGAGTTGAGAAAATCATATTTTGACTCTTTGAATCATTTAGTTTCAGTTTATTTGCACCGAACCAGTCAAAAGCCTCCGCCCGTGACTGCTGCATATTTTCTAATAAATCGTTTAAGTTGTTGTTATACGTTGTCATTGTCGTGTCATCAGCGAACAATATTGGGAAAGTGTGATTTAGATAATTTGGCAAGAAATTCACGTATATTAAGAAAAGGAGAGGTCCAAGTATCGAACCTTGTGGCACTCCCATCTTGACCTCGGTTGCTGGCGATGTTTTTCCGTTAAACACCGTTACATGACTTCTGTCTGCAAGATATGTTTGCAACAAGTCCCGCGATTTAGATTGTAGTCCATATCTTCTTAGCTTCTTGATTAACATATCATGCTGTACACAGTCAAAGGCCTTCGACAAATCACAGAGTACTTCTGATGCCATCAGGTTGTTCCTACTATAGGCTATAACAATTGAATGCTAAGATTTATTGGTTTTTAGACCACACAAATCCAATTAGTTCTATTTGCTAAAGCTCTGGGTTATTGGAGCAGTAAAATGGGAGCAGTTTTCGCTTTCTACTCAAACAAAATTATGAAATATTTGAAGAATTATCGTTGGCGCGTTAAACAATATCGTATGTTAACCACACCTCAGTGGTCTCATAGTTTTAAACATAGTACTATTTACAACAGTATTTTTCACCTATCTTACGATTGAAAGTAAATTCGAAGTAATTTAAGACAAATAGAAGCACCACAGAGCAACTTAATAACATAATTGAACAAAATGTAACAAATTTAGTGGTCACTTTAACAATTTGAGTATTTTAGAGATATTTACATTTGAAATAATCATACCACATTTTATAATAATTATACTATAAAGTTAAAAAAAAAACTGAGTAGTAATAGAATTTCTTGTAGGTACTATTTTCAGTTTTTTTATAAATATATTTCATTTAATTTAATATAATTTAAATTTTATTCATTATTATCTCCTAGGCTGCAATCAGCATCCTTTGTTTGAAAGTACCTGTTTTAACTATACAGGGTGTCCACCTAGTGCGCGTAAGTCCAATATCTGGGTTAATAAAAGAGATAACTTAATTTTTTTTTCTACAGGGTTGTCTAATATCCCGAGCTGCACAAAATGAAAATATATTTACATATTCAGGGTGTTCAGTTTTTCCTGGACAGGTACCAACTTCGTTTTTCTAAATGGAAATATATATTTTTTATTGCTTTTTCGAACTAAACCCTTGATTTTAGTAGGACTTTCATCAGCCTTCCCTATACCTAACTTAAACTGTTTTTGAAATATTGACGGGTGAATATTGACATTTTTGCAACTTTGACACCCTGTAAAATCTAAACGGTTTGAGATCAAGCAAAACGGTTTGCACATTCCTATCTTAACTTTTTATAAGCTATCGTTTGATACTAATTTCAAATTTATCCAGGAATTAAAAATTTTCAAAATTTTCAGAAAATTTTAAATTTTTGGATAATTCTGAAATTAGTACCAAACGATAGCTTATGAAAAGTTAAGCTAGGAATGTGCAAACCGTTTTGCTTGATCTCAAACCGTTTAGATTTTACAGGGTGTCAAAGTTGCAAAAATGTCAATATTCACCCGTCAATATTTCAAAAACAGTTTAAGTTAGGTATAGGGAAGGCTGATGAAAGTCCTACTAAAATCAAGGGTTTAGTTCGAAAAAGCAATAAAAAATATATATTTCCATTTAGAAAAATGAAGTTGGTACCTGTCCAGGAAAAACTGAACACCCTGAATATGTAAATATATTTTCATTTTGTGCAGCTCGGGATATTAGACAACCCTGTAGAAAAAAAAATTAAGTTATCTCTTTTATTAACCCAGATATTGGACTTACGCGCACTAGGTGGACACCCTGTATAGATGCTGATATTAGCGATTTGTGTAATAAGTTAGGAAAAATTAATTTTTTTTCACATTAGGCGAAGGTTTTTTTATCGAGGCGCCAGCTGAGATAAAAAATACGACATTTGAGGAAAAGACATTTTTCCTACGAGTTTCACACATGATTTTTTTAATTGTGTTTTAAAAATAGCTGAAATAAGTATGTTTATCATAATTTTTTATTGAAAATTGTAAATTTCGAAAATGTGAATCAAGATGCCTGAGGGGATGTTGATATAGAAACGAGTTTGTTTATTAGGTTTTTGATTCATGAAAAATGTCCGAATCTTCTGCTTCAAACGATAATATGGAAGATGATATAGAAGAATCAGCAAAAAGCGGGATTCAATCATTATTGCCCACAAAAGCCAAAGATAAATATGAAAAGCATACCGCTTATTTGTAAATTGGAGTTATCAAAAGGAAGTAACTATTATCACTGAGTTATACTAGTCTATTTTGAACAAAAATCCAGAGTATACCAGAGTTACACGCTGTAGAGTCTTTACTCAATGATAACAACAACATTGGCAGTGAAAAAGAGTATCAACTAGCTTTCCTTAAACGTAAATCGGTAGTGGCGTGGTGAATGAAAAGCAACGAACATGACAGAAGGATATAAAGGGTGTTAGTTAAACATGGGGCAAAAATTCAAGAGGTTATTCCTTGGACTATTCTAAGGATATTTTATTCTCTGATGATTTTTGAAAAAGCGCTTTGTTGCGAAGATATAGGGCGAAAAAAATTTTCAACAAATAACAATTTATTACTAAAAATTACATGTAACATTTCTGAACCTACAAGAATTGTTCAAAATGGCTACCTCCGGCTCGGATGCAACCATCCAATCTTCTCCTCATAGACTCCCGAACTCTTTCAAAAACACCAGGGTCGTTTCTTATTGAGTTACACCCAGCAATTATCCGATCTCTTAAATCGTCCACATCTTCCACTGGCCTAGTATAAACTAATGACTTTAGATGGCCCCATAGAAAATAATCCAGGGGGTTTAAGTCCGGAGATCGACCAGGCCATACTTGAGGTCCACCTCGACCAATCCAGCGACCTCCATATGTTGCTGTTAAAAACTACACTAAAATGAGGTGGTGCACCATCATGCATAAACCACATTGCCTGTCTTGTAGCCAATGGTACATCCTTCAAAAACTGAGGTAGCGTTTGTTCCAAAAAGTTGCGGTATACTTCGCCGATAAGTAACTTCCTGGTAGAAATACCGGTCTAATTAGCCAGTCACCCACAATTCCAACCCAAACGTTCACCGAGAACTGATGTTGAAACCGATCTTCACAAATCTCATGTGGATTTTCGTCACCCCACACATGGTTATTGTGGAAATTCCTTATTGCATTTCGCGAGAAACTGGCTTCATCGGTAAAAAGAAGCAGCGTAAGTAGTTGAGGGATTTCAACCAATGTGTGCAAAAGCCATTGACAAAATGCAATACGTGGAGCAAAATCCGCAGGAAGAAGTGCCTGAACGCGTTGAATGTGGTATGAGTACAACAAATTATCTCTCAGAATTTTCCAAACAGTCCAATTACTTACATTCAAAGTATTTGCAATTCTTCGCGTAGAAGTACCTGGATCTTCTTCTAACATGTCCAGCACATTCTCTTCTACGTCTACCGTTCTTACAGTCCTTGACCTTCCTGGTCCTCCACTTCGCTTCAATGTTCCCGCTTCTCGAAGACGTTGATGAATTCTTTCAAAAATTTTTCTATCGGAATCAATGTGGTTAGAAAATCATTCAATGTACAGTCGCCTAGCTTCTAATGCATTGCCATCAGCGAGTCTATAAATAGAATGCATGTCAGTCATCTCGGCATTCGTATAGCGAGCCATGATAGAGGACTTCAGTAACAACCGTCTACACGTCAACTAGCCAAATGTCAATCAATCTTAACAAATGCGACACATACAAACTACAAAAACACAACAATCAAAAACATAGAAAATAATCACTCCGAAGTATCACGGGATGTTGGTAAGAAAAAACAACTCCTTTTTCTTACATGTCTTTTACTTGATACGTCCAGTGTAGTACGCCATACTTTTGTTTCACCTACATTAATAATGTGAAAAATACCAAAATTGGATTTGTTGAAAATTTTTTTCGCCCTATATCGTCTCAACAAAGTGCTTTTTCAAAAATCATCAAAGGATAAAATACCCTTAGAATAGTTCAAGGAATAACCTCTTGAATTTTTGCCTCATGTTTAACTAAGACCCTGTATAAAGGATTCTGTTTAACAAGAACTTGAAGTAGCCTCAAAAATATTGAGTCGAAGAGAGATCAATATAAATACAAAGTCGGCCTCTACTTCATCAAATATAGGCTTTCCATAACCAATTGTAAAAAAGCTATAGTTAAAATTTGTAATAATGATAAGCAATCATTTAAGTTGACAATATATGAATAGTTCAAGAATTAGGATGTACGTTTTGCGTGCGGAAAATTTTTTCCCACATTAGTTAGGAAAAATCGAATGTTTCCTAACTCAAATTAGTTACTAAATGTACAATTTTTCAAAACACTATTAAAAAAAATTAAACATTCCTTTAATCCCTATTCCCCTATTCTTTTAATTCCCTACTAATATTCCTTTTTCGAGTCCTTTGTACCCTCAATGTGTATCAGATATATTACATTTTCCCCATATCCGTAATTTTGTGTCACTATACCCAATGATAATTGGGAAATCTTGAAAGAATGCACAAAGATATTTGCATTTCGGAGGAAGGAAGGTCGGTTTTCTTTCCTCACATGGGAAATGTCGTTGGGTCACAATTTTGTTTATCTAACATACTTAGTATTACAAATACTATAACAAATGACGGGCACTCCTATCATACGGTCACAAGTAACTCTCTATTACTAATCTGCTTTACCGCTACTTCTTTTACTCCATCAGGCCTGGACGGTATACATTAATATTTTAAATAATTAATAAACCAATTTTGTTCGTGATACGGAAGTTGTTTTACAAGAAAAAAAGAAGCTTCTGAATATAGTGCCTTTGTTTATAATGTGCAGACGTAAAAATAATAAAAACAGTCACAAAAAATGCCGTAATAAACAAAACAAAACAAAATTCAGGATATCATAGAGCCTAAGAGGACGCACATTCTAAAAATATGTATCATATAGAGTGTATGAATTAATAAGTTTATTAAAGGTATGCATTAAACAAAATTATTTTTATTTCAATAGAAAATATTACAAACAAAACAATGGGTTACCCATGGGTAGTCCTATTTCTCCTTTGCTAGCGGAAATTTTCATGAACCATTTCGAAAACACACTGTTCAATAGTGACAATAATTTAAAATCACATTCACCTTTGGGCTCGCTATGTAGATGACATTCTTTGTATTTGGACTGATACTGAAAGAATTTTGAGCGGCTTTCTCAATTTTTTAAATTCGCTTAACGATAATATTCAGTTTACAATGGAAAAGGAGGAAAACAATCAAATAAACTATTTAACAATAAGAGAGGTAGAAAATAAATAAAAATTCTCGGTTTATAGAAAACCAACAACTTCCGACGCAATTGTACCAGCAAGATCGCAGCAGTCCTGGCAAATAAAAAAGTCGGTTTTCCATAGTTTAATACATAGGCTTTTAATGTTTCCGCTGGAAAAAGCAGATTTTGAAAAAGAATTAAGTACAATCAAACAAATTGCAAGAAACAACGGATATAAAGAGAAACTAATAGAAAGCATTCTAAAAAACAAAAGGAGGAAATTAATTCGTCGGGAGTTTTACAATATTCGGGAAAAAAAAGCCACCTATAGTTATATTAATCACGTCCCAGGTTATAGTGAAAAAACATCTCGCAGAATAGAACGAAACGGGTGTAAAACGATTAGTCTCAACAAGCGTACTATTGAGAGGATTTTGATAAACAATAAAGAAAGGGTTAATAAATTAAAACAATCGGGGGTATACTAAATTAACTGCGCGGATTGTAATGCCATGTATGTGGGTCAAACAGGTAGAAGTATTGAAACTAGAGTAAAAGAACATAAAAATCCATACTAAATAACGCAAAAAATTCAGGATTTTCGACGCATTGTATAGAAAATAATCATTTTATAGATCAGAAAAATGTAAAGGTACTGCATCGTCAAAAGAAAGGAAAGCGCTTAGATCTGTTAGAACAATTAGAAATTAAAAAATCTTTAATTATAAATCCGTGTACTACGAATGATCAGATAGATTTTACACTCTCGCCCTTTTTAGAAAAGGTAATAATAACTCGGGCTTTACCAGATGGTAGGATCAATCAGAGGTAGGTGCTCGTAAACAAATAAATAAGGAAAACGCGCTTGGAAACGTTTAGTAATTGACATTTACTCTATTGAAAAAGGGCTAATAAGCCGAAATACTAGTACATAGAGTGTTTTTTATACATTTCTTGGAACATCTAAATGAGATCAATGTTTTTTTTTTTCAAAACAATTATATAGTGTTCGATAAACCGGGGCCATATCAAACATGTAGAGTGGAAGAGCTCTGTAGAGTTAGTGTGAGGAGTTAGCTTACCTTATGATTGTCTTTTACTTCTATCAATAACCTCTAGGTCTTTGATAGCACACCACTGATGATAGTTCTAGCATATCATCAGTGGTCGATATGTTAGAGCGAAACGTTGTCCCTCCCTTACATCTGTGTTAGGCTTTTGATTAATTTGAATCATGAAAGACAGAGAAATACTATTTTTGCCATTTATGTCATTTACCACTTACGCTGTTTAATATTTCATCGAATACATTTCAACACCAAGAAACAATTATTAAAACCAATAGACTCAACCAAATGCATAGGTGGCGCCAATAGGGCTTGTGTACGCAAGGCTTACCTATTGTGCTAAATACTCAGGCCTCGCTTTCATAGATATACTCACTTATATTGCACTGATGAGATCATAAAAAGGTCGAAACCGGTCTGCAATTAGTGGCATCCTACGTTGTGTGGTCTGAGTATTTCCTCGTAGTTTTCGTTGCAATCCGAATCCTTGTATTTTTTATTCTAACTGTGTTTAGACCAAAATACGACAAATCTTGTTTTGTAATTCAGCGCTCGGCGCGGCATATAGCCAGGAGAATAGCTGTTTTGGCTTGGTTTGTTTTAGTCCTTATTTAAATAAGACGTTTGCAGATGGAGGATAGTCTTAATGATGTCCTTACTATTCGTAGTTATTTGCTATAAATTATTAAAACCACCAAACCATTTTACTTATCATTTTATAATTTTATGTTGTAAACTATCGTACCTCAAACTTTTTTCTTGTTTCAGTTTTGTAGGAAAGTTCCTCAACTTCTCCACATCTATATTTTCTATTTGATATGGACTTTTATTGTTTGTTTCCTTTGGTAGCGAATACATTCTCCTAAATAGTTTTCCTATTCGATCAGATTTACTGAAAGGAAGAGTTCCACACCGTGCATGTATATAAATAAGTAAATCAAGCTAGACCACAACCACTTATATTTTTTACATCTCAATAAAACCCCTATTAATACCACACCACTAATTTCCATCGTGTTTGACATACAAATTAGTGATACCTAAAAACAACGTGCTAGGTCCTTCAGGTCTTCCTGAATTGCGACACACAGAGAAATGCGAGGTGTTCATTACATTAGTCTAAAATAAACACTACACGCAAATAAAATAAACTGAAACTGTTATAATTCAGTTTTATTGCTGTGTTAAAGACCAGAGCAGTTGTTTGTTTCAAAACATAAAGTCTCATTAGTAGATACAAATTTTATGGGTATTTTTAAGTGTGTTTATGTTTTGAATTATTTGTTATATTTACCGATATATCCTCGTGTGTTGGTGGTATATCAATGTGCCGATAATGGCCGAAATGATTGTTGTTTTTCGTAACACTCTCAATTATGTATGAAACGCTAAAAATACTTTCGGGGAAGGTTGTGGAAAAAGTTAGTGTTACAAGAAATGAGCCAAGTATGAAACACTAGCAAGGGAAACGCACGATCTCAAACACTGTCTATAGGTGTTAAATCGGGGAAATGGATTGGCTTTCAATTAATTTCTTACAGCAAAACACGTTTTTCAATAGTTATATATTTTAAATCGAAAACCACGAAAAATAAATAGAATAATCAATAAATGATTACAAATAAAAGATAACTAATAAACCAAAGAACGATAACTAAGCAAACGATAATAAACGATAAACAAAAACTGTAGCATGCAAAATAACTTAAATAATGTCAAACTAGCGACGTCTCAATGACAGTTTGTAAATAAAACAGTCAATTGTACTTATAGCACTGACGTAATTTTCCACATAACAACTAAACACTAGCTACACTGTACTCGATGCGCATTTCCCCAACCAAGTTGGCATCATCTGGAGATGATTACACAGTTTTAATCATCTCCAGATGATGCCAACTTAGGACGCTATGTCCTAAAGAGGCCACAACATAGATGTTTTATGAGATTTTCATCAATTTGTTCCTAGGTTATAATCCATATATTCGTCGAATACATTACTTTTAAGGTACAATCTTTTGAAGGTACTTACTTTTAAAAATAGACTGATCAACCCCTAATCAATGTACTCTATAGAACAGGGGTGGCCAACCTGCGGCTCGCGAGCCGCATACGGCTCTTGAAGGATTATTTGTGGCTCTCGATAAATGTACCCGAGTTCCCTTTTCATTTTTTTGCTATTATATTTTAAAAAACTATTATCGTTCCGTATGTGTTTCAAAATGTCTTTGAAATTACTGACGACAAATATGAAAGACTAAGTGCAACGTTGTAACAAATTTCATTTCCGTTCAAGTTAAGAATGAAATGACTTATCGAAAACTGCGCGAACGAACATAAACAGTGGCGTAATCGTCCGTAATCGACCGACTCCAAACCGATTTTGAATTTGTAAACTTTCATTGCAACGGACAGTTGACGTTGTACTATAGAGGTAACAATTTGTATCACTTTTGCTACGGATATAATTTGTAATCTGGAATTTTTGGTAAGTTAACCAAATTTGTTTCATAGTACGGCTCGGCATAGTATAAATATTAGTAAAAATGGCTCGGACTATCAAGGAGCTTGGCCACCCCTGCTTTAGAATATACTTCCTTTAAAAAAATATGAATGACATCACAGTTCGGTCAAAATGATGGAAAAATAACAAACAAATTATAATTTTTGTGATAATGCAGTTTTCTCTTAGTTAGGAAACCGATATGAATTTTATGCCTAACAGTTCGTCGGCATATTTTAGATATTAAAACTTTTTTGGTAGGAGACCACAGTCTCATTATTCTCAGTGTAGGTTCGTACAAGCTAAAGTCTTGTTTGTTCTCTATTAGCCAATAATAGTCCACGTGTTTACCCGCACATACTTACAGTTAATTAATGCAAGACGACAACACGCTAATGAATAGAAATGCTCAATAGTTTTTCTACCATTCATGTTCACCAATTGTCATTTTAATTAAATGGACACAGAAGACTTACCTACGTATGTGCCTACAAATAAAATTTTACTATACAGGATGTACCACTCGATTAAGACATTTTCGTTTTAGAAAATGTGAACATTTAAAGTGGTAATTTCGTGATAATAATATTTTTGAGGAAAATATTAAATTGAAACACTGGAAATGCTTGTAGAGGACAGGAAAAAGATTCACATATTTTGCAATCCTTGTAACCATCGGGACTTTGGAAATGATAACACCATAATATATTAAACCTAACTATAAGCGCTCCGATCGTAATATCAAATGAGACGCTCAATTAAGCGAGTACGGTATTATAACTGGACACTCCCCACTACTCACGCCGCTCGCCGGTCTAACTCGCTACTTTTTAGGGGAAGACATCTATAGAGGCACCTGTATTTGCGCTATAAACCTGAGCGCGCCGTAATACTTTAGGACAGTCTAAAGTCATTTAAAAAAAATAAACTACTACTAAAAAAAGTGGTACATCACACCACATATACCCCAAAACATGCTGTGCAAGATGGTATAGGTTTCACCTGCTCCACTACATGTATTGCGTCACTAGATTGCGACACTGCTGTATTTTTTCCTTGAACGAAAACTCCTAACTCGGTCCCCGTATATGAACATAAACATTTCCAATATTAATAATTCTTGAAAACATAATTTGGAAATTATTCAAAAAACAACTAGATTACTAAACTCGTCGGCTAAAATAATAGGCAGTGACGTATGATCTAATTCGATACAGAATAGGGACGAAGTGTAAATACTTAATACATAGCGGCACAAACGTTAGTACATAGAAAACTGATGCCGCTTACGCATTACTATTGAACAGAACTATAAATTGTCTGTTCTATGGTGGTTCCATGCTTCTCTATTCCATGCCACCACAATTCTTTACGTCGGATATAGTTCCGTCTTTGTTTAACGGGTTAAAAAACGAAGAGCGAGATATGCAACCTATGCAACAAAAGTCACGAGTGTCAAGAAGATCGGACATGCGCATTTCACACACATCCAAGTATTTCGTTGCAGCCTGACATAAGCGTAGTACGCGGGAAATGCTGTAATTCGTGCCTGGACTGCATAAATTAATTGGTGAACTTGTTTTTGTAGATTTTTACTGTGAAGTGATGTGTTACTTACTTTATTTAGTGTTCGAAGAAAAGGATTTTATTATGGAAGCGATCGCGGGGAGTAGTGGATTAGAAACGCGTAAACGATCTCATCTGACAAGCGGAGAAATTCGTAGGATAATGAGGGCTTACAAGCGCACGATAAAAATTTAAGTGTAGTGGATGCGGCGGAACTGTGTAGTGAATTAACAAAAGTTTCCGCTTGAAGTGTATCACGGGGAAGAAAAAAATTACCGTTTACGAAAATATGAAATTGCGATTCGGCGAAAAATTCTTGGTTTCTTTTTTTAAAAATGAAATCGCAACAGTAAGTAAAGTTCAGGCCCTGGCAGAAGACAACGATTTGCCCAAACTCTCGTATAAATTGCTAATAAGAACGATGCATGAAATAAATTTCAAATATTGCAAACGGAATCGGAAGAGTATGGTTATAGAGAAAAATGAGAATGTGACATGGAGTCGAGAATACTTGGAGAAGATAAGAGAATTTCACGCTTTAAGTAGGAAAATATAATATATGGATGAGACATGGTTAAATGAAGGTTATACTGTGCTAAAAGTATGGCAAGATTGCAACGTACAGGACAGAAGGCAAACGTTTATAGATGGATTTTCTACAGGTTTAAAAACACCTCCCGGAAAAGGACGAAGACTAATAATAACTCATATTGGAAGTGATTCGAGATTTTTGGTAAATGGTCTACATATGTTTGAGTCGCGAAAGACTGGAGATTATCACAAAGATATTCACAATTCACAATTTCTATAACACCGTTCATGTTTTAATATTTTTTATATTTATTTGACATATTATCACCTCTCCAATAATTTTTTGCGTACGCCTATGGAATTACAGTCCCCACCACAACTTAATACGTTACTCGGTAATACGTCAATGCCTATCATTTTAGCCGACGAGTATAGTTTGAATAATATGTTTCTGTTCTCTGTTTTTCAGTGAACACTTTTCAGTTACTTTTGGATGTATATTTTATCAAATGGCGAGATTTTACACGCCCCCTTGTATTTGACCTCAACCTTTATTCCCAAGTGATACAGTGACACCTTTCCGACAAATATGTATAGTGGATCTTGGCGCCTATATGAGCCTTGGATATATTTTGTTTAAAAAATAAACAGCCGACTGTGACAATGGGTAAAATTATGCAGAGTTTGCTATGTGGTTAGCTCGAAAAAATCTGAGTTAACCGTGCTAACTAGGGGTATTATTGTGGACTTATTTATTCCATTTATGTCGAGATTTTACGATTTACAGGACCTTCGAGTCAATGCTATTGGAGAGGATGCCGTTTTCATTGATGCAATTTTTTTAAGTCTTGCCTTATAAAATTAGCGACTGTATTTTTATCACGAAAGTAAATATTTCTTCAACTGGTTATTTTTATCGAGATTCATATTAATTAATTGGAAAAAGGATTTATTTTACGCACAATTTGCTTGAAATATTAATTTTAACCTAGACATTTATATTTTACAATAAAAGAATTGCTTATTTCACAATAAAGTAAAAGTTAAATATAATAACATTTACAAACATTTTCAAAAATCTCCGTGTGCTTTGTGCATTTTTTCACTTGTACCACATGCTTCCAAAGTGGTTCCCCAACTCTTTTGATTCTCTATTCTGCACTGAAAAAAGTGTATTTTATAATATATTTAATATGCGCCTTATTCCACTATATATTTATCAGTAATAAAATATATATACGGGGTGCCCATTATCTATCTCCTTACATGGCTAACTTTGTTAAGAGTGGAGATAGAGAATTGGTTAATTTAGCAAAATTGGGCAGAATTACAAGAGGAATTTAGTGCCTTCAGATTTAATTTTAATTTTCAACTTTTCGATATATTTTGAAAAAACTGAAAATCGCCAAATTTTTAAACTCGAATATCACGAAAACTATAAAAGGTATAAAATAAAAATACTGTGTGATAGTGTTTTTTACATGGCATTCAGCGGTGGTATTGAAAATTTCATGGGCATCTTAGTTTTTCAGAAAAAAAATAAAGTGATGTTTTTTTAAATGGCAACCATAGTTGGCTATGGTATCAATAAAAAGCTTATTTTTTTCTGATTTCAAAAATATAATATCTAATAAATCGTTTTTTTCTTCGTTTGTGTACATTTCACAATAACTATTTTAACATGAACGTTTAATTTTGACGTGTATAATGTGACTTTAGTGTGATCTGACATTTGTATTTTATTGTTGTTTACTGATCTACGTTTGTTTTTCATAGCTTACTATGTTAATAAATTATTTGGTCATTACAGTAAACAAAAGAAAAGAGAAAGGTATATTAAATATTGTATTTTTGAAATCAGAAAAAAATAAGCTTTTTATTGATATCATAGCCATGGTTGCCATTTAAAAAAACATAACTTTATTTTTTTCTCAAAAACTAAAATGCCCGTGAAATTTTCAATATAACCGCTGAATTCTACGTAAAAAACACTATTACACGGTATTTTTATATTATTTGTATCTTTTATAGTTTTTGAAATATTCGAGTTAATAATATGTCTTTAATTTTTTTATAAAAACTGAAATTTTCTCAATCGATTTTAAAACCGACATTTAATGCAAAAGTCTGCAGTTTTTTATTAAAAAGAATGATCAAAATCCGCGTTAACACCCTTTACTGTGACGACATCCCTGTTCAGCGCTTCTACAGAAATATCGGGAACACAGCCGCATTCTGTGGAAGCCAAACCGAACCGAAAGAAAATACTGTGCCTTGCAACAAGTGCATGTGTGTACAAACAAACTAACGTCTATTCAAAGGCGTTTTTTCTGGGAATCGCCCGCAGCAGCAGCAGCAGCGAGCTCCTAATACCAGCGCTTAGGCAAACACTCTTAGCGGTTTAGGCGCTCGGTGGTCAAGCGGCTGTCTTGTGTACTTAGCCACCATCGCTGTTTGTTTTCTACATTCCACTGTCTACCACTAGGCACTACAAATACTACAGATATTATTTGTATTAGTCGCTAGCGTGAGGTCACCAGGATGAAATGCCATTTATTGTCGTTGCAGTTGTACGATATTGCACATTGTAAATGGCCGATGTATGTACACTGTCACACATTTTAAATGGCCGCCATGTTAAACGTATATATTAAGGTGGATAATTTGAAACGGCAAAAAATTCTTTCCCGTTCTTTCTATTCTTTCATTTACTACATACAACGTTATTCAGAACGTATCTCTAAAACTGTACTTCAACGACATCTGATATATCATATTTATACAAAAAAAAGTAAACAAGATTTTGTACCTGGAACGCCTGGTCAAGACCGAGCGAATAGAGTTGGAGTGGGGATAATATCTCTATTGTCTATCTGTGTCGCTCTCTCAGAGCCGGTGTTTTATTTATCGTATAGGAGTGTTAAACTTTAAAATTTTCAAAATGGCTAAAGTACAAGTCAGATCGCTAGGCAGGTGCCTGGGGTATCTCAATCAACGGTGTGGCGCTTACTACACGAAGCTCAGTTTTATCCGTATCATATCCAGCCTGTTCAAGCACTGTTACCAGCGGATTATCAACTACGAGTTAGGTTTTGTGAGTGGTTGTTGCAGCAAAATGCTGAAAATCCCCAATTTACTGCTGATGTACTAGTTACGGATGAAGCTTTGTTTACTGGAAATGGAATACAGAACATTCACAATACACACGTTTGGGCACTCGAAAATCCGCACGCAATTCATCGAAATCACTTCCAACACCGTTTTTCGAACAGCTTTTTAACAAGGTATGTGCAAATTTTTTATAAATTTCATGTTTCTAATACCTAGTAATCAAGTAGCGCAATTCTTCAAAATTAGTGTAACAAAATTTTATTCATTTTAAAGACACGTCACTTTGGTCACATCTATCTATCTTTCAGTTTATTTTAAAGTAAAAACGCTGCAAATCTTTTTTGCGCCGGGTGTCGGTATACTCTCAGAACTTCCGAAGTTTTTTTCGTGCTATATGTGACATCGCCAGTTTGCATTGTCAGTCCCAAGGTCATTCCATTACAGTGGACCAGTATCCAGCGGCGTGCAATTAAAAATTTTTAAATACTTTTCAGAACGCGCCAAAAAAATTTGTTTTTGTACTACCATATTTGTACATGTATGTTGAACATCCCCAAATTTTATTATAAATAAGTTCTGAATAACCCTGTATATGTTCTAAATGTACTAAATGGATCTCCTGACCCAGTTTTTTTATATTCCTTCTGCCTCAACCACTAGACATTACAAATCGTATCAATGCCACGTAGTAGTACACTTTTTATGTCATTTACTGGCTTGTATTTTCATATTTACTCAGGTATTCATCCCAAATAGGTAAACTAAGTTATTATTAATAAACTTTTTTGCAACAATCATATAGTGTAACTACGGGGTTTATTAATGTTAGTACAAAAAAAAGTGTACGTAGATCCTGTAAAGATTTTTTGATTTAACTACTAAAACAAAAAGCATAATTAAAAATTTTACAGAAATTTAAACGAATACATTAACAACCCTCTTTTAGCATTTCACACGACATCACATAAATCAGTAAATGAAACACAGTTTATAAGCCTTATGCATATAAGAGTGATTGACTTCTAGGTGATGAAAGCACCTAACCATACAATATTCACGTCGAGAGGTGACTAACCCAACTGGTAGCGAATATACCAATCGATTTCAGAAGCCGATACGCCGCCTAGCGAGCTGAAACTCTGAATTTCTATCTAGTAGAAAGCAATAAAGTCCACTATAGAATCTCTGCTATATTTAATGATAAAATATGATTTTCAATTTATAAAATAAACTGCAGGATCTGTTGTAAGGTGTATATAGGCCAAACAAAATTAAATGTTTTAACTAGATTCAAAGAACACTCCTATCATATAAATTACCAGAACATACCTATCATCTAATCAGAAACCTTGATTTTCGATTAATATATACCTAGTAAGTCCAACCTAGTTGCTACCTAGTACCAACTTTCATTTTTTTTTTTAGTTTACTATATTTGTCAGCAGGAAAACAGAGTTCATTTAATACATTTTTTAAAACATCACATGAGTGGCAATATAAGTTCCTAACAAAAAACACACCTACGAAAACTGTCAAATTAATTAAACTTCAGATACGTTATTTTCCCATGAGAAATATTGCTAACGGAATCAATAGTAATAACTGCCAAACACTTCTGATTACCAAAATACAGAAGCGAAATGCTTTTCCAATTAGAATATCGCTAAAAATTAATTTTGCAGGTTAAAACGTCAGTTTACATACTTAACTGTCTCAGCATCAACCAATAACGAGTGACGAGGTGACGTAATGGTATAAGTCACAGGATTTCAAACATCGTAATGGTGAATTTCGCAAGTTTGAATCACACTGGAGGCATCTCTTTTTTAATTTTACTTTTTAATTCCAATTATTTATTAGTATTATTAGTGTTTAGTTATTCCGTTACATTGTCCATAGTTTTTATTCTTTCTGCAGGTAAAGTTTGGAATTAATTCGTTCATTTTGGCAGTCTCTAAAAGTCATCATTTTAGCTTACAAAAGTAAATATCTTCTACAATATTAATTTGTTGCAGCAATTATGATAGCAATATATTTTTAACGTCCCCATTACACCTTTTCGAAGGGCGGACGGAGTCCGAACCGTAGCGGAGGGCAACATTGATAAAATTGATAAAAATGTTTACTAAAAAATTAATCCTACTTTCAGCACTTAAAAACTGGTGATGTTTTACCATCAAGAATAGAGTACCCTGACAATTTATCAAAATATTTCGTTTAGTATAATTACATCATAATTTCAGATACAAAGTGTCAGCTTTCTGTCTTTAAGTTTATTATTTCATATACAAGGGATTACCTCAAATTTCTTTAATATGTATTTTCTTAAAAATAATATTATTCTAGATGCTTTTGTCACCTGAAGGATGACCCCAGGCCTGGCCCACGGTAGAGCTAGAAAAGGGACCGTAAATCGCAACAGCGATTTTCTCCCATTTTTAGTTAATTGATTATTTGCCATCCAAATTTATCAAGATTCCTGATTTTGTTACCTATTATCAAAGTTTTACAGCTGTTATTTATATTCTATATTGTTATATTTCCTACAAAATATCTGGTATTTACTGATTGATATTCAGGAACAATCTGTAAGTATAAATCGTGGAAAAAACCTTCCCAGAATTTGGCACAGACACCTAAACAGAAAATTATTGTGTACATTTTTTACACTCTACCTCTGTAACAGCTCTCGAAAATATTTTCCGATATTCCCAGTGCCCTAAAAGCAGAATTAATTTGTCAGGCAGGTTATATTTGTAAACATACTGATCGTCTGTCTCGCTCGTACCAGCTAACATATCTCCGGCATTCCTTCCATACATCGAGTTGGAACTTTAATACATCAATCCGTACGTTGTGGAGTTCATTGGTTATGCATGGGTCGCAATGAAATCACCCGTGAGGAGACATCTAATGATTTTATTGAAATTTCTTGATAATTTCTTATCTGATGTTGGTGGCGGGAGGTCCTGACATCACCGGTTACTCGAAAATCTTAATTACTGACACATATGAACCGTGCACAGTATTGTCCATGTTTCATTCATTACACGGAGTGTCTCTTTACTTTTGCCATGCTTTATCACAATCGACAAATTAATTATTATTTATTTTAATATTGCATAAATTCCTCCTATTTATTTATTTTGATATAATGGTGATGCAAAATATACTATACTATGTTATGAGTTGACGTAGCTAGACGATAGTTGGTAAAATAATATAAATTTTCCTGAACTTCCATTGCAGATCACTTGATTTTTGCAAATGTCACTACATGTATATTATGAAGTATATAAAAATGTCGGACCCAAAATATACCTAAACCTAATTATTTCAGAAGTGCCAGAGATCAGATTTTAAACATGTCTTGTAACTTTTGGTAAAATCTGGACATAGATTTTCAAGATACCTTGTATGATAAATCGTGATGACTAAGTATGGAACTAATTTAATAAAAAAACGGCATAATATGCCGTCCCCTCTCCCACACAAATATCAGACTTTATATTATTATATCTCTTACAATTATCGATCGTCCCAAAGAAAACATTGAAGTTTGCCCTTTCTATGCAATAACAAATGATACCCTTTGCCATATTTCCTAATTTTTCCTTTCAAAAACGTGATACATCAACTAAGACACCCTAATCTTACAAGCAACAGCATTAATTACGAGCATTATTTCGCAGTTTCCCCTCCAGTTGTCTTTGTGGCGGGTTCTTGTAGAAAATAAGTATTTGTGGAAGGGTTCAACATGTCTGTATCGGCAAGATTGTGCTGCATTGTGTAGGGTTGTATTCGGCGGATAAGATTAGCACACTGACGTACTTTTGATATATCTAAAATAAGATTTCCCAAGAGAATGGTTATATTAATTTATCAGTAACATCCAAGTAATTCGACGAAATTAGGCTGCAGCTAGTGGGTATAAAAAATACCACGGAAGTGGACAGCCTCTCTTCTGAAAGCCACAAGCAACTTTTATTTGTATTATTTTTGTCTTTATCCAAAGAAACGATGAAGTATATATATTATAAATTCGCCGGGATATGATTCAAAAATAGATATATTATATCTTTCTTCACATTTTCGTTGTAACAAACCTGATGATGGATTATAGCCGAAATCTTCGACTTCCTTATTGTCTTAATTCTCAATGTATTTTCCTGATTCAAAAGTCAAACCCACGTGTTTTGCCTATAAAACTGAATATTCAACATTAGACAAAACATAATCCTCTATTATTAGAAATAAATGTAATAGCTGCAAAATTTTGCAAATTTTACGTAAATTTCTGGAAATCTGTTATTAATTGTTATTAATAACTCCAAAGAGTTATATATCATTCGGCCAAGAAAATATAGGAGTTTTTAGGTATTGTAAAATACAGGGTGACCCATTAAGAATGGAAACACTCGCGTACAAAAGATGTTTATGGACCGATTTAATCCGGATTTTTTTTTAAAAGATAGACCTCCAAAAGCTCTATGTTAATGCAAAATTTGAAGACGAAATTTTGATTTTCAAGGCCTACTACGATTTTTTTTTGTGAAAAATAGCAAAATTTTGTTACCGATTTTTTTATAAAAAATCTGACTACACCACTAGATTTAGGAGCCCCTCGAATGCATTTGTACCAATTTTTGAGAAAAAAAGTTTGTTCTTAAAAAAGTTATGACAACATCGGCATCACCAGTTTTTGCGTTTGTCGGTGAACCTATTCTTTTATAAAAATCGAATAGAACCTAAAGAGAAACAAAATTAACCAACTTAAACACTGGTGTAATTATTAATAAGAACCATAAAAACCAGTATACACAAAATAACCAACAATTGATCTAATATAAACAACAATTGATAAAAAAAAGCAATGATTAGAAAATTACATTTTTAAAAATGAATGAATCTGTCAAATTGATTCGCACTTTCTGAATAAAAAATTATAATGCAGTTATTTTTTATCTAAGAAGGTTATATTATAAGTTTTGGTATAATAACCACAAAATAATAATTTGACGAACTTACTTACTTACGAACAAACTTATATTGTTTATATTACTGTAATTGTTGGTTATTTTATGTATACCAGTTTTTATGGTTCTTATTCATAACTACACCAGTGTTTAAGTTGTTTAATTTTGTTTCTCTTTAGGTTCTATTCGATTTTTATAAAAAAAAAATTGGTTCACCGACAAAGGCAAACACTGGTGATGCCGATATTGTTATAACTTTTTTAGGAATAAACTTTTTTTCGCAAAAATTGGTACAAATGCATTTGAGGGGCTCCTAAATCCAGTGGTGTAGTGAGATTTTTTATAAAAAAATCGTTAACAAAATTTTACTATTTTTCACTTTAAAAAAAAATTCGTAGTCGGCCTTGAAAATCAAAATTTCGTCTTTAAATTTTGCATCAACATAGAGATTTTGGAGATCTATCTTTTAAAAAAAATCCGGCTCAAATCGGTCCATAAACCAATTTCGTACGGGAGTGTTTTCATTCTTAATGGGTCACCCTGTATATAAAGTGTTCAAGTAAGTAAATCGTAATTTTACAAAAAGAATCACATGGGTTCTGAAACAGAAAATGTGCTGAAAATTAAGAAAACAAGGGAGATCAGTTTTGAGTGTACCACACTGTATATAAATAGACAAGGACTGCAATAAAAGAAATATTTGGCATTACTTGCACTCAGTTTCGGTCTTTCGCTTAATTTTTCTTGGGGACGGCCCAATTCAGATTTCAAAAGCGAAATCCCCGCGGCACGCCCCTGTCCCTCCGACGTATCCTTTTGACACCCTCACATCATGGTTAGTTATGTGATAAATGGTGTTTCCCACCGAGCGCGGTCCATCGCCGGCTCTTAAAAATCCGTAATTAAATTCTGCCACTCAATCCGAAATTTTAATTTGTGAGTGTCGGTTCGCCATAAAGGCCGCGTGAAGGAATTACCGCGGTTGTCGTCCTTTTTTTAGAGCGTAGGGGGGGCGGGACGCTTTATGCTCAATTTCGAATTTGCTCTAATAGGGCTGTGGTTTTTTAGTGACATGATATTTTGGGGTACCGCCATTCGAGGATCGGAAATAAACGTCGTCCTTTGTAGCCACGTGTCCAGCTCATGAAAATCGAGATAAGGTACTTTTTTCATTCGGGGTAAATATGTAAATAAGCCGCAAGGGTGCAGGACGATCGAAAATGAATTCCTGTTCCATTTACGTTAGCTATTTGTGAACGTGAAAAAGGATAAAAAGATATTTATCAAAGACGTTGGAAGATAAATATCCCGAAAATTTTAAGAAATACAAATACATTATATACAGTATATTCTAGTAGACATTTTTTTATATAGGACGCTCTATACAGGGTGGGCGAAATTCGAGGCTCACTATTGGGATCTCGGAAACGGTAAGAGATACGAAAACGGTTAAATTGGGGCAAAGTTGCGTAATTTTGTGGCCAATAATATTCCGTCAAGAAATCCAGAATATCTACATTCGTTTTTGAGTTATTTAAAAAAAACAAAATTTTGAGTTTTCGTTTTTAATTTTTCGTTTAATTTTAGTTTTATTTGAGACGATATCAAAAAACTGACAAGACTTTTTCATTGCCACTTTTTATGCTCTATAACGTGGCAGTACAACATTTCCGTTACGGCGTTTCGTCCGATCAGGACCATCTTCAACTTTATTTTTTTAAATAGGGACCCATAATGTTTCTTACGAAAAACGATAGGATTTTTTATTCTGATTCCAATGATGTATGATACTTTATAGTTTTAATTATTATTTTTGCTCAAATACTAGGAATAACTTTTAAGACGATCGAATCTAGTATGCTTTAGGCTGATGACATTTGTTATAAAACAATTTTAAATGTCACTACAATTTGACGTTGACGTAAAGAGCTTCGTTTTAAATAGTAAGTAATAATGCCGTTTATAAATCAATAAAAATGTAATATGATTGAAATTTATTATAAATGTTACAAAAATTCAACCAGATCTGAACAAACATATTTTGAAACATACCCAGAAAGGCCACAACCACATAGAACGACATTTTCGAAACTGCACAGACAATTGACAGAAAACGGTAGTTTTGAACATAACAGTATTTACAGGAGAATACAAAATTATAGTCCAAATCATGTTATTGAATGTTCAAATTTGGTTTTATATGGTAACACAAGTTGTACCGTATAATTAAATTTAAAATAATGATAACAAAGTAATTTATAATAATAACAAAAATATTTTTGTCAGCGGAATCTAAAATTAAAATTTTCTTAAATTAAAGTGTATGTTCAAACAGGCCACCATTAAAGCGAAGCTCTTTAAACGTCAAATTGTATTGACAATTAAAATTGTTTTATAATAAATGTCATCAGCCCAAAGCATACTAGATTCGATCGTCTTAAAAGTTATTCCTAGTATTTGAGCAAAAATAATAATTAAAACTATAAAGTATCATACATCATTGGAATCAGAATAAAAAATCCTATCGTTTTTCGTAAGAAACATTATGGGTCCCTATTTAAAAAAATAAAGTTGAAGATGGTCCTGATCGGACGAAACGCCGTAACGGAAATTTTGTACTGCCACGTTATAGAGCATAAAAAGTGGCAATGAAAAAGTCTTGTCAGTTTTTTGATATCGTCTCAAATAAAGCTAAAAAAAAAAAACGAAAACTCAAAATTTTGGGTTTTTTGAAATAACTCAAAAACGAATGTAGATATTCTGAATTTCTTGACGGCATATTATTGGTCACAAAATTACGCAACTTTGCCCCAATTTAACCGTTTTCGTGTCTCTTACCGTTTCCGAGATCCCAATAGTGAGCCTCGAATTTCGCCCACCCTGTATATTTTATAGTATAGCCCTTCTAAAGACAAATTCACCGATATAGGGTTATACCTACTTTTTTGTCATAGCTGTTAAATAGCAATTTCTATACACCAAGTGACCTGCTTCAGCTTTTTTTTAATCCCAACTAGAAAAAATATGAATTTTATGCCATCATTTTGGGACACCTTGTATATGTCACAGGGCAAGAGCCCTCAAAGCTTCAATTACACCAAGTAACCTGCTGCAGCTTTTTTTCTAATCCCAACTAGAAAAAAATATGAATTTTGTTCCCTCAAGAACCCTCAAGAAGACAAGAACCCTCAAAGCTTCAATGAGTCAGGAAGCTCCACCAGAATCCACCAATGGAAGAGATAATTGAGGAACGAATTGAATCTATTTGTGTTTATTTTAAATTTTATCCGACGAACCTCCTTAACCAAATTACAATCATGTTGAAACTACTAAGGCTCAGTTTTAATGTTCCTCAGCTGATAGCAACTTGGTGCGCAAATCACGCACAGAGGGGACTGGACTTCTTGCATTTTACGTCAAAACTAACCCAGATAGATATTTTACCACACGTAGGTACTTAATATTTCTTCAAATTTGTCATAAATACTGACAAAAACACACGCAGGTAACAGAAAATACCTACTAGGACACTGTAAATATTTAACATCTCAAATCCCGATAATAAAACCTGGTATTTTCGAAAGGATTAAAATAATTATAAGCAGCTATTGCGTTGTTTGCTATGCATTTGTTTCAACTATTAAAATATTGTTTGACATTCCACAGAGAGATAACGTATGTATAATAATAAGGTCAGCATTTATTTTTTGTGGAAAAAGTGTTATTTAAGGAAAATTTCGTAAACTGTAGACATAATAGCTCCAGCCTAATGTCAAAGCAAACGTTTATATCACGATTATTTTCACTGCAGATGTGATCATGAATGATTAACAATGTAAACTGAATAAATTACATAGTGTTGTTATTAATGTAATGTTTTTGTATGCAAAATATTTCGAAACATTTAATTAATTTTTCATCAAACACTTAGTTTAAGAATGAAGTATCCAAGATTCAGAAAACTCTGGTGAATCAGCCCTAGATTAATGATAAGTATAAGGTTCAATGTCCTTTATTGTATGTACTGTATTATACCGGGATATCAAAAATTATCTTGGTCAAGGGTGGTTGTGGAATATAAAACGTGTGTCTTACTTTCAATTTTTGAATATGTTTTGTTGTGTCAGAATTTGTCAAGTCATTGTGCTGAAATTTTCTAATCCAGTCTTTGAATCATGCCTCTTACCACACAGCACAAAATTTTCATGATTGAATCCTATTTTCGAACGGGTGCGCTAGTTAATGGAAATTGACAATACAGTCAACGTTTCTGTTTGGACAATTTTCGAAAGCACTTCCCAAACGTGGAAATATTACCGGACAATTTTTATGCGTGCCTTACAAATTGTGTTGAAGTGTTTCGCGAAACTGGTTGTGTGACTCATAAAAAAGATGCTGGTAGTTCGTACAGAAGAAGTTGTCAATGACGTTCGTCAACGTATGGAAGAGGAGCTTGCAAAACCTTTGAAATGACTTTCTCAGGAAATTGGACTTTCTTATGGAACATGTCGTAAGATTTTGAAGAAAGGCTTAAACATGCATCCATATAAGATGCAAGCACATCAAGCTCTTCTGCCCACAGACCACCCCAGACGCCTTGCTTACTGCCATTGGTTTGTCAATAATTTAATGAAATGACGATCTTCTGGACTTAACTTTTTTTCTGACGAAGCGTGGTTCCACCTTTCGGGATACATCAATTCTCAAAATATGCGAATGTGGAGCAATGATAACCCTCATGTTTTTACTGAATCGCCACTACATGCTAAAAAATTGGTGTTTGGATGGCAGTTTCTCGCAGAAGAATAATTGGGCCAATTTTTTTCGATTTCACCGTCAACGCAGAAAGGTACAGACACAACTTTTTGGCTGAATTTGTGCAACAGTTAAACGATGATGAACTTCGGTACGGTTATTTCTAGCATGACGGTGCAACAGCACATACTACACGAGAAAATATTGCTTTCCTCCGCGAGTTTTTTGATGACTGGCTGATAAGTTTGCATACAGAAGTTGAGTTTCCTCCGAGATCACCTTGTTTGACAATTATGGACTATTTTATATTTCCTTACTTAAAAAACAAGATTTTCGCAACTCCGGTAAATAATTTGCAAGAACCGCAACAAAGAATTGTTCAGCAATGTGCAACCATAACGCCAGAAATGCTGCAAAACGCTTTTCACAGCATGAGGAGGCGCGTCAACTTGTGCATCGAACAAAACGGGGGACATTTCCAACAATTACTGTAATTTAGTTTTTCTTGTTACTAAAACCGTTATTTCATAATTTGTAGTTCATTATTGTTTTACAACTGAAATAAATAGGTATGAAATTTGTAGGTTGTTGATGATGTCAGTGTGACGGTGACATAATTATTTCAAATTTAAAGTAAGACACACGTTTTACATTCCACAAGCACCCTTGACCAAGATAATTTTTGATATCCCGGTATATTGTCCAAAATATCTGTAGTACTTGATAAAATTATATTATTATACAGTGCATGTGTAAATTACAACCCCCCCGCCTCCTGCTAGTTAAGGACTTCAGGCTAAAAACAGGGTGAATAATATGAAAGGTGTTAGTTTTTGACAAAATTTAATTAACTTGTTACATATTTATTTTTATTGTATATACAGTGGTTTTTGGGTATGTAAACTTTAGAAGTTTGCCTTGATACTACAATGAATAATTTTTTAAATCAAGATAAAATATTCCTTTAAAAACAAAGCAGTAGAAAGTCTGCTGAGATTTGGGACAAATTCGCTCACCCTGTACAATCTCAGTCAAATCAACGAGAGAATAACAGCACCTGAGACCCACCTGACTGATTGACAAGTAAACATATCAGCTCACTGACAAATAATAATCAGTTGTTCCCTTTTTTGGTAAGAAATACCTGTAACTATCCATTGATTAATAACTTTCTGTACGGAAAAAGTTGTAAACTATGCCTAAGTATCATATGTCTGTATTTGAATAATTGGGAATCGTTTGAATTCATTAATTGTGTGTCTCAATAGCAGCATATTGATGTGCGAGGAAAAAGTCTTACGCTTTTCGGTAAAAGAACTGAATATGATTAAACTCAAATTGCGCAATGTGCCACTTGATTTATATCTAACAGTATCGCTAGTAACTCTACGTTTTTTCACATTCAAATTATACGGCGCATCAGAGTTTCTTAATTTGAGGTCTTACAAGATGAGGTAAACAGAGGAGACACACTGTGTGAGTAAAAAACACAGAATTATTCCGCGCATGTCTAAATTTAATATTGCTTCTGTCTAAATGATCGATATATCAATCTATAGTTGATATAAAAAGTGTATCTAATTCGAAAATACTGTAAATACCGAAATACCGACTAAATTCTTCATTTCTCGAACTGAATGACTATTCTTAAAAAAGTGGCAACGCCGCCCGACATGCCGGGTGTTGATAGAATGTGTCTCTGTTCAACTCATTGAAAATCCTGTCTGTCTGTCTCTTACATACTGATTTCATCCACCAATTGAGTAGATTTCAGGCGCGTAATAGGGTTTGGGTACTGCGTGCGCTTCTCTTATTAGTGTTTTTGTGCTTTCTACTGTTTACATACAGCTTGAAATAGTGTTTTAGGTTATTGTAATTTTAATATAATATTTTGCATTGTTTTAGTGCAATTAATGAAAAGTGAAATAGTGTAGATGTGTATGCCCATGGCCGGCACCGCCTTTGCTACGATTTCCGATTGTTACACTATCGAAACATTTTAAATTGACTATATACAGCCTTATTCAGAACTCATCTAAAAAAACTTTGAGGATATGTGCATCCTTAAATAAGAAATCGATATCACCAAAAAAATTGTAATAAAAGTAATTAGGATTTCCCGTAAACAATGTTATACCATTATAAAGGACTACGTAGCTGGGCAACTGTACTTCAACGACATCGGATATACCACATTCCGACAAAAAACAGTAAACAAGTTTTTTGTACCTTGAACGCCTATCTATCTTTAAGTTTATTTTAAAGTAAAAACGCTGCAAATCTTTTTTGCGCCGGGCGCGCCGGTTTCTTTCGTGCTAGCTAGTTTGCATTGTCAGTCCCAAGGTCACTCCATTACAGTGGACCAGTAACCAGCGGCGTGCAATGAAAAATTTTTAAATAGTTTTCAGACCCCGCCAAAAAAATTTCTTTATGCACTACCACATTTATACATGTATGTTGAACATCCCCAAATTTTATTTTGGATAGGTTCTGAATAACCCTGTATTGTCAATATTTATTCTGAATAATTTCCGTTTTCTTTCCACTAAAAAAGTTTTTTGGTGAATCATGTTAGTGTCTTACTTTTAGAAGGAAGTTGCACCAAAAGATCTGTAAACTTACACAAATAATGCTCCCTTCATCGGCGAAATGCGCTTCAAGGGAAGGGCCAATGTTGAGCGTTTTCTAGCAAACTAATTGGCTTATATCTTCCTTCATGAACTGGCACTTAAGATAACAATCGCTCAACATTCCGTCTTGTAATAAAGTACGCTTATCTCGAATTGGGAAAAATTGAGAGAGGTATTTTTATTGCAACTGTTGTGCACACAAAGGTAATAAAATGCCAGTAGTTAAAGAAATCCATAATCAACAGACTTGGATGTTATCAATCAACAAAGGCTCGGGTGGCAACGACCGACCTGGATTTTAGAACTAATCGCTATATTTGAAATCGATAGTGATGCTTTCATAATGGCATGGACTCTTCGAGTTTTAGAGGGTTTCCAGTAATATATAGTAGTAATAATAATCAATCTCATCCCTAATATGTATCTGCCTTTATATAAAGGTGTTTATTGGCGGAAAAAACATATATTTGCTGATCCCTAAAGACATGCTTACCACTTTTATAAATAATAACTAGAAATGGGAGAAAATGACAAAAGCCTCTAGAATATTATTTTTAAGAAAATACACACGTAGTAAAGAAATTTGAGATAATCTCTTGTATATGAAATAATAAATTTAGAGACAGAAAGCTGAAATTTTTTATTTGGAATGATAAAGTAATTATACCAAACGATTTTTTTTAATAATATTATTATTAAAAAAAGTACTCTATTCTTGATGGTAAAACATTATTTTTTAAGTGCTGAAAGTATACTAAACTTTTTAGTAAACATTTTGTGAAACTGTTTTCTCGAGAAAAAAAATTAATTCATAACTTGTATTCTTCCTTAATTTATTATAACGCTAACTTGATCACGTTATACCAAATATATGCCTATAATGATTATAATTTAATATGTAACTGTTAAAGATCACACATTTGATGTATATTGAAGGAAAATTTTTTTTTACAATACACTTAACTATGAACTAATAAAGGTAATTATTTAATTAAGCATAAAACTCAAATTTTTCTAAAATTTGAGTTTTATGCTAAATATGCTGTCATAATTGTTGCAACAAATAAATATTGTAGAAGATATGTATTTTTGTAAGCTAAAAATGATGAATTTTAAAGACCGCCACAATGAACGAATTGATTCCAAACTTAACCTGCAGAAAGAATAAAAACTACGGTCAATGAAACAGAATAACTAACCACTAATATCAAAGTCTACATATTATAATAATACTAATAAATAATTGGGACAAAAAATTTAAAAAAAAGTTGCCTTCGTCGTGATTCGAACTCGCGATATTCAGGATTATGACGTTTAAAATCCTGCGACTTTACCGTTGCGCTAAACTTCCTGTTGTCACTTCATGCCGCAACATCTGTTAAATATATAAGCTGTGCGTGTTAACCTGAACAAATCATTTTTAACGGATTTTCTAATTAGAAAAACATTTCGCATCAGTATTTTGATAATCAGAAGTGTTTAGCAGTCTGTACTATCGATTCCGTTAGCAATATTTCTCTTAGGAAAATAATGAAAATAACCTAGGTATTTGAAGTTTAATTATTTTGACAGTTTTCGTGGGAGGTGCTTGTCTCGTTAGTGCTATCTCACATCAGCGGATAAAATGAAAAAGAAGTTGAGACGGATGCGACTCGAGATTTTCGAAGACGAAATAGACGTAGAAGGAGTCGACGTACGGTCTCGAAAAAAAATCTCAAAGGATTAGAGAAAGGACGGAACTTTCGCGTGAAGCGATTCTCGAAGTCGTAAAAATTAGAAAAAAGTCTCGGGGATCCCGCGAAAAGTCGGTATTTCGGCGGGCGTGACGGGACCATTAGGCGTGAGGACAAACGCCGATGGATAATAATAAATAGTATCTGTGGCCTAGAATGATCTAATATTTTCATGGAAAATACAAATACTACAGAAGATGTACGAGTATTTCAATAACATCCAGGAAATGTCTTGAAACATTTACAAGAAGAATCATATACAACAAAGTTGATTATCCCTACATCGTTGATAAATTTGCTTTGCAGGAGCACTACCAATAAGTACCAATAATTATTAATAGGTAAATATATATTAAAAATATTATAAACGGGAATTTGTTACAAAGCTTAAATAAAACATTTAAAAACTTGTTAGAAACTCATATTCTTTCTGATACGGTATATTCTTCCACTATTTGTCGAAACGCCAAAGCGACCTCCAGTATAGCAGTGCTTCTCAACATTTTTTCGTGATGTAAAATACCTTTTGTTATGATAAAATATTGGGAGGGCCAAAAACAGCACATAACAACAAATAATATAGAAAACTAAAACTATTTTTTGTCGAGCTTGCACCACGTGAAGTTAAAGACTAACATTTGAAGTATAATTTTAGAGCAAATATGACATATTTCTCAGACAGGCATATTTACTTATATTGTAAATATTTATTACTCTTATTTATTTGGGTATTACGCCCCATCACCGAAAAATACAAAAAGTTAATAATCAAAATGCTTCGCCGACGGATCAGTCAAAGGTTGGCTTTTTTGAAAAATTCCTTTGTCTAATCAAGAAATCTCTTTAAAACAGATTAACAATATATAACATTAAACACATCACTTAAAAAACGTTTACGTTTATAAAACTTATTACTCGTTATCAAAACTTTAAGTTTGACTGACGTACAGAATAGTATAACGGTTTATTCTGTACGACAGTCAAATATTTGTCTAACATCTTGTAATTTACTAGTTCTAAAAAGTGTATCTTAAGAGGATCATTTTATTTTTATTATACTTAAATAAGTTCTAGAAACCTATACTTTAATTTCGTTGCCTTCCACCGATTAGGAACTACTGCTCTAGATCCAGAATGCAATATCTCTCCAAATATCCTCTCCAAGGGCAATTGAGTGGGAAGGTTGTCGTAAATGTTGGCAATTCCCAGGTGTTAAAATCAAACAACACCTTCAGCTTACAGGTAGATCCGGCCGATTGCCCTCAAACCTTTCAATTGCCCTTTATCTGCCGAAAGTTGAAGGAAATAACACTTCCGAAAGGATAAGGTTGTTCGGTGGCTGACAGAGGGATGAAAATATATAGATAAACGTTACGAGATAATTTCCAGTTTGGCAAATATGGATTTTGCAAAATAAATATAAATAGCGGACATTTATTACCGACAACTTTGTAATTTAAAATATGCCAATAACTAGATAGCCACAGTTACATTGACGATCTCGATCACAGAGACAAATCATGACTAATAATTTTTTCCTGAAATTATTAAGTGAAAAATCATAGTGAAAGCTTAACGTTGCCAAGTTGTTAAAGCAAATCACAGTGACAAATTATGTCTGGAAATCATCTACATATTATGAAGCGAAATCACAGTGACAAGTCAATAAATAAATAATAAATCATAGTTGTAATTTACATTGACAGTCATAGTGACAAATCACAGTTGTAGTTTCAGTGACATATTATAGTGAAAGTCACAGTGAGATTCGTCAATGATAGTTCCAGTATGATTGACAGTCATAGTGACAAATGACAGTGGTAGTTTCAGTGACATATTATAGTACTGTAAGTAATTTACTGACTGTAATTTACATTGACAGTCATAGTGACAAATCACAGTTGTAGTTTCAGTGACATATTATAGTGAAAGTCACAGTGAGATTCGTCAATGATAGTTCCAGTATGATTGACAGTCATAGTGACAAATGACAGTGGTAGTTTCAGTGACATATTATAGTGAAAGTCACAGTGAGTCCGATGATAGTCCCGGTAGCAAATTAAAATGATAGTGATATTGAAAGACAAATTACAAAGAAAATCATAGTGATATGTAGTGATAAATCATAGTGACAGTTGCAATATATAGATACATATTTAGATACAGGTATGGGAAAAGTATCATGTTTTATATATTGAGAACTATGGTTCCGGTTTAATGGGAAATATAGACTTTATATTTTTGTAAATGATGAAATCTGTCCATAGTTACTGAAAGTAAAGGTACCAAACGTTATATCACTAACGATGAACTCTATTAAGATAAAAAATATACTGGGCATCTTATGTAACTAAAACAAAGTTTAAATTTTGTCAGTAGACAAACAATTTTCCCTTAAATTGCATCGATAGTTGTCAATATATAAAACACGATCGAAACCTTTGCCCATCCCATATATAGAGCAAGTGAAATTGAGAAAAATATGCTCTACTTCTAAACTCGGAGGAAAAAAGTAGTAGGCGCTTTAACAACGTGCTCTCATTGGCACTCTGTTTTTATACGAGCGCCTGCCTTCCAAAGACAGCTACCATTTTGTCGGGATCTTCCAGGAACTAGGCAATCTCGGCAAATTGCTCGAAACCCGTGACGGTGCAACTAGCCATGTCTGACCAGGCCGAGACCGGCGTATTTCACTCTCATGGCCAACGCAGCTCACGAACCTGTAATTAAAGCTCTTAAACGTCTTGCGAGTTATTAGTGTTCGAGTCCATAAGCAATCATATCACGTATTAGTTCAGTATCAGTCAAGAAGAACGGCACGTACGCGATCTAACATACGCCGCGATGTGATGCAAGAGAACTGGGATAAAACCAGCGGCGCACAGAGGGGCGCAGGCTACAAATATTCTATATTTACAATATCTGAGCAACAGATTAAATTAACATATGAGTAGCCTATGGGACGATTGAGACAGACAGCCCCAGCGGCATCCTGAAAAAACGTTACGTTTTCCTGAATAATCTGACGTTTTTCAGGAAAACGAGACGTTTTCAGGATAACGAGACGTTTTTCAGGATAACGAGACGTTTTTCAGGTTAACGTGATGCTTTTTTCAGGATAACGTGACGTTTTTTTCAGGATAACGTGACGTTTTTTTCAGGATGCCGGGTGCGGCTGTCTGGGACTGTCTGGCTCAATCATCTCACAGGCTACTCATATGAAATTAAAGATTAAATTTACATAAGAAATTTAAAACTCTAGACAACTATCATTCTTAGATGTATTAATAATTAGAATAGTGAAAATATAAGTTAGAATTTGATATCTACAGACAAGATACCAGTACCTTAAGATATATCTCTAAGGACTCTCAGCATTGTGCTCAACACAAAATGGCGAGTTTCAATTTTTTAATTCATCGCCTCTTAAGCTTCCCTCTAAATAAGGAGAGGTTTGAAAAAGAAAAGCCATTGATTAGGGATATGCCTGCGAGTAATGGATATCCTGAAGTTTAATTGATGAAATAATTAGGAAACGTAAATTTAAAGAGACACTTTGAAATTCCTCGTCTTTTCAAATTATAGAGAAAATCCAAAATTCATATCTATTCCATATGATCCTCGTTTCACTCGTGGTTTTGGTAAGGTTTTTAAAGATATAGGTATGTCAGTGGTTTATTCATCGGAGAATAAACTACAACAACTTTTAGGCAATCAAAAAGACAAAATAGAAACTAAGGAAAAGTCGGGGATTTACGAAACTAGCTGTAAAGACTGCAATCAAAAGTATATTGGACAAACTGGAAGGTCAATTCAAACTAGATTCAAGGAACATATGCCTCATCTCAAATATGGTAGATCAGATAAGTCTAGTGTCGCTCAACATGCGTTTGAGAACAACCATAAAATAGATAGTAGCAATTTAAGAATATAACAAATTCCAGACAGCTGGATCCTTTCTGAGAGTTTGGAAATTGCTAAATGTAAAAATAGGATGAATGGTCATAGAGGGCAAATCGCATATTGCCCTCTTTATAGGTTAGTAAATCATGGTTCACTGATCAGTCGCGATGGTTCACTAAGCTGTCGCGATGGTTCACTGAACCATTGATCGAACTGTGACACAACAATTCTAAGGTCAGGTTTGCATTTAGTGGTTCAAAATATATGGAGAAGAACAGCACCACCACACTCCACACTGCTAAGGAATCTATGGGAGGGGAGTACGTACGCTAATGTTTTCTCATACCTCATCTATTATTGTCACGCTACTGCCTTGCTCGTTGCATCGTGCAAGCAATTTGTATTTAATGGATAATTCGATATGTCTTTCGTACAACATAAATTATATATTAAATTAAATTAAACACGACTGCTTCGTTTGGAAGCTATACTTAAGATCGCCGGCATGCCGTTTGGGATCACACCGAGGGACTTCATATTTTTGAAAGGTATTTATTAGGCGAAATTGCATCGGCAATTCGTCCTGATGAATTATCACGTAGCCTCGTTTTGCAGGATTAATTGTGACAGAAGGTGAAAAATGTACGTCGGTACAGCAAATTGAATGAGTGAAAGCGATTTCTTCTGAATACAGGGCGTACTTCTGTTGCGTACTCTTAAATAATTAATAAAAAGTTAAAAAAATTTTAAAATTAAAGATGTAATTAAACACCGAAGATAATAAATTACATAAATATTTGGGTCTGATGAATGATCTAACATAAAAACTGAAAAAATACTTTAGAATCGAGAATTAAAGACGCCTTTTCGCATGGAATGTATTGCATATTAACTTTTAGGATATTTGAGGCATTTTGTACGAATATACTGGATATAGAATCATATAATCTAATATAACATCATCTAAAATTCTGTAACAAGTGACAGTCGAAGTGACACTAATTTTTATGGTGCAAACATCATCATGAAAAATTAATACAACCATTTATATATTTTAAGACTTGAAAAGTACTAAAACTGTAACAAGAAAATTACTCTTATGTTACGAAAAATATTCTTTCAATTAGAGACAAACTCATGAGTATTTATATAAAGGATATCCTAAGAAAACTTGCTATAAAAATGTGTAAAAACGTACAGAGTTTTTAAAATAATATCGATGACACCGTAACTTTGTCAAGGAAGTCAGATATACAGTGTGTATCAAATTTAATTGCCTGATGCTAAATTGCACTAATTTGATGCCGCAATTTGCCTCAATTTAACCTAGTCTCTATCTCTAATGGTTTCCAAGATAGGTACCAGGTAGGATGTTATTGCTTCCAATTAGATACACATTGTATACTACTTGACCTGATCATTTTAAAAGCGAATCCTCTCTAAAACACATGAAATCTGCACTTTGTGACCTGTATAGTGTTCTGGAGACCTCATGAGTCGAAACAGCTGTCTGTCATTTTATGTTAGGGATGACTGACAAGAACGTGGTAAACGTACACCCCCATGTAGCATGTACACTCATCTATAGCGAACAAAACAGAATGAATGAATGAAGAAGCAATGGTGGGAGCACTAATTGTTGAGTTTTGATCTCGTCTTAAGGAATGTATGAATTGTTGAGTAACAAACATATATTTTGTCACTCAACGACTTAATATAAATAAATTCTATTCTTATATGGCCCTAGTTGTGACCTGAATCTTCTACTTATGTATCTCCCTATGTTCCTATCTACGTTTTTATCTATACAGGGTGTTAGTTAAACATGCGGCAAAAATTCAAGAGGTTATTCCTTGGACTATTATAAGGATATTTTATCCTTTGATGATTTTTGAAAAAGCGCTTTGTTGCGACAATATAGGGCGAAAAAAAATTTCAACAAATCCAATTTTGGTATTTTTCACATTATTAATGAAGGTGAAATAAAACTATGGCGTACTACACTGGACGTATCAAGTAAAAGACATGTAAGAAAAAGGAGTGGTTTTTTTTTGTATCTTGTGTTCTTGTAGTTTTGTATGTGTTGCATTTGTTAAGATTGATTGACGTTTGGCTAGTTGACGTGTAAACGGTTGTTAGTGAAGTCCTCTATCATAGCTCGCTATACGAATTCCGAGATGGCTGACATGCATTTTATTTATGGACTTGCTGATGGCAATGCATTAGAAGCTAGGCGACTGTAGATTAAACGATTTCGTAACCACATTGCTCCCGATAGAAAAATCTTCATCAAATATTCATCAACGTCTTGGGGAACGGGAACAGCGAAGCGAAGTGGAGGACCAGGAAGGCCAAGGACTGTAAGAACGGTAGACGTAGAAGAGAATGTGCTGGACATGATAGAAGAAGATCCAGGTACTTCTACACGAAGAATTGCAAATACTTTGAATGTAAGTAATAGGACTGTTTGGAAAATTCTGAGAGATAATTTGTTGTACCCATACCACATTCAACGCGTTCAGGCACTTCTTCCTGCGGATTTTGATCCACATATTGTATTTTGTCAACGGCCTTTGCACACATTGGTTAAAATCCCTCAACTACTTAGTCTGACTCTTTTTACGGATGAAGCCAGTTTCTCGTGAAATGCAATAAGGAATTTCCACAATAACCATGTGTGGGCTGACGAAAATCCACATGATATTTGTGAAGATCGGTTTCAACATCAGTTCTCGTTGAACGTTTGGGTTGGAATTGTGGGCGACTGGCTAATTGGACCGGTATTTCTACTAGGAAAACTTACCTGCGAAGTATACCGCAACTTTTTGGAACAAACGCTAAAAGGTGCATCCTCCAAACGCTTTTGGAGGATGCACCATTGGCTACAAGACAGGCAATGTGGTTTATGCATAATGGTGCACCACCCCATTTTAGTGTAGTTGCTCGAGAGTTTTTAACAGGAACATACGGAGATCGCTGGATTGGTCGAGGTGGACCTCACGTATGGCCTGCTCGATCCGCGAACTTAAACCCCCTGGATTATTTCCTATGGGGCCATCTAAAGTCATTAGTTTATACTAGGCCAGTGGAAGATGTGGACGATTTAAGAGATCGGATAATTGCTGGGTGTAACTCAATAAGAAACGACCCTGGTGTTTTTGAAAAAGTTCGGGAGTCTATGAGGAGAAGATTGGATGGTTGCATCCGAGCTGGAGGTAGCCATTTTGAACAATTCTTGTAGGTTCAGAAATGTTACATGTAATTTTTAGTAATAAATTGTTATTTGTTGAAAATTTTTTTCGCCCTATATCTTCGCAACAAAGCACTTTTTCAAAAATCATCAAAGGATAAAATATCCTTAGAATATTCCAAGGAATAACCTCTTGAATTTTTGCCGCATGTTTAACTAACACCCTGTATATCTGTCTAATGTTGACGGCTGACCCATATTTAAGTATGCTGGGCTTTTGTTTTTTAACCGCCATGACGATATTTGACCTTTTTTAAAAGAAAGTAGTAAATTAAATACTTGTATAGCTGATTAGGCATAATAGAACACCAAAGCGATAATAATAAGTCATACACTGCCGACTACTGTCAAATTACGAATGTGTTACACGGAAAATTTTGTATTCTATTAATATTAATAACACGTTTTTAATTTTGTGGCTCTTTGTACACTCTGAGTAAGCCAGGCATTATTATTTAAATGGAATAACGTGTTCCATAATAAATTTGTCACTACAAGCACGCCGGTAATGGAAAAGGAATTAACTATCGTTTGCTGTGGATTTATTTTACATTTCCGACGCTTTTTCTAATTTTTAAATTTGTAATAAACAATATTTTAAGGACTTGGCTACACAGGCTTATGTTTTAGAAAATATTTCTCGTTATTGATGCTTTCTTTTGTTCGGCATTGAATAATATACGGCTCGAGGTTTACAACTTTAAATTTATTTAATTAGTTAAACATACAGGGCGACTGTAAAGCTCATGGCTGGTTACTGAGCGAGCTAAAAAAACCTGAGCTGATTTTGTTAGCGATTTTTTATAAAAAAATCTGACTACACCACTGGATTTAGGAACCACTCGAATGCACTTGTACCAATTTTTGCGAAAAAAAGTTTGTTCCTAAAAAAGTTATGACAATATCGTCATCACCAGTGTTTGCCTTTGTCGGTGAACTTATTCTTTTATAAAAATCGAATAGAACCCAAAGAGAAACAAAATGAAACAACTTAAACACTGGTGTAATTATTAATAAGAACCATAAAAACCAGTATACACAAAATAACCAATAATAACTCTAATATAAACAACAGTTGATAAAAGAAAGTAATGATTAGAAAATTACATTTTTAAAAATGAAAAAGGAGTCTGTCAAATTGATTCATACTTTTTGAATAAAAAATTATAATGTAGTTATTTTTTATCTAAGAAAGTAATATTATAAGTTTTGGCATAATAACCACGAAATAATAATAACTTGACAAACTTACCTATCAATTGTTGTTTATATTAGAGTAATTGTTGGTTACTTTGTGTATACTGGTTTTTATGGTTCTTATTAATAATCACATCAGTGTTTAAGTTGTTTAATTTTGTTTCACTTTGGGTTTTATGCTAATTTTATAAAAGAATAGGTTCACCGGCGAAGGCAAACACTGGTGATGCCGATATTGTGATAACTTTTTTAGGAACAAATTTTTTTTCGCAAATTTGGTACAAACGCATTCGAGGGGCTCCTAAATCCAGTGGTGTAGTCAGATTTTTTATTAAGAAATCGCTAACAAAATTTTGCTATTTTTCACTTAAAAAAAATTCGTAGTAAGCCTTGAAAATCAAAATTTCGTCTTCAAATTTTGCATCAACATAGAAATTTTGGAGATCTATCTTCTAAAAAAAATCCAGTTCAAATCGGTCCATCAACAAATTTTGTACGCGAGTGTTTCCATTCTTAATGGGTCACCCTGTATGTATATCTTCTTACACGAGTATTTTTTTTTTAATTTTAGAGATACAAGATCGGTTAAATGTAGAAAATTAGGCACAATTCTGGTAAGGAACTTGAGAAATACCCTGAAATTCCTAAAATTTTCTGAAGAAACTGAATATGGTCAATTTTTTTCATGCCTAAACTCTCGAAATCGGCTCTTATTAGGTAAAGATAACAACTGTTCCTGGTAAAACTTTTTACGTAGAATCTAAAGTCTCTACGACCAATGCCATAGCTAACTTATTTTAAGAGATATAACATAAACTTGCATTTGTTGCAATGGCAATCATACTTGGCTATGGGCTCATTAAAAAACTTATTTTTTTCTCATTTTAACGATGTGTATATTTGTATGCTCGTCTCATCTAGATACCTCGAAAATGATAAGCTTTAATTACTATTAATTTATTTGAGAACATTACAAATTAAACAACTAAGCTTTCAAAACAAAAAATCTTTCTGATAGTTATCAAATAACATTATTTAAATCGAAAAACACAGTGTTCAGTAGCCATCAATAATAAGCCTCAATTCTATGGACTACATTTTCTTTAAGGAATAGTTCTTTTATATCAAAATTGAAATACAAAACTTCTACTACGGCTTAAAATAACTTGAAAATTATGTACCTCAACATTTTATAATTTCTTCTCAGTAACATCCACTGCCAACAAAATTTTTATAGGGTTAATATTTCATAAGGTACATTTTCAAGCATAGAAATAACTATTTTTTGACTACGTTCCACTAGAAATTCAATACAGCATAAAATACTTAAAGAATAAAGCTTCATAAAACCCTATACATTTTAGAAAAACTGATACTGTAATTCAAAACTACATACCTACAGATTTTATAATTCAATTAAGTCTAGGTTTTACGTACAACTAAAAAGATTATAATTTCAAGCAAGATTAAGAGATGTCTTGGTAGTTTAAACTAGAGTCGCCTATCTCTATACCTTCAAACAATAAAAAACTAACTACAGTTAATAAAATATTTATATTAGATAACTGAATATGATACGGTGATGGCGTGAAGATACTCGTCGTCGGAATCGCTGAAGTCCATGGCCCACTTAGATTTTCTTACGTCGTACACTGGTCGACAATGAAAAGGATCGACTCGACATGATTGTTTCAGCTGATTGACAAATAGCAGATTTTTAACGTTGGAATTGTTTATGTTCGTATATGTGAACCATGTTAGGAGTTTTTTTTTCAAGGTCAAAAGACAGTGGTGTCGCGATCGAGTGTCGCAATACATATAAGTAGTGGGGTAGATGAAACCTATACCATCTTGTAGAGCAGCATGTTTTGGGGCATATCATGTGATCTACAACTTTTTTTAGAAGGGCAGTTTTTTTAAATGGCCTTAGAGGGCGTTATCTGCTTAATTCGAAAACATGCGTTTCTGAATACATACATCGCCATTAAAAAAAAACGGCTAGACAGCCCTGAAATTTTAACCATTTATGCACAAAACCCAAGCGCTTCGAATGGTATAAACCTTTTTTAAGGTTTTTAGAGTCAATAGCGATCGAATAGTTTCCAACTTTAGAATGGTTCCCACGGGCGTGCCTCGAGGAAGTGTCCTGGGTCCTTTGTTGGTTATAATTTTTATAAATGATTTAAAGGACCATTTTGATACTGGCGTCTTATCACTTTTCGCTGATGACACAACTATTGCTATTCAAGCCGAAAATATAACTCAACTGTCTGTTAAGGCTAGGGAATGCGTTGATATTATGTCCAATTATTGTGCGAATAACAAACTATTCCTGAATAGTTTAAAAACAGAAATGACCTCATTTTCCCTTATTCAGCCTAACTTTAGTTTGTATGTGACTTCTGGTGGCAAGTCTCTGAAAGATGACAGGATTATTACATCTCTTGGTATTGTAATTGATAGACAGCTAAGCTGGAGCTCTCATGTGAATATCCTTTGCAGTAAATTGGCCAAACAAAATTATATAATCTTTAATCTGAGGGAGCATGTTAGCCTTGATTGATTAAAAACATATTATTATGGACAAGTATATCCAATATTAAATTATTTAATAATTTGTTGGGGAAATTATCCCAGTATTCAGTTTACTAATGGCACAAAAAAAATTATACGTACTATGGTGTTCAAGTCAAGACTTCATTCTTGTCGCAAACTGTTTAAGGACTCTGGTATTTTGACCATTGTGTCTATGTTTATTTTGGCACGTGTGACATATGTTAAGGTTCATCCTGATCAGTTTTCATACTTTGGGGACAGACAAATCCAATATAATGTAAGAAATCATAGTAATCTTCTTCTTCCTCAGCACCATTTGTCTAAATCAGCTAACAGTCCATTTGTATTAGCTCCAAAAATATTTAACCATCTTCCATATAGTATTAAATTGATCAATAATATTAAACTTTTTAAGTGTAATGTCAAGGAGGTCTTGTTGCCTTATTCATTTTATAATCTACAGGAGTATTTCAGCTGCAAATTTTAATCTGTAATATTTTTATTTATAAGTGCCATTTTTATATATGAAATACCATTCAAATAATATTGTATTGTATTGTACTGACGTTTTCCATACATTTGCAATTTGTCAAAGGAAATAAATTCATTATTATTATTATTATTATTATTATTATTATTTAATCGTACATCTACATATTACCAAAAAAAATTACGCAAAGTATTAAAACTTCTAAAATTATAAATGACAACTTCGATATGCGGTTATGTGAAATATTCAAAATTTGTATACAGGATGTCCCAAAAACATACCGACAAACTCTAAGGGTGATAAGGGACATGAAAACAAACCTTTTTTATTTAATAGACATTGTTCAAATAACATTTGTTTTCATGTCCCCTACCACCCCTTAGTTGGTGGTTTGGGGACACCCTGTATATATGCAGCGAATGAAATGTAGTCTAGATATTAAAAAAGTTTTTTAAAAAAAGTTTGGTCTCACTAATATAGAGATCACAACGCTCGACCGGCGAGCGGCGTGAAGAGTAGTGGGGAGTGTTCAGTTATAATACCGTACTCGCTTCATGGAGTAGCGTCCAATGTATCCGATGGTTGCAAGGATTGAGAAATCTTTGAATTTTTTTTTAACATATCAAAACATGAAGATATAAAAATTATGTTACATCTAAACCGATGGATTTTTATTATATTTAAAGATTTTTTTATTGTTTTGTCAAAGTTTAATAAAATAAATACAAAATAAAGGTGGATAAACCTATGCCTCAAAAGAATAATCATTGGTCTTTGAATTCATGGTTTCTAACCAAAAACTTCTGACACTGAGAAAGGCCTATAGACATTATTAAACAAAAAACATAAAAAACTGTTTTGTTATCGTTTTGGAATTAATTAACCCTCTTCTTTGGTGTGAAAAATTTACACAGAAAAAATGAGATACTATCTAAATTAGATATAAAGTGGATACTCGAAGCGGATGGTTCTTTATGAAACATCGTGAAAATAATTGTTTTGAAAATCCTGGCAAATAAAAAAGTCGGTTTTCCATAGTTTAATACATAGGCTTTTAATGTTTCCGCTAGAAAAAGCAGATTTTGAAAAAGAATTAAGTACAATCAAACAAATTGCAAGAAACAACGGATATAAAGAAAAACTAATAGATAACATGATAAAAAACAAAAGGAGGAAATTAATTCGTCGGGAGTTTTACAATCTTCGGGAAAAAGAAGGCACCTATAGTTATATTAACTTCCCAGGTTACAGTGAAAAAATAGCTGGCAGATTATAACGAAACGGGTGTAAAACCATTAGTGTCAACAAGCGTACTATTGGGAGGATTTTTATAAACAACAAAGAAGGGGTTAACAAATTAAAACAATCGGGAGTATACCAAATTAACTGCGTGGATTGTAATGCCGTGTATGTGGAGCAAACAGGTAGAAGTATTGAAACTAGAGTAAAAGAACATAAAAAATCCATACTAAATAACGCAAAAAATTCAGGATTTTCGACGCACTGTATAGAAAACAATCATTTCATAGACCAGAAAAATGTAAAGGTACTGCATCGTGAAAAGAAAGGAACGCGCTTAGATCTGTTGGAGCAATTGGAAATTAAAAAATATTTAATTATAAATCCTTATACTACGAATGATCAGATAAATTTTACATTTTCGCCCTTCTTAGAAAAGGTACTAAAAACTCGGGCTTTACCAGATGGTAGGATCAATTGGGGGTAGGTGCTCGTAAACAAATAAATAACGAAAGCGCGCTTGGAAACATTTAGTAATAGACATTTACTCTATTGAAAAAGGCCTAGTAAGCCGAAATACCAGTATATAGAGTGTTTTCTATATATTTCTTGGAACATCTAAATGAGATCAATGTTTTTTTCAAAACAATTAAATTAAATAGTTCCACGAATGGATAGTAACAGATAATACTTTGGAAGAATATAAATAATAATAAATAATAAACTTGATCACATTTCCAGTTTTACAATTCCTTTGTAGCCCAGTGTGTACCGTTTACTGATGGCGTATATCCAAGCCTTCTTGAATTATATTGTTATGGAAATTAATAGTTGCTTCGTCTTATCTCAGCCTTATCACTGTACCTCATCGAACTAATTGCCTGGCTGATGAATATTCAGAGCCCTACTTACGTGATACGACTCTATTAATTTCAGAGTAAGATTCCCGGTGGTATTCTGCATTGAAATTGAACTTAAGCAGCTCGAAAACTAACATTAAGTTGCTAAGCATTTATTTAAAAGGTCTTCATTTCGTGTATTTATTTCAAGGTTTAGAAAAGAAATCAAGTTTGATCAATACCTTCTGGAAAAAATGGATATTATATTTTAAAATAATTCTTAAAGATGAATGAAGACAAGATCATTAACTTAAAAATGTAATAGACAGAGCAATGAGCAAATTTATACAGGGTGTATTCAAATTTAATTTTAATTTTCAACTTTTCAAGATATTCTGAAAAAACTGAAAATCGCCAAAATTTTTAAACTCGAATATCTCGAAAACTATAAAAGATACAAATAAAATAAAAATACTGTGTGATAGTGTTTTTACGTGGCATTAAGCGGTAATATTGAAAATTTCACGAGCATCTTTTGAAAAAAAAAATAAAGTTATGTTTTTTTTAAATAGCAACCATAGTTGGCTATGGTATCAGTAAAAAGATTATTTTTTTCTGATTTCAAAAATATAATATTTAATAAATCGTATTTTTCTTCGTTTGTGTACATTTCACAATAATTATTATAAGATTGAACGTTTAATTTTGACGTTTATAATGTGACTTTAGTGTGATCTGACATTTATATTTTATTGTTGTTTACTGATCTACGTTTGTTTTTCATAGCTTACTATGTTAATAAATTATTTGTTCATTACAGTAAACAAAAGAAAAGAGAAAGGTATATTAAATATTATATTTTTGAAATCAGAAAAAAATAAGCTTTTTATTGATACCATAGCCAACTATGGTTGCCATTTAAAAAAACATAACTTTATTTTTTTTCTCAAAAACTAAGATGCCCGTGAAATTTTCAATATCGCCGCTGAATTCCACGTAAAAAACACTATCACACAGTATTTTTATATTATTGGTATCTTTTATAGTTTTCGAGATATTCTAGTTTAAAAATTTTGGCGATTTTAAGTTTTCCCAAAATATCTCGAAAAGTTCAAAATGAAAATTAAATCTGAAGGAGGCACTGAATTCCTCTTGTAATTCTCCTCAATTTTGCTAATTTAAACAATTCTCTATCTCAACTATCAACAAAGTTAGCCATGTAAGGAGATAGATAATGGGCACCTTGTATACAACTAATTTTCCAGAATATATTTGAAAACTTTTCTTAATGTTTAAAACAAAGATATCCTTCCACAATATTTAACACCTTTGTTTACTATTCGATTTTAATACACATTATTAATTAATTATGATCGCGCTAAAGACACGATCAGTCGAGAACAAACCACTCGCACCTCTCCATGGGCATTCCTGCCAACCGCAATTTGCATCCTGACGATGCTGGCGAAACTGAAACACAGATTAGTTGAACCTGTCGGGCGGCTACCGCTCCTCTTCAGAGCGATACCCGATACGATTTATTGGGAGCGTGCTCTTCGGGCGAAATTGGTCAGAGTTCCATGGAGCCTAGCAATTATATGGTTTCGGAGTTAATAGAGTAGCTGGAGTTATTATGCTCGAGGATGTTGCGGTCTGGAATGCAGCGGACGGGTCAGAGCTCAGAGGATTGTGTTTGACCCAAATAGGTTGAATTGGGTGATGGTTATTTTATACACGGTGTTAGTTAAACATGCGGCAAAAGTTCAAGAGGTTATTCCTTGGACTATTCTAAGGATATTTTATCCTTTGATGATTTTTGAAAAAGCGCTATGTTGCGAAGATATTGGGCGAAAGAAATTTTCAACAAATCTAATTTTGGTATTTTTCACATTAATAATGTAGGTGAAATAAAACTATGGCGTGCTACACTGGACGTATCAAGTAAAAGACATGTAAGAAAAAGGAATTGGTTTTTCTTACCAACATCCCGTGATACTTCGGAGTGATTATTTTGTATGTTTTTTGTATGTCCGCAAGAAGTGCCTGAACGCCTTGAATGTGGTATGGGTACAACAAATTATCTCTCAGAATTTTCCAAACAGTCCAAATACTTACATTCAAAGTATTTGAAATTCTTCGCGTAGAAGTACCTGGATCTTCTTCTATCATGTCCAGCACATTCTCTTCTACGTCTACCGTTCTTACAGTCCTTGGCGTTCCTGGTCTTCCACTTCGCTTCAATGTTCCCGTTTCTCAAAGACGTTGATGAATACTTTGAAAGATTTTTCTATCGGGAGCAATGTGGTTAGGAAATCGTTCAATGTACAATCGCCTAGCTTCTAATGCATTGCCATCAGCAAGTCCATAAATAAAATGCATGTCAGCCATCTCGGCATTCGTATACCGAGCCATGATAGAGGACTTCACTAACAACCATTTACACGTCAACTAGCCAAACGTCAATCAATCTTAATAAATGCGACACATACAAACTACAAAAACACAACATACAAAAACATACAAAACAATCACTCCGAAGTATCACGGAATGTTGGTAAGAAAAACAACTCCTTTTTCTTACATGTCTTTTACTTGATACGTCCAGTGTAGTACGCCATACTTTTATTTCACCTACATTAATAATGTGAAAAATACCAAAATTGGATTTGTTGAAAATTTTTTTCGCCCTATGTCTTCGCAACAAAGCGCTTTTTCAAAAATCATCAAAGGATAAAATATCCTTAGAATAGTCCAAGGAATAACCTCTTGAATTTTTGCCGCATGTTTAACTAACACCCTATATAATGGTGAAACCAATATTCACTTACAGGTAATATTCAGAAGCGTTGACTGCGGTTTTTGCAAAACATAAAATAAGTATATAAAGTCCTCTGAACTCTATATTTTCAAGAGTATGGAAAAAATTCAATAAAAGCAATAGCACATAAACAAAGTATAACTAATTTTATTTTCATTCTGGGAAAAACCGACGCAAATCCTATAAACAAATGCAATCATTCTTTTATGAGGCTAATATGTTGTCGTGAGTCCTTACAGCAAGGATATTATCGTAAATGTAATGGCTTGGACGAAATAGCTATAGCGTGGTCGACTAACCGTAACAGGTCCTGAAAAAGGACTCCTGGAAATTATTCAGTTCGGTTTTATGGATTTTCCGATAACTGACTCTACGGTGCATTTAATTCATTGAGTTCGCATCTAATCGTTGATACAAAATGTAGTTTTATTATCCTTTAGATTTATAAGACGTAGTTAACAATAATTACAGTCAGAAAACATTTACTAAAATAAAGGTAAAAAGATGTTTTACGTTTATAAGTATTGCTCCAGTAATTTTTTCACAAGAAAAAGATAAATAACCAGAATAATATCTCGTAGGCGCCACCTTTGATGTGGTTGTCAATGGATTCGTGACCTCAGTTCCAAAAGGCACACCCTAAATTATCATAAACTTCAAAGTCCTATAACTTTTAAACTATGGCCTCTATCTTTGTGATTTTAGTCTTTAGCCTACGAGATTTATCGTAATAGGTTAATATTAGCTGTACAACTTTTTTAATACAGGGTGTTTTGTTGCGGTGTGTTTTCTATGCCATATTTACATTTGTCTTTGGCATCTGATAAAAGTGGCGGATATTTGCCGATCACCCTCTATTTTAAAAAGGCTCTTCCTCATTTCACCAGAGTTTGCAGACCTCCGATATCTCTTCTATTTTTGGAGATAGATAATTTTCTGTACACCCTTACATTTTACACACAATGGCCGTTTTAGGATAGATTTCAGGTTAACATCAAGATTAGGGGAAGGATACAGCCCTTAATAGAGAGATATTCTTCTTATCATTCATTTACTCTTGTGAAAATAGTTCTTTAAGAAAATTGGCCGCGAAGTGTTGAGAAAATGATAGTGAATTATTAAAATGAAGTTTTCACCCATGTTTTTATAGTTATTATTGAAGTTTACAAATACCAAGGATGTATCTAAAGTTCATAAGCAACAGAATAACATGAATATAATAAGTAGGGCAAAATAACAATTAGGTCAGTAGGTTACGGGATAATCTAACAATTTTTAGATGGATTTCAGTTACGCTTGGCCATACGTAAGCACTTAAAGCGATTAGCAATGTTTATGTAGGGCGAATCAAGAAGAATCCTCCCTCCAACTTTCACAACTATTTTCGTGGCTATAGAAACATGTTAATACAGTATGAAACAGTAAAATACTGTATATAGAAATTACGCAGTAAATCTGAAGCATCTTCGGGAACACAAGATATGCTCTTTAGCCACGAACAGCAACTCCTCTTATCGCATACTTTTTTAAGCATATTTACCTTATTATTAGAGATAGTCCCATGAACAATATAAATATATTCGTAAAGAAATGTCCTTGCTAAAAATGGAATATAGTTTGTGTAATTAAAATGCAGTGTGTAAAAACGCATATTTTAAAATTATTTTGAGACATACAGGGTAGCCCATAAACATGCCATTCTTTAAAATTTTTAACGCCATTTTTTAAAATGGATCAGTCTTTTTATTTTTTGTATATTTAAATTCAGTTTAAAATTCTCAATTAGAATCATTATTTTCACTAAAACACCACTACAACCAAATACCGATTATTTTACACAGGATGTTTGCCAGATAATCTCCAATTTATATGTTTCAAAGAGCATTTTATCATTTTGTTTTCAAATACAACAACCAGTATCTGTATTATTTTATTTTTGAATTGGAATGTTAATTCCTTACATTTCTATGAACAGACATATTGTTTTATACCTAAAAAATCAATGTAAAACTGGCATATTATTCCTCTTTTTACTTCTAACTAACAATAACCATGATAATTTTTTCCAAATGGTTAGACAGGAAGGGGAGGACATCATAAAGGACCTGCTCGAAACCCCGATTTCACAGAACTGGACTATCTTTCGTGGGACTATGTTAAACACAATGTTTTAAATAGTAGTTATCAAAATCTATTAAAGTTAATTACTTAATTGAATGTTCTGATTTCTTGCCCTCTATTTTTAAAAGATTTGTAATAGAATATAATTATACAGTGAGGACATAAAGTCCGTCCCCCTACCTTTTAATTTTTGAACCACTGGGTAGATTGTGATGAAATTTGGAACGATAATATATGACTAAATTCTGCATTTTTTGACACATCAATGATAGCTCTGAATGTCAAAGTGACAGCTGGGCGCGGAATAGGAACATTTTTTTAAATGGAAATGGGGGTCGAGTGGGGACTCATTTTGAAGCTATTTTTATGCTCAAAACCCCCAATTTTGAGAACATTTACAAATTATTGTAAATTATTCAAAGCAAAACAAAATTTAAAAGTAAACAAATAACCATAAACCAACTCTAATCTAAAATAACCTAAATTAAAAAAATTATGAAATAATTTAAATTAAATGTAGAGGCAGAAACAAATTTAGAAAACACTAAATTCAGTTTCTAATTCATTTACTTCTAATTCTAATTCAGTAACTAATTTAGTTACATCAAAAGAGGTTGAAAATGACCACCGTGAACTTCCTGACAAATAAATGTTCCATGGGTAAGTTCTATTATAAAGATTATGTGGCAAAAAGATTATGTTATAAACTAATATTACTGGTTTTTATTTGGAAATTACTGAACCAAATGTTCTCAAAATTGGGGGATGTTTTGAGCATAAAAATAGCTTCAAAATGAGTTATTACTCGACCCCCATTTCCATTTAAAAATAAAACTCCTATTGCGCGCCTGGCTGTCACTTTGACATTCAGAGCTGTCATCTATGTGTCAAAAAATGCAGAATTCACTCATATATTATCGTTCCAAATTTCATCACAATATACCCAGCGGTTCAAAAATTAGAGGGGGGGTCCCCTCTAATTTTTAGACCTTCATGTCCTCACCGTATAATAATCTTTCATATAATCATGTACATCTATGTACTACTATTGTTTATGAAGCATTTTATGAAGTTATAATGACATACGTACGCTTTCTTGTTTCCCCTTTGAGGAAAAGGCTTTTCCTCAAAGGAAAATCATTCAACCTTTTTTTTAAGTATATAACAGTTCTTAAAAAATTCAGTAGAACGATACCACACAATTTATAATACTTTTATTTTGAGAGATTGAATGAACGAACTCAAATCAGGTAAGCCAGTAGGCTAATCTCAATCAAGATAGTCATAATATGTATACCATATGAGTACGATATACCAACTGGGAAATATACATGGTGTTATCTGCTTTGAAAAAATTATTTTGCCTCGTAGTTTATGAACAATTTTTCTACTGAAGCAGATAAATAAATATGTATTTATGTAAGGTATATATATTTAAATAGCCTTTATTTAAACCACTTATCTACTTTTATCGAGTTTTACTTGTATAAATACATATGATTTTTAGTTTGCACTAGTAAGTGCAATTTTAATATTACCTAACAGTTGTTTTCCTTCCTGTTTCCTCTAATATGTTATGCATGAAATGCTAATCTTTCGTGCAAGGTATTTAGATTTACCTTAAGTGTCCATTCTCTGTAGATTTGACAGGCATGAATGTTGGGTCGGATTGAGAGGATGGGTGGCCGATGGGTGGAGACTTATATATTCCAACTATCGAATAATTAAGATTTCGGAGGTGCACATAAAGCCGAAGTAAAAAGGCACATGGAAATAAAGTTAGCCCTCATTGCAAGGGTACCGGATTTGTCTTATAATTGCAACAAAATTTCTTTTTAGTGTTATAAATTATATATCACCGGAAAGATCAAAAGATAAAATACCCTTTAGTAGCAAATTTTTGTTTAATACATGTATTTTAGAGAAAATAATTTTTGAAAATACGCTATTTTAGTACAAGATTGTTTGCCTGGAATTTTAAAAATAAAAAGAAATACCAAAAATCACTACTATAGGGACTTAGATTAAAGTCTTATCTTTCAATACTTTTTTACTAAAAGTCGCTATCTTTTATAGTTTTTTTATAATTAGACACGAGACGAACGCCGATTTAGGGCTTATTTCGACCTAGTGAATGGACTCTTAAACTAAACCATACCAATTTCAGAACAATATTAATTTTGTTTTTATAATAACTACTAAGTATATCGTTGCACATCACATTTCTTTGGATTTCCTTCGCTAAATAAATAAATAAAAATCTGTTAAAAGGGGCTAGTCAGTCTCCTACCTGGTCTGTTCGTACATGTGTCTATGGAGGCCTCATTTGTGCGGATAACCTCGTGGCCGAACCTTTTCGCCGCCTCGCTTGCGTGCGAGCCCTGCGGTGCGTGGTCGATAAGCGCCGGCACACTGACTGACCCGCTGCCACCGGCGTCGCCCGCCGTCGCGATGCCGCGCCGCCCCGCAGCGCCCCGCCGACGCCCACCGACTGACTTTTCACTCTTCCAGACGGACCGCTTTTCCGCGTCTACACTCAGAAAAGGGGCGCGTTCCTGATCCAAGGCAAAAACGTGCGTCACATACAGAATTTAAACTTATCACGGGTGTCTTTGATAAACATTGCGGGACATGTATTGGAGAGGCAATAAACTGTTATGTCAGATACCGAAATCCCACTTCTGATACAGCCTTGCCCTTAAATCAGAAGTGGGATATCATCAGTTTTTTTTATGGAGACGCAAACCAACAATTTATGTTTCGAAGTCATCTTCAAAGTATTCGAATTTGAAATCATTTGAACATGTTTTTTCAGTTTGGATACCTGATGAAATAATCCTCTATAATAGTCTATGTTGAGTTGCTTGTCCTAATATTTTCCTAAATCTTCTAATCCAGCTTCCTGTCTTCGAAAAATTCAGCATTTTCTTTTCATCCAGTAAAGGATTATGGACCAATATTCTGTTAATCACAATCTAGTTGGCAGTGTAGCGGCAGTGGCAGTTCACGGGGATGTGATTTAGTCTCTCATGACGACTAATCTTTTTAATGTATGTGTTGATATTCTAGATTATTTATGCTGAAAATTATATAGAATAAGAATATGCAGATAGAATATAGAGGGAATTGGAGTTATTTACACTTATTATATAGAATAATAATATATCGCCCAGTCACAACACAAGCCTCAAACTTTGCTCAGAATAATCCTAGCTATTAAAATGAGTGCTAGATATTATTATAGACGGTATGGTCTAAGTATGTTTTCTCAGTGTATGTGCAACTTCTACACAACTCCGAAAGTGGGCCGAGCGCCGGTACGCGGGGGAGTTCAGTAGCTCCGCTCGAGCAAAAACTCCACCGCCGGTTTGGAAGTTACCAGAGCCGGGTGAACAACACCTTCGCGTCTAGGAATTATTTTTACAAAAGTTGCAGTAATCCAGATATGTTCGCCCCCGCCGCCGGTTCCGATCGGATAAACAGGGATAACTTGTGACGAGAAATTATGGACTTTCAGGCACTATATCCGTATTTTATCTCTATTTGTTCCAGGGCTCGCATAAGTGTTTCTGTGGCCCGTTACTTTTATTTTGTTTCGGTTATTTTTTATCTTTTATTAGTTATTTACGTCATTTTACATATTTTTTCCTCTATTGTTCTCAAAAATCAATCATGTTTTATTGATAACAACCATACTCGATTGTTTTTTAATGAAATGAAAATGTTTTTGCACTCAATTTAAACAGTAACTAAAGATTAAACTATTTTTATATTAATTTCAAACAAACTAGATCATTTTTTTTTCCTTTTCTTTTTCAATTTTACCCAACTTCGATCATCCATTGATTTGACTCTCAAGTTTCCCTCGAACCAATAAAAAATCAACGCAAAGAATCTTCTTCTGAAATTAGTTCAACAGAAACACGTTGTTTTTCTTTTCTTTTCTTTTGCCTAATGCTTTTGATGTTTCTTTTTAACTAAGTAATATCACCAAACTCAGACGCTGGTGAGTTTTAAAACCCCTTGTAGTAGCGCCAATTCAGTTATGTAGCCAATAAGTATCCGATTTATATTACTTTCTTCCCATCCGTTGCCTTTAAATTGAAATATATGGAAGCTCCAAATCTCCACTCACATTTTCCCAGCCATATATCTTCTACGGCCTGTTGCAGCATCTTGGCAAGCTCACTTGCAATACACAGGGTGTCCCTCCCATCGGAAACTCCATCGGTCAATTGTAGGAAAGCTATAATTAGGATAAATCGGAAAATTCGGTAGCATACCAACGTCTATTTGGGGCCATTCAACTAAAATTACAACTATAAATTGTCAGAAGCTGAAGTGCACATACTTTTCAATATAGTAAACACAAGTAAGAACAAAATTGCTCAGTACATGAGTAGGTTTTAAATTCCTGAACAGATGTGTGAGTGATTTTAATTTGCACGAAACAGTGTAACAATGATACCTCCAATTTAAACACTCATCCACCCTGAGATCCAAAAAACTAACGCTATGATTTTATTTTAGAGACGTATAATTCCGAGCAACTCTTTTGCCTATGGTAAAACATTATAAATTCTGTTGGTTTTTTTATATTAGAATACAAGTAATTATGGGGGTACCAATAGCTTGCTGAACTCGATACATTGTTGCATTTGAATATCAATGCTGTATTCAAACTTTCAGATATTATAAGTGCATTAAAAATAGTACTGGGCTCAATATTGGACCCTGAGGAACTCCAATATTTACATCCGCACAATCTCACTTCACTATACATATGTCATATGATAGACTAATATATTGAATCCTACCCATCAAAAAGGAATGGACCCAATCGAGAGCATTTAACTAATAACAGTTAAATGGTAATATTTAGTATGCTTTTGCTGAGATACTTTGTATAAGCATCCTTAATCCACCATGGACCGTGAAACAGTCACCGCCCGCAACGCTTTTATTGGCGGTATAAAATTCAATCTGGCGACTGCTCGCAACCTGTAAATTACGTCAACGACGACGCGGCACAATCCTCGAGGGCGACCGCGACTTTCCTTGATTAGATATGGTAATGCGATGCCCACAGATCAAGGGAGGCGCGGAATGGCTTCGCCCGTGCCGGGGTATCGCTGCTGTCGATCCCGTCACCGGCCTCGTCATAAACAGACCGCCATTCAGGCACAGTCCGCTTATTAGTCGGAGAAAATAAGGAGAAAAGTCTTTGTCTACCAATTTTGTACAAGTAGAATAACCCTGGAGTGATAAATTTTATTTTTAAAGAACAGCCGAGAATGTGTTCCCGTATGTTTGCAAAAACTTAATCAGAATATGAAATTTCAGTCCTATTGTTTAGATGTTAACTTGGGAGTACCACATGGCTTCATTATGGGCCCTATTCTATTTATTTTCATATTAATCAAGTGCACTCACTGCCATATGCTGATATATCATTCATTATTTCAGATGAAATAAGTTAACTACCACAAGGAATTAGGGAATATTACTTAATAAACTCAAATAATATGACATATAACTAAAAAAACATGGCTTACTCACGTTGACTTCCTTAGTTGTTCACTGACTAGATCCAATTGTCCACTTTGTCGTCACTTTCTATAAACTATTAAAAGAATTTTGGAAAAAGCAAAATCGGATAGGGGAAAATATAAAGGAAATAATATATCAAAACATAGAGCTAAGTCTTGGGTCAAGAATAAGTTGGAATTGGACACTGAAAGATGTAACTAAAGAAAGGGAAGAGAAAAATATAGAAACAGTGCAAGATGAGTGAAGGAAGATCTAGGAGAAGATCGTCAGATGAAGTATTGTGAGGAAGCGGTTTCATCTGGATTACCAACATAAGGGAGGAGTTTTAATGGATAAAGATTCCCCAGGTCCTTGCGCAGTTGAATCTTAGCGCAGAACTTGTGACAGAGTGTTGTTGTTGTTGGAAGGCGGCGCGGTTACCCGCAGCACTCAGGTCTTTCGACCCATTGTGCCTGCCGCTAGTCGAGAGCTATTGGAAGAGACCCGTGCTATGTGCATAGGCCAACGCCCGTTCTAGGTGAAGCTCTCTAATGTCCTGGGGCAGGAGAAACGCTGCACCCAGATGTTTGTGTCTCTCGACCATGAGGCAGGTACAACGACAGAGGATGTGAATGGAGTCCTCGTCATCGTGTCCGCAAAACCTACACCTTCTGGTGTCACTAAGATCGATAGTGTTAAGGTGCTTGTTGAGATGTCCGTGACCTGTCACCACTCCTGTGACAATCCTTATGCTGTTACGACTTAGCGCAAATATTGATCGAGTTGCGCTCGACCAAGGTCCTTCAATTAAGAGCCTGGCTTGGCGCGGCCCAGTCCCGTTCGACCATTCTTCCTCTGATCTTTCCTTGATCCAGTTTCCAATAGACCTTGTTACATAACTAGGCGGAAGCCCCAGTACTGGTTCGGGCCCTGTAAGCTGTATACTTGAGCCCCTTTTAGCCAGTGCATCGACCAGTGGCAAGGTGTACCATAAAAAATGTTGCACACTGCATTTTTGGTACACTAGTCAAATATATTGGCTAATTATAAATAAATACACCGAATTTACATCTATAGAAGTTGCAGAAGTTTTATGAAACTGGATAGCATCTGCGCAAAGATAGAATTACCTGTATTTTGTAGCATTTAGCAATTCAAATCAAAAAATAGAAAAAATACTTTGAAGTATATAAGAAAAACTAAAAAAGTTAGCTACCTTAGCATATTTATACTAACTTTGTACATTTTGCTTCACGTTCCGAAGTTATCGCCTTACTTTCTCGGACTATTTGTCACAGGGCTCCACGATCAAGGCGCAGCAATTTATAAACGTATGACACATGGGCACGGGTTGCTTGTGTTCTTATTTTATCTCTTCGATTTCGAGTGCACGGCCGTATTGGAAAATTTAATTGGATCGGCCGATAGTCGCAGTCCGCCTGGAATTTTAATTAAATTGAATTACTCTGGGATTGTATCTTCATCTGTTCTCCTAGAGGACAAATGAACCTGGCCGTATGGACAGTCTGATTAAGCTAGCTCTGCCAAGGGCAAATTTAATGGCGAACTCGGTGACGGTTTCATAGAACATACCACCCTGAAGATTGTCAATTCAACTGCCAAAAACGTACTTTTCTAGAGATAGGTACAGGGTGATCATCTTCGGTGCATCATTAAACTTTATGCACAGTACCTAACTTTCATTAACAAATAATTTGGTTCATTTGGAGATACGAAAAATGTTTTTTGTAACACATTTCGATTTTTGCCTATAGATGGGTTCCTTTTAAAGAAAGCAAACAAGTTCCATTCATATTCCTCATCTCACCTCATTTAAGTTGGACCGGGATAGGATCATAGGATAACCCTCGATCTGGTCCGTCGAAAGCCAGTACCCCACGCATACATTGTCGCCCTTCAAAAGGAGTTCTAAAGGAATTCAGTTGATGGATTATAAAGGTAGAAACACCACAAGAAATAGATAGTGTTATAGAGTGCTACTTCATCGGTATCATCGAGGAGGAAAGTCAGTTTCTCCATGACAAAGATTTCATCTATAAGGCTGATAGGTTGCTAAAACTGAATGTGGGTTCCGATAAGTATCCTATATTCCAGACTTGGCTCCCAGCGACTAGTCCCTATTATCAAAACGTAGAATTGTTTTGACAAGGCGAAGTTTACGACGATGAAGAGATGAAAGTCACCAGAGCAATATCATTCTTATTTTTCAATCAAAAGTGAAGAATATATCTTTTTAAAAGGTTTGGAGTTGTCATCAAATAAATGTATTAAGTGTAAAGATGTATATTGAGAGTAACTATATTAAAAATAATGTGTTCTCGTACTTTTATTTAATTACAATATGTATATGAGCGCTTATTGTTTCATATATGGTATTATCATTTCTAATGTCTCCAATGATTTCAAGGATTGCGCAATCTGTGAATTTTTGTACTTACCTACCTGTTGATTACATAAACTATTATTATTAACTGCCATCGTTCAATTGATACTCTTTGTCCTATTGAAACTAATATACAGCCTTATTCAGAACTTATCTCTAAAACTTTGAGGATATGTGCATCCTTAAATAAGAAATAATTAGAAGGCTTAGGATTTCCCGTAAACAATGTTTAAAGTTATACCATTATAAAGGACTACGTAGCTGGGCAACTGTACTTCAACACATCTGACGTGTACTTTTCTACCACATTCCTAAGAATGTGATAAAAACAATAAACACGTTTTTGTCTGGAACGCCTGGTTAAAACCGAACGAATAAAGTTGAAGTGGGGATAATATCTCATTGTCTATGAGTCGTCCAAATATATAATACTACTATACCGCGGGTAGAGGCCCAAAAATTCCGAAAACAACACGGCGCCGACATACAATCTCTATCCTTATCGAGAGTACCTTAGTCAAATATGCGTATGCGCACGAATTTCGCGACATCCAATAAGCATGCAGCATAAATACTGCATCTCTGTCTACCGACTTCTTTTAAAAAAAGTTGAAAGTTGAGAAGTCTGTCAGCCTATAAACAGTGTGTCAGCTTCCGTAACCATGGAGATTGCGCATGCGCAAATCGAACAAAGGGTCTCTGGAACAGTATGGCACTATATCTTTTGTCCTTTAATGTTTTCGGAGAAACCGCTTATGGGCTAACATAGAAAATACGCGATATAGTAGTATTATATATATAGAGTCGTCAGTCTATGTGTGTCGCACTCGCGGGTATTTTATTTATCTTAGGAGTGATAAACTGTAAAATTTTCAAAATGGCTTATGTGTACAGTAATGCTGAGTTAATGGACTGTTACCAATGGATTATTAATTACGAGTTAGATTTTGTGAGTGGTTGTTGCAGCAAAATGCTGAAAATCCCCAATTTACTGCTGATGTACTAGTTACAGATGAAGTTTTGTTTACTCGAAATGGAATACACAACATTCACAATACACACGTTTGGGCACTCGAAAATCCGCACGCAATTCAACGAAATCACTTCCAACACCGTTTTTCGAACAGCTTTTGTAACAAGGTATTTGCAAATTTTTTATAAATTTCATGTTTCTAATACCTAGTAATCAAGTAGCGCAATTCTTCAAAATTAATGTAACAAAATTTTATTCGTTTTAAAAACACGTCACTTTGGTCACATCTATCTATCTTTCAGTTTATTTTAAAGTAAAAACGCTGCAAATCTTTTTTGCGCCGGGTGTCGGTATACTCTCAGAACTTCCGAAGTTTTTTTTGTGCTAGCCAGTTTGCATTGTCAATCCCAAGGTCACTCCATTACGGTGAACCAGTATCCAGCGGCGTGCAATGAAAAACTTTTAAATAGTTTTAAGACCCCGCCAAAAAAATTTTTTTTGCACTGGCACATTTGTACATGTATGTTGAACATCCCCAAATTTTATTATGGATCTGTTCTGAATAACCCTGTATAGTTGACGTTTTTAGTGACAATTTTAACAGAACCATTTATGTTTTGTGTCCGCATCGTAATTTCACTTCAAATTAATCATCCATGTAAATAAATTTGAAATATTTCCTAATATAATAATAACAATAACTTGACAAAAACTATTAACCACCCAGGTTGTTATTAAACAAAAGCTATACCTACTGCATGCACTACAAAACAAAAACAGAACTCATCCGACAGCCTTTCCCTTGGTCTGCAACCACCGCCTCCTCCGTGTTTATTGCACAATGGCGTGCGATGTCCGAAACAATCGCGCCAGTTCCGAGAACGGCCTCCTCTGACGGCTCGATTTTACGAGGTGCGATAAGCATCCACAGGCGCCAATCCCCGACACTGGTAGGCCGTCGGAGGAACGGTGTTTCGGCTGTTTCGGCGGCTATCTCTGCATCTCGGACCGATAAATCGTCTGGGCGAGCGAGAGCTTTTCCGAAAATCTGAGTTTTAGTACTTAATTAGTGCCTACCGTGTCGGAAGCACGGATTCTTGCTGCCTTCGATAGAAGATCTGGCTGGAGGCAGTCACACGTCAAATTAGTTGGTCAGTCGTCCGTTCAAGACAACAGAACTTCAGTTTAGGACAATTTTTTGGACCTAAATACATTTGTAAATTGTTCGAAAACACAATAGAAGAATTAGAAAATATGCCACTAAAAGACAAAGTTAAAACTATTATTATTATAGATACCTAAAGTCAAGACCAGAATTAAGCAAAGTGGAATGACCGGAAAAAGAGATGATCTGTGTTGTCACATTTATTTCTAAAGTATTCTTATTTAAAACAGGAAACGTATTAATTACCTTATTTACCCATTTTTTTACTTGTCTTTAACGTCCCTTATCCCTATTGTACTTTATTAAAGCAAACACTATGTTTAATTTGTCTTTTACTTAATAATATCAAGGCATTTCCGAATATGTGGCAACTGCGAAAGTCGTAAAGTTGACGACAAGCGGTTCATCCTTATTTAACATACATATTTTCTTTCATTTACGCTTTCTTTTCTCTGAGCTTCAACGACGTTGATTGGTCGAATCAGGAACCAACAAGCGACTGCGCTCGAGGTAGTAGAGAAACAGTGGCGTGAAGTTGGGTTATTTCGCGCGCATTTCTTAACGGTAAAAATTTGTGGTAAAATTATCAGTGTATTTATTCTTTGTGTCGGTGTTAATACTTATTTGTGTTAGTTAAAAAAGTGGAAATGCATATACTAGAAGTATTCTATAGAATAGTATACGAGTATATATTAACTGAAATGTGCCCAATGGTAAAACAGAATACGCACGCCCTTGCATCACCGCATTTTACCAGATCGGCGAGGTCATTGCATCTACTTAATGGTAGGTGCTTAATTCTGGTCTTTACTGTATATAGTTGAAATTTGATAACACACGTGCTTTCTAAACGATTTCGGATTCGATCACGAGTTTTGTGTTTCTAATTTTGTTTTTGCAAGTTTTCTCATTGTAAAACTTTTGATTGGGAAAAAAACTTAATATAAATTATAATTTAAGATAAAATAATTGTTTCATAGGGAGGAAGATATATTATGGAGTAAATGTACCTACATAGCAAACTACCATCCCATTCTGCAATTTTCAAAAGTCCTGACTCATAAAATATAATTTATTTTCTGTACTTTCAAAATAAAATGCCATTGACGATAGATTATCTATCACAAAAACGTTAAATTCAAACCTAATGTACACTGGGAAAAAGTCTTATTTATTATCCAAGTGTTTGGTGGTAAATTTGAATACCCAGAAATATTCATTTCAATTAGCTACACTTATGGTTTCTTTATTAACTTTAATTGTTATAATTTTACTATTTTGACAACCAAAGTATTATAATGCTTCAATTACTAAAAATATTATGAGAACCACAACAATAAATATAAATAACCCGAAAAATATAGCTGCAGCTATTCTAATATTTGTGGAAGAAATATTGCAAGAGTGTGCTCGACTGTCGCCCCCCTTGCCTGAAATAATCAGTTCCATTCCTTCAACAGTTTTACTAATCGCATTCCCCTTCGAACACACTTCACGTGAACTTTTTAGGTAATAAACCCATCGCCCAATCATAAACACATCGCACAGGGGCCGTTTGGGAAATTAAAACCGGATAGGCATCTAGCGAGGTGCAGACAGTGGTGCGAGTAGTGCGTGAGAACCAAACAGCGCAAATAAGAAACACCACCCGCTGCATAATGATTTTGCAGTTCGCCTTAATTTACGACACAATATCTCCACGGGTAGCTGAAACTTAAATACCTGAGGATAAACATTAACCGGCAATGGTAGGCGTGCGGGATGGTCTCTCAACAAGCGCCGGTCGGATATATCCACCAATTTCGTTCAATGTTGCAATCAGAACATAAACGAAAGACTGTCTCTACAATATAACACTGCACTGAACATCATCAGTATCACATTAACATCATCTGCAGATGATTAGAACAAATTTGGCACATTAATAAACATAGTATATAACATATACCAAAGAAATTGTGGCTTAGTCATCTCAAGAAAACTGCGACACAGCTGTTGATAATTATATATATTTTTGATACCCCTTGAAGGGTATTTTGCTGCTATTACAATCTGATCAAAGGGAGATCAATGAGTAATTTGGTTCTATCCTAATTTAACTAAAGTTGAACATCTTAGAGCTAAAGTCTTACTCACTAGTGTACCTTAGAGTCTGGTAACTTAAATACACTAAAACTAACTTGTAACACTAACCGCACAATACTCTGCTTTTATACTGATATAATCAGTTCACTAACTCAAAGGGCTTAACCCTCTCGAGCCTTCTTAATATGTTACTGTTGTTGAGGAGCTAGATGACCACGATGTTCACATGTTGATGGAGTCGTTGTTCGTGAGTCCTTGCATATTTGGTAATTGTCTGCTCTACAGTGTCCATCTGAAGATCTCGATGAAGGTCGCTGTTTCTGATGTACTAAGGCGCTTTAACGATGTTTCACAGTACTTTGATATATTACTCTTACTGGCACAGCCCCAGAGCTGTATTCCATAGGTTCATACTGGCTTGAGGATTTGTTTATCCTCAAGCCATTTGTTTTTAAGTATTATAACAGAATTTTGGATGATTATAATATCTTCACTCCTCATTGTGATCACAAGAATTAACCTGAAAGTTAGAGACTTGCCTGGACACGCCTAGAGGTATTCTGTCCAAACTTGTATGTACAGTTGGTTGCTAACCCATATCTTCATGTAAGCCTTTATACAGGGTACGAAAGTACAGTAGTTCAGTGGTCTGGTACAATATGAAAGAAGATCCTTGTGCAAGGCAGTTAGACAGAGATATAACATGTCTATAGATGGCATTCTTTAGATCTTATTTTATGAGCTACGCCTACTGACTAGTGAAGCCGCATGTGAACGCCCCAAGCCAAACCACGTGTACACTCCCCCTCTACTGTCCCTATTCAGGTCGCGGTCCTATTGGACACCGCACAAACCCCTTCTCCCTACTTTCAAGTGACATATTCTGTCGCGATCATGAAACAATGTAAAATGTAACCGTCTTTGTCTCTTCTTTCTCATGTCTATTAGCTTATTCTGTTTCTCTCATAACAGAATCACGTTTACAGAATTAAATAAGTTACCCCTTCCTCGACCACGTGCCACGCTTCCTATTCCGCCCTCCTCACCCGTCTTAGGTACCGCTCGGTACCCAGACACAGTGACTCACGTTCGATCTGTAACGTGTTGTGTGCGATTGAAATAGAGTGAGAAAAACAAATTATTAATGCTTTATTTTTATTTACCTACTAGTGTTATACCTACTTTAATGTTTTAATGTCCATCAAACCACTAAACTAGTTAATAAATTTTTAGATATCCTATTTTGAATTTTGGCAAACCAGTGTGTCTGTGGTTGAACAGGTTAGCTGCTGGCCTATGCGAAATACCTCTGTATAAGCATTACCATCTATATGGGTCGAGACGAGAACCTAATAAAATTACGTTAAGTTTGGTTAAAGGCGTATTAAAGTCTTTCGCTTCCGACGAAAACAATACTTGGGTTGATAAATGTCGGGGCCCCCATCGAACCGAACGGTCCCACTATAAATACTGCAAATTAAACACCGCTATCTCGTTTGCGCAGAGTTCAGCAAACTTTCTGTAAAAGGTATTTGGTTCCCGAAGTTTCCACTAATCCATATCTACTTGTGACATAATTTTTACACTGATAACTTGTAACAAATATAGAAAAAGAAATCCATATATTATATTAAAACGCGTCGATTCTGTCTCGCTCTAAATTCCGTCGCCGAATCGACAAAGTTTCAAAGCTATCTCCTCCGAGGGGGGATCGCGGGGCGATCCCCGCGGGCGACCGTTCTGTCCTTTCTCCAATGCGTAGGGGTATTTTCGTCCCGTTTCCTACGCGTTTTCCCAATTTAAACGCCTTTTCAAAAAACCTCTGCAAAATTTTCGTCGATCGCCGTTCGGCAAGAGATGCGGCTAGCTCCGGCGTTTGTCCTCGCGCCTAATGGTCCCGTCACACCTGCCGAAATCCCGACTTTTCGCGGGACTCCCTAGACCCTTTTTCCAATTTTACGGCTTCGAGAACTGCTTCACCTGAAAATTCCGTCCTTTCTCTAATCCTTTGAGATTTTTTTTCGAGAACGTACGTCGACTCCTTCTACGTCTATTTCGTCTTCGAAAATCTCGAGTCGCGTCCGTCTCAACTTCTTTCTCATTTCATCTACCAATGTGAGATTGCACTAACGAGACAAGCACCTCCCACGAAAACTGTCAAATTAATTAAACTTCAGATAGGTTATTTTCCTACGAGAAATATTGCTAACGGAATCGATAGTACTGACTGTCAAACACTTCTGATTACCAAAACACTGAAGCGAAATGCGTTTCCAATTAGGAAATCGGTAAAAATTGTTTTTTCAGGTTGACACGTACAGTTTACATACTTAGTATCCTACTACGTCTCAAGGTAAACATTTGACAACAGGCGTGGTAGCACAATGGGAAAGTCGTAGGATTCAAAACTTCATAATGCTGATTTCACGAGTTCGAGTCATGCTGGAGGCAAACTTTTTTTTTACTTTTTAATTGTAATTATTTATTAGTATTAGTATTTCGTTATTCTGTTTCATTATCCGTAGCTTTTGTTCTTTCTGCACGTAAAGTTTGGAATTAATTCGTTCATTAAGGCAGTCTGTTAAATTCATCATTTTAGCTTATCTACATCTACATCTACAGTGAAATATCTACAATATTTTTGGTCCCATTGATGAAATTGATAATAATGTTTGCTTAAAAATAAATTCTACTTTCAGTACTTAAAAAATTATGATGTTTTACCATCAAGAATATAAGAAATAAGAATATTCATCAAAATATTAAGAAATTATTCAGATTTATTTAGTATATTTAGTATAATTACATCGTCATTCCAGATACAAAATTTCTTTAATATGTATTTTCTTAAAAATAATATTACTTCAGATGCATTTGTCACACCAAGGGTGACCCCAGACCACAGGCCTGGACCCCCGGTAGGGCTGGAAATGGGAACGAAAATCGCGAAAGCGATTTTCTCCCATTTCTAGTATGATAAAAATAAATGTGCCTGGGAGTGACTCAAGTGACTCTATAATGGAACTAGAACCACTTTCAAAACCACCGAAAACTCTACAGCGACTGGTCATATATTTCTTGTTATTTAAAAATGTTTGGATCTTCTGGATGGTAAGTCTTTTCCAAAAATCCGGTTTCCGAGTTCTCCATACAGAGAATTGAAACTGTTATACAAAAACACCGCAGTTATACAAAATCGTATAAACAAATATCTCAGATACTTTATTTGTTTCACAACAGATACGTGTTCTTTGGAAGAATGCCATAAAGCTGTCCCTCAAAAATGTCACCGCGTTGACAAAACGGTAGTTGCAGGGGCGCTATTGTTCCTCGAGCCATCACCAATTAAACAGATCCCAACACGGAAAGGGGCGCCGAATCTGACATGTCCGTTTAGTTTCAAGCCTCAAGCCTGCCTTTCCTGGTCTTCGGATGCCAAATTACGCGGCCCAGATGGGTATCGCCAGCTTGTTAACTAAATTGCTTCACTTTGTCTCGATACCGACGCGATAAGGTAAATTAATAGTTTCTACTTAGAAGAGCTTCGCAGGCAGATAAAAATTCAGCCGCTATAAATAAAAGGGGCGATCTGATAGGGGTGCGAAATGTCTTTAAGGTGGACTTTAATTGCTATACTTGAATGGCTTGAGTTTTTAATTAATTTTGACCCCGCGTTACTTTTTCATCAGCTTGGATTTTCTTGTCTTCAATTTGAAGGGGGAGTTTAGTAGGGGTCGTGATAACAGGGTTTAACTATTTTACCAGTTTCATTAAATGCTGTCGTTGAAAAAGTTGTAGCCATTTATTGCCTTTACTTATTGGCACATTTTCCGTGGAGTAGCTGTTTTCGGCATCTTCAAATAAATAAGAAGATTGTCTTCCTCAAAGACAATAGAAGTCCTTATTTGCCTGTTAATTTGAAGATAATTATCAGACAGATAGTAGCAAAGACCCAAAGAGGGCACTACGGTGTGTTTCTCACCACTACTAACATTCACGATGCCCCTTAGGCGATCATGTTGCAACATCGTTCATCGATTCCATTACCTAAGGCACTCTGACGAGCGCATAATAAGCGCGAAACCGGTCAGTGTCTGGTGGTTAGTCTCGGTGAAGACAAGAGCAGGTCGCTATCCGTCTGTCAACTTGACAATAACTGTCAGACGGATAGTAGCAAAGATCCAAAGAGGGCACTACGGTGTGTTTCTAAAATTCTCTATTTAGTCGTATCTGTGAATAACTGACGTTGCATTTCATCAACGAATAGATTCGATAAAGTGCTTTCGAAAAGTAACGAACAAATTCATTATTTTAGAAATTGAGAAGTTTTCGAAAAAATCCCCTGACACGTCGATTTTGTTTTTAAAAAAGGCACTTTTGACATACGACCCATATTTGTGACGTCATCGTTGTTCGAGATATAACGTCATCGACAATTTTTTTAAAGACAATTTGAAAGAGCGTATCATTCTACATTCTACAAAATTTTATTTTCACAATACTGACAATGATAATGATTATGTAAAAAATCGACCAAATTAAATGTTTAAATTGTGCAACGTTGGCTGCCTGACAGTAGCCAAGACGATTAATAAATTCTTTTTGGACATTATCTATAACTTCAGGAGGTATACGATGTATCTCGTGACGAATTCTTGCTTTTAAATCTTCTAAATTAACCGGTCTAGTAACGTATACTTTGCTTTTTAAGTATCCCCACAAGAAATAATCTAGGGGAGTCAAATCAGGCGATCTGGCTGGCCACTCAATCGGCCCCCTTCTCCCTATCCAACGATTCGGGAACAGCTCATCTAAATAAACATGGACAGGTGCTGCATAATGGGGAGGTGCACCATCTTGTTGAAAGAACATGTCATTTCTTGGAAGATCGCGTCCCTCTATATCTGGATATAAAGTTATTAGTGCAGGAATGAGGTCGTCTCGAAGAAAATCCAAATATCTTGCACCAGTTAGGTTGACGTCAAAGAAATAGGGACCCAGAATTCTTCCGTCGACTATGCCGCACCACACATTTACTTTCTGGAGACTTTGAGTGTGATACTCCATCATCCATCGGGGATTCTCGGTAGCCCAATTAGGGCAGTTTTGCCTATTGACATGGCCGTTCAAAACAAACGTAGCCTCGTCTGAAAAAATTACGTTTTTTACGAAATTATTATCATTATTGCGTAGCTCTTGCATTTGCTCGCAGAATTGATTTCGCCGATCAAAGTCGTCTTCAGACAGCTCATGAACAAGGCATACCTTATAAGGATGATACTTTGCTTTTTTCATAATTTTGTGAACTGTGGATGCTGCCATATTGAAATCAGAAGCCAATTGGTTAAGTGTTGAGTGATGATTTTCTTGTATTGCCAACAAAACATTAACCCCATCATCTATTGATTTTGACGGTCGACCAGATTTAGGAAGATCACGAACATGTCCAAAGTTACGGTATTTAGACTCAATATTGCTTACCATGCTTTCGCTAATGGGATGTCAATCAGGATGAGTTTCATTGAACAATTCAACTACTTCTCTTTGGGTGCGCATCCTGTCTCCAAATCCGATCATGCAAAGAATTTTAATTCGTTCTCGTTCAGTTAATTTAACCATTTTTTTTTTTAAATGACAAAGTTACTACACAATAAACACTTCAAACGCAGTGCTTTTGCCAAACAAAAGATAAGAACTAAAGAAATAACTCAAAAAACAGAAAAAACTATTTAATAAAGTACGATTTCAATTTTTTATTTGACAGCAATAAAAAACATTCTCGGTCGCTAAGGCTACTGTCAGGCAATTATATTATGATATATGATATGTTCAGTATACCTCAGGGTCCTTACTTTGGACTCCTGTTATTTAATTTATAAATTAATGATATTTCCAGTTATTTTGTCAGTCATCGTAATGATATAAAAATACCATTCTATTAGTCCTCTTCTCGGTAGTTAAATTTAAGTATATAAATGAATATAAAAAGGTTCACAGAAAAAAACAGTGAAATACCTTCGCCAGATACGTCAGCCAATTGTCTGTATTCGCCTTTTCTCGGTTCTTTAAGTATCAAGTACGTACTAGAGCTATCAACATCACTTTCGTAAGCAGATACCTACCTTGAAAACAAACGCTAAACCTGCAAAAACACCACCTTACGACTTCGAAGAAAGCCAATACCCAACATTATGGATCAACACGTATCGGCCGCAATAACATAATATAAAAAATCGAGCCGCATTGTTAGTTGTTAAGTCTAGAGCTCGATGCGAATACATACTTGTAGTTATAATAGTATAAATGCTGGGCTGTCCCATATGAGATGTTTAGTAGGTAATAATAGATGTTACACAGGTCGAAGCTGTTTTATTGTCAGTGGTCGAAGAAATGTTTTTTGAATAATTTCGTGTAATGTCGACTGCCGCGGGAAACAATATTTATAGTTATGGCTAGACGGTCAATTGTAATTTTATTATTTGTTTTATAAAATACTCGGAACGCAGACGGAAAAATGCAGGAGCAGTCTCGAAGGAAGTTCCTGTCAAAGCTGAAGAGTTTGAACATCATACAGACATAGTTGAAACACTGTAAAAGACATTTTCACTAAACACACTAACATCATCTAGAAATAATTAAATAACAGGTAATGTTCCTAACGACATTACCTGTTAACTACCTGAAAACAATTACCTAGAATATTTGGTTGAAAAAACATTTGTGAGAGTCGATAATCCATCAAATGATAAGCAGAAACAATACGAAACAACCACCACAATGTTTAAGTGAAAATGTTTACCTGGTTTATATTCTTATCAAGTCATTAAACAAGGCTCCACCAGGAGTTACTACTCTTTTTAAAAGACCCAGTCCACCAGTTAGCATTCACAAGTGATATTAGTCCTGATTATTATTACAATATTTTTTTACGATCAGGATTTACTTTTTAATATGCTCTCCACTCCACTTTTTGTAGAGTGGTAAGGATCTTTCACTTGCCTAAGAACATAATTAAGTATAACTGCATTCGACTGCGTTAATCATCAGAATTTATTGAATAAACTCTCAACATCCGGTATTAGAGGAGGTGCTCTCGACTGGATTCGCTGCTTTGTGATGGGTAGGAGTCAATATGTTAGTCTATCGAGTCATATGCATAGAGTTAATTCTGATCGTGCGGTTGTAAATATTGGAGTTCCACAGGGGTCAATATTGGGTCCAGTAATATTTTTATTATATACCAATCAAGTTGATACCCTGACTTCTGAAGCGTTCTTTACCATGTACGAGTATGTAGGTGATATGTCCCTTATAATATCTGACAATCTTGAGATCCAAAAGTAGTTGGTACTCCCATAATTCCTTCCATTTTAATATAAAAAAACAGAATTTATAAGGTTTTATAATAGGCAAAAGAGCTGTTGAGAATTACAATTAAACATGTGCCTCTTACACAAAACAACAGCGTTAGTTTTCTGGCATCATTGTTGCACTGTTTCATTTAAATTAAATTCACTCACATAGATGTTTAGAAATTTAAAAATTTCTACCTAAGGCACAACTGTTGTGTGTATATCATTGTCAGGCTAAATCTATAATAAGATAGGGTGCGTGTTTCCGGGGCAATTCTACCTTACCATCGATGGTATTTATTGCTCAAAAGCGAATACTTCGATGTATTGAAGGTGTTAGTGGAACTCCACCAAGTCGGTAGTGGCAGCCGACTCTCTAGCTAGGGAGGGTGCTGCTTCTGAATTTGTCGGACCAGAACCGGTGCTTGGCATATCCTCGAATACTGCCAAAGCAACGCTCTTGACCTGGGCTGAGCTGCAAATCCTCCAGTACTGGCAGGAACTACCACGATTAGTTCATTCGAAGGCGTTTACAATAAACCCTTTAAAAACAAGAACTAGAAAACGCAGGTTTCACCTACGGACTCTAATGGCCTATACACGGGTCACTGCCGTTTAAAATATCATCTGTGCAAATTCGGCCTAGCCGAAGATGATGAGTGCCGCCTGTGCTTAGAAGATGATGAAACGGCAGAACACATATTGTGCACCTGCCCCGCTGTGGAAAGGATCAGGTACACATTATTTGGCAAAAGACAACTTCTGCCAGAGGATATGAATAAGTTCTCACCCAATAAGGTGATCAGCTACATTAAGAAGCTGGACCTGTTGGGTGAAATATAAGTAGGTGTGAGCCACAATAGAGACCACATGGTCGCGGTGGAGGGTCTGGTTTTCGGCCCACTCACTTTTGAACCTAACCTAACCTAGTGGGATTCACTCATGTAAATTTGTAAAAAGTATAATTTATTAACTCTAGCAGATTTATAAATATCAGGCCACTAGAATGTGGAGGCGGGCATCGCGGGACTTCCCTGCACGGTCACCCATCCAAGTTCTAACCGCGGACCACGCTGCTTAGCTTTTATATCGATGATGTGCACCCAAAGTCTCTAACAGCGGCTTGCTCGGTGGTGCTTTGAATTATATATAAAGTACAAACGCAACTGAAACATAAGTGCCTAGTGAACATTTACTGAACTATGTAACATCCGTTATTGAACACCCAGTATAATAGTGTAATAAATCCGACGTGCGGACGTGTAACATTCCGCATGTAATTAAAGATTTTTTGACGAAATCCGAACCTGTCGGCCGTCGCGCGTATAAAATACGTCGTGCGAACAGTAATGATACTTTCATAAATCTCCCGAAAGGCAAAAAGAGAAGAAGCGGACGCCAAGGCAAAACGTATGCAAATTCCAAGGCATTTAGCGTATCAGATAAGGCGTTTACCAGAAAATTTATATTATCTCTGACAAAAAGGCCGTGCATGCTTGTCAAAGCCGTTCATTCTGCCCGCTGACTGCTGCGACGGGCCTGATTAAGATATGATATCTCCAACATTAATGGAGGTCTGTAATTTAATTATGGCTGTATTGCGACAAATAATGTACACTGTAGACCTTGTGAAAGAATCTGTTGAAGACGAAAAAATAATATTTAAATTTCTTTATTTAATACACTCCTCGACAATTAAAAAAGAACTTTCTACAGTTCCTGAACTAGTATCATTGTACGTATACACGGTGTTACATTTAATTTTGGCCACCATTAGGATCTAGGAAAAGGTAAAGGATAACGGTAAACTTATTACCTTCGACTATTCTAAGGATATTTTATCCTTTGATGATTTTTGAAAAAGCGCTTTGTTGCGAAGATATAGGGCGAAAAAAATTTTCAACAAATCCAATTTTGGTATTTTTCACATTATTAATGTAGGTGAAATAAAAGTATGGCGTACTACATTGGACGTAGGACTTGCTGATGGCAATGCATTAGAAGCTAGGCGACTGTACATTGAACGATTTCCTAACCACATTGCTCCCCATAGAAAAATCTTTCAAAGTATTCATCAATGTCTTCGAGAAACGGGAACATTGAAGCGAAGTGGAGGACCAGGAAGGCCAAGGACTGTAAGAACGGTAGATGTAGAAGAGAATGTGCTGGACATGATAGAAGAAGATCCAGGTACTTCTATGCGAAAAATTGCAAATACTTTGAATGTAAGTAATTGGACTGTTTGGAAAATTCTGAGAGATAATTTGTTGTACCCATACCACATTCAACGCGTTCAGGCACTTCTTCCTGAGGATTTTGCTCCACGTATTGCATTTTGTCAATGGCTTTTTCACACATTGGTTTAAATCCCTCAACTACTTACGCTGATTCTTTTTACCGATGAAGCCAGTTTCTCGCGAAATGCAATAAGGAATTTCCACAATAACCATGTGTGGGCTGACGAAAATCCACATGAGATTTCTGAAGATCGGTTTCAACATCAGTTCTCGTTGAACGTTTGGGTTGGAATTGTGGGTGACTGGCTAATTGGACCGGTATTTCTACCAGGAAGACTTGCCGGCGAAGTATACTGAACTTTTTGGAACAAACGCTACCTCAGTTTTTGGAGGATGTACCATTGACTACAAGACAGGCAATGTGGTTTACGCATGATGGTGCACCACCTCCTTTTAGTGTAGTTGCTCGAGAGTTTTTAACAGCAACATACGGAGATCGCTGGATTGGTCGAGGTGGACCTCACATATGGCCTGCTCGATCCCCAGACTTAAACCCCCTGGATTATTTCCTATGGGGCCATCTAAAGTCATTAGTTGATACTAGGCTAGTGGAAGATGTGGACGATTTAACAGATCGGATAATTGCTAGGTGTAACTCAATAAGAAACGACCCTGGTGTTTTTGAAAGAGTTCGGGCGTCTATGAGGAGAAGATTGAATGGTTGCATCCGAGCTGGAGGTAGCCATTTTGACAATTCTTGTAGGTTCAGAAATGTTACATGTAATTTTTAGTAATAAATTGTTATTTGTTGAAAATTTTTTTCGCCCTATATCTTCGCAACAAAGCGCGTTTTCAAAAATCATCAAAGGATAAAATATCCTTAGAATAGTCCAAGGAATAACCTCTTGAATATTTGCCGTATGTTTAACTAACACCCTGTATATCTCTTGATATCCAGAGCGTAAATTACGCTATATTAAAGACTGCGAAAGATCGCTAATACATAGAAGGAATTACAGAAGCCCTAAATTTTAACCCCGTGGGACACAGCGTACATTTCCGACAAAAAACAATTTGCTATGACGAACCTATTCTGTTTGAACGAATGTGATGATCAGTTTTAAAGTCGCCTCCTATGTACTGATGATATCTATTCTTTTAACAGGTTATTTGGCGCACTGGAAGAAACCGTCGTTACAGTCGGTTTCGAGACCTCGTACGACACTTATAATTAATGCCAGTAATTAGTCTGCCTCCATAAAAATCCTGTTAAAATTTGTTTTAATATGAGGAGCGTGGGCCGTGGCACCATGGTTCTGGGAAAGCTCGTTCTCCAAAGTATTATGAAACCGTAAGGAGATAGGTATTTAAAAATAATTTATTTACTCGAGTGCACCATCTTCTGGCAATCTGATGTGTAAACAAGTATATAGTACGTTAATATACAGGATGATGGGGCATACGGTACTCATAAAAGTCAGAAGAGTTTCGTATAAACATGAAATCGTATATTCGTTCTCAAGATACAAAAAGGTGATGAACAAACAACTGCAAAAAACATGAAGACACATTGTTTTTGAAATTATTTATTTGATTCGAATAACACGTGGATGAAGGAAGGGTTTGGCTATTATTATCGGCCAATATAAAATGTGTAATCAATCTTTGTTACAAAATTGATGGTTTTTATTACTGGTTTTGTATATATTCAGTAAGACTATCACAAAATTAAAGCTTTGGCATATTTGAAAAGATACGAAATTCCACATGTAGAGTCTGCCTGTTTTACGACATCTATAGATGTATGGTTTCCCATTGGGTATATGGCACAAGAGGGAAGGGATATTAGTTTTATGAAGAGACAAATGTATATAACTTCTCCTTGAATTCCTGAGAGAAATATTTCAATATTTCGTGATTCGTCACTTTTGGGACGCCCTGTATAATCGCCATTGTTCACCAAACTGATACAGACATATATAGAATAATAGTTCTTTACCAAGATTCTAATTAATATTCACTTTCTTATTGGACTGTGAGCGCATTATTCAAAATCAGTGACCCAAAATATCTTTAATGAAATTTACACCTACTAAGGCCCCAAATATCGGAATGAAATTATGCACTTCAATTATAGGAGTAGGAATCTTGAGGGGACCCGCGTTAAACCTTGATTGTATTGTTTGTATCTTACCTACACACGAAATACTTATGATAAATAATGGACAATGAACAAGAGATGTTATAGTCGAAATTATGCAAATATGTATGTACTGGGTGATATACTGTTCTTATAATATAAACATCAGTCTTGCTTGTAAATGCTAAATGTTTAAAAAATGTCACAATTGATAACTGGGACATTATTAGTTTAGCGAATGGACATCATCAGACGTTGCAGAGGAATACAACAAAGTATTTTTAAAAGTAGAGCGCTGGATCTATCTTTTATCAATGGACGTTCTAAATAAAAGGTATCCAGGACACTTAATCTCTTTACGCGAAGATGTTGGGTGGCCTGCACGTTCACCCGATCTTGCTCCATGTTCATCTTACTAATTTCCGGTAGTATCTACTTTACTTGACATAGAGCATGCTTCACCACAAAGTATATACTCCATATTATCTACTTAACAAGTGTAGTACATTCTTTGTAGACCAGGCAAATCTTACTTTTTCAATGAAGTTTAAGGGGACATTTATTTTCCAATGGGAATCGATAGATTTTATGTTCAGGAACAAATATATAAAAATCCCAAAAAATCCGTTGTGAGCTAAAAATGTCATCTTGAAAAAACACGGTCGCCCCTTCAAATTTTTGAAAATGAAATATCTTCTTATCCCTTGGAGCAATTTTAACATTTTTTTTTATTTTTACAGGATTTTAAGCTTAAAACGTTAGAAAAAAATGATATTTTAATTTAGATATAACCAAGAATATAAATTTCCTAACAAAAAAACGAAAAAAACAAACTAACTTTTTTTAAATTTTTTTTTGACTTACTACATTTAACTTTTTAAATCACTAACTAACTTTAAATTCTAGTTAACTACAATTTCGCGAAGCTGAGCTGTTAAACACATTCTTACTGTGAAATTTGTTCCTCTATAGTTTTCGCCATGAATTTCGGGAGAACTGTACAATATAGAGTAAAATTGTACATACACTTGTTTGTAGAGCACAAAATATACTACAAGAAAGACTATGGGAGGGTATTATATGCACAAATATAAATACAAAGCAAGTTTTAAAAATGTGGGGTTTTATTAATACTATCAAAATTTTATTCTTTTTTTTTTCTTAACCAGTTTAATTTATTTACTTTTTATATATCAATACCTAATGCTTGCAGAAAATCAAACAATCTCCAAGTAAAAAGTATCCTTATCTAACCAAAACCTTACGTTTAAAGGATTGGAAAGTTAAAGACCATATATATCAAATATGCCAAAATGATGGCTTACGCAAATTTTAAAAAATATTTACATATGCTAGTTTATTATTGTCCATAGCATTGGGACTTTTATATTTAAAATACCTCATCATCTTAAATTTACCAATATTTAATTTTAAATAATTTAAATTAGACAAGTTCACCAATTTATTTATTTATTAATATTCTCCTGGATTGTTACACCGTTCTTGACGGTATTTACAAAACACGCAAATTAAAGTATACAATATACATAAAAATACAACACATAATTAGAAAGTATGATGATCCAATTCCAGTCCTTTAAACTTAAGGTTTTGGTTAGATAAGGATACTTTTTACTTGGAGATTGTTTGATTTTATGCAAGTATTAGGTATTGATATATAAAAAGTAAATAAATTAAACTGGTTAAGAAAAAAAAAGAATAAAATTTTGACTGCATTAATAAAACCCTACATTTTTAAACCTTGTGTTGTATTTATTTTTGTGCATATACCTAATACCTTTTTCCGGGGCTAGGAAATTTCCCATTCATTGCTATATTTGAAGATAGGTCCTGAAAATAAAAAAAAATATTTGCTATTAGTGTAATCACCATTTGAAACTACCTTAAAATATGTTGCTTCAGTGCACTTTTCGTTGGGGGAAGAACGTTCAAATCAAAAGATTTTTCGAGCGTCCGCTTAGCTATACCATCGTTGTAAAGCCTATATCGTTCTTCTATAATGTCTCGGGATCCGTCCAATCCGTACATAAAGGAGAAAAATTTATAGCCAACGTTTAGTAGTTCATCTAGATCCGCATTCTTATCACTGAAGACTAACAGTTTGTCTTACATGAATGTATGCTTCTTAAACACCTTAAAAATAACGCGAGCGGCCATGTTTTTTTAAATGCTGACTTTAGCTCACTTCCGATTTTTTGGGATTTTTAGATTTGCATTCTATGATAAGAGAGCTATCGTTTTCAACAAAAAAAATAATGTCCGCAAAAACCTCACCCTTAACGTATATTTCTTTAAAATTTGTCTGGTCTATTGAAATGTGTAGCACTTACTTCCGTCACACATACGCCGCATGCCAGGCCCTACCTAACGAGATAAAACATGTTTAAAAGTTTTTGGGAAACGGTTTCAGTTTTGTATGTATTTATAACATGAACAGTCCTTTAAGATGTCTTCGGATGAAGGAACTGTGATAGAAGAGGAATGAGTAACGAGAAAGTAACGTTTTCCCTACTAAACCTAGATGAAAAATATAAACACAAAACATTTTAAATTGATGGTACTTAATTGTTTACCTAAATATTTGACTGTGTAGGGTATCATCGTCGTAGTGTCTTCTTGCAGTATAAATTTTATTTCTACGTATTTGAGCCATTTTTAAAATAATCACTTTGTACCACGCACGGTGAAGATGCTACAATATGAACTTCGCTTATGACGGAGCAAATACTTCAGTTATTGTTAAAATCGAAGTATCTACCAGTAAAAAGTAGATACTTTAAGTCGTAGTACATGCTACTATAATGTTTAGGAGAATACTATTATTTTTAGCATTTCCGGAAAAATAGAAGGGAGTAGATACTTCGAAATGTAGTATCTACTTCGTTTTAAAGTAAATACTACGTAGAATGCACTAATACTTGTAATGGTAGCAGGTATTTCATTTTTATTCATACCACCCAATAAATTTTGCTGTATACAAACAATTGAAAGGAAATAATACTTCTTTGCATTATTTTCGTTTGCTAGCATCTACTAGATATATCGTAATATCGAGTGCAGAGAATAATACTAATTTTTTCTATAAGAAGTGTTAAAACTTGAACAATCGTCGGAAAAACATTTTTTCTAAAATATCCACATAGCGGCAATTTAGAAAACTTCACAATCTGACTATATCGTATAGAACTGGATTATTATCTCACTGGAAAACATCTTAAATCATTTTCGGTAATGATGCCCTGTTATTACAAGAGATAACAATCTCTGATATCTAACAATGGGTATTGTTAGCGCTTGTTCACACACACGTACGAAATTAAGAGCATGGGGTAGGGCCCATCATAGTCCGGGGTTGCCCATATACGACTCAAGGGCGCGTCATGGGTCTGGCATTGTCGCCCACCACATCACACCTTTGGGGATCTCTTCTGTCAGGTTTTTCTAGTCGGGGGACGCCGCGATGTTATAATTAAGAGCTTGTCTTGACTTTAGCTGCAAGATTCAGTATTGAAAAGAATATTGAAACGTTATTGCACTTCCACTTGTCTCCTTGAATGGTAAATGTTTGTGTGCAATAGTTATTTGCCTATCAAGTGCTGAACGTTGTTACTATCGAAATAAATGAAATAGACCCCTCAGTTTGGAAACCAATATTAAGAAAACGTAGTAGCGAAAAAATGTTTCCAAATTTTTACTGACGATAAGTCGCACTATTGTCTTTAGTACTGTGAAGGTAATTTGTCTCAAAAGCTCTTCGTTTTTTTATTTTTTAGCAAAACAGATGGGAGTGCTATCTATCTCTGTCTATTGTGCAATTTGTCTTTAAAAAAAGAAAAACTGACATAGTTAGTAAATCCAGACTTCAGATATAAAAAAATGTACTGGCTACTTGGTAGACACTCCTGATAATCAACTTACAACGATATACTGTTGTATAAACAAATCCTCAAGCCAGTGTGGACTTATGGAATACAGCTCTGGAGCTGTGCTAGTAAGAGTAACATATTAATCATCAAAAGATTCCAGAACAAAGTACTGCGGGACATCGTCAAAGCGCCTTGGTACATCAGAAACAACGACCTTCATCGAGCTCTTCAAATGGACACTGTATAGCAGACAATTACCAAATTTGCAATGACTCACGAACAACGACTCTACCAACTTGTGCAATCGAGGCCATCCAGCTTCTCGACAACACTAACATAGTAAGAAGGCTCAAGCGGGTTAAGCCCTTTGAATTAGTGAATTGATTATATCAGTATAAAAGCAGAGTATTGTGCGATTAGTGTGACACGTTAGTTTTAGTGTAATTAAGTTACCAGACCCTAAGGTACACTAGTGAGTAAGACCTTAGCTCTAAGATTTTCAGCTTTAGTTAAATTAGGATAGAGCCAAATTACTCATTGATCTCTCTTTGATCAGATTGTAATAACAGCAAAATACCCTTCAAGAGGTATTTTCTATATACAGTGTTATTCAGAGCTTATCTATAATAAAATTTGGGCATGTTCAAAATACATGTAGAAATGTGATTGTGCAAAAAAAATTTTTTTTGGAGGCTTCTGAAAACTATTTAAACATTTTTCATTGCACGCCGCTAGATACTGGTCCACTGTAATGGAATGACCTTGGGACTGACAATGCAAACTGGGTAGCACGAAAAAAACTTCGGAAATTCTGAGAGTATACCGACACCCGGCACAAAAAAGATTTGCAGCGTTTTTACTTTAAAATAAACTTAAAGATAGATAGATGTGACCAAAGTGACGTGTCTTTAAAATAAATAAAATTTTGTTACACTAATTTTGAAGAATTGCGCTACTTGATTACCTAGGTATTAGAAACATGAAATTTATAAAAAATTTGCACATATCTTATTACAAAAGCTGTTCGAAATTTTGTCCCTAAAGCTATCCAATTTTGCCGCACTAAAGCGAATGTTCCTCCTGGTTGCTGATCTTGTAAACGCAAATTATTAAGTAAATTGGGGATTTTCAGCATTTTGCTGCAACAACCACTCACAAAACCTAACTCGTAATTGATAATCCACTGGCAACAGTCCATTAACTCAGCATTACTGTACACATGAGCCATTTTGAAAATTTTACAGTTTAACACTCCTACGATAAATAAAACACTGGCATTGAGAGAAGACACAGATAGACTGATGACTGAATAGACAATAGAGATCCTCGCTCCAACTCTATTCGTTCGGTCGTCGTTCGAGGTACAAAAACGTGTTTACTTTTTTTACCACATTCTTAGGAATGTGGTAGGTATATCAGATGTTGAAGTACAGTTGCTCATCTACGTAGTCCTTTATAATGGTATAACTTTAAACATTGTTTACGGGAAATTCTAAGACTTTTATTATAAATTTTTTTGGTGATATCGATTTCTTATTTAAGGATGCACATATCCTCAATGTTTTAGAGATAAGTTCTGAATAACCCTTTATAACAAAAAAGTTAGTAAATCCAGTCGCAGTAAACTGTTCTCCTATTGGCAGACAGGGGAAGTGGATAATCAGAAATCCCACCAACTGACATGGCAGCATTGCACATTTTGAAAGACTGCAGGTGAAAACCTGATATTTATCTACATATTCACAATACCCGTTTTTACTTTAAAATATCTTTTATTCCTGCTGAACTCTGTTTCTACTGTTTTAGATGCTCAAGCCGTACTAAGTGCTTAATATTTTCTTCCACTATTGTATGTTCACAAAATACGTAAAATCCTCCAAACACAATCGTATTATTTATTGGAAGACCACGAATTACATCATAACTTACCTAGGCAGACTATAAGAAAGTTCCTTACAAAACTTCGTACCTAAGAAATGTTTACCAACAATTTACTCATGTTATATAATTTCGGCTTGACCCGCATTTTGGGCGTATATTTATTCAGCCCAAATTTATTCATAACGGTTATAGTGTCAATAAAAAGTAAATCTCGGATATCAACAATAGCTTGTCTGTAAGGAATATTTTATTAGGTCTTAGAAATTTGTTGAATCACTACTTCAGTGTAAAAGTGGAGATGTCTGGGTCACTTGTATGTAAATAAGAGATATTCCCACAATTCATCGGTTCGGGTTCCATTGAGATATTACGTTTTTTCTTATCGCTTGTGCGTTTTACAACCGTTTTGCTGTCAGAGTAATATTTCGTTGTATTTGATGCGAGGTAGGGAATAATAAAGCACTTTATTTAAATAAGTACGACTTCCTTCGAATTCCCTTATCTTCAACTATTGACATGTGACCTCAAAAGTGGGTAGACTGTAGACAAAGCGAGTAAAAAATTTCAGCGTAGACGAAAGTACACTCTCTTTAATATATTAAAGAGAGTATACTTTCGTCTATGCTGATATTTTGATCTACGCTGATTTTGATTTTCATCTACGCTAGTATTGAACATTATAATGTTCAAATATATCAGACAGACAACATATCAATACATAGAGTTGATTTAAAGAGAATAGCTGATTGTATACTGGAAACCAATACCTACCAATTAGTTTTTCAATCGTCACACAAAACTTAAGTTGTAAAAGAACTAAAATACTTACTATAATGCTATACAGTATCAAAACACTACCCCAGGGAGTTGCTCCGGGTATATCCTGAACATTTCCGTCATTTAATGTTTGTTTGTCGATAAAACCAAACAGCAAACACTTCAGAGAGCTGTGGAACGATTAGGAAGTCAAAGTGGAGATCCAGAGGCATCAGTAACCATCGTAGTAGTAGATGAAAACGAGGGGCAGTCGAATAGTATTCAGTGCCAAAATAAATAAGGCGCGTTAATATAGATCTCTTAGAAATAGTGCATATACTGCTTGTATTGATGAATAATTTATAGTTTAGGACGTTATAGTTTACCCAGTGTTTTATTTTGAAGGACCTTTTGACAACAAAGATCTTTTAAGATCTTAAAATCTTACCTACCTTCAGATACATTGATTATTCTTGATGTGACACGTCTACTATTTCTTAAAAGAATGTCGTCCTAATATTTTTTTAACAAAAACAAAGTTTATTTGAGGAAAAAGTGTATTTCAATTCAGTAATCGAATCGTCAAACAAGAAAATAGCAAATAAAAATATTACAAGGCACAAATTACAGATGAAAACAAACAAGACAATACTGTGTTAAAAATTACATGATTCAGTTAAACAAAACTGAGATTATTTTTACAACTGCAGGTTAAAAAACTGACTTAAAATTTGTTACCAAATTAATAAAGCCAACTTGGTGAGTACGTTTATACCGTACACTTACAATCGTAGTTATTTATCTCCGCAGCAACAGATTCTGTGTATAAAAAGATACAAAATATCCTAACTACCCATATATTGGTAATAACTGGTAAAGACTATACGTCGTGCTGTAAGAGGATTTATTGTAACTGAGATTAGTAACTAGGATAGTTAGCCTACCGTATAAACGTAGCCACACTAATTTTGCAATACCAAAGATATTTTTATCACAACCAGTAGACATCAAGGGAGGTCTCTCCAATTTCCACTGAAACTTGTATGAGAAGTTTCATTCTTATATGGATGACTACTAGTATGTTTAGCTTCTCTCCTTTCGTCCCTCAAAGGTCGTTTCTCACGGCTATGTCTACTTTTGTCGTCGTACCGCTGATTGCTAGACTTATTCTTGTTGAAATTTTGAAAATTCGGTACAATAGAGGTACTACCACCAGAGGCATCTCCTGCAAAAAGTACATCTAATTCCAAGAGCACTAGAAATATTTTTAATGTTTCATAAAACTGCTTCTATGCTGAACTATAGTCACAAGATGTATTCAAGTCAAAAGAAGAAAATGCTAAACATTTTATCAAAGTCAGTATCAGCAAAGTTTACAGAATATAACTATATCAGTTACCGTCGGAACTTTGATCTTTCGAGATCACAAGCGTGCCGCCACCATCTGCGTTCGATAGCCAAACCTCCTCGTTACGAGCGACTTTACAAACGTAAATGATTTGACATGAATGAACAAACGTTTTTTCTTTAGCTTCCTAGTATTTAGATCGCATAGTATTACAATTGAAATATCTCAATACAATTATGAAAATACGTCACGAAATACGACACGAAAAGTGTCCAAAGTCTCAGTAAGCAAAAAAAATTGTTGGAAACATAAAAAACTGTAAATTTTCAGTTTTTCGGCTACAACACTGGACATTTCAGTACAGAAATATGATTTGTTAATTGAAGATGTCAATAGTGGGTGTTTAATCCACTCTGTACACAGAATATTTTTATACTTGAAAAACTGATATAATAATAATAGTTTTTCATAACAATTTTACCCACAATATTTTGAACAAAATAAATAGAATCCAAAAATCCCATAAATACTTACTTCTTCTCCAGTTATCATTTGTTTTATTCGGCCTGCCATAAGAACGCCTCCTTGATCGGTCTTCATCGTATTCGTCGAAACTATCGCCTAATGGTGACGAATACTGAATACATCTCTTGGAGTCGGTGGATGATGTTTTTTCTTTCCCATTACCTGACACTTTGCCTTTGGACGTCCTTATTTCGTTTATAAAATTTGCGCGATGCATGGCATGACCTCGAGCAGCCTCAAATCCTGAAACAAATCGCATGTAATTACTGAAAAACAGATAGAACTACTGCGGATCGACAAAATCGTCCGGACAGGTAGTAACAGTAGCGCATCACATCACTCCTACCGTCCTGGCCAGTTTGCCTCTATATATGACGCCGCGCCGGTTAAAAAACAATTCTTATAATAATAAATAATCATTGTTTTCTATCAATCGTAGAAATGTTTCCTAAAAGTCAAAAGACAAAGTGTTCGTTCGGAAGTTTCGGAATGAGTGGTATTCGGAGTATAAGTGGTTGTGTGGAAGTATTTATTTAGAAAAACTTCTTTGTATGCCGTGTTTAATTGTGGGTGTAAAAAAATTAGGCGTTTGGAATAAGGAGGGATTTAATAATTTTGAGAATAACACGCGAGGCTGTCGTAAGCACGATGCTTCTTTAGAACATAAACGGTGTGCGTTAATGTTCGCAGAGTTTAGAAAAAACTCAATACAATCGAAGACGCTTTTAAATAGACGGTTTTTGCAATTACCTATTCGCGCAGCGATTTATTTAGGCAGACAAGAGTTGGCATTTCGAGGTCACATTGAATCGGAGTGTTCGGACAATCGCGGCAATTTTAAAGAACTTTTGGATGGCGAATTCAACGCTTAGTATTTGTCTGCTTCAACTATCATAAAGTTCACAGGCAACCGGCAACTGCAATGACCTTGAATTTGCTTGAAATTTTCGCCTGCGGCGCCATTTTTATTTCCGGATTTGCGACCCGCACCTCAGTTCGTAGTCCGCGTCACCTATTTACTGACCCACGAACCGCCACTGGCTGAAGGTGCAAGCTGATCACAAGGTGAATTCAAACTTAAAATGAAAAACTGATGGCGTTTTTATTAACAAAAAAGCCAAATTAAGGTAACAAGCTTTGTTCGGGTTCTTTAAATTACGAAGGCTCGGAACCTGCGCAGAACTGTCGACGGATTAACAAGAATACAAAACTGTTCAGAACTGATCCTGATCAGGGATCCTATAAAAAACGCCCCTCATGCGATTCTAACGTACTCTGTTGGCGTAGTAGTAAATTAAGCAGGTAAACCGCATGACAAACCACGTCCGAAGATTATTTATTTTCAACTCATCATGAGTAATTAGTTCTCAATAGTTCAAGCTCTACGGTAAAAACTGGTTAGAACGTTTCGAAAGTGTTCTGAATCGAGTCCACATTAAACCGAAACAGGCCAAATTCGTTACCAAGTGGTGGAAGTTCCAGGACAATACTTACTGGCTATCGCATCGTCCGGCGACATATCCAATCGATCGACCATGTAGTGACAGATGAAGTAGCCCGTCCTATTTAGGCCGTGTGTACAGTGAACTCCGACGAGCGCATCTGAAAATAAAGGGTAGTCTTAGACACTTGATCGAACACACCAGTTATTTCTATTACTTATAAAATAAATTATATAACTACTTAGGTATAAATGATATAGGTGATACATAGAGTACCTACCATTTAATTATTATAGCATTAGTTTAGACAGAAACGGCTATAATGCCTTTATTTTTCAAGATAAATATGTCGAGTATACAACATTGTTGACTCTGTTAAAGACAACTTTGGGGCGTTCAGCTTTATTGGAATGAAACTGTAACATCTAAAAGGTAAATGGAGGAGTAAAAGTAAAAAGGAGGTAAATTTTGTAGACTTGAAGGGGGTTGGAACCTTTGGGGGAACATAACACTGACGTAGTTTTCCACATAACACCAAAACATTATATATTTTTTTATATATATACATATATATAGAAAATACCCCTTCAAGGTTACCTATTTTGCTGCTATTACAATCTGATCAAAGGGAGATCAATGAGTAATTTGGTTCTATCCTAATTTAACTAAAGTTGAACATCTTAGAGCTAAGGTCTTACTCACTAGTGTACCTTAGAGTCTGGTAACTTAATTATACTAACACTAATGTGTAACACTAACTGCACAATACTCTGCTTTTATACTGATATAATCAGTTCACTAACTCAAAGGGCTTAACCCTCTTGAGCCTTCTAACTATGTTAGTGTTTTCGAGGAGCTGGATGGCCTCGATGTTCACATGTTGATGGAGTCGTTGTTCGTGAGTCCTTGCAAATTTAGTAATTGTCTGCTATACAGTGTCCATCTGAAGATCTCGATGAAGGTCGCTGTTTCTGATTTACCAAGACGCTTTGACGATGTTCCGCAGTACTTTGTTCTGAAATCTTTGAATGATTAATATATTACTCTTACTGGCACAGCCCCAGAGCTGTATTCCATAGGTCCATACTGGCTTGAGAATTTGTTTATACAACAGTATTTTGTTGTAAGTTGATAAGCAGGAGTGTCTACCAAGTAGCCAGTACATTTTCTTATATCTGATGTCTAGCTCTTCTCTTTTCTTTTTAACATGGACTTTCCAGCGAAGTCTCTTGCGTCTAATGTGATGCCTAGATATTTTGCTGAGTTTGCATATGGAATCTGGGCATTGTTCATGTTAATTGGTACTTGTTGTTCTCTTTTATTTGTGAAATTAATCTGCACTGATTTGGTTTCATTCAGCTTGATACGCGATCTTCTGGTCCAGTTATTGATTTGGTTAACTTAATGTTTGCAGTTTGTTTGCAGCTTCTTCATAGCCCTTCCCTGTCACAAGAATGGCAGTATCATCTGCAAACGTGGCTATTGTGTTTTGCTCTAACCGTGGTATGTCACTGGTGTAGATCAGGTATAAGATATGGCCTAGGACGCTTCCTTGTGGTACTCCTGCTGTGATTACCAAAACATTATAATGCACTCGACGCGCGTTTCATCAATCAAGTTGGCATCATCTAGACATGATTAAAACTGAACAGTTTTAGAGTGTATAGTTTTTACAGTGGACATGATTAAAACTGATCGGTTTTAATCATCTCCAGATGATGACAACTTGGTTGGTGAAACGCGCATCGAGTGCAGGGTAGTGTTTTGATGTTATATGGAAAACTGCGTTAGTGTAAAAAGCTTGTTATTGGTAGGCATTTCTGTAGAGATTTGTCCGCGAATATCGGTTTGTCAACTTTTCGTTTTTAGCCAATAACTCTGTCAAATCTCAACCGATTCCCAAAAACGATGCACCAATGTATTCTCAATGGAAAGGGCTTTAAAATGATGTGTTAGAAGTAGGGTAATTCCATTTGAAATTTTAAAGTTGGGGTTGCAACTGAACTCTGAACGTCGCGTCGTCCGATTGAAAAACTAACAATTCAACTAACACATCGCAACTCGGCGGGACGTGCCTCGCGCAGTTTTTTCCGTCGATTGTCCACTCAATGCGATGTTTGACGGTCATTAAAGCGACAACACTTGTTTGCCGTCGCATATAGGAAATATGCATAACAATGCCGGTGAACAAACATCGATGCGCAAGAGATACAGTAGTGTTGCGTGGTGTTAAAGATGTTAACGAAATCTTAAATATAGAAGTTACGGGCTGGTAAAGTGATTTTCGTCACAAACCGGACTTTTCTCCACAACAAAAATAAATAAATATTATTACATGTGTTGCATATATTGTATAAATAGCTATGAATGAAGTGATGATTGACTATAAATATGCATAGGTAAATGACTATGCGTCTCTTAGAATTTCCTTAATTAGTAGCCCCACAGAACTGCGTTTAGTTGTAAGTGTAAACGTGTCACAATAATTAATCAACTGTTGTAAATGCATTTAGCATACAGTCCGTTTCTAAAGTAACTCCCCTCTTAACTTTAGAGTTGAGTTGAGATATCGACCTCAAACAAAATATAGGATGATTGGAATAAAAAATACTTTCTACCCGCAAACGAAATTTTGACAACTGATGGCCTCAGAGTCGTGGTCGGCACATTTGGAAAGTGTTTCAATTCTCTTCACTCCAGTGGTTGAAAAATTAAAATCGGGTCAACCGTTTTCGAGTAAAGAGCTGCTACATCTAGGTACTTTGAAATAAATGGATTTTACGCCAATCAAACAAAAATTTCCGATTCCGATTTATCGTTCAGATAAAGGTAAAATTAAATGTGGTGTTCCGCAGGGCTTCATATTAGAGCCTATAATAATCCTCATATGTTTAAACGATTTAGCTTTTAATAAAGTAGATACTCGAAGCGGATGGTTCTTTATCGGATCGTGAAAATAATTGTTTTGAAAAAAACATTGATCTCATTTAGATGTTCCAAGAAATATATAGAAAACACTCTATGTACTAGTATTTCGGCTTGTTAGGCCTTTTTCAATAGAGTAAATGTCTGTTACTAAACATTTCCAAGCGCGTTTTCGTTATTTATTTGTTTATAAGTCTACCTACCCCCGATTGATCCTACCATCTATTAAAGCTCGAGTTTTTATTATAGAAAACCAACAACTTCCGACGCAATTATACCAGCAAGTTCGCAGCAGTCCTGGCAAATAAAAAAGTCGGTTTTCCATAGTTTAATACATAGGATTTTAATGTTTCCGCTAGAAAAAGCAGATTTTGAAAAAGAATTAAGTACAATCAAACAAATTGCAAGAAACAACGGATATAAATAAAAACTAATAGATAGCATGCTAAAAAACAAAAGAAGGAAATTAATTCGTAGGGAGTTTTACAATATTCGGGAAAAAGAAGGCACCTATAGTTATATTAATCACGTCCCAGGTTATAGAGAAAAAATAGCTCGCATAATGGAACGAAATGGGTGTAAAACGATTAGTGTCAACAAGCGTACTATTGGGAGGATTTTGATAAACAACAAAGAAAGGGTTAATAAATTAAAACAATCGGGGTATACCAAATTAACTGCGCGGATTGTAATGCCGTGTATGTGGGTCAAACCGGTAGAAGTATTGAAACTAGAGTAAAAGAACATAAAAAATCCATATTAAATAACGCAAAAAATTCAGGATTTTTGACGCACTGTATAGAAAACAATCATTTTATAGATAAGAAAAATGTAAAGGTACTGCATCGTGAAAAGAAAGGAAAGCGCTTAGATCTGTTAGAACAATTAGAAATTAAAAAATCTTTAATTATAAATCCGTGTACTACTAATGATCAGATAGATTTTACACCCACCATCTACAAAATGTAATAAAAACTCGAGCTTTAACAGATGGTAGGATCAATCGGGGGTAGGTAGACTTGTAAACAAATAAATAACGAAAACGCCCTTGGAAATGTTTAGTAATAGACATTTACTCTATTGAAAAAGGCCTAACAAGCCGAAATACTAGTATATAGAGTGTTTTCTATATATTTCTTGGAACATCTAAATGAGAATGTTTTTTTCAAAACAATTATTGTTTTAGCTTTTTCCCCAGAAATGTATTTACTTTATTTGCTGATAATATCATCATGGTAATACAAGAATTACATTTTAATGAGTTGGAATCAACAGCAAAAATGTTGTTAAGTAATGTTTCAGACTGGTATCTTGCAAATAAATTACCATTAGATGCGCAAGAGAAAAATTTGTAAGTATCACTTCAGATAAAAGTAAAATTGGTGTGAACATATTAACAACTTAAACCATACGTTTGCTAGGTCTACCCATCAGATACAATTTAAAGGTTTTGAAGCAGCTAAAACGACATATTTTTCCAATTTCTACAGTTTAACTCAATATGGCATTTGGTTCTGGGGAAATTATATGGCTATAAATTCAACGTTCGTGATACAAAAAAAGGACATGAGAGCCCTGGAAGCAAACTGAAGGACGCTTCCAATGCTGCATTTCAAATATCTCAACCAGAACAAATTGCATCTCTGGTTGACTTTCTCATACATCCAAATTTCCCAAATAGAATTTTCTCAAACAGATTTTGAGTAACAGATTTCCCTAAACTCCCGTTGAGTAAAAGTGGACATGATAAAAAATATGTACTTGGAACAAAGACTACAGAATAACCAGGACCGCCCCTCATTTAAATGATAAAACTGAGACAGTCACTTTTCTGACAGCTTCAACACCATCACTTGTTCGACTAGTGTATAGTTCAATCCTTGCTTGTTAGCCAAGGTTTTTTATCCAGAAGACCTTTTCATTATTATTATATATTACAATGTCAATTACATTACTACTGGATCAGATGAAGACACCATTACGCAGATGAAACAAACCATTATTTTTGGGGCAAACTAGTGTATCTCTATTTCTGGTTAGTTATTGTAGGTTTTTTATCGAGGAGACGTTTTCATTATTATTATATATTACACGTCAATTATATTTATATCGGATGAAATAGAGACATAAAATTATGCAGATCCGTGGGAAAATGCCGGGCTACTAATAAACTTGTGATGATCTGAAAACAATCAATCATTGCCTTGTCAGCGGAGGTGTTGATATCTTGCATCTCTAGCGCCTTTATAATAAAAAAAAGGCGGGATAATTGTACCGCAGCTTTGGACAATCATCGCCTAATGTAGTCGGACATCTCGCGATGTAAATCGACTAGACAAAAGAGGACGCGGTTTATTTTACAGTCCAATAAACTGAGGTGAACATTTCTTCTCACCTAATCTCCTGAGGTCTTTTTGGGAGGTATCCAGCAGACTAAAAAACAAGAACGTACAACCCCGCCCCAAGAAAACCAATCAGCGTTTTTACACCGAAATATTGCCTCACTAAAAATATAATTCCCCAGCTGGAAAAGACTACAGAGTTACCAGGAGAATTGTAACTGGACCACTATGTACAAAGAGCTGACACGTACGGCCTCGGCCGCCGATTGTTTGATATCGAGTATTATCCTCGATATCTCAGAGGGGTGCCTAATCGTGCATTCTTCGTTACTGCTGGGTGTTGTTGTGTCGTATTGGGCGTACCGTCAGGACTACTTGATTACCGACAATCCTGAATACAGTAGATACAATCAGATAGGCGTGATCATTCGTGTTACGAAGACTGTTTCTTCCGCAGTCGATTATGGGGCCAAATAATTGAGTTTGAGATGACTCGGTGCTCGGTTCGCTAATTAATGATCTATATAATAATATAAAAGATCGGTTTAAACGAAAACAATATACAGGGTGAGTCAGTTTATACTAGCAGGACTCTGGCATTTGATAGAGCACCTTATTTTAAGTGAAGTTTGTCATATAAACATATGTCGGGAATCGCTTCGTTTTTGAGATACAGGATGTCAAAGTTTTGGTTTTTTTAGTGTTTTCCACGCAGCTCCTATAGTTTTTAAGATAATTTATTCAAATTTTTACGGTAGAATACCTATGGTGGTCCACAAATTTTGACATATGTAAACGATTTGAAAACGTACAGGGAGATATTCTTTTATCGTCCAGAACTTTTTTGTGGTGCGCCACTGATTGCTGATTTGCCAAAATTTGGATTCCATGTTCAATTTAGAAAGTTTTTCGTCGTTTGCATTTTTTTTTTAAGAGTCCTGCTAGTATAAACTGACTCACCCTGTATAATAAAACATTGAAAACTGATTTATTACATAATTGAACCCTTGGTGAAGAAATTGTTAAATGTTTCCTTTCATGAAAACATTGTAATTGAAAATTAACCATTTTATTGATCTCCCTTTTGAACTCGGAGACTTGGTCAGTATATTTCTATGTATTTTGAACCGATGAATACGAATCTGACTACAGAATTGTCCCTCCGCGTCAGTATGAATATCCACAAAGTTTGAGGAAACCGGAAGTATAAAATATACCTGGATTAAAAAGACAAAGAACGGTAAGCGTAAAGATCGTCAAAATGTCATGCTCTCCCTTATTGAAAATCCTCACTCATCCATTAGAACTACCTCAGCCAACTTCAACTTTGCGAAGTTTTCAGTTCACAGAACTCTCAACTCTCGAAAGTGCATCCTTACAAAGTTGATATTTTAGAAGAACTGTAGGCAAGGCAGATGAGACAGACAGAAGATTATACAGTTTTACGAGGAAATACTCAGACCACACATCGTAGGATGCCACTAATTGCTGACTGGTTTCGATCTTTTTATGATCTCATCAGTGCAATATAAGTGAGCATACCTACGAATGCGAAGACCTGAGTATTTGGCACAATAGGTAAGCCTTGCGTACGCAAGCCCTATTGGCGCCACCTCTGGATAGTTTTCGCAACACAATCCAAACCAAACGTAATGGGGTAAAAATCCAATACAATAACAGGTTGTAGAAGCTAGTTCTGCTACTTGTCAGATGGCATGCATATAGCAAATAACTACGAATAGTATGGACATCATTAAGACTATCCTCCATCTGCAAATGCCTTATTTAAATAAGGTCTAGGTCCGCAATTAGTGGCATCCTACGATGTGTGGTCTGAGTATTTCCTCGTAGTTTTCGTTGCAATCCGAATCCTTGTATTTTTGATTCTAACTGTGTTTAGACCAAAATACGGCAAATCTTGCTTTGTAATTCAGCTCTCGGCGCGGCATATAGGCGGGAGAATAGCTGTTTTGGCTTGATTTGTTTTAGTCAAAGTTAGAGAGTTTGTTAGATTTACTATTTGTAATTTTTCTTGAGTTTAAAGACTTTTTATTGATTTGGCAACGTCGGTCTCTCTCGGAACACCAAAACCTGTGGGTTTGTTTGCTTTCTCTGCCTTTCGTCGCGCACATTAATCAGCTAGGCAAACTATACATAAACTTTAAAATTCACACCATAAGAACAAACATACACTGATAAGTAACACTTTTCAGTTATTACAAAAACTGCGAGAGGGTTCTTAAAGAGTTGCTTGGAACGTATCCCTCTTATCACAAAGATATGTATTATTATGTATACAGACAAAATCTTATCTTAATCTAAACAGTCTGTCACATGCACTAAACATGTGAAATTGGTGTTGTCAAGAGAAGGGGAATACGACAAATTGTGGCGATGTTAATAACTTAATTAACAACAAAAAATATTAATGAGGTTATACTCTATTATCCAAATTAACGCACCAACAATTTTGCAAGAGACTTTGGCAATTATTCTTGTATTATTTTAATGGTTTATTTTGATTTGTGGGTTAATTCCTTGGAAATGTCATCGTGCTAATGACTTTATCAAAATCTAAATCAGAGTTGATCTACGAGGAGTGAAAATACTGCTACATAAATTCGTAAATTTTAATGGAGCACAGCAATAATCACGGTCAATTGCAATCAAATTATGTATCGGCTTTTCTTGACATTCTCTCTTCTAAATCGGTTAAATAATCCATGTTATTAGAGGAGATACATATTTTAAAACTGTCATTGCGGAAATGGGCCTTGTAAAGATATTTTTGGTAATTCTGTAACTGGTAAAATTACTAGCTGACACACAGCAGAGAACTAAAGTCAAAGCCAGAATTAAGCAAGGTGCAATGACCGGAAAAAGAGTAGATCTATGTTGTCACATTTATTTCTAAAGTATTCTTATTTAAAACAGGAAACGTATTAATTACCTTATTTACCCATTTTTTTACTTGTCTTTAACGTCCCTTATCCCTATTGTACTTTATTAAAGCAAACACAATGTTTAATTTGTCTTTTACTTAATAATATCAACGAATTTCCGAATATCTGGCAACTGCTAAAGTCGTAAAGTTGACGACAAGCTGTTCATCCTTATTTAACATATTCTTGCATTTACGCTTTCGACTGAAGCTTAGAGAAAATCTAAGCGTCAACGACGTTGATTGGTCGAATCAGGAACCAACAAACGACTGCGCTCGAGGTAGTAGGGAAACAGTGGCGTGATGTTGGGTTATTTCGCGCGCGTTTCTTAACGGTAAAAATTTGTGGTAAAATTATCAGTGTATTTATTCTTTGTGTCAGTGTTTATACTTATTTGTGTTAGTTAAAAAAGTGGAAGTCCATATACTAGAAGTATTCTATAGAATAGTATACGAGTATATATTAACTGATATGTGCCCAATGGTAAAACAGAATACACATGCCCATGCATCACCGCATTTTACTAGATCGGCGAGGTCATTGCACTTTGCTTCATTCTGGTTTTTACTGTAATCACGCAAATTATAAAAAAAGTGCTTTTCCTCATAGACAGATATTATTTTTTACATGACCCCTCGATTTTAGTATGTATCAATATATAGTGTGTCCAAAAATGCTGCAATATTTCCAATTTTTTTCAAAACAATAGTTTTTATACTAGTACTCCTTTTTATTCTATTACAGCAAATGTTCAAAGTGGCCTCCATTAACCATGGCACAAGATCCAATTCAGTGTGAAAAGGGCAGCTTGAGTGGCCACCTCGCTTCTCTAACTTAACTCCACTAGATTTTTTTTTTTAAAAATATGAAAAAAGATAAGAAAAGAAGACAAAAGATAGTACTTTGTGCCTGCAAAATACCTTCCCTTATACATTGAAGGTAACTTCTCGCTGATTCTTTCAGTGCGCCCCTGCAAAATGCGTTTTTTAGAGATAACTTGGCAACGTCGCATCCAAATTTCAAAAATAAAATATCACTTTGCAGGTAAAAGAAAGGCGAATCGAATACGATTGAAAAATGCAGGGTGTTCCATTTAAAAAAATATAAGTTTGAACCACCCTCTGCACTGTATCACCCTGTATATTCCAAAATAATTTTAAAAGATGGTTTTAAGTACAAGGAATTTATATGGAACGATTATAGACGACTGCGCATCCAATTTTGTGTGGAAACATGGGAGTCGCCATTTTGATGTCACACTGCTCCCAACTTCTACATTTTGTATTGATACACCTGACCAAGACCCTAGAATTCTAGTGTCTTTTTCTCCGTAATCTAAAAATTTAATGGTTCAAATCTTCCTAACACGGCAACAGTGGTATGGATAAATTTAGTAAATAGTGTTTGTTTTGTATTTTTGGCGTATTGTTGGTTTATTTTATTGTGATTCTCTCGATTTGATTCTGTTTGTGTGTTTATTATTGTGTTCCTTTGATTTATAAACTTTGAGTGACAATATTTGAGTATTGGAGTTTCGTAATTATTTCAGGTAAATTCGGATTTTATAACAAGAATTGAAAGTCTTAAGAGACATGCAATCATAGTTCCTAGCTAATATAATAGTAAATTATGAAAACTGCGAACATAAACAATGCAAAAAATAAGTCAGGATAGTTAAAGTAAGGTAAAGGATAGTTAAATTTTATATGCATAATGCATTTTCAATATTTACTTTTCTAAACGGCTAATGGTGTATTTTACATAAATAATGTGAACAAAAGATACATAGGTAGGTACACAAAATATTTCGTTTGTACCTTCATCAATTTTACAAGAAAGTTTGGTGACTATATATTTTATTTTTCACAAATAATTGTAATTAAACTATAAAATATGGAACATTTCTTATACCTATTTAGAATTTTTCTTAGCCTCAAAAGTTTTACTTGCTGCTATCTGTGATTTGTATTTGTTATTGCTATCTAATTGAAGAGGCTAGGTTAATACTGTTAAATTTCCCACAAATTTTCAGACATCAAAATGGCGGATTCAAAATTGGAATACTCGCGCAGCTTTGATAATCGTTCCATATATATAAATTCCTTGTCTGAGTTATATAATGCCCTAAAAGGAAAAAAATGTATATTCTATATCAACTTAGTACTGAACCGATGGACTGAGTCTTAGGTGACTCACCCTGTCTCACCACTCTTATAGGTATACTTTTCTTGTACTGAGGTGACTCACCCTGTATTTGACTATTTTTAATAGCTGCACAAACTAATAAAAGGACCGGCATTCAATGCGGAGAAAAATATTCAGATCAACATTAAGTATCGATTTACATTTTTGTCGCATTCTTCCGAGGACCGCTCATTAAAATCCGTCTAAAATTAACAGCGAGCGCCGCTCGGAGGTAAAAGTAAATTTTTCAAATATTAAAATGTCTCGTCGACCGATTCGGACGAAGAATTTCACGTGGGCGTACCAGCTCTCTGGGACACTTACGTATCTCTCACTACTCTCTAATAATTATCTGTGGACCTTATCAGGTCCTCCGTTTGTTGGAGTTCGTTCTTTGGAAGCGGCGTTGCCGGCTTGCCGAGCTCGATTTTCCCACGCTCTCCCCGACAGGCGAGATTTCCAACGCGCATGATTCCCTATTATTGTTGTTGGCATCTTTTTTTCCTAGTCTAAGGTTAGGCTGATGAATTAGAAAAATTTCATTTGTAGTTTTCAACGAAGATGTGCCGTACCTGTCATTTTGAAGACTTAAAAGAAGTGTTAGGTATACTGTATTTTTATTTACTTTAATATTATAAACTAGTAGTTACTTGTGTTTGTAAAGGGTAAAATCATTCACACCAATAATTTTTTGTTCCATTAATAACAAAATGCTATATAATTGTTTTGAAAAAACATTGATCTCATTTGGATGTTCCAAGAAATATACAGAAAACACTCTATATACTAGTATTTCGACTTATTAGGCCTCTTTTAATAGAGTAAATGTCTATTACTAAATGTTTCCAAGCGCGTTTTCGTTATTTATTTGTTTACGAGTAAACTAGAATAAATAAACATAAAAAATCCATATTAAATAACGCAAAAAATTCAGGATTTTCGACGCATTGTATAGAAAACAATCGTTTTATAGATCAGAAAAATGTAAAGGTACTGCATCGTGAAAAGAAAGGAAAACGCTTAGATCTGTTAGAGCAATTAGAAATAAAAAATCTTTAATTATAAATCCTTGTACTACGAATGATCAGATAGATTTTACACTTTCGCCCTTCTTAGAAAAGGTACTAAAAACACGGACTTTATCAGATGGTAAGATCAATCGGGGGTAGGTGTTCGTAAACAAATAAATAACGAAAACGCGCTTGAAAACATTTAGTAATAGACATTTACTCTATTGAAAAAGGCCTAATAAGCCGAAATAATAGTATATACAGTGTTTTCCATATATTTCTTGGAATATCTAAATGAGATGAATGTTTTTTTCAAAACAATTATTTTCACGATGTTTCATAAAGAACCATCCGCTTCGAGTTTCCACTTTATTAAAAATGCTATATTGCTATAGGAAGGTGTGGTTTGGACTTCGCGAGATTTTTTCGCGAAGGTAAACCGGGCATATAGATTCCATTTTTATCAAAAAAGTGGAAACGATGGCATTTTGCACATTTTCGCATGTAAAAAAAATGCCACAGCTTTAATCAGACGGTCTGAAATCTCTTGCCTAAGGTAAACCGGATTCGTGGATTCCATTTCTGGCATCAGAATTGACATAAAGTTAACAAGGTTGTTAGAGGTCAGATGGTCATCAAAACTGGTATGTACCTACATGTATATTTAATGTATTTTTTACATGACACGATTTATAATTTATTATAAAAATGATAAATCCCTGTTACTATGCATTTTGGTGTTTTATCCAATCAAATTAATTATAGATTATTGTAAAATTATATCGTTTTTTTTTTTATTAAAAAATGTGGCCTTTTGAATTCCAATGCCTTAAACAGGAGCGACATTTAAAAAAATATTAATAATAATAAGCTACACAAATAATAATTTAGTATTCCAAATATGAGTCTCAATTTTGTCCTATAAATATATTTTGCAATGTGAAACTATAAATTCATTGAAAAAATACAATCTAGAAAACCCATTATCGTAGTTTAACCAAAAAATACAAAAAAGTATGTAATATACTAAAAAAAATACAAAGAAACAAAATCAAATACATACTCTGACAAACCATACATACAAGTTGTCGCACAAATTCAGGATTGTGTAGGGAGGGGACAGTAAAGTATTATTAAGTACCTACATCTTTCTCCAACTGATCCTAGGAGAGTGAGAAGGATTAATCACCAATCGGCATACGACTATGAGAGAATTTAATAAAAAATCATTATTAAAACGTATATATCTATTATTCATATTAAATTTGTTTTCTGCCGACCGTAACTCTTCTAACAATTAAGTTTAAGATATAAGTTAGTGGCAATTAAAGCATAACTTTTCCAACGTTTCGGTTTTGCAAAGCATCTTCAGGGTAATTTTGTTTTTTAAAAGAAAGAAGTACATTTTTTCAATGTGTTACCTACTCTATATCTCATTTTAAAAAAAAATTTTTGACTGGATAGTTAATTGAATTGCCTAGATGGTGAAAAGTTTAAGGAAGAAAGACGAAATTCTTAAACCCTCATGTTAAACTAATAAATGTCTCACAATTTAGAACCTATTTTAAGTGTGAATAATTTTAGAATGTAGATGTATACAAAATTTGATTATTTCGCGATAAAACAGACGTTTTTTAAACACTTCAGCAGGCAACCCTAAAAATAATAATGTGGAGGAGATATGATAAAATTTAAGTTAAATGATGATTGATGCAGAACATACTAATTATTTAAACACAGAAAATTATACAGGGTGGCCTTTATCTATCCCTTTACATGAGTAAGTTTTTTATTTTTACAGATACAAGATCTATGAAGTGAGGACAATTTTGGGGGAAACGCATTGGATTTTCAAAGTTGAGAAATGCTCTCAAGTTCCTGAAATATTGTGAAAAACTGAAAATAAGTTTGCCATATTATTGTTTTTAGAAAATTACAAATTCAACAAATAGGCTTTAAGAACATAACTGCAAAAAAATATAATAGAGTAGATATTTGAAGGAGATGCCGAAAACAACTACTTCGCGGACAATGTGCCCTGACTGACATTGCATTACATCGGCATCTCCATAGGAGTCGTCACATCGTTCATCTGTTGTCAGTCAGATGAATTTGTACGTCTGACAGTTTGTCAATTTGACAATAATTGTCAGACAGATAGTAGCAAAGACCCAAAGAGGGCACTACCGTGTGTTTCTCACCACTACTAAAATAGAGTATATTATTACAGATTATGTGACATATGTTTATAAAATAACACTGATAATATTTCTTGCCTTTACGTGGCATTGACAGCTTTTTAATTATCCCATAGCCTATATCTGCCATTTAAAAAATGCAAGTTTATGTTATATTTTTTAAACACTTAACTATGCAACTGACGATAACGTCTTTACCTTTTCCTTAGCCTTACCTAGCTAATTTCGAGATGTATATTGCATCGGACTTTGAGAAATGACACTACATATAAAAATAAAATATGAACATATGCCCTAAAATGGTTCCTGAGGGAGTTACAGCCCTTTAAATCCTTAAATGAAATTAAAGTCCCCTTTTTAACCATGCAACACACTGGAAAAATATTCCACACTAATTTCGGGACACCCTGTATAATTTTCAATGCCTAGTTCTTTTAAATAAACTAATGAATAATGGTGAAGTTAGCCATCGAGTCATCTCCTTGTGATAAACGAACTGCATTCAATTTAACCGCAAGAAGCGGCTGATGCTAAGAAATTTGCACGATTTAAAAGTCCCTAATTGCGCCTCATTACTCGTATCTGGTCGGTGAACAGCGCACGGTGGATTCGACTAATGAAGCACATATGTCGCACTCGAGATTACTCGAGTATCTCGAGGATTTACATTAGTACGTTATTTATGTAAGGACGTATTTAAGTCCTTGCTGCGAAGCAGGCTTCTTTTTACTTGCGCATTGTTTTAAGAGATTTACAAGAAGACCCAACCGCCTGCCAGGTGGTTCCTACAAAATTAATTGAAAAAAAACAATGAATCGAATTAATCCTCTTCGATATTTATTCATTACTGTTTACTTGCATTTACAGGGACTTTTTTTAACCGGCTCACTAGTTGCACAACTTTTCTATTTGCTATTTTAAAACTGTTTCCAATCTGAATTTGCAGATGATTCCAAATATGGCTTCAAAAATTTCCCCAGATGTCATTTTTGACATATGTGACTTTTGGATTTTTGTAAATTGCAACGTAGGAATACTTTACCACCATTCAAAAGATCCCTTCGAGCCGACTTGAAAAATATATCTTTATGGGCAGTTACGGTGCAATATAAATTATAATTATATTTATATATTTATATATACTCGTATAATATTTAAAAAAAATAATCGACATTTAGTAAGTTTGCACCAATATCCAAATATATTTTTTTCTAGTCAATACAGTTTTTTGCAATTATTAAGCAGTGATCTTTCACCTCAAATAGATAATTCGCAAAACCATGATTTTCTATCCATTTGTAGGGGTAAATATTGCCTAAATAATTGTATAATAAAAGGTGATTATGAATGAGATGGTGCCCCATCATGTTGAAAATATTTCTATGTATCTCCTTAAGTTTACTGGCAAATTATTCAAGAGATTCTCGTAACCGTGTTCCAGAAATTATAGATAATTTTCACCATTCAGATTATCAGCAAAGAAATACGGGCCCACCAACGTTTATCTAATAATACCACACCACACATTAGTGGAAAAGCTATGTTGCTTTCATGGGTGGCATCCGCACGCGGATTTTCAGTTGCTTAGTGATGAAAATTTCTTCTAAATGGTCGCGGTCAAAATCCGCGTGCGGATTTTCAGTTGCATAATGATGAAAATTTCTTCTAAACCGTCGCAGTCAAAATCCGCATGCGGATTTATAGTTCCACAGTGATGAAAGTTTCTTCTAAATAATCACGGTCAAAATCCGCATGCGGATTTTCAGCTGCATAATGATGACAGTTTCTTTTAAATGGTCGCTGGCAAAATCCGCGTAGGGATTTTCAGTTGCATAGTGATGAAAATTTCTTCTAAACCATCGCAGTCAAAATCCGCATGCGAATTTATAGTTGCATAACGATGAAAGTTTCTTCTAAACCGTCGCAGTCAAAATCCGCATGGAGATTTATAATTGCATAGTGATGAAAGTTTCTTCTAAATGATCACGGTTAAAATCCGCATGCGGATTTTTAGTTGCATAGTGATGAAAGTTTCTTTTAAATGATCGCGGTCAAAATCCGCATGCGGATTTACAGTTGGATACTGATGAAAATTTCTTCTAAACCATTGCAGTCAAAATCCGCATGCGGATTTTCAGTTGCATAGTGATAGCAGTTTCTTCTAAATCGTGGCAGTCAAAATCCGCATGCGGATTTTCAGTTGCATAGTGGTGAAAGTTTCTTCTAAATGGTCGCGGTCAAAATCCGCGTGCGGATTTTCAGTCGCAAGGTAATGAAAACTACCTCTATTAAAGATGCCACAATTAGTGAATTTACTTTCATATGTCCATAGAATATTATCCTTGCAAAATTTTTAAATAGACAACTAAAAGGTTTACAAAAAAAAATTATTTGCAAAAGTTGTTGATAGGTACTGGCCAGTTCTATATTGATTAAAATGATTGCACTTTTTTCTGGTACACCCTGTATACATATATTTATGAAACCCGCCCGTCTTCATACTTAAGAAGTTGAGGCTTAACCCGCTCCAGACGACGAAGGAGATAAGATCAATTCCAATATTTTAAAACGTATACAGCAATAGCATAAATAATGAGGCGCGTACAATATGAGGGTCCGAGAATTCTAAATCACAATTTCTTAGCTGGATAGCGGCATCGGAGAGCTTTGGAGCTACCATGGAAGCATCATCAAAGTGAAAATGTCATAAATTTCTTATATTCCTATTTTAAAGGTATTTGGTAGCTAAATGGATAACATTCTTCAAATTAAAAACACAACATTAATACAACTAATCAACAACAAAACTTAATAAACTAATAACTAATAAACTTAATAAAAAACTAAATCTAATTAGAATTATCTATGTATTGTATCTATCTTATCTACTAATTATTATCTAAGAAATACGCTTAAACAACACTTGAGATATAGAGAACTATTATATTTATATAAATATTGCTTAATTGAACTTCTAAGCTGAAAATTTTACATATTTATTTTATTGGGACGTACAATGTTGGTAATTATAACCCCAGTATAGACGAGAATCAATATTCAAACGATTACCTGATACAATTAATATATAAAATATTAAATAGTATAAATGTAGGGACCTACCATTATACTTAAACTTTATACTATAATCAGTATAGTATAAAGAGTAAGTGTTAGTGTAACTGTAGGTCCCCTATATTTATTACAGGGGAGCTACAGTTGCTCCCCTTCCTTTTTTCCTTCGTTACAATGTCACATAGGGACCTACAGGGTCTTTTTTTTTACTGAAGACGAAGTTACAAAATTGTCAAATATTCTTATTTTTTTTAAATGAAGCATCGTTCTAGTTTAGTCAATAATACAGTTTGAATATTATAGATAACTCGGTGAACTAGGTGTATAGCAATGTTTGGTTATACATCGATAAAAATTAAACATTTATCTACAGTTAATAAAGTGGATACTAGAAGCGGATGGTTCTTTATGAAACATCGTGAAAATAATTGTTTTGAAAAAAAACACAGATATCATTTAGATGTTTCAAGAAATATATAGAAAACACTCTATAAACTAGTATTTCGGCTTATTAGACCTTTCTCAATAGAGAAAATGTCTATTACTGAGTAAAGTAAATGTGTATTACTGAGTACTCTACTATGTCTACTCAGTAATAGACATTTACTCTATTAGAGTAAACATAGTAGAGTAGACAAAGAGTAGACATAGTAGAGTACTCAGTAATAAACATTTACTCTACTCAGTAATAGACATTTACTCTATTGAGAAAAGCCTAATAAGCCGAAATACTAGTATATAGAGTGTTTTCTATATATTTCATGAAACATCTGAATGAGATCTTTGTGTTTTTTCAAAACAAACAATTATTTATCTACAGTCTAATACGAATAGATCGTATAAGAGTTTGATATTTGGCTGCAAAGTCAAAGTTACCTCTACGCTATAATCACGACTCACGCACCCTGATGTACTCTAATCAATCATACGACTTTAAAAAAACTACATAATTTTTTATATAATGCTTTGCACTGTCACCTCGTACCTCATATTACGCGCATTATTTTGCTTATCTCTATCGCTCGTAAACATGAATGTGAAGTGATAGACGCCTTCCTAGTCCTGTATTTTATTATATCGAGCCGCAAAAGAGCTGTAAACATCGTAAATCCTGATACGGCAAAACGGGACCAGGTAAACAGAAATGGCAGGAGAATTGATAATGATAAGTGTCGGTTAACTCCGAGTATACGCCGAACTTTCCAAGGAATTATTATTGGTTAGTGTGGTGCATTCGATAGAAGCAATATATATGTAGGTTATAGCGGCGTAAATATCAAAATTTACCACGACGGATGTCGCAATATTCGAGGCAGGGACTCTTACAAGTAATTCTTTAAAAAAAAAATAAGCAAAAGTCTCTACAAGTGTATAGAATACTACGGTTCAGTTTCTAGAATACTACGCGTACTATATTTCTCAAAATTTTTAGACGGGGGTTTCCCGCAATTTTCTGTCGACTAAAAATATTGGCGTTGAGGTGCGACCTCCGGTTCTACCGGAAGTCGAAGTCAACTCGCTTATTTCAAATAGAATATGCTATTTTTTATTTCGTTTTTGGATTCTACATCAAATTTGAAGGTTGTTTCATAAGCATACCCTATCCTTATCCTTAATCGTTCTCGAGATATTTAGATTTTTTCAAAAATTTCTCAAAAAAAACATAGTTACATTTATCCCGTTCTATCTCTTTCAGTTTGTAACCTAAACACTTGAAATTTTAAAAAAGTAACACTGAAATGTATCCAAACAGGTAGAAAATAGGAAAGCTAGTGCAAATTACACAGGGTGTCACAAATGGTCAGACCAATTATGACAAATTCAAAATCCAATAACTCATTTATTGTAAATGCAACACCCTGTGTATTATAATACTAACCTATGTGCTGTTTAATTCTCTTTCGATTGGTATTAACATTCCCTATACCTAAATTCCACCGATTTGAAGGTATTTGGAGATTACTGAAGGAACGAGATTAATCGGTCAGTTAGCTGTCAAGTTGGCTATGAAACGAAACAATTAAACGTCTTCAAATTGTGCATTGTTGAAGACAATAATTGTCTTCGAGGGCAGTCTTCAATATAATAAATTCGAGAGACATTCACGTGTCCTTCGTCGCTCTAAATTAAAAAAAAAATGGTGCCTTTTATAGTCAAAATACAAAAGTTTATCATCGTGTTTAAAATTTTTCAGAATTGCAATACGCTTAGTATTCTAGAAACGGTTTACTAAAGGTCTAAGTGGTATATCCTGTATAGTTCTCTATTTGATGTTTTTCTGAATTCCATTATTTCGGAATGAAATAAATTAAATCCTATAAATAAACACATCATGTATTACCATTTTGTCCACAAAATTTTTGTAAAAACAAAAAGTGTTTTTTCTATAAACGTCATCGTCTATATGCGGCAAACTAATAAGACCTGATAGATTGAAACGACTGTCTGTCGTTGAATGATTGATATCACATGCTAGTAGCTTTAAAATACTATCATGTGGCTTTATAAAAAATTCGTGCTTTCACCGAACACCCATAAAAATGTACTTACCTGGATCATCTGCATGGTTTTCCATGAACTGGTCCACTGCATTGAAAAACCTGCAAGGAAAAGACAAAAATAGATATAAATAATAATAATAAATAATATCTCTATCCCTCATTATCATCCCAATGACGAGCCCTGAAATCGTAGATTTGTGTGGGAGAGGGGGAGATATATTATTATTTTGCAGGCGGTGAATGTGGCCAGGAACGACTTACGATATTATAACTTTAACTATCATTTAGTACGAGAATAAGGGAAACCTGGAAAACCTTATTAATTTAAGTGGCAAGAAGGTTTTAAGTCATATATAGTTACTTAGAGGCACTATACATCCAACGGATTCCTAGTAGAAAGTTCCATCTAAATCTGTAAAAATGAACATGGTGTACTGTTTAAAAAAGTTCTCGATAATATTCAATGATAACAATAAAATATTTGAAAAAAAACTATTTAGCTCAACCTTCAAATCACGACTTGTTACTTTCACATCTTCTATAGATATAGAGATAAAATAGTTCTTCGCAACATTAAACACCCTGTAGGTATCTAACAAACTATGCCCTTTACCTAACAAATCAACTCCTTTACTTAATTCCATGTCAAAAATCTAGCAGTATCATTAGTTCAACACCCAGCAAGTTGATGATGAAGATCGACACCTCCCGCGTTTTCACATAACTACTAATCACTCTCGATCGTCTACTTCGTATCCAATTTCTGCATCCCGCTGTGCCTTATATTAAATATTTACGCGGCAGCCACCAACCTCTATAACAAGACCAAAACGTATCAATACGCAAAGCGAGAAACCCAAAACGACCCCGATACCTGCCCGGTTTCGCAGCTCCAAAATTAATGATATAGTTAACGCGATGTCAGTTCACAATGGTCAGATCGTTTAGCTTAGATAAAGTCAAGTTGGCTGGAGTGCACGTCTTGCCGTTGTCTTGGAGGATACACAACCAATCTAACGATTTGCCTTACATGTGTCTGAATACGACCTTACTGAAAGTAGAATGTTTCCTTTCAGTTCGGAAATGGTCTGGTGAACTCAGATCTGGAGTTCCAGGATGCCTTTCCGTTAAATATATTAATGGTCTATACAGGGTGTGAAAAAATAGCGTATCGAGGGGTGATACTACATCCAAAAGTAAAAATAAAAGTTCCTGTGAACATATACCCTAAAATGGGTCCTAAGGGAGTTTCACCCTTGAAACCAATCTAATGATTTGCCTTACATGTGTGTCTAAATAGGACCTTACTGAAAGTATAATGTTTCCTTTCGGTTCGGAAATAGTCTGGTGAACTCAGATCTGGAGTTCCAGGATGCCTTTCCATTAAATATATTTATGGTCTATACAGGGTGTGAAAAAATAGCGTATCGAAGGTGATACGCTAAAATAAAAGTTCCTATAAACATATGCCCTAAAATGGTTCCTAAGGGAGTTTCACCCTTGAAACGGTGGATAAAAAGAATGGTTATTATTTATTTTAGAAAATTTACCTCTACGCTTATGAAAACTACCCTTTAAGAATTGTCACGGTTCATTTTACTATATCATAATTCGCTTTAGCATACAAATTTATACCAGAACAGCAAATTTAAAAAAAAATTGGTCTGCCTCTGTTCCTTATAAAATAATTAAAAACATTATTTTTATCTACCGTTTAAAGAGCTGTAACTCGCTTGCCCATTGTAGGGCACATGTTCATAGGAACTTTTATTTTTATTTTTAAATGTAGCATCACCCTCGAAGTCCGTTACACTGTTTTTTTACACCCTGTATACAAATATACCACTACGAAAGCAAAACGGAGTATTCTGGCTACTTTAACTGCAAACGCCTTATATAAATAAGGACTAAAACACGTTAGGCCAAAACAGCTGTTCTGCTGAGACGATGTTATAAGACAAAATAGTAATAAATAATAAAATAATAGAACTACTAAGAAATTCAGAGGATATCAAACCTAGTAACAAGAAGAAAAGTGTGTTTATCATCAGCTATACATAAGTACCTGGCGTAATCTCTCAATAGTTCCGCCAATTGGACTCAGTTCTGGAGAACGAAGATGTATTTCTACCGGTTTAGTGCATTTGGAGTAGCTTTTGGTCTTATTTGTTGAAGTCCTTCCTTATTTAGACTTAAAGACAATGCCCACACCCATGAGTCAGAACTTTTAGCTTGTATTATTGAGTAAACCGATTCCATAACTAGTTTATTTCAGAAGATACACGGAAAACATTAAAAAGTAGGATCTACAACCGGTATGTTTTTTCTTACAATAATGCGCATCGTAAATATGATTTCATTTAGTGATGAACAAGGTGTGGCCCGTAAGGTAGTGAGGATAGTCGGCTTGTAGCCGGCCGAAAAATTGATTCATTCGAATGTTTAGTTTGGACATCAGCCGAGGCGTTCGGCTGTTAATCGAATGCCAACTCTTTTAATTTCACAGGGTGTTCGATAATGTGAAATTATTGCATTCCATTAGCGGGCGGGTTACCAATTTGCCTTTTTTGTGGTTCTTGTGGTAATAAATCTATGGCGGTGACTGAGAATGCTTGAGAATGCTTAGAAGGGTTATTGGCGGAATGTGATTAACATACAAGGGCCATCAAAATGTCAAGAACTTTAGGATACATACATATTTTTCTACGATATATGGTCATAGTCCTATACTACTTCTTATTATCATGGCCTTTTACCATGCAGTATTTTTTGCTTTTGGCATACTCGTATTGCGTAATAGTTTCAGTAAGTGACTACTGGATGACATTGTTGTCAAAAAGTAACTAAATTAGGGATATTTTCGGTTTAGTGCGTTACTGTATACGACAGAGCTTAACTATTTTAAGGACAGTAAAAACCTATTGGAACGTATTATAACGTTATTAACGTATTTAACGTATTATTCTTTAGTAATTATAAATTGAGTAATGAGGCACACTGACTGTTTCATATAATGCTATTAAATTTGTGACGTGCAACATAAAAATCCGTGTACAATGAGAATGGGGTATTATCCTTCAATCAAAATGAAAGTGAAAACCTGTATTTTTATAAAATATACTTTTTTATATTTATTAGGATAAAAATTATTAAGATTGAATCGGTAGAAAATTTTTAATTCAATTTTGAAATTTTATTCTATATTCGTGACGTCACTAAGCGAAAACTAGGGAATATGTATCTATAAAGAGGCCACACTGATAATATGTGGCTAGATTCAGTTTGTAACGACGACTAACGGCAGTCGACATTTCGATAATTGACATTTGAAATTTCCTGTTTGTGTTTGGCTTGACAACTGGACGGGTTGTATTGTTGTTTTCTTGTGAAGTAAACTTTTATTAAACATGGAGCAAGGTTTTGTAGAGGCTAAGTCTGACAATTTACCGGTTATAGATCCTTTTATGATAAAGATCCTATAGATCCTTTCAGAAATAAAAGGGATGAAAAATGTAAGGTAAGTATTTAACTTAACAGTATTACTGCAAAGTCAGTTAAATATATTCAAAAATTACCTTTACAAATTACGATTTTTTTCTATTACTAATAAATACACTTGTAATCAGTCACAGGCAGAGACAACAATTCACAGGTAAAAATATAAACTAAAAACAATGTCTCATGTTTACCACGATGTTTACTCTAACCAAACAATTCAAACATAAACAAAAGTAAAGTTGTCACGCAGTAACACCAACCACACACATGAAAATATCCTAGAAATCACTAAAAAATGGCGCAAACTTTGAATTTTCGCTTAGTGACGTCACATAGATATCGCGCACAATAATAAAATAATTTATGGACTTAAATGAACCCAATATTAAAATTCCAGAAATACGTATTTCTTCTTTTTCCAACTACTTTCCATTGCCGATGTGAAAAAAAAAATAGGAAAACACCCCATTAACTAAAAGAACTGAAAAACAATCTACACAGTAACTTGTATTTTTATCTCCTGATGTTACCATTTCCGAAATATGTAACTGCTATATTGGTCAATTGCCTAAATGTTTTCCCTGTTTTGGCATCTGTTAATACAGTTCAAGGAAATTTTAATTAATTAACTCCAAGGTCCGTGAGAATGTTGAGAAAATTATGACGCCATTGAGAGAAATCGAGTGGATATCACTTCCTGTTTAACAGGAAATTCATTAGTTTCAGTTTAAAATGGCTTTTACCTCCATGTACTCAAGTACTTTCAGTAATTGAAAATATGAATTTCTTACCACCGTAACAAGTATTTGTACCATTTATTTTAATTTTTAAAAAGGATCTCAAATTTATGCCGTGACAAATTTGATAATATTAAAATACTATTTGAAAGATTGTCAGATTATTTTACAATAAATATCTCCTCCCTTTGTATAAGAAATATTGATGGAATATATTGCCCAAATATACTACTATAAACATATTCACAGTATGACGTAAACATTGATTTGACTTGCAGTCAAACCAAGTGCCTATAAATCCATTTTTGGCACCATAAAAATTTTCCTAAAGGTGATTGACGTGTTCTGTAAGATAAAAAACTGGAAGGATGAAACACTTCATTGTTTCACGGGGTATTTACCCAATGCTATACTTTTTACAAAATACTGTTTCTGAAAGATTTGTTCAGTGTCACGATACCACTTATACCTGATCCGAAGAAAACAAATGGGTTGTCCCAGAGAACTCTTGTTCGAATTAATTATAATAGTGCTATATATATAAACAGGAATTTGTTCCACGGTGACACGAACTTTTCTAGTTTTATAACCTTCTCACAATTAATCTCTGATTAATCACCAATAAAAGGTACATACGAATGGTTTTATTTCATTTTATTAACTTAAATTAATGCTTGACCTTCTTACACATACAATTCTAAATGACCATGGAAGTATTTCTACCGTTATTTTTTTTTTTATGAAAACGAGACTCAGTTTGAACAGTACTTATCACAAGGTGGCAGTAGGCTTTGATTTGAATTCATTCAAGTAATTACCGGTGAATTACTCTATGATACAAATCAACAGAATTGTATAGTTATAATACCGGGATATCAAAAATTATCTTGGTCAAGGGTGGTTGTGGAATGTAAAACGTGTGTCTTACTTTAAATTTGAAATAATTATGTCACTGTCACACTGACATCATCAATAACCTACAAATTTCATACCTATTTATTTCAGTTGTAAAACAATAATGAACTACAAATTATGAAATAACGGTTTTAGTAACAAGAAAAACTAAATTACACTAATTGTTGGAAATGTCCCCCGTTTTGTTCGATGCACAAGTTGACGCGCCACCTCATGCTGTGAAAAGCGTTTTGCAGCATTTCTGGCGTTATGGTTGCACATTTCTGAACAATTCTTTGTTGCAGTTGCTGCAAATTATTTACCGGAGTTGCGAAAATCTTGTTTTTTAAGTAAGGAAATATAAAATAGTCCATAATTGTCAAACAAGGTGATCTCGGAGGAAACTCAACTTCTGTATGCAAACTTATCAGCCGATCATCAAAAAACTCGCGGAGGAAAGCAATATTTTCTCGGGTAGTATGTGCTGTTGCACCGTCATGCTGGAAATAACCGTACCGAAGTTCATCATCGTTTAACTGTTGCACAAATTCGGCCAAAAAGTTGTGTCTGTACCTTTCTGCGTTGACGGTGAAATCGAAAAAAATTAGCCCAATTATTCTTCTGCGAGAAACTGCCATCCAAACACCAATTTTTTGAGCATGTAGTGGCGATTCAGTAAAAACATGAGGGTTATCATTGCTCCACATTCGCATATTTTGAGAATTGATGTATCCCGAAAGGTGAAACCACGCTTCGTCAGAAAAAAAAGTTAAGTCCAGAAGATCGTCATTCATTAAATTATTGACAAACCAATGGCAGTAAGCAAGGCGTCTGGGGCGGTCTGCGGGCAGAAGAGCTTGATGTGCTTTCATCTTATATGGATGCATGTTCAAATCTTTCTTTAAAATCTTATGACATGTTCCATAAGAAAGTCCAATTTCCTGAGAAAGACGTTTCAAAGGTTTTGCAGGCTCCTCTTCCATACGTTGACGAACGTCATTGACAACTTCTTCTGTACGAACTCTTGGTCTACCAGCACCTTTTTTATGAGTCACACAACCAGTTTCGCGAAACACTTCAACACAATTTGTAAGGCACGCATAAAAATTGTCCGGTAATATTGCCACGTTTGGGAAGTGCTCTCGAAAGTTGTCCAAACACAAACGTTGACTGTATTGCCAATTTCCATTAACTAGCGCACCCGTTCGAAAAATAATAACACATAGTGTTGCCTCGATCTCAGACTTTATACAGTTTTAAACTATCAAATTTGCGACGCTATACCAAAATTTACTCGGAGAAATGCATTGTCACTTCTACCGCCCACCCTGTAGGATAAAGTCATTATTAGACATTAATCCCATTAGCCGGTGCCTCCCTTCGCACTACCCACGCTAAACTACCCCATTAACTCCATCGTCATGGCTATTATGGCCTAAAAAGGCCCCGCCGTCCGATCCTACCGGTATAAACATGTCTCAGCCGGGGGCAGTGTCGGACATCCATAATTGCTGCAAATCGAAAAGGACAGAATGTTTTATTAATAATATACTGGGTGGAACCAGCATAAAGTAATACTACTCTTTTTTCCTTGCATTTATCTTAGTTATCTGAGGTATTTTAGTGTTTAGAGTATAAGTTATCTTTGAATATATTGAGTATAACTTAAAGGAAATTCCAGTAGGATGAGATCTGTTCACCAGGGGGGACATTTCAATGCAGATGTGCTTGTAATCTAAAAAAAATGATCTTCAAACTGGCGGCTTTGGAGAAATAGGTAACAGTTCAGTACTCATACCGATATGAACCATATTATGCAAATTTTGCAGTGTCATGGGATGTTGTGTTGTAAATTCTGGTATTCATAACATTCATAGAAACACATGTGAGCTGTGATTCTACTCTGTTGACATCATGGGCAGGATTTTGAAGACAAACGACACGATTCTGGTACCAAAGGAAAGAATTTTGAAGACAAACGGCACGATTTTGGTACCAAAAACGTCTCCAGTATACAGGGTGTTTCATTAGTGGGTATTTGTTTGATTACTCACAAACGGTACATTATATCAAAAAACTTTTTTACATGAAAGTTTTTTGACACTAAAAGTGGATATTGTAAAAATATTTTCAATTACACAGGGTGTTCCAGAAAGTCGGGACAAGGTGCAAGTTGGTTATTTCAAATGCGACACCCTATATATTATTATATTTTTGAAATCTAGGGATCACTAGGAACATATTTGTATCAAGGTTCCCTATAGCTATCTCTTTTCGTTTTCGAGATATTTAACAGTTAATGGAAAAAAACCTCGTAATACTGCATTGGAAAATAAATAAAATTTCCTCTATGACACAATGTAAAAAGGAAAAAAAAATCTAGTGTCAGTTAGCACAAGAGATACCCTTAATATTGCACTTGAAATTATTTGGCCATTTATACAGGGTGATTTTTATCATGATTTATATTTCACAATGTTAAATTGCCTAAATCTCATTTTTTTTTAAAGGGAACACCTTGAATTTTTTTATGGCATTAGATGTAGAATTTAATTACCTTTCAAATGGTATTAGGATGTCCTAACGAAAAGTTGACCGGTTTCGAGATATTCACGATTTTTTGAAAATTTAGTGTCCATAACTGATAATTACAAATTATAGTCAAGTAAGTTATGAAAACAATTTATTTTGTTGTGGAAATTATTTAACTGTCAAATAAATATTCGATTTTCTGTAATCTGTACATTTTATATGCAAGATGCACTATTCCAAAATGCTCTCAAAAGCACCACGTATTCTGTTCATCATGTTTTCTGGTGTGGTTGGTGGTGTGCGGTAAACTAAATCTTTTGTGTATCCCCAGAAAAAAATTTATTTTGTAAGGTCCGGGTACTGAGGAGACCATAAAATAGGTCCACCCTTCCTATCCACCTATTAGTGTAGGCACTCCTTATTTAAAAATCTCCTTACTGAACCGCTGTAATGGGTAGGGCAACCGTCATGCTGCAACCGCATCCCTGCTAAAATGTTCAGAGGAATATCTTCAGATAATTAAAAAGTTGATTTTCCAAAAAATGCAAATAAATTTCTCCAGTGACAGTCGCTTCACAAAAATATGGTCGAATCACCTTGTCGCCTAGAATACCCCCCCCCCTCCATACATTTAATCTCCACTTATGCTGCATGTCTACCGTCCTAAATACTGTCAATGGAGAAATTTATTTACATTTTTTGGAAAATCAACTTTTAAATTATCTTGAAGATATTCCACTTCTGACACTAGATTTTTTCCTTTTCACATTGTGTTATATAGGAAATATTTATTTTCCAATGCAGTGTTACGAGGTTGTTTTCCATTAACTGTTAAATATCTCGAAAACGAAAAGAGATAGCTATAGGGAACCTTTATACAAATATGTTCCTAGTGATCCCTAGATTTAAAAAATATAATAATATATAGGGTGTCGCATTTGAAATAACCAACTTGCACCTTGTCCCGACTTTCTGGAACACCCTGTGTAATTGAAAATATTTTTACAATATCCACTTTTAGTGTCAAAAAACTTTCATATAAAAAGTTTTTTGATATAATGTACCGTTTGTGAGTAATCGAACAATTACCCACTAATGACACACCCCGTATTTACATATCCAACTGTCGTAAGTCATTGGACGATATCATCGTCATCTTCAAAAAAAATCAGGCCCAATGTTGCGAAAGGACGAAAGTGTACACCAAACCGGTTTACACTATGTTGGTGCATTGATTTTGGATACCCTTTAGACCTAGACCAGTAACGATAATGTTGCCTATTACGTATCCGTCTAAAGAAAATTTGCATATTCGGACATCTACACAATGAAGATTAGGTCAGATGTCCGATCACCGATCGCATTCAGTTAATGTGGAAACGTCTTTTCATCCTCATAGCCGAAAAATTTTTAATGATTCTCTTTAATTTTTTCTCTGATATTATTTGGTGAGGAAATCACCTTCAACTTTTACAACAAGCCCACTGCTTTTTATTCTGATTCCCGTCGGAAAACAGCAAAACAAATATTCGATTTACCTTCCTCGCGCTCTTCTCGTTGACATTTTATAAATATTCGTCGTCGATCCACGACGATTCGATGTCCCTGATGTAATCTTAACCTCCAAACTACACGAGTATAGGCGGTGCATCCCATTTCTTCTTATTATACAAATGAATCGAAACAATCATTTATAATCTGAAGGGTATCTCTTGCCGTACGGATATTATTAATCTTTATTAAATTTATATTTTGCTACGCGGTGGTCCACGCTGGTAAGACTGATCGTTCATTGCTAACCGCTACAAGTGTCTTACCTTCAACTTCGGTTAGTACGATGTATTATTTTAATGACCTTCAGGTCGTTATCTTCTGGAGGAGTAGCGAACAGGAGTCGGTGATATCTCAATAATGTTTGTTATATCGATGATTTTACAAAACGATGTGACTGAACATGTTTCTTCTAATTCTAAACGTAAAACGTCACTTCTGATAACATTGATTTAAATTTAGAAACGTCAACCATTCCGTAGCTACGGGACACTGCCTAACCCAACCAATCCCTTGTCTATAGATAGGAAACAATAAATACAGGGTGTACAATGTACATACTGTAGTTGCAGAGTATGTACATTATACATACTCTGCAACTTGATAGTATATATTGGTAAGGGCGTTTCTCAAGTCGCTGGTAGTTTAAAACTGTTTTTTGTCAAACACGGATCTGGTTTTTCTTACTGAATTCGTTGACTTTTTTCATTAAATCTTTATTATATCAATCATATCAAATATAGCTTATTTATGGTCTTAGTAATACTTTCAGATCAAACACTGAAAATAACATTCAACATGATTGAAACTTGTATAATTTGTTTGAAAACACTTTTGTTAGATCTAAATTAACACATACTGCCACATACTATCACTGTATGCCTATAGAAACATTAAAATTGATTATCCTTTAGAAGGAAATCGGTATAATTATCTATTTTTATCATCTCACTGAGCATCTGATGACTGTTAACATTCTGTATTGTAACGGTCTCGTTTTTAGTAACTAATAAAATATCTTTCTTAGTTGATTCAAACTAATATTTCTTATCTCATTATGTGTTTTTACCCTTTTGTTACACACCAATCCTGTATTTAAAGTATTCTATATATTCGGTGTATATTAAGGGTTTATAATCCCGACTTCACTCTCTGTGGTTGTGAATTAGGTCTATCGATACATAGTCCTAGGTTACATAAACTAAAGTTCAGAACAATATAGTGACGCCATCCCGTGTTAAGAACGGGAGCGGATGGAGGACGTAAGAGAACGAGAGGGGAGCGAAAAAGGATGGCGAAGATTAGCATTGGCGAGAGGTTGAGTGAATTTAGCAGCTTTAAAAGTTTTAAGAAAAAAAAATTGAAAAAGCAAATATAAAAGATTAATTAATCTTAGTAAACGAATTCTACGATTCTCTAGTGTGATTACGAGAAAATAATCATTTCAGTACGTTGATTTGTGAATTGACAGCAGAACGTATGAACAACGTTAACCCCGAAACCAACTGTTCTTATGTGAGTACTTTATTACTTATTTTGGAAGTCCATCTTAAACAACGTTACGTATACCGTGCCTTAAACTAACTTACCCTATGCATAGGTTGTGTGTGCGAATGAATTTAAGGGCCCTTACTGTTACCTCGCGGACTGTAAATATCTAAAAACTGCATTTTTTGGTAGATCTTTAGTACAGCCAAAGTAAATGTATAGTTGAGAGAATTATATTAAAAATTAACTTTGTTCCTGTCAAGTGTTTTTTTGCAATTGTCTTCACTTAGATAGGAACTATACCTTTACTCTGTACCATCAAAAAAGATCAATTGATGGCGCCCAAGTTTGGCAGATAATAAATAACCCTACCGTACTTCACTCTGCTCAAGAGAATTTCATCGCTATAGTAAGTATATTTTGTACCTTTATCTAAAAATCATAAATAGCGAAAGTTATCGTTATAGTACCTATATACTCGTAGAACTAAACTGTGAAACGATAATGTAGAACTAAAATGCGTTATAAAACCTTAAACATAGCGTATTTGAAGTTAGAATGATATTTAAAAAAAAAACAACCTGTATAATTTCAGAAAGTAGATAGAGCGTTCTTTGATGAGTCCTACTCTAATGACAGAGTTATGAGGACGAAACTTTAGTTGACTCACCATGTTCGACCATCCAACCGTTGCTTATAAATTAAATTGTAAATCAATATTACTCATGAAAGTAAACCAACAGATGTATCAACAAGAATACATAAATACCGGCATTTAATTGAGTACCTTCATTCTAGAAGCAGCATATATACTATTGGTCAAAGGATTGTTACTGGCTCTGCGTTCAAACCGCTTTATTCAGAGACGGTGAATGTTGATTAACAAACTCCATAATTGCTTTACAAGCCTCACGGTCAATTAAATATGATTATTGTAATTATTACAAATACAATGTGTCGTGCACGCCCAGTGTGCCTTTCATTTGCCAATGGTGATACAAGTTATGAATTGGTACATCCCTTTTTATAAAATGCAGAATATCTCGGTGAAAAGTGCACGCCATTTGTTAGATGACGTAAAAACTACCATAGTCGAGTCTGAACAAGGCCATTCTTTTTTGTCGGAAGGACACTTGATACAGGTACATTTACTACCTGTAGTAGTAAGTGTAATGCCTCAGTAGGCCCTGAGGCATTTTAATTTGGTACAACCTGTTGCTATAATTTTTAAAATATTTGTAATTAAAAAAAGTATTATGTCTTATAACCAAGGAATTTATATACATGGAACGATTATAGACGACTGCGCATCCAATTTTGTGTGGAAACATGGGAACCGCCATTTTGATGTCACACTGCTCCAACTTCTACATTTTGTATTGGTACACCTGACCAAGACCCTAGAATTCTAATGTCTTTTTCTTTCTAATCCAAAAATTCAATGGTTCAAATCTTCCTAACACGACAACAGTGGTATGGGTAAATTTAGTAAATAGTGTTTGTTTTGTATTTTTGGCGTCTTGTTGGCTTATTTTATTGTGATTCTCTCGGTTTGATTCTGTTTGTGTGTTTATTATTATGGTCCTTTGATTTATAGACATTGAGTGACAATATTTGACTATTGGACTTTCGTAATTATTCCAGGTAAATTCGGAATTTATAACAAGAATTGAAAGGCTTAAGATACATGCAATCATAGTTCCTAGCTAATATAATAGTAAATTATGAAAACTGCAAACATAAACAATACAAAAAATAAACCAGGACAGTTAAAGTAAGGTAAAGGATAGTTAAATTTTATATGCATAATGCATTTTAAATATTTACTTTTCTAAACGGCTAATGGTGTATTTTACATAAATAATGTGAACAAAAGGTACATAGGTAGGTACATAAAATATTTCGTTTGTACCTTCATCAATTTTACAAGAAAGTTTGGTGTCGATATATTTTATTTTTCACAAATAATTGTAATTAAACTATAAAATATTGAACATTTCTTATACCTATTTAGAATTTTTCTTACTCAAAAGTTTTACTTGCTGCTTTCTGTGGTTTTTATTTGTTATTGCTACCTAATTGAAGAGGCTAGGTTAATACTGTTAAATTTCCCACCAATTTTCAGACATCAAAATGGCGGATTCAAAATTAGAATACTCACGCAGCTTTGATAATCGTTCCATGTATAAATTCCTTGCTTATAACAGAATTTCAAATCAGACATATTTTTTAAATAAAATTAAAATGAAAGGTGTGCCGAAGGTAAACCCTCAGGAGATTTAAACCCAATGGAGGGATTAAACCGGATCCGGTCTTTTCCTTTAGATCCGGTCTTTTCAATCATTTAAATTTGGCGCTAATTTTTACTATAACCTCAAATCAGATTATAATGTTAAATATTAATATTCCACTGACTGGCAAAGTTCTCCATTCTTTTTGGATTTTAATTTTTAATAAACATTAACAACACCTCGAGGCAAAGACATCATTTGGGATTATTATGAATGGGTTTGGACTGAGTTCATCAAAACAGCACCAAACAAAAAATAATGTTTTGTTTGGTGCCTGATGGTTTTCTTTGTAATATTGTGTAGATATAAGAAAGGATTTTCTTAAGTAAAAGTGAAAATGTGTTGAATATCTGAATTTCCCAACAAATTTAACATTCCGATATAACTTGAAGTGACACCGCCTTGAAAATATTTCACCCGAATAGCCCCCATCGACGCTGGTATGCTACCAAATTTTGACAGTTTTTCTAACTATAGTTTTTCCATAATCGATTGATGAAGTTCCCCGTGGGATACCTGTATAGGTTACAGGTAACAAGTAAACATAAAGTTCGATAGATAAGACTATTTAAGTAATAAATCAAAATAACCAAAAAAATACATGAACAAAAGATTAAAAAACGATGAGTAATGTAAAAATGCACCACTAGACTTCATGCAGCGATTTTTTAGGGCAAACCTTAGAACTTTACGCAATGGGGTGTTTTCCTATTTTTTTTTACATCGGCAATGGAAAGTAGTTGGAAAAAGAAGAGATACGTATTTCTGGAATTTTAATATTGGATTCATTTAAGTCCATAAATTATTTTTTTATTGTGCGCGATATCTATGTGACGTCACTAAGCGAAAATTCAAAATTTGCGCCATTTTTTAGTGATTTCTAGGATATTTTCATTTGTGTGGTTGGTATCACTGCGTGACAACTTTACTTTTGTTTATGTTTAAATTGTTTGGTTAGGGTAAACATCATGGTAAACATGAGACATTGTTTTTAGTTTATATTTTTACCTGTGAATTGTTGTCTCTACCTGTGACTGATTACAAGTGTATTTATTAGTAATAGAAGTTCTGTTAATTGAAACATCGTAGTTTGTAAAGGTAATTTCCGAATATATTTAATCGACTTTGCAGTAATACTGTTAAGTTAAATACTAACCTTACATTTTTTATCCCTTTTATTTCTGAAAGGATCTATAGGATCTTCATTATAAAAGGATCTATAACCGGTAAATTGTCGGACTTAGCCTCTACAAAACCTTGCTCCATGTTTAATAAATGTTTACTTCACAAGAAAACAACAATACAACACGTCAAGTTGTCAAGCCAAACACAAACAGGAAATTTCAAATGTCAATTAACGAAATGTCGACTGTCGTTTGTCGTTACAAACTGAATCTAGCCACATATTATCAGTGTGGCCTCTTTATAGATACATATTCCCTAGTTTTCGCTTAGTGACGTCACGAATATAGAATAAAATTTCGAAATTGAATTAAAAATTTTCTAACGATTCAATTTTAATAATTTTTATCCTAATAAATATAAAAAAAAAATATATTTTATAAAAATACAGGTTTCCACTTTCATTTCAATTGAAGGAAAATACCCCATTGTGGCACTCATACGAGTATGTTTTTATAGTGTTTAGTGTACAGGTAATATAATTCCAGAACAATATTTGATGATTTCAAATAACTGTGCCACAAATCAATAACTTGTTAATTATAAACAATTGCATTACTATAAATGTATACCCCGCATATACGAAAACTTCCAGGACGACCCAAAACACCCTGTACATGGGGCGACAGTCGCCTCCGAAGAGGTTACTGCACCTGCCGACTATTTGCTCCTCTCCCAACTTTTCCGCGGTAAACAACACACCTATGAGTTAGCGAGCTAACTTCCACGTCGGGAATTATTGTTCTAGGGGTTGAGGGTAGGTGGGGGTGTACTTACTGTTGTAATTTGTGGAGGGAAGGCAGCGTCCCGCCGCCCGTGATGCGGATCTTGACGTGAACCACCCCTTCTCTGGAGAAGTCCTGCAAAACAAAACGTTAAATTTAGAGATATTCGGGTCGACTGTGACGCTACAGGGTGAGTAAAATACGTTGGACGGCTTCTTGTTTTCTAAGTGTCACAATCTATGCATAGATTTTAAGAGTTTCAATCAAAATTTCGTACAATCTAATGAACAACGACACAGTATACAGGGTGTTAGTTAAACATGCGGAAAAAGTTCAAGAGGTTATTCATTGGACTATTCTAAGGATATTTTATCCTTTGATGATTTTTGAAAAAACGCTTTGTTGCGAAGATATAGGGCAGAAAAAATTTCCAACAAATCCAATTTTGGTATTTTTCACATTATTAATGTAGGTGAAATAAAAGTATAGCGTACTACACTGGACGTATCAAGTAAAAGACATATAAGAAAAAGGAGTTATCTTTTCTTTAACATCCCGTGATACTTCGGAGTGATTATTTTGTATGTTGTGTTTTTGTAGTTTGTATTTGTCGCATTTGTTAAGATTGATTGACGTTTGGCTAGTTGACGTGTAAACGGTTGTTAGTGAAGTCCTCTATCATGGCTCGCTATACGAATGCCGAGATGGCTGATGTGCATTTTATTTATGGACTTGCTGATGGCACTGCATTAGAAGCTAGGCGACTGTACATTGAACGATTTCCTAACCACATTGCTCCCGATAGAAAAATCTTTCAAAGTATTCATCAACGTCTTTGAGAAACGGGAACATTGAAGCGAAGTGGAGGACCAGGAAGGCCAAGGACTGTAAGAACGGTAGACGTAGAAGGGAATGTGCTGGACATGATAGAAGAAGATCCAGGTACTTCTACGCGAAGAATTGCAAATACTTTGAGTGTAAGGAATTGGACTGTTTGGAAAATTCTAAGAGATAATTTGTTGTACCCATACCACATTCAACGCGTTCAGACACTTCTTCCTGCGGATTTTGCTCCACGTATTGCATTTTGTCAATGGCTTTTGCACACATTGGTTGAAATCCCTCAACTACTTACGCTGATTCTTTTTACCGATGAAGCCAGTTTCTCGCGAAATGCAATAAGGAATTTCCACAATAACCATGTGTGGGCTGACGAAAATCCACATGAGATTTGTGAGGATCGGTTTCAACATCAGTTCTCGTTGAACGTTTGGGTTGGAATTGTGGGTGACTGGCTAATTGGACCGGTATTTCTACCAGGAAGACTTACCGGCGAAGTATACCGCAACTTTTTGGAACAAACGCTACCTCAGTTTTTGGAGGATGTACCATTGGCTACAAGACAGGCAATGTGGTTTATGCATGATGGTACACCACCTCATTTTAGTGTAGTTGCTCGAGAGTTTTTAACAGCAACATACAGAGATCGCTGGATTGGTCGAGGTGGACCTCACATATGGCCTGCTCGATCCCCGGACTTAAACCCCCTGGATTATTTCCTATGGGGCCATCTAAAGTCATTAGTTTATACTAGGCCAGTGGAAGATGCGGACGATTTAACAGATCGGATAATTGCTGGGTGTAACTCAATAAGAAACGACCCTGGTGTTTTTGAAAGAGTCGGGGAGTCTATGAGGAGAAGATTGGATGGTTGCATCCGAGCTGGAGGTAGCCATTTTGAAAAATTCTTGTAGGTTTAAAAATGTTACATGTAATTTTTAATAATAAATTGTTATTTGTTGAAATTTTTTTTCGCCCTATATCTTCGCAACAAAACGCTTTTTCAAAAATCATCAAAGGATAAAATATCCTTAGAATAGTCCAAGGAATAACCTCTTGAATTTTTGCCGCATGTTTAACTAATACCCTGTATATCCTGATTTTTTGTACAAGTATTTTTAAGGGTCCCTACTAGCTTCTGTTAAAAGAACACATTTTTTATAAACTATTTTCCGAATTGGTTATAAACAATCATATTTAAATAAATAAAATGTTATGATTATGGAAAGATTTAGAACCCCATAACTTTTAGCTTATCGTTATGCTGAGCAGGCGTAGTGCCAAAAAGGACACTCTTTTTGGCACTGCCCATGCTCAGTATAACGATTGCGATAACTATAAGCTAAAAATTAAGGGGCTCAAAATCTCCCTATTGGCTTTATCATCCCTTTTCTTATAAAGGGAAGGAATCCGACTTTAACTGGGTTTGCCTGATAAAATATCTACTGAAAAAACGTACATGGTTCAGTGGCGTTGCTGTCGGCATGATCTTTCGTCCATCTCATTTATATTGTCAACTTTTTCTGTTTCACAACTGATGTTTGTGTTTCAAAGTATTTGAAATTTAATAATAATTACTGAACCAGAACACAAAAACTCTCAATTTTACGTTAAATCCCAATATTGTAACATGGCATTAAGAATATGTGCCTGGGACCGGTTGGGCTAAATTTGTACTAATTCTATTTGTTAGCTTTATCCATTATTTGTGACCATTTACAATATAAAAGATTGTTTTCTATATACATCATAACATTAACTAATAATTTAATCTAAAATATTTAATTAAAACCAAATAAAACTATCCATGCACCATCACCATGGACATAGAAATTCCATAGTTTATATTATATTTAAGTTATGTCCAGTCGTTTTTATGATGACATATTCCGAAGCTCTTAACTCTGAATGTGTTCATTTGCTCAAATACATCTGACATGCAATTTACCTAGGTATTCCCTGAAAATTTATACCATCGTATCAGTGTCATTATGTGAGTTTCAGTAGTGTTTATATCCACTCGAGCGATGAAGTCCTTAGGCCAATTAGTAACTATTCCATTAAATTCCTCCATCCGATGTTTCCGTAAATACGTTACATCGCTTCTTCAGGAATTCCAGCAATGCTAGTCGACTTTTTTGAACACTGGCCGCCCTTCCAATTAAGGAGGCGTTAAAACCCCGGGGGCAGATCCCAGGGGATTATTGAGCCATTAAAATAATATAACATTAGTTAGATTTGGAGTAATACGTGTTGGCAGGGCTAACTGGAGCGGCGTCACAGCGGAATGAGTGGTTTCTTTCTGGCTTTTAGTCCGTCAAGCACGATATTGGTTGGACACTAATTGTTATACAGTTGAGCATAACGTATAAACAATAAAACAAACTGTTGGATATTCCTTGAGGAAGGCCTGAGACTCGTTTAGACGAAGAAGTTTAAAGTTCCTCTTTAATGCTTAGCATACATAATTCAATACATAAGTAAGATATTTACGTCACCATAAAAACAACTGAGCATAAAAATTATGACGTATTTGTAAAAAATAATGTGTGAAATATGTGAATAAAACATATGAGCTATTAAAGTTTATTTAGTTGTATCAAATATACGCCATTTTATTTAGAACTTCAAAGGAAAGCCAGTTTAGTAATCTACCAAAATTGTTTGAACCATTATTTGCATTCTGTTGGTCTCTACTTGACTAATACTCTGAATTTAGTAATGAAAATTTGCAAATGACTAGCTCAATATCTCACGATGTCATTTTACGTCAAGAAAAATCTTTACAGAATTGGGTAAGTAACTCTGAAAGATACATTTCTCAATTTCCCTGTTTCTACATCCTCATACCCAGTTTTTGTTACTTAAAACTCTATAATATACACTCGACATTGCTCTAAAACTCCCTACAATACATCTGGTACTGAAAAACATAATAAAGTAACACTTTAATGGGTCCCAAGGCACACAGGAATACTAAGCAATAAAAATTAGAAACCTAAGCGAGAAAGACACTTAGAGATAAATTCACAAGTCACTTGTTTTCGAAATAGCATAGAGGCTACTGGACTACATAGGTTACAAGACAATACGGACTATCTTAGCACCATTCCGAGGTTAAAGCACAGCAAATCCTTGGTTAAAGTACCATACATAAAGTACCATAACAAATAAGCAGGAGTTATATTATGATACTGGTAGTGGATCTAACTGGACGCAGTCCCTTGAGAAAATATCTGCATAATACGGGCATATATAAAAAGAAACCCTTTGTAGACTTCGTGTTGCTCATTAACTTGCTGAAGATGCCTTCTGGGACCCAGGGAGGCTCTAAGATCAACTTGATGGGAAGGTCGCTACACCTGTTAAAGGTGTAGCAGTCTGAATTAGCCCTGGACACACAACAAGCCTTGTGGGGATTTCTGAAATCTAAGGAGACGTGAGTCAATCAATTACTTGAAGCAAACGAACATCTGAATGTCCTGTTAATATTAGACAAAATAATAAGAATCAGAACTTTGACGAAAATACTATATTAACGCCCTAGTTTGTTTAGTATTTTGCTATTTTTCCTTCATCTGGTATTCTGTCCTCCAAATACGTGAATGACCTTAAATAAAATCACCAAGAGTTTTAACTGAAGACAAAATAAAAACGACTACACTCGAATGTAGGTATATCATAATTTTTTTTCCGTATCAACTTCAACGTCCATCATGGGAACCCCTTCTAAGACTTATCTCGTTCCTGAAATGAAATAATTTATCTGCAAGTACGTAAGAATGCCCTGCCTTGTCTAGCTGTCTCATAACAGTTGTCATTGCCATTGTCAGCGATGTAGTTAAGAAGTATCATTCACGGTCATAAGAAGATTTTATCCTCTCTTCCTACATAGACTGGGAGGCGTTAGTGCGCTCAATAATAATGAGAAGAACGAGAACATTGTAACATTCACTAGAAATAGCTGTGTGGGAATCGGTGTCAGTCATTGTCGGCGAATTTGCTGATTCGCCTCCGTCATTAAGTATTGTTATAATCAGTATAACTGGTCTTAACAATTTTCTGAAGTTCGTCGAACACTGTAAGTACTTCCAAAAGTCAAAGAATTCGTCTGTTAATTCTTCGACGTTTGGAAGTTATTGCATACCTACTTTTCTCTACGATCCAAATTTGTTCTTAAATATACAGTGTTCAGGCACTTCATATAATATCAAAGTTGGCTATGATTAACTTAGAAAGCCATTTTTTTCACTTTCCAGCAATATATAATATGTCGGGTGTTGTTATACGGTCTCCACCTCATTATACCGGGTTTCCCATTTCATTTGACTAATGGCAATTAACATGGGCTATTACATTTCATTGAATTTTATATTCCCAGGGCACACTATCCGAAATATTGCTAACGGAATCGATAATACTGACTGTCAAACACTTCTGATTACCAAAATAAAATAAAATATCAATAAAAATTCGTTTTAAGTTAATACGTGTAGTTTACATAACTGTTTTAAGAAATATCATCATAATTACAAATTATTAGTGTTTACTTATTCGAAAAAACCTATTACTAATTCACGACAGTTCCTCTGTAATACTGTTTAACTCAATATCCAGACTGAGAGATAAGTACACTATTAGTAAAAGCACAGTGCATGTAATAAATATAAAATAAGTTGCTTGTTGATTACTTATTTTATAAGATAGTAGCTTTAGCTAAAGATAAAGAAACGAACCAATTAAAACATGTTTTATTATTATTATTATTATTATTTTTTTTGATAAGCAAATATTGTGACTTTCAAAAATAATAACTAGGTACTGACAATGAACCATATTTATTCGAATAAATAAACACTAATAATTTGTAATTAATGAAAAAGTAAAAAAGAAAGTTGTCTCTGGCGGGATTCGAACCTGCAAAATATTGCGGTTCAGTTTGAAACACTGCCACTCAACCAACTAGTCCACCGGATGACGTTTAATAATGTTTCTTAAAACAGTTATGTAAACTACGCCTATTAACTTAAAACGAATTTTTATTGATATTTTAATTAAAAAACCATTTCGCTTTAGTATTTTGGTAATCAGAAGTGTTTGACAGTCAGTACTATCGATTCAGTTAGCAATATTTCTCATAGTGTGCCCTGGGAATATAAAATTCAATGAAATGTAATTGCCCATGTTAATTGCCATTAGTCAAATGAAATGGGAAACCCGGTATAAAGAAAAAAAGACTTAGATAATAGATTATCAGTAATGTTTTCATATTTTTATTAGTAGGCGGATGTCACCTAGAATACTGTTAAAGTGTTTACCATTGAATCACCACATAATCGTTTTTACCTTCATATTTACTTCATTGCTTCCAGTCTGAAAACTGAAAAAAGTCCTACGAAAACTACGAAAAGTTAAAAAATTTGCGATTCAAATATATTGGACAAACAATTTATTTTTATGGAATATATATGTACTTATATATCACCCGATAAAAATGATCAATAATATGTAGGTATACAGATCCCCTAATAAAAATTTGCTCAATTTCGAGACAAGGACGGATCGATAGTAAGTAAAGTATGACAAGAGAGAGAAAAACAGAGAAAAAACGGTGCCTAGATGGGAGATGGAGTGATAAATGTGTGGCATGATATATTTATCTTTTTAACTATTATGTATCAGGTTTTTTCTACACTGTGTTTCCCACTACTACTAACATAACAGATGCCCTTTAGGCAATCCTGGCACAGCATCGTTCATCGAGTCTACTACCTAAGACACTCTGATGAGCACAGAATAAGTGCGAAATCGGTCAGTGTCTGCGGGTTGGTTTCGATGAAGGATGTGGCGAGATGCCGCAGATGACTCCCATGGAGATGACTTCCATGGAGAGTAATGCAATGCCAGTCGGGGCACATATCCCGTGAAGTAGTTGTTTTCGGCATCTCTTTTAAATATACATGATGTACTAATATCTTGTGTCTTTGTTCTCAAATTGGACACATTTCTATTTAGAAATCTGTATACATATGCACCTATATAATAACTTTAACAGTCCCTATAGGATATTCGACTTCGACTAGATAGGTATTTAATTTTTTTGCTTATTTATTATAAGTTGGTCATTTTGGCTTGTAGAGAAAAAGAGAAGCAACAATTTCTTACATATCCTAGGTATATATCTTAAATATCTTCCGAAAAATTCCTCCTTATTGTATTATACTGTATGTTACAGTAAAAACCAGAATTAAGCAAAGTGAAATGACCTCGCCGATCTGGTAAAATGTGGTGATGCATGGGCGTGCGTATTCTGTTTTACCATTGGGCACATTTCAGTTAATATATACTCGTATACTATTCTATAGAATACTTCTAGCATATGCACTTCCACTTTTTTAACTAACACAAATAAGTATAAACACTGACACAAAGAATAAATACACTGATAATTTTACCGCAAATTTTTACCGTTAAGAAACGCGCGCGAAATAACCCAACATCACGCCACTGTTTCCCTACTACCTCGAGCGCAGTCGCTTATTGGTTCCTGATTCGACCAATCAACGTCGTTGAAGCTCAGAGAAAAGAAAGCGTAAATGCAAGAATATGTATGTTAAATAAGGATGAACAGCTTGTCGTCAACTTTACGACTTTCGCATCTTTCGCAGTTGCCACATATTCGGAAATTCCTTGATATTATAAAGTAAAAGACAAATTAAACATTGTGTTTGCTTTAATAAAGTACAATAGGGATAAGGGACGTTAAAGACAAGAAAAAAAATGGGTAAATAAGGTAATTAATATGTTTCCAGTTTTAAATAAGAATACTTTAGAAATAAATGTGACAACACAGATCTACTCTTTTTCCGGTCATTGCGCTTTGCTTAATTCTGGTTCGGACACTGGGTAAATCACTACAAAAAATCCTTTCCTTCAATTACAACAGTACACTGACGAGGAGCAAAAATTCCGCAAGAGCGGTCTGTCTGTAGCCGCGTCTACAGTTGCCTACACTTAAAACTATTGGTTCAAATCGTTCCAATATTATTTGCAATAATTGTGATTCACACCACCAGCATTTATCAATACCACAGATCTTTAAAATAATTTATTGGTTGATTTATGGTATTAACAGAGCTGAAAACTATGTTTACATATTTACAACTACACCAAAGTTATATAAGTATGTAGTAGATTGTACCAATCGTGATTATTTAAATCTTTTCAACGCAGTTTAACTCACACACTATATAATCCATCCACTAAATATTGTAGACGTAGGGATTTTTAAAAAAATCCCAGTTGAGAGAGCACTTATGTAAATTAAATCACCTCGCTGCCATGTTACATCAATATCAATGTAACATTAACAATCTAACTAATTCCAGCTAGTTAACAGCCACCGAAATGGTCGATACAAATATGTCCGTTAGAGATGTGTAGAAAGGTCGACGGACTGAAATTATCAATATTTTGTAAGCAGGCCGAGCACTTCACTTGCCGCCATCGACAAAAAGTCTTTTAACTCGATGGTTGTTGACAGAGATACAGGTTTCAACCGTGTGCATTCGCAGGTACACTGACATTTTTAATGTGTAGTTGGGACTCTAGCTGCACGTCAGCTTAGACGGATTGTACAAGGGGTTAAAAAATCGTTAAACAAATTTCGAAGCTAGTAAAAGGTTATCATAAAGTAAGGGATACAATTCAACTTATTAACAAATTAAGTTAATAACAGGATGTGAAAGAAATTCGAGCCCAACTACACACATGTGCCTAAATTTGAATATATTTGATTCGAAAATTTTGTAAAAATTTGAACATCCCCTGTATATCATTAACGGAGGCTCCAGGGGGTACATGTTAACATTCTCCTACAGGACCTTTTGTGTGAATTACGACGCATGTATCTTCAAGAAACAGATCACTAAATAGACCCCTATAGTATAGACAAAAGTCAGGCTCACCACATGAATATCAAACACAGCTAACTCGAAACAGCTGTTTCGACCTATTCGACCTGCAGTAAGGAGACCTAATACAGTCGAAAACCTGCCTGTTGCGTAATGTAAAGGCTAGATGTAAAAGCACCCACGCAGTGGGAGTGCATACATTTTTTTGGAATATTATTGATTGATATATCATTTGAAGAATTGTCGGAAGATTTTTCCAAACAATCTGTATAGGAACCGTTACAAATAAATTTACACAACGTGTTTTCTGTTGCAGCGTGAAATGACTGAACCCACTACAGTTATGAAATTTGGCTACTTACTTGGGGATCGTAATACCTGGTGGTGTCAGTGAGATCGATTATTGCCTTCAGGCCGGGCTGCCTCTGAAGAAGGATGGAAGGTGTGAACCTGCAAAAGAGCAGAAAAACAGGGGTTACTTTATCTTAATAGGGATAGTCCAATAAGCAGACATTATATGCTGAATTGAATAATTTGTTTAGATGTTATGATTTGCAAGAGAACATTTTATTAAAGTCGATACTCGAATGGTTCTTTATGAAACATCGTGAAAATAATTGTTTTGAAAAAAACATTGATCTCATTTAGATGTTCCAAGAAATATAAAGAAAACACTATATACTAGTATTTCGGCTTATTAGGCCTTTTTCAATAGAGTAAATATCTATTACTAAATGTTTCCAAGCGCGTTTTCGTTATTTATTTGTTTACAAGCACCTACCCCCGATTGATCCTACCATCTGGTAAAGCCCGAGTTTTTAGTACCTTTTCTAAGAAGGGCGAAAGTGTAAAATCTATCTGATCATTCATAGTACAAGGATGTATAATTAAAGATTTTTTAATTTCTAATTGCTCTAACAGATTTAAGCGCTTCCCTTTCTTTTCACGATGCAGTACCTTTACATTTTTCTGATCTATAAAATGATTGTTTTCTATACAATGCGTCGAAAATCCTGAATTTTTTGCGTTATTTAGTATGGATTTTTTATGTTCTTTTACTCTATATAGTTTCAATACTTCTACCGGTTTGACCCACATACACGGCATTACAATCCACGCAGTTAATTTGGTATACTCCCGATTGTTTTAATTTATTAACCCTTTTTTTGTTGTTTATCAAAATCCTCCCAATAATGGGTATAAAACTATTAGTGTCAACAAGCGTACTAATCCCATTATCAATTTATAATTGCCAAAGATCCCCCAAAATTTCCCCAGGGATCTGTTCTGGGGCCTGTACTAATTATTATCTATATTAATGAATTGACAAAAATTATTCTTGAGGCATCTGTTCCTCGATAAAGATTACTGTGACAGCAATTGACACCATTTTTCACAAACAGTTGATGGTACGTAAGCTTTGTTCCTCACAATTTGACTCCAGTTCAGAAAGAAAACCGTGTGGCATGGTTCAGATCTACACTGGATCACTTTGACAACGGATCGTCTCATTTGGTGTACAACATTATTACAAGTGATGAAACGTGGGCATACTGCTATGTGTGATCCTGGAAGAAAGCAACACTAGACATGTTTCTAGTGTACCATTGGAAAATCGTCGTACTGTTAAATGGTCGCTGGATGGCTGAAGAGTCGATTATTATTATTATTACAAAAGGATAAAAGCTGAGGGTTAAACCCTGACGAGCTCAAATAGAATTACAATTAATGAAACAAATACATACACAGAAGAGAGAGAAAATAGTTAATCAATAAATAAAGAAAAAAACAACAAGATCACATAGATATATGTAAGAGAGAATTAAAAGGAAAAATCATTATTGATTCAAAAAACTATCAAGTCTGTTTCTAAAACAATTTATGGAAGGTGCGTTGACCACTTCGACAGGGAGACCATTCCAGATGTCAAAGACACGGTTGCTGGTATAGAACTGCCTACATCTCAGGACCCGCAGAGAAGCTGAAGTTGTAACCGCTGCGACGATGATCTTCAGTTTGTATCTAAAAATTCCTCGAACCTTCTTACAATTAGAGGCCCTGTACTTAATATGTGTTGTCTACCTTGAAAAAGAATTTCCAAAATGCACCATCTTGATAAACCACGTTGTGACGTAGTTCCCTGTACAAGTTCGCCTAAAATAACACGTCAGATGTAGCTGGGGCAACCTCCGTGAGCACCCGCCGCAATAATTTCCGGATTTACGACTTTCATTACCTCCTAACGACGTCGTTGACAAAAATCAGAGCTTAATTCCCCGTCGAAGATTGATTCCCATGCCCGTAAATTAATTTATATTTAAAATTTATAAACTTCGCGTACCGTCGATACGCGTAATTGCTTTTAATCAACTCGACGGGTTATTGAATTACTGCTAAAAGGCAGATCGGAGACGTTACGATCCAGTGGCGGCTGGATTCAGTTTCAATCCAAAGTATACCTACCTTAAAAGCTGAATTTAAAATATATTATTTTACTTTTGTTTTGTTCAGGTGGTTCCACCACGATATAAGTGGTGATCACCTCTAACACTAAATGACCCACAGCTGTTTCGACCCTTTTCTCTTAAAAACTTCTAGAGTTTTACATAGAGTCTAGAAAAAAAAACGTTTTCGGTATGATTTAAACTATCAAAAAATCGATGGTCCTAATTTAATACTAATATTTTTATTTTATATAAAAAGACAAACTGCAAGTTTAGCCAGTATAAGGAAATGAAGGTGTTACTTACCATCTATCAGCAGATAAACCTGGATGGCAAAGCTCCTGAAAAAAAAACATAAATTGATTAAAACTTTAATAACATGGATCTACAAACAAAAATTGGTTTAGCATAATGTTATTATGAATGCGGTAGAAATTGCACTGCTGGATTACGAAGATTTCGTACGAAAATGGATTTGAGAGCAGGGTTCTGTCAAATGAAAGAGTACCGTAATTTGATTAGAAAATTTGAAAGATCAGGGTCTGTAACTGACCTATCAAAATCAGGAAGACCAAGGATTAGTGATGTCCAAGTTGCAGAAATTCTTCGGGAAAATCAAACACTAATCCGTTACCAATCAGTAGTGTGAATTCGATATCAATACGATTGCAAATGCCATACACCATGGTTTGGAAAATTTTACGCAAAATCCTAAAAATGTATCCTTATAAACTTAAACTGCTGTTTGAATTAAATGATGCAGATTTCCTATCAGGTTTGATTTTTCTTTACAAATATTGGCTCAGATGAAAATTGAACCCGAATGGTTATCCCGTATTTTATGGACCGATGAGGCCCATTTCTCTCTAAATGGTGAAGTCACTACTCAAAACTGTCGCATATGGTCAACAGATAATCTACATGAAATCATTCAGGAAGGTCTTCATCACAAGAAAGTCACCGTTTGGTGCGGTTTCACATCTAATTTTATCATTGGACCATACTTTTTTGAGGAGATACAGAATGGAGAGACCGTATCTGTAACTGTTACTGGTGACCAATACCTGCATATGTTACGAGATTATGCCATTCCACGGATACAAAACGAGCACGAAGGAATTGAAAACATGATTTTTATGCTGGATGAAGCACCATCGCATACTTACCCACCAGTTAAAGTTAAAGAACACGACTCTAATCTAGAGTCTAAAAGACTCTATTAGGGAGCAAATTGCTGCAATTCAACCAGAAAAGCTGAATGATGTTTTGTACAATTTAGGGTGCGTTGTATCGTCCGAGTTTACTTGTGGGTGATCTGTGAATCAGCTTGATCGAAGATCAAGCTGTAAAAATGTGTTGTATGGTAACAGATCAACGTTGATCCATGGTTTAACTAGCGATCACGGAACCGGTGGAAAACAGCTAGTTAACTGAGGATCAGTACAAATTTGAGGTTATATAGGTACATAGTTTACATTTGTCATTTTCGTATTTCGTGTGCTTATTTAACTTTATTGCTTGTGGATTAATATTATTATACTACGGATTTTGGAAGAGATATTTTAGAACATTTGACTAATGATGAAGATTTTTAGAATTAGTTGAAATAGAAGCTTTTCTACGAAAAACTAGAATTTTTCGTGAAAAAACAAATCATTTTGTTTTCGATTCGACTATCAAAAGACACGGTGAATCTTTTACTAGAGGAAATAAATGAAGATTTACCTTGCTTTAAAAATAAGTAAGTAATATTTATATGTACACTGGTTTAATTTAATGTGAGTGAATTTTAATTGCATGTGAGAGGGGCAAACCTGATCTTGAGCTAGATGAAAATGTCGAAGAGGCCATGCAGTTCATGAAAAATATTAATCTTGACCTTATCCAAGATGATAATATAAATAACAATAATCTTTATAGGCATAATTTGATTAATAATTACTTTCAGGCATTATGTAGAAAAAATTTTAATAAAAATACCTAATTATACAAAAACTTGTTTTACTGAATTTCTATATTATTTCAAAAATATTTAAGTTTATCAAAAAATAGAAACAAAAATTTTCAACTCTTCAGAAATTTTATTCAAAATTTCAATTTCCAATTTTTTCTGTTGTACATCTAATTCATGAAGTTCTTTCATGTGTGATAATTATCAAGAATGTAATAAGTACAAAATATTGCATTTCCGCAAGGTAAGTAAAGTCTTGGAATTCCCTTCGACCATAAATTGTTAGGAATTCCCGCATTATTTTCATATGTTCAACAGGTGCCCGATAGGCCAATAGCAGGCCAGTGACAATAAAATCAATAAGTTTGCCCATGCGCTTTAGCGTTCGCAGAATAGCCAACATTACCGAAAAACGGAAACAGACGGATCACTTGAACTTGATCTGACTGAAGTCCATACAACAGAATACTGGCTGATCTGAGATCAAACTTTGATCTCTAGTTTCGTGATCCGTTGGTTAACTGCCTGCGATACAACGCACCCTTAGAGAAATGGTTGGTGATTGTACAGGGTGAGTCAACCATAGAGTAAAGTTCATTATCTCATTTGTTTAGAGAATTACGAAAAAACGTTAAATACAAAAGTTTTATAGAATATTAAGGTGCACAGTTTAAAATTATTTTTGAGTATACAGGGTGATTCAAAAAAGCGTGGCGAATATAACATAAGTTTTTTTAAATGGAACACCCTATTTTTTAATTTATTTTTAGATTTTACATGAAATTCTATAACTTTTTTGTTAATAATGTCATATACCTAAACCCAGTAGTTTTTCTAATATTTTAATTTTTTTAGAAAAATATTAGTTTTTACTCTTATAAGAAACTGACAGTACCGCCATTGTTTCTAAAGGTGGAATACTCAAATTTGGTGCAAACGTTCTATAAGGATGACAAAAAAGGTATATGTAAATAAATTTTAGTTAAATGCTACAGGGCCTTCAAAATAAATTCAAAAATTTCAATTTTTTTAAATGGCACACCCTCTATATTATTATTTTTTCTGATAGATTTTACAAAAGCCTTCAACTTTTATTGACTATGTCATATACCTAGTTTTCATAATTTGCGAGTTATTTTGATTTTATTCTTTTTTACACTTACCTACGCTATTGTGGAAACATAAACTAATATAAATAATAATAATTTCCCTACTAACTACCTTACTTTTAATTATTATGGAGTATTCAATGATCAAAAATATGCCCGTCTACTTAGATACACATGTTTAGTCTTGTTACTATATTTTCTTGCATGTTCCATAGCATAAAGGATGTTTATTGTCCTCCAGGTATCTTGTATCCTATTTTCGATATCTTCTGGTGTTGTAGGGGAATTCACATAAACACGATCTTTAAAGTGGTCTAACAAAAAGAAATCTGAAGGTGTTAAGTCACATGATCGAGGGGGCCACCCAATGAATCCGTTAGTGTAATAAAAACAAGTGTAAAAACGAATAAAATCAAAATAACTCGCAAATTATGAAAACTAGGTATATGACATAATCAATAAAAGTTGAAGGCTTTTGTAAAATCTATCAGAAAAAATAATAATATACAGGGTGTGCCATTTAAAAAAATTGAAATTTTTGAAGTTAAAATAGTCGAAATGTATAAATTTATTTTGAAGGCCCTGTAGCATTTAACTCAAATTTATTTACATATACCTTTTTTGTCATCCTTATAGAACGTTTGTACCAAATTTGAGTATTCCACCTTCAGAAACAATGGCGGTACTGTCAGTTTCTTATAAGAGTAAAAACTAATATTTTTCTAAAAAAATTAAAATATTAGAAAAACTATTGGGTTTAGGTATATGACATTATTAACAAAAAAGTTATAGAATTTCATGTAAAATCTAAAAATAAATTAAAAAATAAGGTGTTCCATTTAAAAAAACTTGTGTTATATTCGCCACGCTTTTTTGAACCACCCTGTATACTCAAAAATAATTTTAAACTGTGCACCTTAATATTCTATAAAATTTTTGTTTTTAACGTTTTTTCGTAATTCTCGAAACAAATGAGATAATGAACTTTACTCTATGGTTGACTCACCCTATACAGCAGCAAAATGGACGACATATCGAACATTTGCGTTACCCACTGTTGGACATAAGAAATCCCATTGTCTAAGCAATCGAATTTCTTTCACATTCTGTTCATATTGTAGTTTTATTTCTTATCGAAAAATATATTTCGAGCAATTTCTCCAACTTCTATGCCTTCACTATTGTCTTATTGCTCAAAATACTTGCAGGTGGGTGTTAGAATACAATATAAGAAACCATCCTTTGCCGTTATCTAACAAACTGATCACAATTTTCTAATTATGCACTACGGTCGCAAAACAAATGGTGCAATCACAAATAAATTGTACATCGAAGGTAACATTAAGTAGCAGTATGAATTATTGTTTATTGAATTATTTATTATTTAATACTCTTTATTTATACGTTAAATAATTTATTTAATTGTCCGTGTCACCAGGGCCGGCAAAACATTAATAACTTCGCATATGGCATTGCCTTTGACATTAATATATTTTATAAAATATGTTTATATTATTTACGGAGAATAATTCAGAGAAAATGGCTTGTCCCACCTGCAAACCGAACAGATACGGCATAAATCATCGCGTATATCAATAGATCTAAGGTTATTTAAATTTGTAATAAACAATAGAGGGAAATGTCAGGTAAAGTGGGAGGAGATGGTTTATTAGGCATGCTGTAAGAAAAAATTCGATTTTTTGGGCGAGGCAGGTAATTTCCATACCGAGCCGCAGGCTAGTGCCGAAAACCTACGAATTAAAAAGAAATTACATTTTCTGCACTTGGTGAGTGGTATTATTTTTTCTACAACAGGCAGTATAGGTTATGGGCCCATAATCTGGAAGATCGATGATTCAGGGACATTAAAAATAAAGGATGAACGCCTAAAAACACGAAAAAAAATAAACAAAAAGTGTTAAAAATATAATTTGACTAGATATACAGGATGTTTCAAATTGAATGCAATAACAATGCAAGACCCTTAGAAGTAGAGACTAGGTTAAATTAGAGCTTAGAGCAAAATTGCTTAATTTGGTTTTACTTAATAATTTGATTAAAAAAATTAATGCTAACATAGGTAATTTTTTAGTTTTACATAGTTTAATTATTTTTTAAGTAAGTTTAAATATTAAATTCGTCTTTATAAAGTTTCAGGCTTGTTTGAAGAGCTATTAGAAAAAGAGGAAGCTTTTTCACAGCAACTTTTTACGCTCTATCAAATGGCGCAAACAATTTTTCAAGTAACGTTTCTTCTCTTCAGAACCGTCATCAACATCATTTTTTCTTGTAAGTTCAATGATGTATAGCTATAGTTTGTTTGTTCTTCCATTAGCTGTTCGTTATGGTTATCTTATTTATTATTGTTTCGTTAATTCTTCTTTATTTTTGTTAATTAATTGTTATTTATTATTAACGATTTGTCACTTTTTCGTTATTCTTTTGTTAATACATACAGACAGACGTAAATGAATTTGTAGATTGTTTTCCACGTTTTAAACGTGATCAAATTATAGCTGATGATACATCATTGAACTCAGGAGGAAAAATGCTGTCGAGTGACAGCAAAGTATTCTTATTTAAAACAGGAAACGTATTAATTACCTTATTTATCCATTTTTTTACTTGTCTTTAACGTCCCTTATCCCTATTGTACTTTATTAAAACAAACAGAATGTTTAATTCGTCTTTTACTTAATAATATCACCGAACATATACAAAGACTTTGTTTATGTTCGGTGATAATATCAAGGAATATCCGACTATGTGGCAACTGCGAAAGTCGTAAAGTTGACGACAAGCTGTTCATCCTTATTTAACGTACTTATTCTTGCATTTACGCTTTCTTTTCTCTAAGCTTCAACGACGTTGATTGGTCGAATCAGGAACCAACCAGCGACTGCGCTCGAGGTAGTAGGGAAACAGTGGCGTGATGTTGGATTATTTGGCGAGCGTTTCTTAACGGTAAAAATTTATGGTAAAATTATCAGTGTATTTATTCTTTGTGTCAGTGTTTATACTTATTTGTGTTAGTTAAAAAAGTGGAAGTGCATATACTAGAAGTATTCTATACAATAGTATATGAGTATATATTAACTGAAATATGCCCAATGGTAAAACAGAATACGCACGCCCATGCATCACCGCATTTTACCAGATCGGCCAGGTCATTCCACTTTGCTTAATTCTGACATAGACTATAGAAAAAGTGAACTTAATAATGGTTCTGAGGGGACGAACCGTTACTTAAAAAACTGTTTACTCCATTCGATAGAGTGTAAAAAGTTGTTGTGTTCTTTATTTTTCAATAGTTCTTCAAGCAAGCCAGAAAGTTTACAGAGACGAATTTCCAAAATTTTGATTTTATTCAAATATCTCAATAGCTAATCAAATTCGCCTTGATGTTTTCAGGCATATGATTGTTCACGAAATTGCACAACTTTGCCCCAATTTCACCTAGTCTATATCTCTAACGGTTTACAAGACACCAATGTTATTGCATCAAATTTGAAACATACTGTGTCGAGACCTAAGACCTAAAGACTCGAGACTAGTCGTAGAGCTCGTCAAAATTAATGGATAATATATGGGAGTTAATGAATTCTTATATAGAAGTAATATTTAAAATCAGTAGTAACATAATAGGAAAAAATCAACAAAACTACGATAGATCACTAAACTAATTAAGCTAAACTTGCAGATTCACAACAAGATCATTGGTTAGTATTTCATAAAATTCCAGCAGGGTTATTACACTGATCTTTAAGACGTCTAAAGTATGGCCTTTTGGACATAATTATGCCTTATAGTTAACTTCACGCCGATTTTCTAGTCACTTCCGATATTTTGGAATTATACTAATGACTTTGTCTACAAATTGGTCTAAAATGCGAGACATTTCTTTAGCTCCTACTTTAAGCCACCTCCGAAGGTGCCCTAAACTAGTTTAAGACCGTACATTGTGTCAGACATAATTGTTTTCTGTATTTTTGCATACTTAGAGTAAAATATGGCTTTTGTGCCTCATTTGCTATTTTTTGTTGAACACGAAAGGCGAAGATATGATATAAGGGAATTAAACGTGTACAGGAGACATTTAAGAGACAACAATGATCCTTTTGTGAGGGCCTTAGAATTACAGCGCCTTTTTCGTGTAGACAAGGAAAGTGCACGATATTTAATAAATAGATTGACCCCCGAATCTGATGGATTAGCTCCACAAGTAAAGGGGAGTAAAATAAATGAAGCTTAAATTTCTTAATGAGTAATATAATATGTAAAATATAGATTTTAGTAACCCTTCGATTTCTGTCTCATGGATGTTAGCAAAGGGTTGTGGGGCAAGGATATTGTGATTCCATTTTCAATTCAGTTCAAAAATATACACTCAAACACTGATTTATAACTTGTTTTTCTCTTTGAATTCACAAATTTTAAGGTTAGATTCCTTTTAAACTGTGGTTAGATTATGTTTTCTTCCTCCTCTTCCAACTAAAAATATGAATGACTGCGACGGTGCCATATTGTGGGGGCTAAAAGTCCATGTTAATCATAGACGGTCTAAAGGAATAATAGTGTAATACAAGGAGTCTATACTTTTGGTGGCTTAAAATGAATTAGCCTGTCTTTTGTCTTCAGTTTACGACAATTAGTATAATAACCCCGCAGGACTGGGTTTGCACCGCGTCTTTCCTTGAGATATCCATCCACATTGCACTTGTCATATTCATGCCGCGTTGTTACCATCTTTTGCTAGGTTTCCCTTCAAGGTAATGGTGTAATTTCTGTGCAATAATTATATCAGTCACCCGTTACACCATATTCAATAAGTCCATGCGAGTGTGTGCTACCAGTAACAGTGTCGTTTTCACCAGCTGGTGTTTACAAATCTACACACTGACCCCGTCTCCCACTCCCACATGTGGCGTCTGCCTGATAAGGTTGCCCAACATTGTATCCCTGGAGAAAGAGAATATTAATTCGGCATCATTAACTTTTGGCAGACCCGTAAATTTATACAAGCGCCGATTATGATTCACCCACTACGAAATCCTTTTATCTCGTACGAGCATCGTTGCGAATATTTTGCGGGTGCGGATTGAATAATGCGTATAATATGTCATTAACAGGCGCCAGGTCATTACTTTCTCTTTTGTTCGGCGAGTTTAACGGAATCTAGATCAAAATTGAATGCTGGCAACCACTGAAACCACTTGTTAATTGAAAGTCATTTACTTTACTTTCAAAACCTAACTGCAATAGAAAGATTACTGAGTTTAAGAAAAAGTACCGCGGGGTTATTGTCTGAGGCCCCTAATGCAGTTTCCAGAGCATTTCATACAGTGAGGACATAAAGTCCGTCCCCCCCCTCTAATTTTTGAACCGCTGGGTATATTGTGATGAAATTTGGAACGATAATATATGACTAAATTCTGCATTTTTTAACACATCAATGACAGCTCTAAATGTCAAAGTGACAGCAAGGCGCAATAGAAATATTTTTTTAAATGCAAATGGGGGTCAAGTAATAACTCATTTTGAAGATATTTTTATTCTCAAAACATTCCCCAATTTTGAGAACATTTGGTTCAGTAATTTCCAAGTAAAAACCAGTAATATCGATTTCTACGTCTTTTTATCTTTTTAAATTTTGAAACTACCTTTCGTAAATATTTTCTGCATATTTGGCGTTCCGGATAGCGTTCATTGAATATACGAACAGCAGCATGGTAATTTCGGTTAGCTTTGCCAAAAATAATAACCGCTTCAAATTTATCTTGTAAGGAGCGAGCCATTCTAGACAATTTAGAGCAAAAATTTACTGTCAAACATGACAGCAACCATCAACAATGACACCTAATAGGTAACAAGATTATGTTACAAACTGATATTACTGGTTTTTATTTGGAAATTACTAGACCAAATTTTCTCAAAATTGGGGAATGTTTTTAGCATAAAAGTAGCTTCAAAATGAGTTATTACTCGACCCCCATTTCCATTTAAAAAAATATTCGTATTGCGCGCCCAGCTGTCACTTTGACATTCAGAGATGTCATTGATGTGCCAAAAAATGCAGAATTTAGTCATATATTATCGTTCCAAATTTCATCACAATATACCCAGCGGTTCAAAAATTAGAGAGGGGGGGCGGACTTTATGTCCTCACAGTATATTGGCATTGTGAGTTAATTATTAAAAACGTATCATCCAAACAATTTTTGATCTTTTCTAAATATATTGTAGGTAGTGAATAAAGCTGGCCCAAATACTGTCCCTGACGAACTTCAAATTTAAGTAAAATCTCGTCACTTACAGAGTTCTCCACTTAAACATACTTAATACCATCAGTTTTAATAAGTTTTTAATAAATTTAAAGCAACTTTCTAAATCCAACAGTCCAGGTATTGTTATACTTTACGGTAATAAAACACTTTGGCCAATTAAAAATAAACACACAAGGCACATCTTCTAGTGAATCTGATGACATTATCTGAGAATTTTCATAATACGGCACTGAAATTTTTAAATTCTGACTGTGTTCCGCTATTGGCGTGTATCATTTAAGTATCAATAGTGTATCATTTGACCCTTGCAGAACGTAAAAAAGTCGCAGCCACAGATATTGACAAAATATAATTATTGATTACGCTGTGTATGCGTAAATACCTTGTGCGTACGCTTTGACATGGTTGTTCAGTACTTCCCTGGGTTGTACGTTGTTTAATTTCTTATATTTTCTCAATTAAAAACACCTGTTTTTAATAGTACATACTATACATAGTCAAAGAAAGTTTTACAGACTATTTACAGTGTTATTATGTTCAAGAAATTCATAATTTCGCTATCGTTGCAACCACCGAAGACATTGGAAATGACAATACCATAGGGAACATAATTACAAGCGCGCCAATCGTCCTGCCAAATGAGACGCTGCTCCATTAAGCGAGTACGGTATTATAACTTAACGCTCCCCACTACTCTTCACGCCGCTCAACGATCGAGCGCTTCGCTATCTATATTAGTAGAGTAAAACCGGTCTAACTCGCTTCTTTCTAGGGGTAGACATCTATAGAGGCACCAGTATTCGCGTTATAAGCCTGAGCGCGCCGTAATACTTCACTCTGATATACGCGAGCTCTTTTTGAAAAATTCGATAATTCGAAAACGGTTACAGATATCAGCCCAAACTTTTTTCAATATCTAGACTACATTTAATTCGCTGCAAATTTTGAATATTTAACATAGCTATCCGCATACCGAAGTTCTTTTTTTGTAAATATACAGCGTTATTCAGAACTTATCTCTAAAACTTTGAGGATATGTGCATCCTTAAATAAGAAATCGATATCACCAAAAAAATGTATAATAAAAGTCTTAGGATTTCCCGTAAACAATGTTAAAAGTTATACCATTATAAAGGACTACGTAGATGGGCAACTGTACTTCAACGACATCTGATATAGCACATTCCTACAAAAAAAGTAAACAAGTTTTTGTACCTGGAACGCCTGGTCAAGACCGAGCGAATAGAGTTGGAGTGGGGATAATATCTCTATTGTCAATCTGTGTCGCTCTCTCAGTGCCGGTGTTTTATTTATCGTATAGGAGTGTTAAACTTTAAAATTTTCAAAATGGCTAAAGTAGAAGTCAGATCGCTAGGCAGGTGCCTGGGGTATCCCAATCAATGGTGTGGCGCTTACTACACGAAGCTCAGTTTTATCCGTATCATATCCAGCGTGTTCAAGCACTGTTACCAGCGGATTATCAATTACGAGTTAGGTTTTGTGAGTGGTTGTTGCAGCAAAATGCTGAAAATCCCCAATTTACTGCTGATGTACTAGTTACAGATGAAGCTTTGTTTACTCGAAATGGAATACAGAATATTCACAATACATACGTTTGGGCACTCGAAAATCCGCACGCAATTCAACGAAATCATTTCCAACACCGTTTTTCGAACAGCTTTTGTAACAGGGTATGTGCAAGGTAAATTTTTTATAAATTTCATGTTTCTAATACATAGTAATCAAGTAGCGCAATTCTTCAAAATTAATGTAACAAAATTTTATTCATTTTAAAGACACGTCACTTTGGTCACATCTATCTATCTTTCAGTTTATTTTAAAGTAAAAACGCTGCAAATCTTTTTTGCGCCGGGTGTCGGTATACTCTCAGAACTTCCGAAGTTTTTTAGAAAAGTGCTATATGTGACATCGCCAGTTTGCATTGTCAGTCCCAAGGTCACTCCATTACAGTGGACCAGTATCCAGCGGCGTACAATGAAAAATTTTTAAATAGTTTTCAGAACCCGCCAAAAAAAATTTTTTTTGCACTACCACATTTGTACATGTATGTTGAACATCCCCAAATTTTATTATGGATAAGTTCTGAATAACCCTGTATAGGTGTAGATACTACCAAAAAAGGTTTATACCATTCTAAGTGCTTATGTTTTGTGCATAAGTGGTTAAAATAAGGCCATAAGGCCATTTAAAAAGATTGCCTTACTAAAAAAAGTTGCAGATCACACCACATATGCCCCAAAACATGCTCTAAAAGATAGTATAGGCTTCATCTGCTATACTATTCATATATGGCTTCATGTATTGCGTCACTCGATAGCGACACCGCTCTCTCTTGGCCTTGAACTCCTAATTTGATCCCCATATACGGACATAAACATTTCTAATGTTAAAAAGGCACACTTTTCGGCGATTCTGCCATCAACTGTCATGTGATGAGTGTCTTAGCTAGGACACCCTGTATATACCAAACGCGATTCGCCCGGAGCGGGCGGCCCGCTTGGGATCCTCCGCTCGCTCCGACGGTCTGTCATATTATTTTTCGCGCGGGCAATAAACATAATTTAAGGCTGTTGCGGTCCGGATAATACGCGAGGATGGGGCCTGGCGCTGGTGCGCCGTATTTGGCAAGACGGGTCTGCCCGCGACCGGCCGTCGAGGAACGCGGCACCGTCCGACGCCGAACGCGGGTCGCTTCTCGCGGCCCACGCGGCGAAAGCCGGCCGGGGCGCGTGAGACCGTCGTCTAGTGGCGCTCCAACAATGAAAGTTGTAAAGTCAAAGCCAGAATTAAGCAAAGTGCAATGACCGGAAAAAGAGTAGTTCTATGTTGCCACATTTATTGCTCAAGTATTCTTATTTAAAACAGGAAACGTATTAATTACCTTATTTACCCATTTTTTTAATTGTCTTTAACGTCCCTTATCCCTATTGTACTTTATTAAAGCAAACACAATGTTTAATTTGCGTTTTACTTAATAATATCAACGAATTTCCGAATATCTGGCAACTGCGAAAGTCGTAAAGTTGACGACAAGCTGTTCATCCTTATTTAACATACATATTCTTGCATTTACGCTTTCTTTTCTCTGAGCTTCAACGACGTTGATTGGTCGAATCAGGAACCAACAAGCGACTGCGCTCGAGGTAGTAGGGAAACAGTGGCGTGATGTTGGGTTATTTCGCGCGCGTTTCTTAACGGTAAAAATTTGTGGTAAAATTATCAGTGTATTTATTCTTTGTGTCAGTGTTTATATTTATTTATGTTAGTCAAAAAAGTGGAAGTGCATATACTAGAAGTATTCTATAGAATAATATACGAGTATATATTAACTGAAATGTGCCCAATGGTAAAACGGAATACGCAAGCCCATGCATCACCGCATTTTACCAGATCGGCGAGGTCATTCCACTTTGCTTAATTCTGGTTTTTACTGTAATTAAGGACACCGCATTGACGTCAAATCAAATAATGATTAAAAAGAGAATCAAATACATTACTTCACTGTTTTCCATTTGTCCACTTGGAAATTTTCCGAAAGTGGAAAATTTTCCATGATGAAAACGGAAAATTTGTGAAATTCTAATTTCACGCCAATGTTACGCTGAAATGTCAAATGTTAAATTAGTACTACCAGAATGAGGTGCTATAAACGCCTAAAATAATGACATTAAAAGCGAAAACAAACAATTAAAAAAATATTAGATATACAGGGTGCCCATCATCTATCTCCTTACGCATGGGTAACTTTGTTAATAGTGGAGCTGGAGAATTGGTTAAATTAGCAAAATTGGGCAAAATTATAATATGAATTCAATGCCTCCTTCACATTTAATTTTAATTTTCAACTTTTGAGATATTTTGAAAAAACTGAAAATCGCCAAAATTTTTAAACTCGAATATCTCGAAAACTATAAAAAATACAAATAATATAAAAATACTGTGTGATAGTGTTTTTTACGTGGAATTCAGCGGTGATATTGAAAATTTCACGGGCATCTTAGTTTTTGAGAAAAAAATAAAGATATGTTTTTTAAATGGCAATCGTAGTTCGCTATGGCATCAATAAAAAGCTATTTTTTTCTGATTTCAAAAATATAATATAAAAATATTTGTACCTTTGTCTTTATGTAAGAATTATTATTTAACGCAATGCTAAAGTTAAAATGATCAGAATTAAATGTTATTGAAGTAGCATAATAGGTTATTTTCATAGATAGTATATTATATAAGAAATACTAACACTTTGCTGCATTTTTTACCTGTTACGCATTGATATATTGGGAAAATTTTGGTAAATTTTACATAATAAAATTTACCAAAATTTGATCATTTTTACCCATAAATCGGAAGAAATTTAATGTATTTGGTCTTGATGGAAAAAATGAATCAACTAATTTAGAGAAGCTGTTTTTTTTTAAATCTGAATATTTCATACATTTCAGGAAAGCTTTCCTGCAAATTTCCGGAAATTTTTCCAAGTTTTATTTTTCCGGAAATGTTACATCACTAGTTTTCATTCAATGGTATTCCCCAAAAAGAAAATTTAACATATTTATAAAGATACTTCAATTGCTCACTTTTGCCTAATCACGCCGCTTTATTTTTATCTTTCAAAATTTGCAATTAACGACAACATATTAACACGTAATATAATGTTCACTGTAGGGCTTGAAACCGTTCAAAAACGAACACGAGGAAAATGGCATTACGCATCCCGGCTGGCCGATATTCCAAAGGCCCGTAATCTGCGTTTGGCTCTTTTTTAAGCCATCGTGATATTAAACGGCCGGCAATTTTTAGTAATATGTTTATATGTTATTCATTCCGGCCAGATTCATTACGATAATCAATACGGTTTGGGTGGCCGACACATTCCCACATTTTTTTATATCTGTAGAGTACCATGATAGATGTGTTAATAGATATAACCATAAATGGGTTATATCTATTAACAAAGTAATAATAATAAAATATATTGGAGTTTCAGCCTGGCGAAGATAATTTTAGTTGTAAAAAATATGTGACACGCGGGAGGTCGTTCGTCACAAAAACTTCGAAAAATGTCAACTCAAGAACCAGGGCTAAAAGAGAATAATTTTTTTTTATTTTACATTCATACACACTAAGAATTAAAATAAAAGTTCCTATACACAGTAAAAAAAGACAAATGGTAAAATTACTAAGTGATAATCGTAATTTGCTGCAGTGTTATTTTTAACACGAACTGGGTGGTATATTAACTAAACCTTTAGAACTCATATTACACGAATGATATACTCTCTGAGTTTGTAGAAGTACTCATAAATTGTAGTAAAATTTACAAAACCCTGTGTTAAAAATGAATCAATCCGCCATAAATACGGAATAATACACGGTGCATAATTAACTATTACACATTACCTTGTAAAATCTGCTGTGTTAAATTACTTTTATGTAATGTAATAATACACTGATATGTCTAACAATGCCAAGTGTGGACTATATACACACTGATGAGTGTGGATTCAGTGTCAAAATTGCTCGTTTTTTTTACTGTGTAGACATGCGCGCCCTAAAATGGTTCTCAAGGGAACCCTGACGTAGTTTTCCACATAACACCAAGACACTATAATGGACTCGACGCGTGTTTCGCCAGCCAAGTTGGCATCATTCTTTTGTTGTGGTCCCATTCTTAAGAATGGTGATCCAGTTGATATAACTAACTATAGACCCATCACTTTATTGTGCAATTTTGCGAAGGTTTTTGAGATGTCCCTATACAGTCGAATTTATCCTCTTTTTAAAAATATTATATCACCTGTACAGCATGGTTTCATGGAAAAAAGATCAACTAACACAAATCTTGTTTGCTGTAACCAGTTTATTTCTAATGTCATTGATCATCACGGTCAGGTGGATGTATTGTATACCGATTTCTCGAAGGCCTTCGATAGGATTGATCATAACATACTTTTGCATAAACTTAAGAATTACGGATTTTGCGATAACTTACTAAAGCTCTTTTCGTCTTATTTATCATGTCGTTTCCATTATGTCACATATAGTGGATACAACTCGAGTCACTACCTTATTACTTCTGGAGTACCTCAGGGCTCTAATTTGGGTCCTCTACTATTCTCTATTTTTATTAACGACATTACTACTCTTCTCAATTGCAATCAGTTAATCTATGCGGACGACTTAAAACTGTATTTTTCTATATCGAGTATAGATGATTGTGCTTTTCTTCAAAATGATTTGAATGCGGTTGCGAGATGGTGTGATCTGAATAACTTACATTTAAATATGTCGAAGTGTAAAGTAATTTCTTTTACACGTAAATTGAATCCTATACTTTTCAACTATGAAATTAACTCAGACTTCTTGATACGTGCAAAGTCCATCAAGGATTTGGGTGTTTACTTTGACGATAGGTTAACATTTTCGGAGCACATACAACGTATAGTTTCTTCTTCTCTTAGGATGTTAGGTTTTGTGATAAGGCAAGGTCGTGATTTCCTCGGTAATGATGTACTGTTCAGGTTATTTTATGCATATGTCCGCTCCAAGTTAGAGTATTGTTCACTTGTTTGGAATCCTATGTATAATGTTCATATCAATCTCATCGAGTCGGTTCAAAAAAGGTTTTTAAAATTCCTCACGTTTCGTTCAGACAGAAGATATCCTGCAAGAGGCTGCGACTATAAACTTTTGTTAACTCGTTTTAATTTTGACTCACTACAATTTAGAAGATACTTCCACAGTCTGAAATTTTTACACGCACTCTTGCATAACCATATCGACTGTCCTGATATATTAAGCCAGTTAAATTTTCTAGCAGTTAGATCAGCCAGTCGTGCTCCACTAACATTTTATTGTTCTGCTGTCGACACTAATCTTGGATTAAAGTCTCCCATTAGCGTTATGACACGTAGCTATAATGGCATTTGTAACTCCTGTGATGTCTTTAACTGTAATGTAAAAAGTTTACATAATGTTTTTAGAAGCGTTAGTCAACTTTAAATTTTGATACTTTAATTAAATCGAATTTGAGCACTTACTTGTATATACATGTTTTTTTTTTTTTTTGTGGTTTAAGTCACACTGTAGGTTTGCATACACGTATTTTTTTTCACTTTTGATCTTTTCATGTTCTTTTATATTATACTTTGTTCTGTAATTGGTGTTTACACTGTTGGACAAATAAAATTATTATTATTATTATTATTATTATTATTATTATCATCTGTAAATGATAAAACTCCATCAGTTTAAATATTCATAAATAACGAATTTTCAAGATTTACAAAAATGGCGAATGCGCCAGGAAAATCGTAATCTGTAATTACCTATTACAAACAAGGCAAGCATTCGTAGATATTTTAAAATAAACAGTTAGCTAGAAAGAAGGCTTCAATTATTTCTATGGAGGAAGTGTTATACATGAGGGCCAACGATGAGTCATTGAACAACAGAAATTAGCTTTAGGTTTCTTTTTCCTTTTATATGAAAATGTTTTCTTTTGCGAAAATGTTTTCTTTGCTGACTAAATTTAATATATCCTCATTTCTCGAACTGAACGACCTTTCTTAAAAAAGTGGCACCGCCGCCCAACATGCCGGGATTTAATAGAATGTGTACCTATCTGTTCAACTCATCAATGCTAGTTTCACCACCACTGGTTATACCACCACTGGTTTCATCCAGCACCTGAGTAGAATTCAGGTACGTAGCACGCTTTTGGTACTTCGTGCGCATTTTTGATTGGTGTTCTTGTGCTTTCTACTGTTTAATTATAGCTTCAAATAAAGTTTTAAGTGATTGTAATATTAATATAATATTCTACATTGGTTCCGGGCAATTTTTTGAAAGTGACATAGTGTAAATTAATACTGTAAATAAGCGGGCCCATATCCGGCAGCGACCTTGCTACGGTTCCGGTCATTGCACTATCTAAACTTTTTAGACTGTAAATGTTATTACTTGTATATTATTTGACATTTTCCGATTTAGATAGGTAATTGAACGTCAAATTCAATCAAATTTAAGTTAATTTACTTTATATTACATAAAATCGCTTCTGTATTGGCATATTTTTTATATAAAAGGATGATAGAACTTTAAACTTTAAAAAAATATTAAAGAAACTATTTTGTGATTAAAAAAGTAATATTATTTAAAAAAACAATCTATTACATTAAACATTTAAAAATATTTGCGGTATGTGGCCACCACGCGGCTATCCGCAAGATCGCGTATTCTTTTGATCCAATTTTTGGTGACTTTTTCGAGCAGTTCTGGTGGTCTGTCGTGAACACGAACAATGTTGGCTTCTAAGGGTTCAATTGTTGCTGGTTTATCAGCATAAACTAATGACTTGACATAGCCCCACAGAAAATAATCTGCGGGCGTCATATCACAGGACCTGGATGGATAGTTGACAGGTCCATTTCACGAAATTAATTTGTCAGCAAACCTTGTTTGCAACCACACTTTCACGTACAGCGATAATATTCCTTTCATTACGCACATTCCTTCGACGCATTGGTGTTTTCAAATCATGTAGAGAGTATGTGGTACGAAATCTATCCACAGTACGACGAATAAATAGCTCAGATGGACGATCATGTGGGCCATAAAAAGTCTTCTATGCGTTTGGCGAACCGACGAATGGTTTTCAAAGTAAATTTGAGGAATTTGGTAGCGTTGTTCAAGAGTGAATCTATTCATGATGATTTGCCAAAATATACTGAAAATAAATTTTATAAACAGTGTCAGACTAACAGTTCAGTCTGATAGTAGTTGTCATGTAAAGTTCTATCAAACGTAAAAAAACAGCCTTTATTTTGTTAAAATGTTGTTTAAATGCTAATCAGACACGTTCTATTTAGATCTCAAAAATGTCCAGACTTAATTCAATATTTTCTAGAAACTAGACAAGTAGGATCACAAAAATGTGTACAATATCTGCTTGTGTTAAAAACTGAAACAAAAATAGAACATACACTAAAAAAAAACAAAATGTTAAAGAATATTTTTTTGCTGCTCTGTTAACAGAATCCTTATTCCTATATTTCGAGTTCGAGATGGAAAACCAGCAATATAAAACATCACCAACCCCTTATATTTGGACCAGCGGTTCCAAATTCCACTCGCACCCTTCGCTCAACGGGCATCATCGCCTAGTCATAAATAAACAGGGAATATTGACTGCAACCGGTGGAGATGTGTCGACAGCGCCCCCATACAGGTAATTGATTGATACGAAAACACGATTTCGATAAGTGCGGACGAGAGCCATAATGATTCCCGTGGCGGGGAGATGAATATTTATAATCTCGTAAAACGGACGTTTTCGATGAGGTGTATAAAAGCGCCGCGCTTAAAAAATTGCAGATTGTATAGGCTAGAAGCTAACCCTCCCTTTTACGAAGAAATTCCAGCCCAGACAATACAAGCGCAGTACTCACTTGTCATTTAATTTGGACATACACGACTGGATAATGTGTAACTCGTCCTAAATAGAAAATAATACCTACATCGGATCAATGTTACTGAAGAGAAACGAAAACTACGAAACACCGATGTTTGCATTTGCCTTCGCGACTAGTCATTTTGGTTAAAGACGCGTTTACACTCCCTCTTCGATGCAGCAGTCAAAATATGAATTAAGCGTAACTTAATATAGTTACGTGCTATAAGCTTCACTTATGCAAGTGCGGTAGATATCTTATTAAATCATTCTTATAACTAAATTGAGAATTCATCGTCGCCGTTTATAAAGTATTCAGAAGTTATAAAAGATAGTAATAAGGTACCTTTCGGCAGTAGTTGTAGTTCATCTGCCATAGTGTAAGTCGCTCACATATATCCTGCAAGACTGTTCGAAGAGTCTTTGACAATTAAATAAAAGTTTTTAAAAAGTTATTTGTTAAATTTATGTTCTAACATACATTATATAATTATACAGTGAGGACATAAAGTCCGTCCCCCCCCCCTTTAACTTTTGAACCACTGGGTAGATTGTGATGAAATTTGGAACGATAATATATTACTAAATTCTGAATTTTTTGACACATCAATGACAGCTCTGAATGTCAAACTAACAGCTGGACACGCAATAAGAAAATTTTTTAAATGGAAATGGGGGTCGAGTGGGGACTCATTTTGGAGCTATTTTAATGCTCAAAACATCCCCCAAATTTGAGAACATTTGGTGCAGTAATTTCCAAATAAAAACCAGTAATATCAGTTTATAACATAATCTTTTTACCACATAATCTTTATAATAGAACTTACCCATGGAACATTTATTTGTCAGGAGGTTCATGGAGGTCATTTTCAACATCTTTTGAAGTAACACGTGTTTTCTAAATTTGTTTTTGCCTCTACGTTTAATTTAAATTATTTCATATTTTTTTAATTTAGGTTATTTTAGGTTAGGGATGGTTTATTGTTATTTCTTTACTTTTAATTTTTGTTTTGCTTTGAATAATTTACAATAATTTAAAATATGTATGCAAAAAAATCATATAACAGAAATAGATATTATTGGTTTTTATTTGGAAATTACTGAACCAAATGTTCTCAAAATTGGGGGATGTTTTGAGCATAAAAATAGCTTCAAAATGAGTCATTACTCGACCCCCATTTCCATTTAAAAAAATGTTCCTATTGCGCGCCCAGCTGTGACTTTGACATTCAGAGCTGACATTGATGTGTCAAAAAATGCAGAATTTAGTCATATATTATCGTTCCAAATTTCATCACAATCTACCCAGTGGTTCAAAAATTAGAGGGGGGGACGGACTTTATGTCCTCACTGTATATGGTTTTGAATTTTTTTCTATTTATTTCCAGGGTTTTTTACTTATTCCTATACAATTTGGTATTGCCAAAAAAGAAAACAAGGATATCTATCTACCGGTCTATAAAGTAGTGTCTCTATTGCATTGACACAACTCTTATAAAGGTTGTAGAAAGTGTGAACGTTTCAGAGCAGAGCATTTTTTACATCTTTAATATTTAGGATATTCTTACAGCTTTATATTTGTCATTTCTCTTAGAGGACTAGCTCACCAAACTGAATACGTATCTTTATAAATCAGGCTTTAATATATTATATTCTTGAACGGTGGAAGCCCCCGGTGACTGGTGGAAGCCCCCGGCCTATAATAATCATAAAATCCCGTACCTTTCTCGAAGAGGACTGATGGGGCGTTAGTGATTTACATTTCGAGCGCGACGGGCGGGCGAAACAAACGAACAAACGCCAATTCGGTGATATACTTTTCCCCTGGCCTTTCATCTTTCGTCAAAAACCACAAACAACAGAGCAGCACCGTAAAAGAACTCGGATCATGTCATCGCGATACTTCAGATATTACGTTTAATTCGTTCCGCAAGTTCTGGAGCGCTTTTTTACTTCTCCTCTTTTGGTCGGTCTGCGTCAAAGAAGTGATTCGTGGCTAGAGCTCGACATTTGGGTGCTAAGTCAGCGGCGTCGCAAGAAATTTACAATAACTGTGATAATTTATAATAATTGTGATAAATATTTTAAAATAAACTTCACTTTAGCATATATGGGCATCATTAAAATGGAGTATTTTTCAAACGTTAATCAGTATTCAAACTGTATTCAATAAGATGCGACAATTTTTAGTATTTGAAATAATAGGACACACTACATGCACTAATTATATGAACAGAAAAGACGCTTCTATTGTTGTACTGTCAAAACTTCAAAGCCTACTTTGCAAATATTAAAAATATTAATATTGTATATATTAACATCTTGTTGAATCACAGGTATTCACTTAAAACACTATAACTTCAAAACCAGTTGAGTTAGCGAAATGATTCAAGAAAATTATTAAAGGTAACAAATGAGTCTACAAACAGACTATATAACCATCCCTCAAAACCTCTGGGAAGTGGCCATGGCCGCCTTATTTTTCTCAAAATTATTTAATAAAACTGTTTGGTATAGTGAAACTATATTATACATTTAAATGCATAAACAGAAACTTTAAAACGACAAAAAACAAAATAACAAAAACATAAAATAATAAAACAAAAAAAAGACAAAAACATTTTTTTTCCTTCCTCTTTTCCTTTTTCTCTTTTTTTTTTCTCTTTCCTATTTTATTTAAAGGGATTTGGTAATTACTCATTTTACTTTGCTTTTAATACGTTTAGTTTTTTACTTAACTTTTCATATCGTATTTAGATAGATAGTACAAAAACAAACAAAAAAAAAGACAAAAATATGATCATTTAAAATTCTTTTTTACTTTTTTTTAATGCATTTATTAAATTAATTCTTTTTAATTCAAGGGGAACCATATTGTAAAGTTTAGGTCCCAAGTACATATAATCCCTTTGTAGTTTAGTTTTCTGTGTTTTAGGGATCATAAAAGAGTTGTAACTCTACCGGGTGTTCCACATAAAAGTCCTCAGCCTCGTATCTCGGCAACGGAAAGACATATTTTGATTTTGAAAAAAACACATGATAGAGCTCATCTATGGCTTCGTCACGAAGTTCAACTTGATTTTTTTCGGTGTAAATTAAAGATGGCGCTGAAGTCGAAAAAAAATTTTCGTTGGCAGGAACTTTGCAACAAGTTTTATCCGATACTTTGTTCAATTCTAAACAATTTTTGTTAAATGGCTATTTTTCAAAAACTTAATAGTTTCAGAGATATCGGGCTCTTCATTTGATGAGGCCCAAACTCAAGCGTATTTTAAAGTTTCGAATTATTACCGTATACAATGAAACAATAATTATCCAAGTCAATTTAATAGCTCTTTTTAAGAAATAATGAAATAAAATGTATTTCTGTAAAATATGGCAAAAGTTTTTTAAATACTTAATTCATTTTGTATAATAACTAATTTGTAATTATTTGTACGTTTGTCCTAAAATAAATCCTGAATGTATAACGAAATTTCATCACAGTAGATTTTGATTAGAGGGAAACAAAATTAAATACATATTATTTCACTATTATAGGTACTAAGTTGAGACGCTCAATACTTTTCGAAAAAATTGAGATTATATGTATTGGGTGCTATCTGTTTTTCACCCCCTGGGACCCATTTCAAGTAATTCATTTTTATACTGAGAATTCTATGTGAAATGGGGATTACGTGTACCAAAGGAGAACTTGGATAATTATTGTTTCATTGTATAATGTCATAATTCGAGACTCTAAAATATGCTTGAGTTTGGGCCCCACCAAATGAAAAGCCAGATATCTCTGAAACTATTAAGTTTTTGAAAAATAGTCATTTGATAAAAATTGTTTAGTATAGAACAAAGTATCGGATAAACCTTGATGCAAAGTTCCTGCCAACGAAAAATTTCTTTCGACTTCAGCGCCATCTTCAATTTGCTCTGAAAAAATCAAGTTGAACTCCGTGACGAAGCCATAGATGAGCTCTATCAACTGTTTCTTTCAAAATCAAAATATATCTTTCCGTTGCCGGGATACGAAGCTAAGGACTTTTATGTGGAACACCCTGTATATCATGTATCATGTTCGATAGGAATTAATTCCTATCTGTACTTCAATTTCCGATGTAGTAATTGCGGTGATCAAATATCTGCTCTAATGCAGTATAAATATATCTGACGCACCTTCTACATACTTGCGCTTTAACTTTTAAGCCCATATTGAATAAAAAGCCATTATACACAAATTAATTAAAATTTCGCCCCATTTTAAATTGAAAAACTCGCGTTGCCAGCCAATCATGATTCAATCATCCACGTCCAAATACCTTCCTTAATAAACTTATCTGTTTAATGGGTTTTTAATGCTTCCTCCGTTTTTTCAACGGTTTTATCGTCGTAGAATATTTTTATGGTCCTTTTAATTGGGCGCTAATGTCACCGTTCTTCCTCAATGCAGACAGATGCCAGTTGCCAAAAATTAATTTATCTCTCCATAATCGGCAGTTAGTCCCACTAATTTCGGGTATTATGTGTTTGTTTGTTGGCCATTTTTTACGCTGTAATGACAGTTTTAGTTTAGGGAACTATTATTTTTAATTTATAGGCGGATTTTAATTGGGTCTCTATTATCAAATTAAGTCTACGTATTTGAAAATAATTTATTGACGCCAAGATATTATAACGGAAGTAACGTTCACATATTTTACGAGTAGTTTATATCTTCACATCCATCTTCGCAATAAGTTAAATGATTTTTGTTGATAGTACCAAAACCTGTCGATAGCATAAAAACTAACTAGAAGGTGTAAAAAAATAATATACCAGACTTCGAGGGGTGATATTACATCTAAAAAAAAGTTACTATGGACATATATATGCCCTAACATAGTTCCTAAGAGAATTACAGCCCTTAAACGGTAGATAAGAATGTTTTTATTTATTTTTAGGATCAATCGCAGACCAATTTTTTTGAAACTTGGTGTTCTGGTACACATTTTTATGCCAAAGCGAGTGGTGATGGTAAAAAGAGCCGTGACCGTTCTTAAAGGGTAGTTTTCATAAGGGTAGAGGGTTGTTTTTCACAAAACTTTTAATTTCAGTCAATTTTTTTTAGATAAACACAACTGACACGTTAGATACTTTTAGTGTTCAAAATTTTTTGACAATAAATAAAAACCGTTCTTCTTATTCACCGTTCAAAAGGCTGTAACTGCCTTAGGAACCATTTTAGGGCATACTTTCATAGGAACTGTTATTTTTAGGGGTGTTAGTTATCCGGTACAGTATTTTGTACACCATATATAGAAAACCATATTATCGATGGAAAGAGAACAAAATTCCGCATAGGAATTATTTGTAAAACTATACAGCGTGTTTCATTTAAATATATCAATATTTGCTCAATTGTTCCATTTTAAGAATTGTTCTGTACTCTCTAAACATCCCAAATAATGTCATATAAAAGATGTCCTCTTAATATACAGGATATTAACACATCGTACTCATTTATTTGGGTATTATGCCACCACTAAAAGATACAAAAAACTAATAATCAACCTCTGAGCCGACGGATCAGTCAAATGTTGGTTTTTTTGAAAAATATTTTTGCCTAATCAAAAAATCACACACTAAAAAGCAGATTAACAATAATAATATTAAACACATCACTTAAAAACGTTTACGTTTCGAAAACTTATCCATTTTCTTATCACTTATAATTGCACAAGAGGTTTGTATTTTACCGGATAAATTTGGATTGTTTAATGAAAAACTGTTGCCAAGCAATTAGACGAGAAAAACTGTCAACTATTAAAAACGCGACACCGAAGGTGGAGGGTTTTTAGGTTGACAGTTTTTCGAGTCAAATTGCTAAAGGAAACAGTTTAGAATTTAAACAATCCAAATTTATCCGGTATCAATACAAACATCGAGTGTAATTCGGCAGGACAATTTAATGAATAAGAAATTTAGAAACATATAATGCAAACTTTATTTATCAAACACTAAAAATAAACACATTTTTATTTGAGCATCACCGAATCGATTTATTGTTAGTGTTTAATAATTCAATAACTTGTTGACAGAAATGTCAAACAATTTATTTTGGCAACGGACACTGCGATAATTGATTAAAAAATGAATAAGTGAAAAAACCACTAGTGCATTTGTCACTGTAAAAGTTGCAGGTAACTTTTGTCGCTGTCAAAGTGACAATTGCACTGTGGCATATGCGATTTTTTATATATAAATTAAATTGTCAAAATTATACATTTTTTGTATTTTTCAGTTATGGCATAATACTCAAATAAATAAAAGTATTAAACAATGCCACAAATAAATACTTTCATACACTATATTAACACATCATGCATTTAATATTTTGAGAATTTTCGACGAATATTTTTCGAACTACTATCCCAAATAAATCCCCCCTCAGTAATCCCAAATCAATCCCAATCCCAAATAAATGTGTAACTGCAAGTCCTCTAAAATATTATTTACACGAAAAAAACTACATAGGTATTCCAGACGATCCGTTCATCACCGTCCAATCTAGTTGACATTATTTTTGCCAGGGACTGTACCGCACGGCATTCCGATCACCGCCCCGGTACCGCAGGGGGTGGCACTGTTCGGGTTTCTGCCGAAATCCGCCGCAGGGACCCAGCGGGTGTCCCACCATCCATTATTGCCGCTGCCCGCCGACGACACGATCCTTCGGAGACGAGCCAGTATAGGACGACTTCGAGGGGATGCAATAAGTTTCTCTCGGCTGTCTCGCCACCCCAAAGGTGCAGGGTGGGCGAGGGGTTGATGGTTTAATAACTCTTCTTCTCGTCATTTCTGCTCGGGCCGAGGCCGTGGTCACGGCCACAGAGTGCATGGGAACGTTGTATATAAGGCATAGTTTATTCAATATCAGTGGTGTTGTATTACCCGGATTTGTAATTGTTTTTCGCAGTTATGGGTAAGTAACTAAAGGAGTATAACATGAATTTCCAAACCTACATCAACTAGATTGGGTCTGGATAAATAAATATTGCAAAAATATGGAAATCGATAAGAAAATAATAAAATAAACAAACAAAGGACTGAGTAAACACGGAAACGATGAATTAAGAAAACAAGAATATAAGCAAAACACTTTTTAGAGAAAGTTCAGTTCAGGGTTCTTCGTGGTCCATAAATATAAAATTTACACGGCCAAAAACATCGCTAAACTCGAGGCCCATTTAAGATTTATTAAAGACGTGCCGACCAAGTTGGCATCATCTGGAGATGATTAAAACTCATCTCCAGATCTCCATGGCATCTCCATGATGCCAACTTGGTTTGCGAAACGCGCGTCGAGTGCAGTATAGTATTTTGGTGTCATCTGGAAAACTACGCCAGTGATATCTTCACACCAAAGGTTCCAACCTCCTACAAGATCAGTTTTCAATGGTAAAAACCATCTTAAAGTGCAATCAATATAATATAAGTAAGTTTTACGAACTCATCTAATTCTTAAAGCGCAAAGGAAAAGGATATCATCATTTGGAAGGATGCCTGCAGACATTGAAAGATTTTTGAAAGTGCCATGTAGGGAACTTTAAATCGGACATTGTTTCCAAATAATTGCACTTCCTCTAATGATTCAGGAGTACTCCTTCATGGTCCAATGTTTCTACGAGTTCAACTTCAAATAATTCTTTACTTCTTGTAAAGTAGCTTCCACACAGGGCTATGAATATTACTAATTGCTCAAATTCTATAATTTAAATCAGTAGTGCCAAACCATTTGTAAGTTTTTGTAGTTTTTATGGACATTCTGTATACGTAACATATCCAGGCAATAAACTTTCCTCAAAAAGGACAATTTGTTATTTAATTAAAGATATTTTAACCTTTAAGAAATACCAATTGTAACCCACTTCAAAACAACCACCTATATTAAGATTCCATTTATTGTTTTTAAATATTTTTCAGGTGTAGGACACTGTCCATGGTTTTTAAAGAACCGTGCTTGTATATTGTTATATACCCACACTATTTCATCAAATAAAAACACTGCATTCCTGAATCGTGTAGCCTAATTGTATTTCAAAGGTTACCACTACTAAATCTCGTAAATAATGTACCACCAGATGTATACCAATTTATAATAATATGCAAATAAAAATTCCCAGTCGATTTTTAAGGAAAAGTTTCGTGGTAAAAATGTGTACCTTCATGTTCACAGCTTGTCATGCAACATTCCTCATATATTATTGTTGAGGAAGACTTACTAATATCTTTGGAATGTTCGAATTGGATTTTTGTACTTGTTTTAGAACAGTTTAACATCATTAACTGCTTTTAAGGTAACCTTCGTATGAAAATATAGAATAAAAGTTGCAGCTTATATAATTTTTTCAGTAGATTTCAAATATGTCATTGAAAATTAAATATAAACTAATATATAGGGAGTATGCAATAAAGTCTGTTTTTTTTAAATACAACACCCTATAATATATGGATTGGTCATGTTTTGACGATTTCAAAAATATATATTACTTCTTTGTAGTGGCGAGATACAGTGAAATACACTGCAGTGCCCTCTTTGGGTCTTTGCTACTACCTGTCTGACAATTATTGTCTAATTGACAGACAGATAACGATCTGTAAAATTGCATTTTCGGCATCTCCTTCCAATATATTACTTCTGTCTTCTATCTAATAACAAAAAAGTTATTTATAAAATACCGTGAACAGTTTAAATTTTAAATTGAAATTGAATTGTGCCTGTCAATGAAGGCCATGAAATAAATAAAACAAAAATATTTGACACTTCTAATGACAAATCTTATAATTGTTAAAATGATTTTCAAGATAAATAAAAAAGAATTTGAACAAAGGAATTTATGCGTCATTATGTTAAGGAAATAAATTCCTTTGCTCAAATTATTTTTTAATTATTTTGAAAATTATTGATGCCTATATCAAGAGAAAGAGAATTTAATATAACATAACATAGAGTGAAAAAATACAGGGTGTTCCATTTGAATTAAACAAGTTTTTGCGATTTGAAAGTCCCAAATGTAACGTGAAAAATGGAACGCTTTGTATATTATCTTTATATTTATTTTAATTGTGGAAGATACTCCACCTTATGTTCTTTCAACATGGCAAAGGGCGAAAAGCTTCTATATGAAAAAAATTACAAAGTGTCTTACATATCCTTGCAGCTGTCAAAATTTTCATAAAATGTCAAATACCTCCGAAACTGCTGGGTTTAGGTATAGGGCATGCTACATGTTTTCGACCTGAACCCTTATGTGCTTTTAAAAAATGTAAACATACGGGGTGTCTCATTTAAAATAAGAGAATTAGTTACCGTACAGATTAATCTAAACACCCTGTATATTACCCAATATTTTTAGGTAATACAGGAGCAAATAAAAACAACTTTGGTATCAAAATGTGTTTTCTATCTTCACAGATAAAGACGTACGAATGCCACACCCTGTATATGTGTCCCAAAAGATTAGCGAAAAACTTATGGGTTTTTTTTGTTAAGTAAAACTAAGTTTCAGCAAACTACATTCCTTCTCGCTGATGTGGTTGATTTTGCAATTATTTTCAAATTTTCAAAATTTTGACAAAATATCAAGGGAAAATAATTATTCTATTATTTCTAAACACAATATCTCTATGGAAGACCATCACGTGATAGATCTGTTTTAAATTTTAACGACTCATACATTTTACCGGCTACCATTTCTCAAAGTCCGAGTCACCCCCCCCCTGACAAATGAAGATATGACAGTAGCCTCATCTCGTAACAAGAAGAACTGAGCCAGACACTTATCTGAATACTGCAAAGACATCATCTGCGATTTTTCGGGAAGATATCCCTTAAATATTTTGTTGGCCGGGGAGGCCAATTTGTATATACCAACAGCAGGTACAAGTGACAGTTAGTTACGTGATATTTCAGATGACAGATAGTGATAGATTTGTCTCTAGATAGATTTGCTAGAGTGTAGCAACTCTGGTTGACTCTGAACGCACTATATAAAAGAATCAAGCACTGACAATATTACCAACCTTTTATTTTAGGCAGTGGCGTAACATTGATTGTTTTAATACACTGAACAAATACTAAGTAATATTAATTGGTCGAAAAATGCATTAAACTGAACAATAATTGGTTATTAATATACAGGGTAACTCCAAAATGTTGTTCCCTGTGTTCGGAATTAGCAAAACACTTGATTTGGGAAGAAACATTTCAATGTTCTTCTTTAAGATCACGTTAGTTATCATCGCCAATACCGAGTTCCATTTTGTCACTTACAAAAAAACATTGTTCTTAAAAACAAAACGATAAAATTATTATTTACAACATAAAAATCCCTAAATTTCAGTCGACCACTACGATTTTTTTATTAAAATGTTACAATTTGAGAAATTAAAAAAAATGGAAAAAGTCGTAAAAATACAAGTTAGTGGAAAAAGTCACAAAAATTAATAATGATGGATGAATAAATCAAAAAAATATTAATGGCGCAATGTTAAATTTTCCAAAAAATTACATTCCACGGAATTTCACAAATAATATTTAATAATTGTTTTGAAAAAAACATTTATCTCATTTAGATGTTCCAAGAAATATATAGAAAACACTCTATATACTAGTATTTCGGCTTGTTAGGCCTTTTTCAGTAGAGTAAATGTCTATTACTAAATATTTCCAAGCGCGTTTTCGTTATACAAGCAACCTACCTCCGATTGATCCTACCATCTGGTAAACCCCGAGTTTTTATTACCTTTTCTAAGAAGGGCGAGAGTGTAAAATCTATCTGATCATTTGTAGTAGTACACGGATTTATAATTAAAGATTTTTTAATTTCTAATTGCTCTAAAAGATCTAAGGGCTTTCCTTTCTTTTCACGATGCAGTACCTTTACATTTTTCTGATCTATAAAATGATTGTTTTCTATACAATGCGTCGAAAATCCTGAATTTTTACTGTTGTTTAATATGGATTTTTTATGTTCTTTTACTCTAGTTTCAATGCTTCTACCGGTTTGACCCACATACACGGCATTACAATCCGCGCAGTTAATTTGGTATACCCCCGATTGTTTTAATTTATTAACCCTTTCTTTATTGTTTATCAAAATCCTCCCAATAGTACGCTTGTTGACACTAATCGTTTTACACCCGTTTCGTTTTATTCTGCGAGCTATTTTTTCGCTATAACTTGGGACGTGATTAATATAACTATAGGTGTCTTCTTTTTCCCGAATATTGTAAAACTCCCGACGAATTAATTTCCTCCTTTTGTTTTTTAGCATGCTATCTATTAGTTTTTCTTTATATCAGTTGTTTCTTCTTGCAATTTGTTTCATTGTACTTAATTCTTTTTCAAAATCTGCTTTTTCCAGCGGAAACATTAAAAGCCTATATATTAAACTATGGAAAACCGACTTTTTTATTTGCCAAGACTGCTGCGAACTTGCTGGTATAATTGCGTCCGAAGTTGTTGGTTTTCTGTAAACCGAGAATTTTAATTTATTTTCTACCTTTCTTATTGTTATATCCAAATAGCTTAATTGATTGTTTTCAATAACGAAAACGCGCTTGGAAACATTTAGTAATAGACATTTGCTCTATTGAAAAAGGCCTAACAAGCCGAAATACTAGTATATAGAGTGTTTTCTATATATTTCTTGGAGCATCTAAATGAGATCAATGTTTTTTTCAAAACAATTATTTTCACGATGTTTCATAAAGAACCATCCGCTTCGAGTATCCACTTTATTAAATAATATTTATTCTGAAAGGAATATTAGAATCATAACCCATCAGTTACCTACGCCACTGGCAAACCCACAGTCCGAATCAATCTGTCGGCTGTCCATCTAGAGCGCGTCGACGAGAAGCCCCTCTCGCCGACTACTTGATGGATGCTTGTCCCCGTCGGACGCGTCGCGCGGTGTGGTCCCGTCCGGGTGATAAATGCAGCGCTAACTCGATACATGTCAGCGGTCCCGTCATCCACCATTGCGCAACGGCCTACTACATCCATACCGCACGCGGGAACGAGAAATGATTGACAGGCCGTGTTCTGGGTTGCCTCACAAGCTGGTGATTGGACGGAGTTCGGTTCGAAATCGAAAAACGAAACTTAAAATCAAAATTATGTTGAGTCTCTGTGTTTTGTCAAAAAAGTGAATTATAGAAAAAGTCAAAACTCTTTTCAATCAGTAATCGTTATAAAACTTTTAAAAAAGTGTCAGAATTTTAAAAATAGTAGCGTTTAGTTTAGTACTATACTTGGGTTAACCTCAAACGGCCAATAATTCCCTTGATCCTTAATTGGACATTCCCTGCACATCCAGTATATCCATCCCTAAGATGACCATAATTAATAATCTATGGATTCCCATATACCTAGGTGTACATTAATCCTTCAAAATTAATGCAGATATTCTGAGGACGTTTATAGGATATATAGGATATATCAGTGAATATTCAACAGAAAGAAAACTTCCACTAAATTTTTTCACTTTGAGGAAATAACTTGTTAATGCATCAATACTGATCAACGTTTTAAACACATATAAACTCTGGATATCTATAGTTTATCATAGCAAATATATTGAGGATGTTTGAAACTTATAACTAAAATCCGCAGTGTTTTAAACACATATTTCCTTCATTGTCTCCCGAGTTTGTCCTAAAAGGGACATGGTTAATAGAATATCAGTAGGTGATCCTTAGATTCGTCCTTAGAGAAGCCTAACTAAACCTATTAATGTTCTGTAGATGTCCTATATAATTATTTCTAGGATATTAATAATTGATAACCTCTGGATATTTATAGTTGTTTACAGCAAAAATATTGAGGATGTTTGTAACTGATAACCAAAATCCGCAGTATTTTGACAAAAGACTGATTAGTGTTTTGAACACATATTTCCTTCAGGATCTTCCGAGTTAGTCCTAAAGGGGCATGATTAATAGAATATCAGTAAGTCATCCTCAGACAAGGCTAACTAAACTTATTAATGTTCTGTAGATGTCCTATATAACTATTTCTAGGATATTAACAATTGATAACCTCTGGATATCTATAGTTTATTACAGCAAATATATTGAGGATGTTTGTAAGTGATAACCAACATCCGCAGTGTTTTAGCAAAAGACTGATTAGTGTTTTAAACAGATATCTCCTTCAGGATCTTCCGAGTCTGTCCTAAAAGAGACATAGTTAATAGAATATCAGTCGGTCATCCTTAAACTCGTCCTTAGACAAGTCTAACTAAACTTATTAATGTTCTGTACATGTCCATTCTAACTACTTCTGGGATATTAACCAGTGATAACCTCTGGATATCCATAGTTGATCATAGCAAATATATTGGGGATGTTTGTAACTGATAACCAAAATCCGCAGTATTTTGACAAAAGACTGATTAGTGTTTTGAACACATATTTCCTTCAGGACCTTCCGAGTTTGGCCTATAAGGGGCATGATTAATATCATATCAGTAGGTCATCCTTAGACAAGCCTAACTAAACTTATTAATGTTCTGTAGATGTCCTATATAACTATTTCTAGGATATTAACAATTGATAACCTTTGGATACCTACAGTTTATCACAGCAAAAATATTGAGGATGTTTGTAACTGATAACCAAAATCCGCGGTATTTTGACAAAAGACTGATTAGTATTTTGAACACATATTTCCTTCGGGATCTTCCGAGTCTGTCCTAAAAAGGATATAGTTAATAGAATATCAATCGGTCATCCTTAAACACGTCTTTAGACAAGTCTAACTAAACTTATTAATGTTCTGTACATGTCCATTCTAACTACTCCTAGGATAGTAACAATTGATAACCTCTGGATATCTATAGTTGATCATAGCAAATATATTGAGGATGTTTGAAACTGATAACTAAAATCCGCAGTGTTTTAGCAAAAGACTGATTAGTGTTTTAAACCATATCTCCTTCAGGATATTTCGAGTTGATCTTAAAAGGGACATAGTTAATAGAATATCAGTAGGTAATCCTTAGAAAAGCCTAACTAAACTTATGAATGTTCTGTAGATGTCCATTCTAACTATTCCTAGGATATTAACAATTGATAACCTCTGGACATCTATAGTTTATCACAGCAAATATTGAGGATATTTGTAACTGATAACTAAAATCCGCAGTGCTTTAGCAAAAGACTGATCAGTGTTTTAAACACATATTTTCTTCAGGATCTTCCGAGTTTGTCCTAAAAGAGACATAGTTAATATAATATCAGTCATCCTTACACTCGTCCTTAGACAAGCCTAACTAAACTTACTATGTTCTGTAGATATCCATTCTAATTATTCCTAAGATATCAATAATTTATAACCTATGGATATCTATAGTTTATCACAGGAAATATACTGAGAATGTTTGTAACTGTATGACCTCGGGATATTCAACACAAACATTTTTACTGTGGTTTTAAGGCGTCTGATCAGAATTACTAAACACATATCTTACCCTCTGATAATCAAAATCTACACTATAGAACACTCAAATCCAAACACCCTATATATCAGGATGTTATACTGTCTCCTATTGTAAATCATCCCTCTTTTCCTAAATACTTTCTAAACATGGTAAGGTGCGACAAAAATTCATAAGCTAACACCTTCTACGCCCCACAGCTAAATCCACCCTTTTCGGGAAGCTACACCCCCGTGGATTTTATGGTATGGTAAATTATGATAATTCCTTGTAAGTAATACCTTACCCAGCCGTTTAAATATTCGGGATCATAGTAGCGGACCCATACGAGATTCTATTATATACTAAGGTAATTCGTTATATCCATTGTGTTTGTACGTTTGTATATAGTTTATTCAAGACAAATTTCTGTTACATCGCCATTGTGATCTAAAAGTAAATATATGTCTTTATAAAGGTGTTTGGATTGGGACTAGGTTTATTTTTCATTCGAGGAAGGGATATTTGAATTAAATGGTAATATTGGAGTCGTCTTTATGTCGTTTCACACAAGGAGGGTGGTCTGGTACGCCTGCACTTAGACAGGGACCTTATATGTCCGTTTGTAGGAAAATATTAGTATACTTTTGGAAAAATCGCGTATGTTAAGGTCAGCTTTCTCAATTTTTTTATCAAATTGGAGGAGTGTTATGATCCAGAACATTCTTCAGATACTTTTTTGACAATAATGAAGAGGATTTTACAATTTATAACGTAAAAAGTTTGTTAGTTGTCCAAAAAAAAATAGTGTACCGGACTTCGACGGGTGATGCTACATCTGAAAATAAAAATAAAAGCTCCTATGAATATTTGCCCTAAAATGGTTCCTAAAGGAGTTGCTCTTTAAACGGTGGATAAAAAGTGGTTTTTATTTATCTTTAGAAATAGGAGCAGAGTCGAAGAGCCGTGACAGTTGTTAAAGGGTAATTTTCATAAAGTATACAATAAATAAATACAGGGTATACATAAAAGTCCTCAGCCTCGTATCTCGGGAACGGAAAGATATATTTTGATTTTGAAAAAAACAGATGATAGACCTCATCTATGCCTTCGTCACGGAGTTCAACTTGATTTTTTCAGAACAAATAAGAGATGGCGCTAAAGTCAAAATACATTTTTCGTTGGCAGGAGCTTTGTAACAAGGTTTATCCGATACCTTATTCAATTTTAAACAATTTTTGTCAAATGACTATTTTTCAAAAACTTAATAGTTTTAAAGATATCGGGCTCTTCATTTGGTGAGGCCCAAACTCAAGCAAATTTTATAGTTTCGAATTATTACCTTATACAATGAAATTATCCACGTCAATTTAATAGCTCTTTTTAAGAAATAGTGAAATAATATGTATATCTGTAAAATATGCCAAGAGTTTTTAAATACCTAATTCATTTTGTATAATTCATAATTATTTGTACGCTTGTCCTAAAATAAATCCTGAATGTATAACGAAACTTCATCACAGTAGACTTTGATCAGAAGGAAACAAAATTAAATAGTATTTCACTATTCCTTAAAAAGAGTTATAAATTGACTTGGATAATTATTGTTTCATTGTATAAGGTAATAATTCGAAACCCTAAAGCACGCTTGAGTTGGGCCTCACCATATGCTATCTCTGAAACTATTAAGTTTTTGAAAAATAGTTATTTGACAAAAATAGAATTAAACAAAGTATCGCATAAACCTTGTTGCAAAGTTCCTGCCAACGAAAAATTTATTTCGACTTCAGCGCCATCTCCAATTTGCTCTGAAAAAAATCAAGTTGAACTCCGTGACGAAGGCATAGATGAGCTCTATCATGTTTTTTTCAAAATCAAAACATATCTTTCCGTTCCCGAGATACGAGGCTGAGGACTTTTACGTGGAACACCCTGTATAATACCTACCTAATATCACCCATCGAAGTTCGGTACACTATTTTTTACATCCTGTATATTTGTGAAACACTTAAATCTACGTACAAACATTAGGGTAGCAGCTCGAGTGTGTGTGAGACACCCTGTATAGTTTTTCAATTTTTACAGAAAACATGAGTCATCGTTATAAACTTTTATACTTTTAGAAAGTCAAACAAATGAAAACCCGTCCATTTTTGCCCAGATCTCCCCCACCATTCCACACAGTGTTTACCGAAAATTATTATACAGGTGCATATAAATTTCCACACAATAAAATTCAATTATAAAAAACGCCTGGGTGGTCGGCAGTTTGCGTGATATATTAATAGAAATAATTCGGGTTTCCGTAAAATTACAATTTCTGGGTTACCGTCCCGCTGTTAGTTGGGCAAAGGTAGTGCCGAGGATATGGGCCCAAAATTAATTCCTAGTGTTTTAAATTATATTACTTAGGTAGCGTTGAGGTGAATTATGGATTTTGAAAAAGGCACAGGGCAGCGCACGTGAAAATAATTTTTTGTCTTGTAGAGATATTCTTAGTAAAATCAAGTACTTTAGTAGCGGTCAGAAACACCGTAGCCCCCTCTTAATTATCACTATTAGTATTTTTATTTTTATTTTTATTTTTATTATATTTTTTTATCACAATCTATCGACCGATTCCCTAGCTTTGATTGTCAGGGTAAAAATATATATGGTGTTCCATTTGAAAAAGTATACGTTTGGTTTGGAATTTTAATATTAAACACCTTGTAATGTGACAAAATTTAAAATATGCACGCCACTGGCATACTAATGGCCAACCCTGTATAAGTTAGCTGATAACCTGGCATAACTGCAAGGTTAAGAGTGTAGATTTTTCGAGAAGTTGAAGGTACAAACTTGATATATAATGTAACAAAATGGCAACAATAGTAATAAAGTCTCCACCAGTTCTTTTAGAGTTTGCTAAAAGTGGCTTCCGTCACATTCTTGAAAGATATATCGGGAAAAATGTATCTCTTATCAAATCTAGTTCGACCTACATAGGGAAAGGGCAAAGAATTCCTATTGAACCACAGCCAAACTAATTTATTATACTCAAATTTCCCCTCATTCGACGTCTGAAGGAAATAGTATAATCTCCATTATATTGGTGCATGATTTATAGGTTTTCCGTTTATTTTTTGTCTTGATTATATTTTTCAAAACAATTTGTCTGGAAAAGTGATAAGAGAGAGTTCATGAAACATTTTACAACTCTATCCCTTGGAGAAGTAGCTGAATCGTGTAATACGATGAATATATATGAAATATCCATATTTTTAAGTCATTCGACAGCATTTTTCCTTCTTAGTTCAATGATGTATCATATGCTATAGTTTGATCATGTTTTGAACATGGAAAACCATCATCTAATTCATTTGCATCTGTCTGCAAGTATTAACAAAAGGATAACGAAGAAGTAACACATCGTTAACAATAAATAACAATTAATTAATAAAAATAAAGAACCATTAACAAAACAACAATCGAGGGGCGAATCACTAGGGTATTTTAGTGTACAAGCAGGGGGAATTTCGAAAAAAATTGGAGAATTTTGGGGAATTTCGAGGTATTTTGGGGAATTTCAGGGTATTTCGGGCAATTTTTTGGGTATTTTGGGGAATTTCAATCGTACATGCTTAATTTTTCTTAAAATTTCTACAATCTTTCTTTTGGGTTCAGAACCTTTTGAGCTAAAATGGGTTGATTTATTGAATATAAATAAAAAATATAACGATATACGAAATCTTGCAACAAACAATTTATAAATTTGTTATACTATATTATGGTGTTGTCTTTTAAAAGAATATATCTTACGTTTATTTTATTCTTACTCGAACTGTACCTATCTATCTTAACTGAAATAAAAGAAAAGACCTTTTAAATACTTTTGTTTATTTTTGAAATTTATGTAATGGCTGTAACACCTTTTAAAGAAATATCTTACGTTTACTTTATTGTTAAGCTGAACCCTCAACTCTATTTGTCCTAAAAGAAAAGACTGACTGTAATATAAGAAAATACTTGTTATATGTTTTTGTTATTTTAATATTTTGTTTTAAATTTGTAATTTATCAATTAAAACGTTACTTTATTCATAAGAATATCTTTTACAAGAAATGTTTTCTTCATTCTCATATTTTGTTATATCTGAGGCCCAACCTGAGGTTATACCTAATCCTCGACATTTTTTAGTAATATTTTACGCTATATTTTTGTTAGATTTCATTATACTTCTTAAATTATGAAAACATTTTTTCTTGACAGGATTATAGGGTATGTCTTAAAAATGTTTTGTGATGGGACCGTTTGTTGGGAATTTCCAAACGCGGAGGGGAATTGCGGGGTAATTTGGAGAATTTCGGGGAATTGCGGATGATTTTGGGGAATTACTGACAATTTAGTATATCCAGGGAATTTCAAACGATCGGGGGTATTTCAGGGAATTTTTGGGGAATTTCGGGGATTTTTCCCTGCAAGGGGAATTTCAGTGTACAAATTTTTTTAGTGAATTACCCCTCGACAACAATATATTAAAAAATAATAATGAACAGTTTATATCTAAAAAACGATATTCTAATTTAAACCCCGTATTTTTTATTTATTTTAAAGAGAGGCATGTTGACATATTAGTAAGTTCTTATATTCACACATTGACGCCGAGAACCTGTGATTTGCAGGCTGTTTTTTTTTATGCAACACTTTGTATATGAAAATATATCATGAAGACTTTACATTTTCGCGGAAAACATCATCGGCCGCGCCAACCCACAGTTTAGCAAAAGACTGTAATTACCGTAAGAAAAAAGGATCGACAAACGCGCGTCCCGTGAGGCGCCAATATCCGTGGGCGACGCTCTCGCGGTACCGCGTCTCTCTTGGCGTACTCTGCGGACACGGGCCGGTCACCCACACCGGCACCGGACTCGGCTGGCGCCTCATCGAGTATCTATATGGGGTCTCGAGGGCAAAAAGCGATGCAATTAATGCGATCCTGTGGAATTCAGCTTTAATTTTTCATGTAAAGGGCTTTTACGGTAACTTTGCAATAACGTCACGCTGCGTAGCAGTACATTGTTGCCAGGTGGTAAAGTTTTTCACGATATTTGAGAAAATGTATTGTGTTTAGCAAACATATGTGTAACTCACAACTACAGATTATTAAATCTATTTAAATAATTTATAAAACAGATAATAAATTTTAAACAGAATATTTATATTTAAGCGAAAATTATACAAAAGAACATGGAATTTTACAGAATATTTGTTGAAACATAGTTGTTGTAACATTGCATTAAATTTTATTATATTTTTTAGGGTGAAGATGATAATTATAATTTTTAAACCATTCTTTTTTATCCACCGTTTAAAGGGCTGCAACTCCCTTAGGAGTTGCAGCAGGAGGAACCATTTTAGCGCATAGGGAAGTTTTATTTCTATTATTAGACGTAGTGTCACCCCTAGAAGTCCGCTACCCTATTTTTTACACCCTGTATAGATAAAGCCACATATAAATCGTTACAGTAAAAACTCTGTATGTAATTTGCTGTAAATTATTCAACTATTCTTTAAACGGTGGATCTTCCCTCCTAGGGAAGTTTTATTTCTATTATTAGATGTAGTGTCACCACTCGAAGTCCGCTACCCTATTTTTTTACACCCTGTATAGATAAAGTCACAGATAAATAGTTACGATAAATACTCTGTATGTAATTTACTGTAAATTACTTAACCATTCTTTTTTATCCACCGTTTAAAGGTCTGCAACTCCCTTAGGAGTTGCAGAAGGAGGAACCATTATAGCGCTTAGGGAAGTTTTATTTCTATTATTAGACGTAGTGTCACCCCTCGAAGTCCGCTACCATATTTTCTGCAGCCTGCATAGATAAAGCCACAGATAAATAGTTACCATAAATACTCTGTATGTAATGTGCTGTAAATTATTCAACCATTCTTTTTTATCCACCGTTTAAAGGTCTGCAACTCCCTTAGGAGTTGCAGCAGGAGGAACCATTTTAGCACATAGGGAAGTTTTATTTTTATTATTAGATGTAATGTCACCCCTCGAAGTCCGCTTACCCTATTTTTTTACACCCTGTATGGATAAAGCCACAGATATAGTTACGGTAAATACTCTGTATGTAATTTGCTGTAAATTATTCCACCTTTCTTTTTTATCCACCGTTTAAAGATCTGCAACTCCCTTAGGAGTTGCAGGAGAAGGAACCATCATTTTAGCGCATAGGGAAGTTTTATTTCTATTATTAGATGTAGTGTCACCCCTAGAAGTCCGCTACCCTATTTTTTATACCCTGTATAGATAAAGCCACATATAAATCGTTAGGGTAAAAACTCTGTATGTAATTTGCTGTAAATTACTCAACCATTCTTTTTTATCCACCGTTTAAAGATCTGCAACTCCCTTAGGAGTTGCAGCAGGAGGAACCATTTTAGCGCATAGGGAAGTTTTATTTTTATTATTAGATGTGATGTCATCCCTCGAAGTCCGCTACCCTATTTTTTTACACCCTGTATAAATAAAGCCAGATATAAATAGTTACGGTAAAAACTCTGTATGTAATTTGCTGTAAATTATTCAACCATACTTTTTTCCCACAGTTCAAAGAGCTGCAACTCCCTTAAGAGTTGCAGCAGGAGGAACCATTTTAGGGCATAAGGAAGTTTTATTTCTATTATTAGATGTAATGTCACCCCTCGGAGTCCGCTACCCTATTTTTACACCCTGTATAAATAAAGCCACATATAAATAGTTACGGTAAATACTCTGCATGTAATTTGCTGTAAATTATCATCCCAGCGCAGCAGTCGTAACTCAAAGTTTTGCAAACTGTTCTTTAAAATGGTATGCAGTATTCTTAATAACTACTGCATTTTACGCTACTTTTAACCCAACTAAATCACGTAAATGACCCAGAAAGCCATCGTTTACCTCGCATTATGTAAACTGGCTGCATAAAGCATGGGTTATTACACCTCGTCTTGTCTATATACAGCCCGGCTGACATTTCGAAGACCGTCCCAGGTGCATTTTTTACTCTGAAATAAGTCTAGACCGCCAGTCGTTAAATAAATATCTTTATCTGATCCTCGGGAAAGGCATATTTACAGTTATTGGAAATCAGACTTGAATAAGCACCACCGTTACCATAATCAGCACCAACACGGCTTTAATTGCAATATAATGAACAGAAAACAATGTCCGGGACTGTACACGGCAGTCCATTTTTGATGGAAATTCAGGGTAACTCAAAATTAGTGCGTGTTGAATGACCCAATCCTAGCACGTCATTTTTTGAAAATATTATTACAACTTACAAAGAAAAATCGTGACCTTAGGTTTAACCAGTCATCCTTCAGACATCATTGTAGACAGACCACTGGCAGTACGCATAGGTGGTCAGTCGGGAAAATGTGCCCGAAAACGAAAACTTACTCGACATCGGCATGTACCGAAAAGCTACAAAATCGAACTTTCATTCATAACTAGAAAACTGAAATAATATTTTTATTCCACCAAATGAAATCACAAAGAATGACATCGAAGACGTGCCATTAATTTTTTCGAATCTCTTGTAGTTATCGAATTTCCTACCCATGCTATGCAACAGCTATAATTAATTTGAGCCCTTGAAAATATTTCGCGAAATAATTACAATTAGCAGACGCCTCCGCCCAATAGACGGCCTGATATAAGAGCCTCTAACTACGACTTTCTACACTTGCGCCTCAATTATACCCCGGTTATACTGATGGTACCTTCCGCCCACCGTCACTGACGGGCCGCGGTACATAATTACTCTCCCATATGGCCAGTTATTGATTGTCCCTATCTTTTATCGCGATGCCGTGGCGCCATCAAACGCGAATAAAAACCTGTAAAGGCTTGAGACTCCCAGATGATGGACAGTTAATACTTTTCGTGCATACCGAGTGTTTCGCACGCAGGGTTAGTCGATTTGCAACACTATTTTAATGCTCCTCACAACACAGTGAGGCCTAAAACCTCGCCTACCCCGTGTGATGTCAAAACCACAGCCGAACCATATTCCGTTTTGTACCAAGAGACAAAACGCCATTTCGAGAGGTTCCACAAAGAGTAGAATGCTACTAATTTTCAATCGAAAAATGAATTTTCATGTGTCAAATGAATGTTTGACACATTTTCGTACCGATTTATTTTTTACTACTTCTGGAACAGAATAAGGAACAATTTTTACTTATACTGGTCTTGAAACTATCGAGAGAGATTAATTTAGTTGTACAGATGCTGTGATAAGCACACGCATTGTTCTATTCTATTATCTCACACATCTACAACCCTGATGATTGTGTAATAGGGTGCTGAGATACCATCTCGATATTTTACATGGTATAATAATACATTCTGGTATATATATAGATATGCGTTAGTAGGTAGTAATTTCTTAATGATAATCATAATTCCATTTTGTAATGCAAATGAAAATTGAATTAAACCTGGGGACAATGGTGGGTAAATTACTGCTTATATCGTCTCAACTTCGACTGAAGTGGAGCATAGCAGATTTTATAGTTAGCTAAAAGCTTTCATTTCGTTTTAGAATATAGTAACGTACGTGTGTTTAATACCTGTTCATTTTACATCATGAAAAATCAACAATAATTCAAGATTGACGATGTTTTTTTCCACTTTTTGTAAGATCATTACTTAACAGTAATGTTTAGCAGTTATTTCCTACAACATTTTGAAATACTTTTAGTTTTTAGTCGATTACAGAACTCTATAAAACTTGCTAATCATCTAATCAACCTACCTCGCTCAAAGGGACTTTGAATGGTATCATTTTCGTTCCTGCAATTCGTTCCCCCATATCCTGGTATTTGGACCATCTGTAAAATAATATAAATTTTAACTAACCTAATAATATAATTTTTTAATTTCTACAGTTACGTAGGCTAAACTTACAAAATATAAGTATATAAATATAGGTATTATACTTTTTCCAATATAAAAAAACCTGCCAAATATAAAAGACTTTCCAACTTTCATAATCTGATTCAGACCATTGGTATTTATAATTTTTATAGGAATAATAAAATAAATAATGAACGTGAATAGTAATTTTATAATAATATTTTAAAGATCACGTGTAGGCAACACACTATACAGTCAAGTGTATATAGTTCTGCCTGTTAATTATGACATAAATCTGCTTTTAGACTGATTCATCTTTTGCGCCCTCTAACCGCTGTATCCCCCAACATAATTTCACGACGCCAATATACGTAACAGTTTTCTGTCTTACGTTACCAGATGGTTGAGTTAATTTCTGGTAGATGTCGTGATATAAAGCTAAAACAATAATTTATATGTAGATAACTAGCTTCAGAAACGAGTTTGCTTTTATCTACCATTACTAGATGGACACATATTAATTTTTGAAATAATATAAATTTATATCAAATAAATAATGACAACCAGTAAAATTTTTGTCATATTAGTCAGATTTATAGATATGCTTTTCATAACTTGATCTAGAATGAATGTATAATCGAATTTACTGTTATGAAAAGTAAAAATGGTGCTGCCATCTATAAGTGAATAGGAATATAAAGTGACGGTACCGATAAAACAGTATTTGCAATAATTACAGGTTGCATACTTAGTGGTAAACTAGGGCTAATTTCTGATCTGGTCATGAAAATGTTAAAAATAAACAAAGGAATTTAGAATTTGCATCCCTTAAATTATTGTTGAACATAATTTTGACTTTAGAAGAGACTACTCATGCATATTTAGTAAAAATAAATACTTTACTAGCAGCAATATTCTTAAAGTCGTAGCTACTTACCCTTTTGGGATGCCCTTCATTTTCCAGTTTTCACAAAAAATGTTATTGCAAACCCTATTCCGAACGCTCACAATCACGCACTAAAGCTTTTTAAGGTAAACTATTTTCTGCTTATATTAATTTATACTTTACTGTTATATTTTGCATCTTGGAGCTGTTAAACCAAAATATGGTAAGATGAACGCAAGCATTGCATTGACGTACGCGTCGCGTATTTTTTATTCCTAACCTCAAACTAAACAAAGTACTAAAATACACAGAAATGAAAATAAACCAAACGAAAAATTAATTTTCAAACATTTCAGGAACAAAATGAACGATACTTGATCACATACCGCTTTTTCAGTCATAATTTCCATATTATTTTACTTGGTAAACATTTTAAAACCAATTAATATAAAGTGAAAGTATAGTGCTAAAAACCACGAAAGGTGTACAAAGATTTGTGATTTGTGTACATTGATTTAGATATTTCAGGCCACTGTATTTTAGTAAAAATTTTATTTATATTTGAGTTAAGAAATGTTGAATATTTAAAAATTCTTTTTAAGCAGGTAAGCTCTGTTGCCTCTAATGATTGATCTCGATGATATTCAACCCAAGTTTCAAGATGTTGAAGGGCATATAATAAATAAAACAATAATAGGCTATACAAATAGTGTATTGTTATACTTAAAATATTAATAACATACAAACTTAACTACAAAATAATTTAATATCAATAACATAAAAATACCAAAAACAACTTACAAAAAATTAAAACTGTCTCAATAACTCCAATACAAAAATAGTTTAACCTCTTCCGTTACTTATAAAATCACCTAGTGAACGCATTCTAGAAGAGATTCAACTAGAATGTGCCCTAACTGATCAACACTCCTATTTACACAGATAGAACCTGTGCATTGTTATATCTTCCTTCATAATCGTAAAAATATTTTAAAATTATACATATATATACCTATACAGTGGTCAATATATACCTTATTATTTAATTACATTGTTATATAGCAACCAATCTTTATTTGTGCTTGATAACATGCGTAAAACTAAATCTAAAACACAGCCCTCGCTCAAAATTAACAACTATAACGGTAAGGATAAAATCTAATGTCAAAACATAAACAGTAAGAATATACATATAAATTTAAAAGGATTAACAAAATTGGGACAGTAAAAATATGACTTATCCAAAGTATGTCGCACTGTGCTAACGTATTATACTTACATACAAAAAATCACTTTGCGATTTGGATAAATTTCATTTTTCCTCGCACTGCAGAGGATACAATTTGCCAACCAAAAAGCAGAATGAAATGGGCTTCACCTTATGGTATAACGACCACTTTTTTAAGTTATTTTTGAGACAATATACAGTACCGTTTCAAATTGTGAAAATACACCAAATATAACAGTAAGAAAAATGATGTTAATTTGTATTATACTGTTTGCTGAATATTTTGTAAAAAAATAATCGATTAATTATGGCAGACATCATACAATGCATCTTATGGTCAATAATTTAAACAATTATACAAATTGAAATAAATGTTTTGTATTGTTAGTTTTTTCCGCTAGGTATTTCTTTATTTAATCAACTAGTACTGCCCTCTGTTGGAAAAGCATTGGTACTTTTATAGGATATTTCAACTTTTGCGAAATGAAGGAAGAACCCAAATCACTAAAAAATGCAAAGTTCCTCAAAATTTTAATTTAAACCACCGTAACGGAAAGATCATGGTTTTTCAAAAATATTTATATTATTTTGGGGCGCAAAGTAAATAATTTGCATCATGAATTCTTAAAAGTACTTTTGATCATCATTCCTCTTTATCGTTTTCGAGTAAAAATTGTGAAAATTACGTTAACACTCCCTGAATAATAAATCTCCCCCACAAGAAATAATTGACAACTGCGGCTAACTTCTGTTAACACACAATAAGCTCTCATAAAACCTACAAAGGAAAATTTTTTTTTAATGCCCGCAAAATAACGTACAAAAAATAGTTCCAAACTCAGAAACCCTCTATTTAATTTCCAAAATGCAGCGCAAAGTAATGAATAACAAAGGAAAATTCTACTGAATCTTAAAATTTTACTGTAACCTCACTTTCACGACCTACTACGAGCCTCACACGAATAGTTAATGTGTTAAAATTAGTCCTTTTCCATTAAAATTATCATTTTAATACAAATAATATCATCGACATTCCGCATGGCACAAAATGGGTCCATATTTCAACTAAATACAAAACAATTACCTACGCATTAGTTTGAGCAAGGTTAGTTATTATATTATATACCTACATATAGCGTAAAGTAACTTAAAAAATCAAACTATGACGTTCAAAACGTAACTTAGTATAAAGCAATATTCATATCCTTTTCGTCTCATAAAAATGCTGCTTCATTCAGCAGTTGTTAAACGATGAATCGAAATATGGAAAAGTTTAATATATTGGGGTGTCTTTAATTGATTTTAACTGAAATCAATACTAGAAATATGAAGGAATATGAAAAATTAAACTGGACATTATGCAGCACGAATTAATCGGCAGCGATAAACAAAGAATTTAAAATAAATCGACAAAAGAATAATGTCAACAATAGAAAACCAAATACAATAATGTTATATTTTTGTAATATTATTTTCTGTCTCTTGTAAAAATTCCCATATTTTTTAGGAAATTACGAATTACATTATTGAAATTGGTCGGGACGTTTGCCGGGGTATTTTCCTTCAATCGAAATGAAAGTGGAAACCTGTATTTTTATAAAATATACTTTTTTATATTTATTAGGATAAAAATTATTAAGATTGAATCGGTAGAAAATTTTTAATTCAATTTTGAAATTTTATTCTATATCGGGACGGACGCCACTAAGCAAAAACTAGGGAATATGTATTTATAAAGAGGCCACACTGATAATATGTGGCTAGATTCAGTTTGTAACGACGACAAACGACAGTCGACATTTCGATAATTGACATTTGAAATTTCGGGTTTGTGTTTGGCTTGACAGCTTGATGTGTTGTATTATGGTTTTCTCGTGAAGTAAACTTTTATTAAACATGGAGCAAGGTTTTGTAGAGGCTAAGTCCGACAATTTATTGGTTATAGATCCTTTTATGATAAAGATCCTATAGATCCTTTGAGAAATAAAAGGGATGAAAAATGTAAGGTTAGTATTTAACTTAACAGTATTACTGCAAAGTCGATTAAATATATTTAAAAATTACCTTTACAAATTACGATGTTTTTCTATTGCTAATAAATACCCTTGTAATCAGTCACAAGCAGAGACAACAATTCACAGGTAAAAATATAAACTAAAAACAATGTCTCATGTTTACCATGATGTTTACCCTAACCAAACAATTCAAACATAAACAAAAGTAAATTGTCACACAGTGACACCAACCACACAAATGAAAATATCCTAGAAATCACTAAAAAATGGCGCAAATTTTGAATTTTCGCTTAGTGACGTCACATAGATATCGCGCACAATAAAAAAATAACTTAAATGGGATTTAAATAAATCCAATATTAAAATTCCAGAAATACGTATCTCTTCTTTTTCCAACTACTTTCCATTGCCGATGTAAAAAAAAATATGAAAACACCCCATTGTTATCGATATTTACTTTTAAGCAATAAGAAATACCACCAACCCTCCAGTTTTGCTTAAAGTCTGCACAGAGTTCCCAAAATATTTTAATAATTCCATATCTCGATTCATCCTGTATATACATAAGCATTCTGGCATAATATATGGCAAATATTTTTGATAGAAAGTGAATCTGCATAAAAATATACAATCAGGAAGGGAACAATGAAACAAATTTGGTAAATTCAGGTACTATCGTCTGACATATAAAAATTAGAAAACAATAATCTTGATAAAAGCCATAAACCCATAAAGCAGGTATTAGTTTAATCACTTTTTTATCACAGCATGTGGTAAATAGTATGAAAAAATCATAAGAATCTGTCTACAAAAAATGTTATGCTTCATAAAGCAAAACTATAATTATTTTAACAGGCATTTTTATTTTCTAGTCATTTTTGGGTTTCCGCAGCAGATTGATCTCCCATAAAAACACCACAGAGATATCTTTATTCTACATTTTCTGATTTCCTGCATAAAATACATAAATCTTACTTCATCAATTTTGCCGTAGCAAAAAACGCTAAGCATAATTTTATCACAAACTGAACACATCACTTTCCAATTAAATTGTACTTCAAATTCCTCGTCACTCAATTAACCGAACGATTTGAGTTAACACGTAAAACAAACAACTACAAGCAAAATTATACAGTGCGCATCTGAAGTTCGTTTCTCCCTGCTGACTTCTGGAATAATTTGGTAAGGGACTCCGGACAAAACACAGGGTGAATCATGTAAAGTGTATTATTATTTGACGATAAATTCATTTTCCTAAAAAAGAAGATTGTCAAATATTTTTTTTTAATGATAAGGTGGGACGTGTTGCATATCACTTAAAAGGTATCTTAATTTTCTGCATACTAGTCTTTGAAAAATTGAAATCGGCCCATCTGTTCTCAAGTTATACGCATTTCTGTGAGTAATTAATAATAGACAGAAATAATAGACAGACAGAAATAATTAACAATTTTGTCAGACATTTACTGGCGCACATTGAGAAATGTTTGCCTGGGGGTACATGCACACTCGTTGGTGATTCTCTGGTGCAAATCATAGATCTATCTAAGGGTCACCTTAGATTTAGGTAACCCCATAGAAAAAATCTAATTGATGACTCAAATCCGGCGAACGAGCAGCAAATCAAGGTATGCACGTCCTGTTAAATTTTGTTCAATGAAAAAGGGTCCGTCCTATGATGTGATCTAGAATAATACCCATGAGTTTCAAGTACTTAACATAATGTATCAACTGAACTTTTATCATGGCAGGTGGATTGAACGTCAAGAACCTCTTGAACGGCCTGCTTGTTCACCGGATTTGAGTCCATTGGATTTTTTCTATGGATTAACCTTAAATCGAAGGTGTTCATGACCCAACTGGACAATCTTTTGGATTTTCTATCCCCAGGCAAACATTTCTCAACATGCGCCAGTATCTGACAGGTTCTTTTGTCAGGAGGTCCAAGGATTTTGAACAAAATCTTTAGTTATTGCTATTAAAATATTGTCATCTTTATTAAACTGTGGAATTTGACCGTTTTTTATTCATTTATAACCTTACTCACAGAAACGCATAAAACTCGAGAAAGGATGGACCACTTTCAATTTTTCAAATACTCATATGCAGTAAATTAAGAGACCTTTTAAAAGATATGCAACACGTCCCACCTTATCATTAAAAACATTTTATTTGACAGCACCTGTGGCGCCATCTTACATTTTAGGAAATCATTTTACATGATTCACCGTGTATTTTGTCTGGAGTCCCTAACCAAATTAGTTCAAAAGTTACGAAGGGGGGGGGGGGGGGGGGAACTGTAGACTCACCCTGTATGTATAAGTATATATGTCAGAATTTTATATATTTTTTTTATATACATATTACGTAAATTAAACAGTTCCGCTGTAATCTTGACTTGCACAGTAGGAAAAAATACAAATAGTAAACAGATATGCTTCATCGAAGAACTACACAGCCAATAAATTTTTTGCTTTTTTTTAGATAGTCTAGTTGTAAACCATCCACGTAAGTGTATAATAAAATGAGGTTATGTATTGTTTTTTTATTCCTTATATTGTTTAAATAGGTAAATATGACCACTACTTTTCTTTCATACACATAGAACGTTTTTCGTACAAAACTATATTTGACAGTTCTGAATGCAATGTTTTCAAACTGTAACTAAAAGTCAAGAAATCATACCACAAAATTTTCGATTATAATTTTTTTGTTGCGACATCTTTTTGCAGTTACGCTAAAAAAGCTAATATTTTACTGATCCTTGTAAAAACTGATACTATTTTCGAACTTAAAAACGATAAACTAAACACAAAAAACGATAAACTACAACAGATTTTTTTGTTTGATTTCACAGTCTACGTCACATATTCAAATATGTAGTTCATTACAATTAACCAACAATCTGCAAAACCAACTCAAAATTTGCTGTTGAGCCAACTGTAGAAAACTCAAACTGTAGAGGAAAACTCTACAACATACTTGGATATAAAATATAACTACATATCTTCAAAAATTAACAGCAGACAAATTAGCTCTTAATTTTGTTGGCACCCGATGCGGGGCCAGACCAATTGCCAATAGTATAAGTGTAGTTCTACAAAAAGTAAGCAGTATGATGCTCTTCTTGATAGTTAACCAACAATCTGCAAAACCAACTCAAACTTTGCTGTTGAGCCAACTGTAGAAAACTAAAAGGAACACTACAACATCCTTGGATATAAAATATAACTATATTCAAAAATTAACAGCAGACAAATTGACTCTTAATTTTGTTGGCACCCGATGTGGAGCCAGACCAATTGCCAATAGTATAAGTGTAGTTCTACAAAAAGTAAGCAGTATGATGCTCTTCTTGATAGTTAACCAACAATCTGCAAAACCAACTCAAACTTTGCTGTTGAGCCAACTGTAGAAAACTAAAAGGAACACTACAACATCCTTGGATATAAAATATAACTATATTCAAAAATTAACAGCAGACAAATTGGCTCTTAATTTTGTTGGCACCCGATGCCGGGCCAGACCAATTGCCAGTAGTTTAAGTGTAGTTTCACAAAAAGTAAGCAGTATGATGCTCTTCTTGATAGTTAACCAACAATCTGCAAAACCAACTCAAACTTTGCTGTTGAGCCAACTGTAGAAAACTAAAAGGAACACTACAACATCCTTGGATATAAAATATAACTATATTCAAAAATTAACAGCAGACAAATTGGCTCTTAATTTTGTTGGCACCCGATGCGGGGCCAGACAATTGTCGATAGTTTAAGTGTAGTTTTACAAAAAGCCTAGTTATATAAAGCCTTCATTAGTGTTTCTAAGTATATATCTTGGAAACAAAATGAATATAAATGGCGAAAAGTCGTTTTGCCTTAATAAGGGTCATAATAATCAGGTTTACCACAATGGCATTTTGAAGTAGATACAAAGGAAATTTAAATGACTATCCTCAAGAAAATCAAGGTGAAAATCGATAACAGAAACAGTGAAAAAATAAGAAAGGAAGCGAGGGCGACAAAAATTTTCGGGAGAATGCAATGTTAGTGTTAATTTTAGGAATGAGTTACAACATCATGGATATTGAATTACTAAGAAGAGCCGCTTTGTTTAATTTTCAAACCACTAGAATAATTAAACTTAATTCGAATTCTTTACTTATATTACGGAAAAAATCACAGGCTTTTGATACAATGTCTTCGTCGAAATCCTCTATTTCACATAACCTCACTCCTATTCCTCACCTTAAGACAGATTTATAAACCCTCCTGTTACCATTTACTTTAGCCGTTCCCATTTCCGATCGAGATAAGCAACTTCTCAGTTTAATAAATGACAACGGGAACTACTAACGGTAACAAGATTGAAAAATGTATAAATATATATCTGCTTGCGAAAAAAAAACGTATTTAAATCAAATTTCTACACTACTTACAAATTATATTTTTTGCTCCATTTTAGCCAACGCACTTTAAATACTTGAACTTGTGTGGTGGAGGGAGCGACTTATTAGTATTATTACCATCTATATTTGTATATTTAGGAACTGGCCCATTTCATGTACAGTTAAAGTGAAATAATGTCCGGAGTCAAGAACATCGTGGATTTTTAATATGCAGAAAGGTCATAAATGAGTACTAAACGAGCTACTTTAAAGCCTGGACTTGACTCTGGACATTTATTGTGCAGAGCAAATTTTTTAAATGTCTCATTTGGTTTTAACGAAATCTGTTGAATTGATTCATAATAAAATACAAATACTTGCCAACCAACGCATACTTTTCTAACTATACAGGGTGAAACGAGGAAGGCGGCTCACCACACCTATCTTTTTTTTATTTTCGAAAATGTATCAACTAAATTTGGAAAAAGTATAAGTTATATAATTAAAAACACGATAAAAACTGCTTTTATGACTTAACAAGAACACCCTGTATATTAAGCTAACTTCCACATCAATTTATTGATGATAAAACGCCTTATACAGAAATATACAGGGTGTTCGATTTAATTTTCAAACTCACGGCCACTTCTAATCGAAGAGGAAATTTTTACTCTCGATCAAAACAGATCTGGTTACCCCTAATAAAACCAGGAGTGGTTTCTTCCCGTCAAAGCTCAAGTGGTTACGTTCTCTCAAACCGGAGATCATTGGAATGAAAAGTGATAAAACCAGTACTTACATTGGAACTTACGTAGACGCTTCCGGGCAAACCGTAACTTTTCATTACCATGTCGCATTACCTTTTCAAACCATAAATAGTTAAACCTGCTAAACTAAAAATGGTTCCTTTTGATCAAACCGAACATGGTTTATTTCAATCATACCGTAAGTGATTACTTTCCAACCAGTATCTACTACCAACTAAACCAGAAATTGTTACTATTGGTGGTTAATTTCATCTTTACCGCAAATGGTTGTTTTTTATCTTACTGGAATTCGCATCCTGCCAAAACCAGACTAGGTTAAATGGTTTTTCGACTCATATCAACCCGAAGCGGTTTCTTTCCGTCAAAGTCGAACTGGAAGTGATAAAACCAGTACGTCCATTTGAACTTAAAGTAAATGTTTTAAGACAAACCGGAAGTTATTACCTTGTCAAACCATAAATGGTTAACCCTGCTAAACTAAAAATGGTTCCTTTCGATCAAACCGAACATGGTTTATTTCAATCAAACCGTAAGTGATTAGATTACTTTCCAACCAGTGTCTACTACCAGTTAAACCGGAAATTGTTACTATCAGTGGTTAATTTCATCTTCACCGCAAATGGTTGTTTTTTGTCTTACTAGAATTCACATCCTGCCAAAACCAACTAGGTTAAATGGTTTTTGACTCATATCAACCCGAAGTGGTTTCTTTCCATCAAAGTGGAACTGGAAGTGATAAAACCAGTACGTCCATTTGAACTTAAAGTAAATGTTTCAAGACAAACCGGAAGTTATTATCTTGTCAAACCATAAATGGTTAACCCTGCTAAACTAAAAATGGTTCCTTTCGATCAAACCGAACATGGTTTATTTCAATCGAACCGTAAGTGATTAGATTACTTTCCAACCAGTGTCTACTACCAGTTAAACCGGAAATTGTTACTATCAGTGGTTAATTTCATCTTCACCGCAAATGGTTGTTTTTTGTCTTACTAGAATTCACATCCTGCCAAAACCAACTAGGTTAAATGGTTTTTGACTCATATCAACCCGAAGTGGTTTCTTTCCATCAAAGTGGAACTGGAAGTGATAAAACCAGTACGTCCATTTGAACTTAAAGTAAATGTTTCAAGACAAACCGGAAGTTATTATCTTGTCAAACCATAAATGGTTAACCCTGCTAAACTAAAAATGGTTCCTTTCGATCAAACCGAACATGGTTTATTTCAATCGAACCGTAAGTGATTACTTTCCATGAAACCAGTATCTACTACTATAGCTAAACCGGAAATTGTTACATCAGTAGTTAATTTCATCTTCACCGCAAATGGTTGTTTTTTGTCCTACTGGAATTCATATCCTGCCAAAACCAACTAGGTTAAATGGTTTTTCGACTCATGTCAACCCGAAGTGGTTTCTTTCCGACAAAACAAAAGTGGATACATTCTTGCAAACCGAAAGCCATTGGAACCGAAATTAAACCGGAAATGGTTACTATCTACTATCGTAGTGGTTAATTTCATCCAAACCACAAATGGCTGCGGTCTTGTCTTTATCTTGCCAAAACCGGAACTGGTTAAACGGTTTTTCGTCTCACTTCACATTTCCCATTTAGTAGACATTTTTGTAAATAAAAAGTTAGGGGGCAAGAAACCGCACCTTCCTATTCGCCCTGGTATATTAACCGGCTCCTTCCCGTTACACCTCGCCTCGATAAAAAACTTAAAAAAACAAAAACCACATAAAAGGTCACCTAAAATTATTTGATCTGTTACACATTATAAATAACAATTAAAGCTATAGTATAGGTACTATCGGTACTATTTAATAAAAATATACAGCTCTCGCCCCGTGCTATACAAGCTTCACAACGGATACTTCCTGCCCCAGCTTACCGTCCGCCGCGGCCAAATGCAACGCTGAGATTCGCTCCCCAGGACCGATCGCCCATCTATAAGTCGTCGGCAGTTCCGGTCGTGTGCACACCGTTCTTCAGCTTGTCCAGGATCTTGTTCACATACTCCGTGCTGTGACCGGCGATCTTAACTTCTGAAACAAGGGAACTGTTAATTCTCAAACTTGAGGTTCACACTGGAAAAAAAGCGCATGTCCTACGAAACAATCGTCCCCAAAAATAGAATGTAACAGTAAATTGGCTGTCCAAAACATTAGTAACAGTATAAACTTAAAATTTCCCACAGTGAAAGTTCCCGCAAATGCTCACAGAAGATTATAAAAAAAGTAGTAGTAAAAAGAAACATACTAGAACAGTTCTTCAGTATTTTCTCCAAGTTCATAGTGAGTTCCTCCTGCCTCTCGGGGGATGTTTCCGTTAATTTTGCTGCTAGGATCTGTTTGGCCTGCTGGAGACCGCTGATGAGTCGCTCTGAAATAATGAAACAAAAACTAGTTTAAAATAAAGTAATTTCCCACTAAATTGACAAAAAAATTTTATATTCTAAGATAGATACTTTACTATAAGAATGAATGGAGTTTATGTCCAGTTTCCCACCATTACAACGGTCTAAACTAATATTTCCCACAAATTTTACACAATTCTATTAAAAAATTATTTACAGAAAGACATTTAATAAGAAAACTAAACCTTATAGTAGCTAATATTCTTTTGGTGACTCAAGCAATTAATGCTTTACACAGCTTCCCATCATTTTAACACAAAATTAAGATTTCCCACACATTTCATGAAAAAAAAATACAACCTATTATACAATTATTCACAGAATAATTGTCTACTATCCAAAAGTTTTCATTTCATATAATTTCCCACAAATTTTACAAGTAGTTTCCCACCATTTTACCACTAAATTAAAATTTCCCACAATTTTATGAATAATACACCCTATTATAAAATTATACATAGAACCGACTTCATCTATTATCCTAAAGTATTCATTTTTTACAATTTCCCACAAACTTAACACATAGAAACTCCGAAAGTTAACAATACTGTAGATTTAATGACTTTTTACCACAAATTTTACAAAAATATTAAAAGTAAAGGGCACTTACTGTGTTCAATTTCCAAGCCACTGAGTTTAATTTTATTAGCCTCATGCTGTGCCTTTTTTTTCAATCTACAAGCCCTTGAAGCCAGCTTGTTCTTCTCCTTTCTCGAGGTAGGACGCACATTGAAAGGCAGTTCACTCACTGGGGTCATATCGTTTATGATCCTACCGAGTTTGTCGAGTTCTTTACCAATATTGAACAGCTTCCTCGCATTGGGTGTCAAATCATTCCCATCACCTAAAAAGGAAAAGCATTACAAATGAAAATCATACAAGACATCATACAATATTAGATTTTTCATGAAGAAATGATTCAATATATGGAAATTTTCCCATTTGCAAAGAAGTACCGACTATCATTACCTTTCCGAGCCTTCCCGCTATGTTTAATTCCTCTGACGGAGCAATCGGGGCTGAACACCGGATCCGTTATTTCGTTGAGGTAGTGTGGATCTTCCATCTTGCATTTCATCACAAGCCGTTGTCCTTTTGGACCCTTGGCTTGCACGTTGTACTGCCAAAAGTAACGTTCTTTCTTGCTACTTGACGATTTACCACCATGCTCATCCTCGTCATCAGAATCAACTGCAACGTTAAAAATAGACACAATAAACAGGAAGTCAAGGGCTTTTAAGAATTTTTGTATGCTAGCAAAAAAAATGTGATTTCAGTACTTACTATTATCTGACGAGAAATCTTCATAATGTCCATCACTATCATCATCACTCTCTTCGTCGTGGGAGAAATCTGGCGGATCGGGGCTCAGAATACCACCTGTAGATAGTGATGAGGTAGACCCAGCTTCGGCTTGTGAACTAGTGGATAGCAGGTGCTTTCTAGGCTCGCGTCGCTGCCATATCTGGTCCAATCCCAGGTGGGTTGGAGCAGAAGACGATAACCTAATGTAAAAATAAATTTCTCGAAGTTTTTTTACAAACTTTCAATGTTTTTAGTTCAATTTCTTAAGTATCTCAAGTCAAATCTTATCAGATACCACCAAGAATCTTGTTGGGTAAAATTTTTAGTTCCTTATAAACTTGTTAACAAGTTTATATAGATCATAAAAAGGAGAGGACCTAATACAGTGCCCTGTGGTATACCTATTTAAGGTTTAACTGTTTATATCCCCAATGTTGCGACTTTGTATATTCTGATAACATCTACTATAAAAACAACTTCATCAATCATGTAAAATTATAAATATAAACATACAGATCCACGACAGATCACCTGGTGAGGATCTTTTTCTAACCAATCCTAATTTCCGTCTAACCTAACCTATAAAATTATAAGAATTTCTCTCACACACATGCCCACTTACCTAGAACTGTGTCCCCTAGGTATCCTGATGCTCTGCGTTGGCAAGCTGGTGTTCCTTCCCGGGACAGACTGGCCTAAAATAGATCTATCGGGAGAGACGTAATTCTCCCGTTTCATCAACAGTTCGTGCAGCGTACTGTGCTTCTGTTGCAGACTGCTGACGTGTATCGGGGAGGAAGTCTGTATAATTGACGAATTAGAGCTATTCTGACTGCCTGGGGAAAGCGTGGACACTGGCGTCTTGACGTTATAATAGTCGAAAGTACCTGTACCAAATATAAGTCGAATAATATAAATATGTCCTCCCAGAAAGTAAAAAATTTAATTATTTAATATAATTTTAACAATATTAACTCGTAATTATTTTTCTCAAACTAATAATTCGAATATAAAAAGTTACCTACTAACACAACAAAATATTCTAAAAATCTCGGTTTCTTCAAACTACTTATATACAACGTGTACAACTTAATTTTTACCTGTAGGAACACTAGAAGGCAAGTCCAATTCCTTGTAGAACGACATACCTTGCGGAGGGCAAGATGATGCAGATATCACTGGGTTATTATTCATATGATTTGTATTTATGTGACTATACGAGGTGTTTTTATCTAAGGTTATGTACGTGCTTTCTTCCGGCAATAGTAGATCGTCAAAGTTCAAATCACCTAAAATAATATCTGCAGTTTCAAGCTAGTAGACTTAAAAGGATTTGTCATAAATATAAATGTTTCGTTAAACATCCAAATAGGAGAGGAACTCATAGGAACATCATTTTAAGGATAAAATTACTTTTGATCAACTAAAAATCTTTACAAGACAAAGAAGTGTGTAAGATGTTCCGTTACAACAGATTCAATACCGCCTTTACAGTAAAAGTACCCTATTTAGGGAGGAAGAGTACTATTTATCCTGAGAGGTCTTGAATATCCACATAACATGCGCTTTTGATGTGTTTAGGATATATTTGTGCTATTTGGACAAGTAACGTGACATTATTAAGTTACAAATATAAAGAAAACATGTTTACCATATCGTTTACCTAGTAAAGTCTCATCGTTGGCATTCAACTCAGCCAGAGTAGGCCCCTGTATCAGATCGGCTTTATCCACTTGGAAAATATCGTCGTCATCCATGTGAATAAGCGCCTCTGACTTCAACATCTCATCGGTGTTTATAATTCTGTTGTGTCCCCAGTAAATTGTAGTGTCATAGATGTCAGAGTTCTGCATCTGGGCCGTGAGGCCTATGTCGGTATACAAGGGAGACTGAGAGTTCTCTAAATCAATGCCAAAGTCCCGGTAGTCACCGGCTTCCCTTCTGGAAGGGATTGGGACGCTTGCGGAGGTGTTTATCATAGTGGTGTCGTTTAGAGGTTCCTGTTTTATGGTGATTCCCGTATCCAGGAAGAAGTCTCTGCTGAAGTCGCTCATTTTTATAGTATAATAACTGAAACAAGATTGATGCCAATCCTATGAGGTGTACAGAAGCTTCTTATATCTAATAACAACACTTTAAATTAGTATAAGAAGAATATTTTGTAATTTAATAATAATATAATACGAATTTTTGATATTCTTATTAACCAAAGTGCTTCAGTGCACATACATACAGAATGTTCAAAAAATAATTGTAGAAATTTAGATGAGTTCCTTAGAAGCTTAGAATTTAAAAAGTGATTTCTTATTTCTTGTAAAAACTTTTGAAAAATAACTAAATATTAGTGCTTTGAAGCTACACCAGCCATTTCCTTCCACCACCAAAAGAAATATATCATAATTTATTACAAATTTATTCCGTCAAAATTAGTTTTAATAAGTTATAAGCAAACAACCTAGGTTTAATTCAAACCTACACCAGCCACTAGTAACTTTTGAACTAAATGAGGTATGAAGATGGTTCTTTCAAAATAATTTATTACAAATACCTATGTTACATTCGACCCTGCATATTTAAAAGACTTTACAGAGAAATACAAGGGGTGAAAACAAAGATCTATTTTCAATTCTGATGAGCATAAAACTTTAAAATCCATGTAAATTGAAAATTGAAAATTTTACACAAAGTATTTTCTACTTTCTTTATACTATACATACACTATAAGTCAATACTGTATAATTTGTATAAACAGTACAAAACAACTGTTACTTAGAACGCTTTGTATATTTTGGACTGGATTTTGGCACACAATGTACAATTTTGTTGAAGAGACGCAACAATCGTTCAAATCTAAAGTGTGAAATGCATCAGAGGTTATTTTAAAGGCCCCTTAAATATGTATTATTCTATTGCTAGCAAAAAGTTGTCTCTTATGGTAAGTAAGTAAACAAAAATTTTTTGTTTTTCCCCATTTTATAAACAACTCTGTGTTACTACAGAAATATTTTTAACTAAAGAATAAGTATTCCACGGTAAATTTTGGAATACTTAAACGTATTCTCGGAAGATTTACTTATTTGGGTAAAGGTGACTATTAAAAATACCCTTTCTGCGTAATTAGTTAAAAAATTAAGCAAGGACCTAAATGTATGCATTGTAACAAAAGCACACAGGGTAAACGTCAAGTAAAGTAAATATCTTTAGAAAGTAACATCTGGCTCAAATAGATAGATTTTGTAAAACCATCTCTGGTTCTGTAGCAAAGATGTCATTTTGGGTCATAAATAGTATTGATAATTGTTCGGGCTTAACAGATTTAGTAAAGCATTTTATGGATGCCTAATTCCGTGCATCCCTGGACACGGAACAATGTTGAGGACACAAAGCGCCAATTGGGCGGAACTAATTAAAGCCAGTAAATTGTAATGAATTATGGTGGTACTTGGAAGTTCTTCGAAGTAAGATCTTTTGTATGTTCATATAGACAATAGTGCAAAGGCATAGGTCATCCTGGTTTTTCATGGGGTTTTCCAGGAATAATAACAGTAGAGTAAGTCGTAACCCCATCTCACTTTGAGACGAGGATAATATCTAAGGGTTTTAGGTCACTAGCTAGTAAACAGTATTTTGATTGGCCACCGTGACAGAAACAGGTCATGGTTCGCGGTACTAGACAGAGAGAAGAAACGTACTTTAACAACCAATGGGATTAGTTTATTTAAATTTTATAGCAAAGAAACTTTACTTGGAAAGTTTCGACTGAAGAAAGAAGAAAAGTCAGTCTCCCGCGGTACGACTTCGCCACCAGTTTGTAATTATTTGGGGCTTCTCCCCATAGTATGAGGGCACACCACCCAGGCAGGGTAAAGTACATTTCTCGGGCTCGAAGTAGACGCCGTTAGTTGTTTTATATAGAGTCATTCAGTTTAGAGTTCATTAGTATTGTATTCAGTCGTTTTCTTAGGTCAAATATTATTTCAGTATTTTGCATTTCTATTTTGTTTACGTTTCTAAATTCTATTTATTTGTTATTAAAAACCCTTGCCTAAAAGTGCTGTGTTTTCGTGCAAATCCGCCCAACTACCCTCTCAGTGTTATCATATAAGAAGTGTCCCAGGAATACATCCCTACATCGAGATTCAGGATAAGATAACCCACGGTAAGTCAATACTCTTTTTATACGTCAATCACAGCATATCTCGAACCCCGCGACAGAGAAATCGATTCAGTAGTAAAACTTTAGACTCCCTTTCGAGATAACTGAATAATTAAGTAAGTTCCGCGAAGCCTGTAGAGTACATCGACTAGCCTGTTACAGCATTTTTCCAACGAAATAAGCACCAAAGTATAATAATATCTCTTTTAGGTATGCATTCATATCGTAAAGCAACGTTTTCAACTATGTATTTTCAAATTATTAACAATGCATGTTCGCAGCATTAATAATTCCCGATATTTCGGCACTTAAAAAATGATATGCACTGCCGACACTTTGACCTTGACAGGGGGCCCTTAAAATATCAAATAATGTCCTTGCAAGTCCCCCAAATTCAAAATTTGTATTATTTATGTTTATATATAATATGATAAGTCAAATTATAAATATTATAATACCCACTCAACCTTGTTATATCAAGTAAGTACCCAATGACCTTTATATTCAAATTATTAATTTATTAAAAGCGAGATTAAAAGATTGGAAGGATTTGAAATTACTTTTAATTTTTTCTAAAAAGTATTCATAAGCCACTCAATTTTCAAGCAATATCCAACCACACCACACTTCATCAACAACTATTCTTTTACTTTAGACTGTACCAGGAATAAGGTTATGCGTTATGCCATATTTTATCTAAAACTAATGTAAACACTAGTGTAAATTGAAGATAAATCCTCATAAATAACTCTGGAGACAAAAAGCAGTTATGTTTACATCTTCAACAGTCTTTTAACACATTTTATTGAGTGGTAAGATACAGACTGGTCATAGTACAAATCAGTGGCCTACAAGAGATAAGTTGGTAGTAAATAATAGTTAAGTGTCTCATTCATAAATTCATAATATAAACATTTAACCCCTCTAAGATTATAGCACGTTTTTATTCAGTGTCATTTCATGTAAATATTATTTTATTCATCTGTATTTATTGCTGTTGAATTTAAAATTGAAATATTAGATATCTACTTCACATTTTGAAAATGCTGATATAAAAAATAAATTAATTTTTTGGATTATCTAATGTGAAACATAAAACTTTCTGGATTTGATCATATAACATATTTTCTTGAAACTGTAAGATAATTAAGTAATTATGGAGAACCTATGGGTACCCATATATATATTACCACCAAGCTGTCATCTGTCAAAGGTGGACATATTCTACAGGTAACACCCTGTATTGTACTAAATATTAGACAATAATCAGATACTGTCTTTGCATCGTATGTTCCTTGGAATATGGAAATATACCTATATGGAAATTGATTATATTATTTCCAAAGTTAAAAATAAGCCTCAAACAGCTTCATCAAAATGATGCAACTTTTCATTAATTTGCCTAATTCTGTTCTTGAAATAAGACATGTGTATAGTTTCCACCACAATGTTTAATATTTCTTATGACTTTCTCTGAAATGAATTTCTAATTCATACTATATAAATAATCTAGACTCAAATCTAAATAAAAGTACCTACACCTACTTATGTACAAGAAAGTAACTAGTAAATGAATTGTAAAACAAATTGCTATCCTTTATGAATTCAAAATCTTTGTATTCAGTGGCTATAAGATCATTTTGTTTGCGATATTGATAATAAATAATAATGATACCTAGGTAATAAATATTTAAAATAGCTACATGTTAGGTATTTGTGCTGTACTTTACACTGCACAGTAGTAGTGCACAGCACAGATTGTATAAGTCTACACAGTGCACAGTATATGTCATGAATAAAACTAATTAAATACCTAGCTACTACCAGTAGGTACCTATAAAGATAACTAGCTTTAAGACGAACAAATTATTGCAAAAATTATATTTAGGTGTAAAACAATAGCACGTGTCGAGGTCGTGCTTTTTGCAACAATAATATAATAAGTAATAAGTAGGTACCTACTACACTTCTCCCTATCTGTGGATCAATTAATTAAATTAATTTATAATTGAAATCAATACTCTCATGGACGTGGAAAACGTAAACAACAGAATGTAAACAAATAACCAAGCAGACAAAACACGACCGAGCATAGGCTAAATTATACCTACATGTTTAAATTCGTGCTCCGTTTGTCGTTGTTAGGAAAATATCCACACTTAATAGTGTGTCACATACCAACTAGACATATATTTATAATTTCTCACGATTCTGATAGACTTGAAATATCCACCATGCTTCACACCACCATGACTCGGCAATGTTGTCAAGACTTCAGTATCCAAGAAGAAAAAACACTGTCACCCGTTTGATTTACGATTTCACCACTTTACACAACTTATCAAATGGGTCTCTGTCTATAAAAGTTTTTATTTTTCACTACTACAAAGCTCACTAAAATATGTAAAAAATATTGAGGCTCCCAAAGGTCACATGGACGTACATAATCAATTTTTTACACCAATCAGAGTGAGTGATCTAAGAATGCGACCAGTCACATTGCAATCTCGAGGTGGTACAGAGTTTTCAGGAATTTTGCAACGTCAACATTGGCCTTTGCAATAAAAATAATATGAGATAAAGATAGTTAATATTGTATAAAAAAAATTCATAAAAATTTCCTTCTTGATGTATATGTCACTGGTTAAAGTACCTATGTATATTTTTCATAAATGTAGCACGCCTTTTTAGAAACACTTCCGATTTTGATTGACGTCAAAACGCTTTGTAGCGTAAGATAATGAACGTCCTTCACTTTGCACAAACATTTACACGTGACGAATTTTTTATAAATTATATAAATAATTAATATTGCAAAAATACATTGGTATATCCCTGCCATCTATGTGTAAGTAGCATTATTATTGTCTCGTAAAGAAAACTGCCTAAATGTACCATACAGTTCAGTATGTCGCTCATAGATAGCAGTGATAGCAATATGGTAAGCTATTTATGCTTTTAGGCCTCAACTGGATCAATCTCTCAATCTACAAATCAGCGACAAGATAATATGCATCTGTCACTAACAAATTTTATTGAAGCATTGGCGTAACAATGACTGGGCTTGAAATTGTCAAATTCTGAATATTATCAGAGACGTATAGAATCTATATATAAGTCTCTGATGTAGATGTATAAGTCTCTGATATTATCCATTAAAATAAGTTTGTTTTTACAAAAATATTGAAACTATTTCATATTATCGGATGTATTTCAATGCAAATTCCGTGTCCAATGCAAATGCAAAGAAATGTACCTGTACCTACACCTACCTGTATGTATCTAGTAGGTATGGATCTTATTATTAAGATATTATACCTATAAGTACTTTATAATTATTATTCTCTCCTATTTTGTCTACAAGTAAATAAATAAATAAATACAAGGTTAAAGCAGTTAGTTTGAAGGAGATGCCGAAAACAACTACTCCACGGCAAATGTGCCCCGACTGGCATTGCATTACTTCGGCATCTGTAATGTAATACAATCTAATGTAAGGCATAAGTAATGCAATGCCAGTCGGGGCACATTGCCCGTGGAGTAGTTGTTTTCGGTATCTCCTTGAAAGAACACAAGTAGGATTGTTTTCCTTAAAGACAATAGAGGTCACTGCTGTAATGACACCTGTGGAAAAGCAGGTTATATGTCTGCCAATTTGACAATAATTGCCAGACATATAGTAGCAAAGAGCCAAAGAGGGCACTACGGTGTGTTTCTCGCCACAGTTGCTGGGTATATTACACAACATGAGCTTTCCTCATAGACGATTCTTGCTAAGCAATACGCTACCTACTGGCGGCACGAACAACTAACGCATGGGTCTTTGGTTCAGTTTTGCGTATGTATGTCTATTGTGGATTTTGAAATATCCGTTGTTATATTAGTTAATTGCTTTGATTAGATATGAATCATTATTGTTGTGAGCGTCATTGTTCCTCTTGGATAAAGGAAAACCCCGAGATCAGTTTCATACTTTTCCAAAAGCGGGAAAATCTGAAGCTATCATGGAAACTATAAGTTGGGCATTAAAGAGTTACAGGAGACAAGTATGGATTAAGAAGCTAAAGAAAGCAAAGTAGAGCGCGTGCTCTTTACTTTTCTCTAAGAATGACTATTTCCATAAAGGTATGTATGCCGTATGTCCAATAAAGAATTTGACATATTTTGAGGTTAGGTTTCTTTTCAGATTGAACGCTCGAAAAATATTAAAATCTATTTTAATTTTATATCACTACTTACCCCTTTCAAAATAGTTTTACAAGCTTTTTACCTGGTTTAAAGTTCTCGACAACAAATCTTTGATGAATACAATTTCAAACGTCAGTGTCAGTGGCCCATAGGTTAGTATAGGTATAGGTTACTGCCGTTTTGGCGCTACGATCTTAAAATGAATCGCGTATACTGAAACCGTAGCCTTAGACCGAGACCACAGTCAACCGTAAGCTGTGCTTAGACTTCAATATAATGACGTCACAGGCTTTTTGCCTCGCGTATGATTTTAGGAATTCTTTATAAAGAAATAAAGGCAATAAAGTTACCTATTTTTAGAAGGACGCCAATTTATAATCCGAGCCTTATTTATAGTATCTGTGTGATTGCGATGAATCCAATCTAGGCATGAATAATGCACAATGGGTGTCGTCCAATTAGATTATCAATGCAGTTTACTGGAGGAAATCTTCCGTTTTCCTGCTTGTACCGGCGTCACGCCATTATGCAGCTATAGTTCTCTTGGCGCCACATCAAGCGTGGTGGGATCGATACCGCCGCCGCACGTGCCTCATACAAGTAGAAAAATCGTACTGTAAAGTAGGTACCTGTAAGTAACTTTAAACGAAACAAACGATATCAGTGATGAGTTGATTTGAAGGTTTATTAGCATTGGAAATGTTTATGTTCGTATATAGGGACCAAGTTCAGAGTTCTCGTTCAAGGTCAAAAGACAGCGGTGTCGCGATCGTGTGATGCAATATGCAGATAAAACCTATACCATCTTTTAGTGGGGCATTCCTTTTAAATGGCCTTAGAGTGTGTTATCTGCAAAATTCGGAAACATGTGTTTTTGAGTAGATACATACAGGGTGTGTCACGAAGAGGGCCCATTAGGATTATCTCAAAAAGTAGTTAGAATTGAAACCTGAAAATTTGTATATAGGGTTTTATCAAAAAGATCTACTCATTGAAAACAGTGTCAACTTCCCCGCACTTCCGGTTATACCGGAAGTCATCATCAAGTTGCTTATTTTAAACGTAACACCCTATATATTATTTTAGTTCTGGATTCTATGTGACATTCCAAACATATTTCATGTAGGATGTCCTATACCTATCTTCAACTGTTTTTGAAATATTGACAGGTGAATATTGACATTTTGCAACGTTGACAGCCTGGAAAATCTAAACTTTTTAGGATCAAGCAAAACGGTTTGCACATTCCTATCTTTAATTTTCATAAGCTATCGTTTGACATTAATTTCAGAATTAGCCAGAAATAAAACATTTTCGATTAAATTTAATCTCTTCATTAAATCTGAAATTAGTGTCAAACGATAGCTTATATTATGAAAAGTTAAGATAGGAATATGCTAACCGTTTTGCTTGATCCTAAACCGTTTAGATTTTACAAGCTGTCAAAGTTGCAAAATGTCAATATTCACCTGTCAATATTTCAAAAACAGTTGAAGATAGGTGTAGGACATCCTACATAAAATGTGTTTACAATTTCACGTAGAATCCAGAAATAAAATAATATATAGGGTGTTACGTTTAAAATAAGCAAGTTGATGATGACTTCCGGTATAACCGGAAGTGCGAGGAAGTTGACTCTATTTTCATTGAATACATCTTTTTGATAAACCCCTGTATACAAATTTTCAGACTTCAATTCTGACTATACTTTTTGAGGAAAATCCAATTAATCCTCCTACCGTTTCAACTATCCAAGTATGGAGCAAAGACATTATTAAAATAGTGTACAGTAAACATAACATACACGGGGCTCTCAACACCGGTTGCTTGGATGATATATAATTTCAACATTATCAATCAACATTTTCAGTGTCTCTAAAGTATAGTAATAGTTACAGAACATGGTTGTTGCCAAATATTAAGGTAAACTGCGAGATAAACTGTGACAAAATATGATAATCACGAAATACTCTTACAAAACTTTAAGATCAAATCCAAACCATTTTAAAGTTCATTTATTTGTATGTTATCCAAGCAACGACCTTGAACGTCCCGTTCAGATGCCTTAAGAAATCACAAAAACTATTTATACTGCAGGACTAGCGACGTGACTTTGTTATGCAAGCGGTGCTTAGGGACCCGGGTTCTTTGTGGGTCCATAAGGACCCCAGTCCACGCTAATAAAAAATGGTCCACTTTCTATATCTGCTTAGGGGCCCAAGATCCTCTTGCTCCGCCACTGCATCCTAGGATAACCTAGGGTAGTTACGAATGTCCTTTGGATATCCTAGAACTACCTGAGGGCGATGTGTGTTACTTGGGCAGAAACAACATAACCGATACATTGCTACAGAAAAACATAAAATAGCCACTGGACTGCCTTCACAGAGTATACAGATTTTACAGAATATATAATTGCCTGCAATGTACCCTGGATTTATCACATGTAAAGTAGAAATTTCTACTTAATATGTATACTTTTCTACTTCATATTTGTAGAAATTTCTACTTAGCGTAGAGAAATGTCTACAAGGGTTTTAATAAAACTTCTACACAACTGCAATGGATTTTTGTATGACTAACCATTTACAACTGTATCGTTCAATCAAGTCTGGTGTTTTTTCCGGGAGTTATCGGTATTATCCGCAACTTTTAGTACCTAGGTACTTCTTTGCAAACCTTTCGGCGAACATTAGATTCCTATTACCAATTCTACAATGACTTATGACTTGCACAAGCTACAGGATCAACCATATTGAAGCAAAATTTTACGTTTGGGTTTTGGGTTGTTAGTTGAATTCTTAATACTTAAGGAGGCTTAGCATCCTTAACTCCATCTAAGGAGCCGCCACTGCTACCAGTAACACCCAGTATCTACCGCACAACATCTGCAGCTACGCAGTTGCATGTTAACTCTAATAGTAACATAGCAAATGGAAAATTTCAGTTATTGCTATGGTTTAGGTACTGCTGGCACAAACAACACACTATGGGGATTTTTCGGTCCGACCTATGGTCCTTCAGAATTTGGAGAGCACAGCGAAAGGGTCATTAATTCTTATTGATTGATTACGTTTTACGGGTTGTTACCTAAGTGATTTAAAAAATCACACGTGCGAAAACGGTCCGATATTGAATTCCTGTTTTGGATACCGTTTAGTCCATGAGTTGATTGGAAAATTGTAATTGGACGAACTACCAGCTTCTACCTTTCTCTTCTAGGGCAATATTTTAACAGTTTCTCTAATGCAAAAGCATATTATATACCTACTTTATTCTTTTTATTTACCGTTATTTTAATTTTTTTGTTTATTTCTTTATTTTTTTTTGTTGAAAGATGTATTTGGTAATTATTTATTGGAGATAAATAAGAATAAAGGTAATTATTTGACTAGTAGTCAGATTCATGAGTAGCCTACAAGAAATGCCAGTGATCTTCGAGCTCCGAGGTTTAGACTGTCTTTATCAAAGAGAAATTCCTTGAATGTGCGATTGTATAATCACCTACCAAATTATCTAAAATATTCTAAAGACCCACAATCATTTAAGTTGAAAATAAGAAAGCATATGATTATGCACGGCGTCAATTTTGTTCAAGAATTTATGCAGACTTCATTTGATGCCAATTAACTTAACTTTTATTGTTTTGAACATTGATGAATGCTCATCTCTTTAAAAATGTTGGCTGAATATGTTTTCTTTTTTGTATTTCTGTGTTTTATATTGGCTGTTGTTTAAGTTTTGTTTAGTATACGTACTTTGTGCCTGAAACTATAATGTTATGTTTAATGTACTTTAATGTTATATTATTGGATGTTTTGTTTTACATATATTTTTACGTGATACGTGACTTGCCAAAAATTTGTATTCAAATGTACTTAGTTAAATAAACTCTATCTATCTATTTATACACTCAATATTTGATAAGAGCCACTTTCACGCTCTTTTCTATATTTTCTTTTTAAACAAGCGCGACAGAAAAAAAATATTTCTAGCTAGAACTGAAAATTATACATAATTTCAATATTGGACAGTAAATTTACAATTGCAACTGTCAATTTTATAACTCTCTACTGTAGTAGTACTATAAAGGCCGATTCCCACATAGCAGCATTTAAAGCGCCGCGCCGCGCTGCTGCCATGTGGGAATCGGTCTTAATACTAATAGAACCAGTTTATACAGGATGTCCTTTTTCGACTTGAAGTAGGGATCTCTGTTACTATAAGAGGTTGGTTAAATTAGACAAAGTTGTACTTTTTATGCTTACCCACACTATGTAAAACAAATTTTGATCTGTCTTATTAATAATCTTTGAATGGAGAAATGAAAAATTCTAATTTTTGTTCTAATTTTTTAAAAAATAACCGATATAGCTGGATCTGTCTTGGTAAGACATTCCTAAAGACACTTTTTTGCAATGAATGCAAATATGTTATCGTATTTTCCAAGACATCCTAGATTCAAAACTTACAATAATCAACTTTGTCTTCTCTTATGGCCGCCATTTTGAACATTCACATGCTTGAATAGAGCTTTATTTCTTATTACGAGGATGTATCATAATCCATATATATTAAAACGCATCGATTCTGCTCCAAATTCCGTCGCCGAATCGACAAAGTTTCAAAGCTATCTCCTCAGAGGGGCGATCGCGGAGCGATCCCCGCGGGCAACCGTAGGTCGCCCCCGGCCTTTCTCCAATGCGTAGGGGTATTTTCGTCCCGTTTCCTACGCGTTTTCCCAATTTAAACGCCTTTTCAAAAAACCTCTGCAAAATTTTCGTCGATCGCCGTTCGGCGAGAAATTTACGGATAGCACGGGCGTTTGTCCTCGCGCCTAATGGCTCCGTCACGCCCACCGAAATCCCGACTTTTCGCGGGACTCCCTAGACCCTTTTTCTAATTTTACGGCTTCGAGAACCGCTTCACGCAAAAGTTCCGTCCTTTCTCTAATCCTTTGAGATTTTTTTTCGAGACCGTACGTCGAGTCCTTCCACGTCTATTTCGTTTTCGAAAATCTCGAATCGCGTCCGTCTCAACTTCTTTCTCATTTTATCTGCCGATGTGAGATTGCACTAACGCGACAAGCACCTCCCACGAAAACTGTCAAATTAATTAAACTTCACCTAGGTTATTCCCATTGATAAAATAATATATAGGACTACGATATTTCCCATTGATAAAATTGATGAAAATGTTTACTGAAAAATAAACTCTACTTCCAGCACTTAAAAAACGATGATGTTTTACCATCAAGAATAGAGTACACTTACAATTCATCAAAATAAAATCGTTTAGTATAATTACATCATCATTCCAGATATAAAATTTCTTTAATATATGTGTATGAGAAAATCGCTGCCGCGATTTTCGTTCCCATTTCTAGCCCCACCGGGGGTCCAGGCCTGCGGCCTGGGGTCACGACAAAAGCATCTAGAATAATATTATTTTTAAGAAAACACATATTAAAGAAATTTTATATAAGAGATAAATAGATAGAGATAGATAGATAGAGATAGATAGAGTTTATTTAACTAAGTACATTTGAATACAAATTTTTGGCAAGTCACGTATCACGTAAAAATATATGTAAAACAAAACATCCAATAATATAACATTAAAGTACATTAAACATAACATTATAGTTTCAGGCACAAAGTACGTATACTAAACAAAACTTAAACAACAGCCAATATAAAACACAGAAATACAAAAAAGAAAACATATTCAGCCAACATTTTTAAAGAGATGAGCATTCATCAATGTTCAAAACAATAAAAGTTAAGTTAATTGGCATCAAATGAAGTCTGCATAAATTCATGAACCAAATTGACGCTGTGCATAATCATATGCTTTCTTATTTTCAACTTAAATGATTGTGCAGGGCTGGACCCCCGGTGGGGCTAGAAATGGGAACGAAAATCGCGGCAGCTTTTTTCTCCCATTTCTAGTATGATATATTAGTAGTGGTGGGAACCACCGTAGTGCCCTCTTCCGGTCTGCATTACTATCCCTCTGACAATTATTGTCTAAATTATAGATGCATAGATAGATGCGACCTACTTTTCTGCGGGTAGGTACCATTGTAGCTTTGGCCATTTCTAAGAGAGGCGAACCTATTTATTTATTTGAAAGAGATGCCGAAAACAACTACATACTCCACAGACCATATATCGGAGATGGAGATGCCGGAGTAATTCAATGCCAGTCGGGGGACATAACTCGTGGAGTAGTTGTTTTCGGCATCAAATAAATAATATGATATACTTAGTCAACTCTTACATCCTTTGTAGGAACACACTGTATTATATAACCTTATCCTCTGCTATTAGTTTGTCTGACCAACTCTTCATCACATTCGCAGAAACTGCCAAATGTTCGCAGTTAGTCTGACTACAGTAAAGAAACGGCCTATATTCTAGCCTAAATCCAAGGCCAAGGCCGTGCCCACCCCCAGGACCCGCGAAAATTACGAGCCCCCGACCCCGACTAAAGGTGTGCCCGCCGCTTGCGCCTTGCGCCGGCCGTCGGTCTCCCCCCAGACCCGTTGGTGGCCGGCGAGGGCGGCTGCAGTACAAGGGGAGCGCTCGGGGGCTGCAGACCTCTCCGCCGCCCTTGCGAGTCGATCGATGCGCCGCCTCTCCTCTTCTGCCGCCTCAGACCGTCGCGCGGTGCCGCCACAGAAATATTCGCCACCCCGACGAGCCTCCAGGACCGTTTAGTTGAGTAGTTTCGTTCTTTTGCTCGGCCCTGCGAGGTAAGTGCAGATTGTTCATGTTTTATTGACCATAAGCCCCAGCTGCGGCTCTGCAGTGGGGCTTCCTGTTGTCTGGAAGGTGTCAGTAGACCGTTGGACTAGTACAGTCTGAGCCACCGCTATTTGTGTCCATCACCGGCTCTTTTTACCTCAGCATTTGGCGTTATCCTTTTAATTTCGCATAAAAATAGCAATAGTTGGTCTGTATGTTCGTTTGTGGAGCTATGATAGAGTTACATTATGTAATATACTGGGTGTTTTCTTTTTTTATATCACTTGATTAATGTATTTTTTAAAAGACAACACTTTTTTTATAATATATCCCAACAGAAAAAGTGAAAATTGCTTTTCAAAAAGGTATGAAATAGTTGTGTGTTACCTATCTTGAAAAATGAAATAGGTACCTACTGAAGAATTGTCTATAGGTACAAAGAATGATGTGTCATGAAAATAATGTATAATAATATTTATTTGAAATGAGTCAAAGATATTTAGACTGCATTCACAAGTATCTACACTTACTAATAAAATATTGTCAAGTTTTAACTTAGTATAGTTTTAACTTATTTAAAAAATAGTCCTAGGTTTTTCTTTTTCAATTTTTCTTTTAAAATTTTGTAGTTGAATATGGGAAAAATAAACCATTTTGTGACACTCTGTATACACTGCTGTAAATCTCTAGATTCTTATATCATGTGACTATTAAAGTTAAGTCGTTATATAGCTGGTTTAAATAAAATAATTTTAATAATATTTAGCAACATCTGAAGCAAAAAGACGATACTTATAATGAGCAATTACAAAAGGATAACGGTCTCAGGACAATATTTTACTTGAAGGACAGATTCTTTTGCCGACTTATATCAAGGGCGGATTTAGCTTTTCACCATGAGGGGGGGTATCTCGAAGATCCAAATTTTTAAAAAATTTTATCAAATTACCTGTGCATTTAGATAGGTACGTTTTTCTTTGAACAAAAATGAAATAGCAAATAGAAGCGTTTAATAAAACATCCTTAAGTGAAGTACGTTTATGTTTTTTAACTAATTACGTTTTTGCTTTTTGCTAGTAATTACTCTATTAACCCCCCCCCCCCCCCGTAAATCCGCCCTTGATTTATATTGCCATGATCAACTCGAAGATCCAAATTTTTAAAAAATTTTATCAAATTACCTGTGCATTTAGATAGGTACGTTTTTCTTTGAACAAAAATGAAATAGCAAATAGAAGCGTTTAATAAAACATCCTTAAGTGAAGTACGTTTATGTTTTTTAACTAATTACGTTTTTGCTTTTTGCTAGTAATTACTCTATTAACCCCTCCCCCCCCCCCCCGTAAATCCGCCCTTGATTTATATTGCCATGATCAAAAAGCAAACTGCCTCTTTGACCAGTTGTTAAATGAATCACTTTTTTTATACATCTACTTGTTACGTTACGTAACTTTTACAAGTTAGTAAACAATCTAGTTTCTAATATAGTCAGTTTTCAAATTTGTTACAACTTTAGAGTTGCCATGCAGTCAGCACCAAAAGGCTCAAGGCTCACACTGTATCAGGAATCAGGATGTGCCTTCATTTACCGCCTGTCGCTTTTATGTTATCTATACTCGTAAGGATTCGCTAATTCAATACGACCTTGTTTTTCATTGCAGCAATGGAAGAAGTATTAACGGAAGGCAAGAATTTCAAGTTAGTAGACGATTCAGAGCTTCCGGAAATCATAGATTTTCTTGGTAACTTTTTGCCCGACTCCATTAAGGTAAATTGCATATTCATAGCCTTAGATTTAAGCTGGAGAATTTAATAGAATTTACCTATTTGATATAACATGATATAAGTGACTGGATTTATTAACATTTAATAGCAATCAAAAGATACTTTTGTCCTTTATTGTCAGAGACTTCGTAACTTACTATTCTATCAAATTACGACAAGAAGTGTAAAAAAACAAGATTTGTAGCATAGTCCCAAATCCAAAAAGCAAAAGTTGCAAATATCAAAATTTTCGTAGTTTTGTTCTACATTGTACCGGTAAGCTACTATAGATTTAGTTATGATACACTGAAGAGGACCAGAAACTCTGAAACATCGATATCTGTACTGCGTCGTCGTTTCTATTTGAGGACTTCCCAATCTTACCCTGTTGTTATACTAACATTTTTTTTATTTAGAGAAGATCTTTTACTTACTGATCATTTTATAGACAAGGGATCTCCGGCTTTACCTCCTATCCATTGGATGAGACTTCTTCTACTGCTAATGATAACAATAAATTGAATTGAATTGAAAATTGAATATACAGGGTGCTTCAAATTCGATGTTGAAGTGCTGAATACATGACATGGGGATCTCGGAAACGGTAAGAGATGCGAAGTCGGTTAAATGGAGGCAAAGTTCCGTATTCAGGGGGGCAACATAAAGGTGCAAAGAGATCAAGGCTAACTTGATTAGTTTTCGAAATATTTTGAAAAAACCGAAAATTTCGATTTTCGTTTTTGCTTTTTTGCGGGCCTATTTGATGAGGTATTCAAAAATAAAGAGCACTTTTCTATAGCAACTTTTTGCCCTTTATCAAATGGTGTTAGCAAATTTTCCACAAAACGTTTCGTTTCCCGGAAACCAACATCAACTTAATTTTTTTAAATACGGACCTGGAATTTTTTTAAATTTTTTGGAATCATTTTTGAAACTTGATAGAATGCCACCATAAAAGGAATCAGATTTCAACGTTTTGTCTAAAAAAAATCCATCATTAGTATTTTTGTTTCGACTTTTGTTAATTCTAGATATTGAATAATATTTTTGAGGTTTCATTTTTATTTACGATAAATAAACAAAAGCTAATAATAAAACAACGAATTAACAACTATAAACTTTGATGTAATTGAATAAACAGTGAATAAAACAACAAAATATGTTAAAACTATAAAAACAGTAAAGCAGATGTTGAAATAATCCACCGTCATTATTCATGCAGAGGCGTATTCGTCTTTTTAAGTTTTGAATAGATCTTTCGATTTCCCTTGCAGGTATTGCATTCAGAACACGAATAGTGACATTTCTCAAATCCTCAATGTTATTATATTGTTTCTTATATTAAACATTTTTAGTTCGTCCCCATATGAAATAATCTAATGGGGATAAATCAGGAGCTCTTGCTGGCCATTCTATAGCACCATGATTTCCAATCCATCTGTTTGGAAATGTTTTATTTAAGTAGTTGCGCACAATTCCTGAATTATGAGGAAATATAAATAAAATTAAAAAATTCTAGATTGCTGAAAGCCATTTTTTAAGTACCGATAGTGCTTGACACAACATTGAAATGTGTTTGTCATAGAAACGTTTGCCTACATAAAACTAAATCTAAGAGGACCACGGGAAATTATTAATGATGGATTTTTCTTAGACAAAACGTTTAAATCTGGTTCCTTTTATGGTGACATTCTATCAACAAGTTACCGTTTCCGAGATCCCCATGTATTGCATCGAATTTGAATGTATGTACCTATTGCGTCACTCGATCGCGACACCGCTGTCTTTTGACCTTGAAAAAACCTTACCTGGTCTCCATATAAACATAAACATTTTCAATGTTAAAAACACTGCAAATTTGGCAATGAAGAAACTTTTGTATGTAGTGTTTCTCTATTCCACAGAGTTATACAGTAAATGAACGCATTGTATATAACCGCCCTTGAAGACGAGTTGTGTAAACTTTCATAATTGGCTTCTATTCGGGCGCCTGAAACCCTTCAAGAAGGTGTAAAACACTTGTAAAATCAGGTTTTATTAAATCCCTAGCCCAATTCCAGTGATAAATTTCTCAATTAGTGAGGCAACAATCGTAATCAATCTGGTTTTGACAAGCGGTACAGCTGCTAATTGAATCAAATTGTCCTTGTAGGGCACGTGACCTAGAATGTGAAATGTGGTTAATTATGAAATACCGATTAGGACCATATAATAAGGAATCTAAAGAAAACAGGATGGGTGATATTATTATCTTGTCAGTTTTTATTGAATCTTTTGATAGGTAGGTACTGAATTGAAAATAGAACCACTTTGTGATTACATGTTTGTTTTCAGTAGCATTGAAAAATTTCATGAAAAAGAATGTCATTTCCTAATATTATTTCCTTCAATTTGATATACAGAATGGTTTAATTCTTTGTTATAAAATAAAAGAATCTGAAATTATCAAATGACCAGAAATGCGAAGGATTACTGAAAGTTTAAAAATAATTCAAAATACACACAAATTCGACTAATAAAGAGATATGTTTAACCAATAATTAATAATCAAATAAATTTCAATTATAAAGATAATAGAATCAGATGATTTGGTACAGATAAAAATATATTTTGTTTTATTTGTAACTATTTAGTTAAAATTTCCTGTTTTTTCATATTTTATTATATTAATTTATTTATACTGGCCTGATATCTTTCACATTTTGTGGTATGAATAAAAACGAAGTACCTGCTACTTCTGCAAATATTAGTATATTCTACATAGTATAACTACTTTATTTGACATAGAACATGCTTCACCACAAAGTATATACTCCATATTATGAAGTATCTACCTAACAAGTGCAGTACATTCTTTGAAATGTGTAGTACTTACTTCCGTCACACATTCGTCGCGCGCCAGTCCCTGGCTAATGAGATAAGACATGTTTAAAAGTTTTTGGGAAACGGTTTCAGTTTTGTATGTATTTATAACATCAACACTCCTTTAAGATGTCTTCAGATGAAGGAACTGTGATAGAAGAGGAACGAATAACGAGAAAGTAACGTTTTCCCTACTAAACCTAGATGAAAAATATAAACATAAAACATTCTAAATAGATGGTACTTCATTGTTTACCTAAATATTTGACGGTAAAGGGTATCATCGTTGCAGTGCCTTCTTGCAGTATAAATTTTATTTCTACGTATTTGAGCCATTTTTAAAAGAATCACTTTGTAGCATGCACGGTGAAGCTGGTATGATATCAACTTCTCTAATGACGGAGCAAATACTTCAGTTACTGTTAAAATTGAAGAATCTACCAGTAAAAAGTAGATACTTTAAGTCGTAGTACACGCTACTATAATGTTTAGGAGAATGCTATTATTTTTAGCATTTCCGGAAACATAGAAGGGAGTATAGATACTTCGAAATGTAGTATCTACTTCGTTTTAAAGTAAATACTACCTAGAATATACTAATGTAGTAGTAGCAGGTACTTCGTTTTTATTCATACTACCCATTATCGAAGACGTGTTTGAAATCTGTCGTTTCTGCCACTGCACTACAAACCGAATTATAACAGCAGTGTCTAGTAACAGAGTATAGTAGATATTTTATTTAGTCTATGCTAGTAGTCTAGTATAAATCAATTATTGTAGATAATTGCCCTGATTTCCTAAAAAAACCTTTAACAGAATTTGGATCGTTTTCAACAGTTATTATTAGATTTCCAACAAGTTATTGGCAATATCCGTCTGTTAAAGGTAGTCTATAGTACAAAGTAGGTCGAATTCCTACAGTAACTTAAATAAAAGATGATCCAATACACAAATTTACTGCATAATTTATCAAAACATCGACTTCTGTGTTAGTTACCACTCGCCAACTACAAATGTAACTTTGATCTCAAGAAGCCTTTTTCAGAGTTTGGTTTGATTCATTTCGGAAATCATGTATGGAATGGAAATTACTGCATGTTTTCTAAACTAAAAAAGGTACTAAAACCGTAAATTTTTACAAAATGAACATCTAACTATGACTAAAATTGACTAGTTCCAAAATTTGTAATGCGACCGATTTAGTAGCATAACCAGATTTAACTCAATTTTGAGAAGAGGTTAAAATTACTTCATTGATATAAAAAATATTTATAAATATGTAACAAAAACTTCAATTATTTAAAAATAGAACCTATTTTACTAACCTGCCTGTGTAACTCTTTCTATTTTTATTTAGGCAGGGTACGATAAAATAAAGTCAAATACAAATTTCACGGAACAATTTTCCAATTTTTTTTACCGAAGCATCGCATGTCAGCGAAAGATTTTCTTCAAGATTAATGGATCCAAATCGCGTGTGACTCCTTTGCATGCTATTATGTACGGCTATTCCTCTGCAGCTGTACGGTAGGTATTTTACTGCCAGCATAATTCGAATACGCGGTATGATATTGTTTCATGTGTTCCCAATATTTTTTCCTTTGCGCGATTAAAATTTATTTGGCTCCCATATTTGGAACCAGAACGACTTGAAGTCGGATCTGAATTCAATTTTTCTATTTCTGTATAGAGATTTTATGGCATCTGTCAGGAAAAGTAGCAGTCTAATTTAAATCTTAACATTTTTATATACAGGGTGACCAATTAAGAATGGAAACACTCGCGTACCATAGTTGTTTATAGACCGATTTAAACCAGGTTTTCTTTAAAAGATATAACTCCAAAAGCTCTATGTTGATGCAAAATTTTAAGACGAAATTTTGATTTTCAAGGCCTACTTCAAATTTTTTTAAGTGAAAAATAGCAAAATTTTGTTAGCGATTTTTTTATAAAAAATCTGACTACACCACTGGATTTAGGAGCCCCTCGAATACCTTTGTCTTAATTTTTCGCGAAGAAAAGTTTGTTTCTAAAAAAAATATGACAATATCGACATCACCAGTGTTTGCCTTTGCCGGTGAACCTATTCTTAATATTAAAAAAAGAATAGAACCCAAAGAGAAACAAAATTAAACAACTTAAACACTGGTGTAATTATTAATAAGAACCATAAAAACCAGTATACACAAAATAACCAACAATTACTCTAATATAAACAACAATTGATATAAAAAAGGAGGTAGGTAATGATTAAAAAATTACATTTTTAAAAATGAATAAGGAGTCTGTCATATTGATTCACACTTTTTGAATAAAAAATTATAATGTACTTATTTTTTATCTAAAAATGTAATATTATAAGTTTTGACATAATAACCACAAACTATTAATAATTTAACGAACTTACCTATCAATTGTTGTTTATATTAGAGTAATTGTTGGTCATTTTGTGTATACTGGGTTTTATGGTTCTTATTAATAATTACACCAGTGTTAAAGTTGTTTAATTTTGTTTCTCTTTGGGTTCTATTCGATTTTTATAAAAGAATAGGTTCACCGACAAAGGCAAACACTGGTGATGCCGATATTGTCATAACTTTTTTAGGAACAAACGTTTTTTCGCAAAAATTGGTACAAATGCATTCGAGGGGCTCCTAAATTCAGTGGTGTAGTCAGATTTTTTATTAAAAAATCGCTAACAAAATTTTGCTATTTTTCACATAAAAAAATTCGTAGTAGGCCTTGAAAATCTATCTGCCGTCTTGCAGATATATTTTTTAAGTATTACCTCTAAAAAGAATCTACTACACTTTAGTACACTAATTGCTACAAATTAGGCAGATAGATTTCTCAATTTATCATAAGGATTCCACAAAATGTCCTTTGTACGTCTTTAGGATATGTTTATACTGCTATGTTACCACGCAATGGTTCTCTAAATTTGAAACAATTGCACTTCTAATTCAACTGAAGTGGAATTCATTAACATCGTTAATGTTTTTCACTTTTTTTCAGTTCCACCAAACTTTGAAGACTTATTTAAAAGACCACGTGTGGGATTTTCAATTTTACGTTACGAAAACGTGGCCGGAACACCCTGTGATACTTCATTTTCCTGGAATGACAAGAACGGTAAGTCTGCATCTTATTTTATATTAATATTATAGTATCTCCACGGATTTATTTCTCATTGACTGAGGTTTTATAACTATGATAACAAGTCTTGTTGCTGATGCCACCTCCCAGGGGACTCATTTAGGACCCCTGAGGAACTCCCAACAGTTTGTGAAAGAGGTATTGCTTGCCTTGTGAAAATCATTTCTAAACCACGACACCGTCGTGATACTTTTATTGACATTTTTATTGATAACCTTATAATAAAATGCTAGTTAATTTATAGATTCATATCTACTGGTACAATAAGCTGGGTTCCTATTCTGCATACATACCATATTTTAAAACCACTCCGAAATATTCACAGGAAATACAAGAACATTCCACTGAGAAAGACTCGGTAGTTGGGTTTAAAGTAAAATCTGATTTCGTAAACGCTTGCATGTTTTGTATTACATAAATTGAGTTCAGTTTGTTGTTAAAGATTTGAACAAGCTTTTTGTCAACACGCAAGTTCAAGGTTTCATAGAAAACATGATTTGCTGCGCTGTGAACCTATACCAAAGTCTACATTAGAATATATGTAGACTTTGCCTATACCTTATGTCATAATAAAATTATAATGATTTTCTACCAAGTGATTTTTTTTAGTGCGTATTTCTTCTATAGGTCTGCTGTTTCTTGAGATAGAAAAACATCTAGTTGCACATTCGCATAGTCTGTAGTAATACACTATTCAATTTATTAAATAACTCGCAATAAAATAAGATAGGACGATCGCTGTGATTAAAAAAAATTTTCGCCTTTGAAGTTGAGAGAATATCACTAAATATGGAACAGTTGGTGTGTTCTATGCTCTGTCCATAAGAACATGTTCTATGTCCAATCTCTGTTTTTTCCACATGCCACAGAAAACGTCAAGATATCGTATATCAAAAAGGCTCTAAACATTGTTACAAACCCTTTGCATTTGTCAAAAGTTTTACAAAGTGTCAAAATCTCTGATACTGCTGATTTAAGTATAAAGTATAGTGTGCAGGTTCATATCAAACAAAACACGGGGTATTTTGTTTAAATTAAGAAGGTTAGCTGCGGCACAAAATTACTTGAACACCCTGTATACTAAAAACTATTTTTGAAATGTGCACAAACGCCCCAACAACGGCATTCGCACTAAAATCTCATCACAGTTTACAAGTAAGCTGTGATCTCACCCTGTATATTATTTGAAAGTATGGCAGTGCATAAATTTTTTAAATTTGGTGTTTCTAGTCATATACAATTCACATACGTAGCTAGTGCTTTAAATTTAGGTAGGTACTTTACCTATACTAATAAAATAATGATAACAATAAGTTGCAGTCTTTGTATTTTTAGATTATTTAAGCAATATCGATATTATATAACAATAATTTAACTATTAATCAAATATTTATTGCATTTATTAGGTGCCTGTAAACATCATGTTATTATTGCCAATGCTTTTGTTTATTGACATTCCTTCTTTATCTTTACATACCATATACACCATATTGTCGAACATCGAATAGAAATAAAACTTTATTGCTTAATCTGCTCTATAAAATGATTAGCTAAAAGCTAATGGCGAAATAGAAATATCGACTCCAAGGAATATTTGATTTTAGTTTAGTACTGACGGCAGGTTAAAAATGGTTTAAAAAACATAGTTGGAATGGATAGGGTTCAATGCCTGATTACTGTTTCGTTAATAGAGATAGAGACATTTTAAAAATATATATAGTCATATAGGGTGCTCTATAAACCGAGGCCATATCAAACTTTTGGTTTTTTTTAATTGAATATATATTATTATAAATGACATATTGAATTATTTATATTAAATGATATATTTTTTATTTCACATTTGAATTCTTTGAGTTTACTAGTATTATACAGAGTAGTTCGGAAGATATGAGCATTTTTGTATCTTAATCACAATGAATTGAGCACCCTGTATCTTTTTTTATAAGTACCGGATAAATATTATCAGAAAAATATAAATGGACCCATATTTTAAGCAGCACAAATGGTACATGGGCATCTACACCAATATCTATAAACACTAATTATATCCTTTGCAGCCCAACGGAAAGATGTACGAGAGCTTCAGCGTCTTCTGTCCCTGCGACCAGCTGGAGCACCTGCAGCTCCTCGCCGACGAGGACGTCCTGATAGACTGGTCGCAGCCTATCTATTTGAACTTCACACACGCCAAGATCATGGCGAAGATAGAGGAGTTCTACGCGGAGAGAGGCACCATGGAAAAACTCTACGGCGACGTGTACGGCCTGATGAAGCCCATGGAGGACAATGAGGAGGATAGTACCGAAATGTAGGCACTCGGAAATATAAGTATTGTAGTAAATTATGTTAAGTTATGTTAAGATCGGTAAACGGTACCCTGATTAGTAGAATAGAACTGTGGAAGCGCGGTAGCTCAGTTGGAAGAGCATTGGCCAGAAAATCCGAAGGTCCCGGGTTCGATTCCCGGCTGCGTCGAAACTTTTTAATTCTACTACAGCTTCAGAAGTGGGATAGGAAGTCCACCTGACACAGTTTCGCTTATGTTTATGAATTGTTTACGAAGGTGTCGGATTATGGCCTTCAGCCGAGGACGGCTGTCTTGTCAGATATGGCCGAACTGTAGTAAATTATGTTAAGAACGGTAAACCGTATCCTGATTAGAAGAATCAGTGACTATTCTTTCTATAGTCACTGGTAAAAATAAAGATATTATACTGTAGTAACTTCGGCTTTCCGGGCCAATGCTCTTCCAACTGAGCTATCGCGCTTCCACACTTACATTCTACCAGTGACTATAGAAATAATAGTCACTGGTAGAATGTAAGTGTGGAAGCGCGATAGCTCAGTTGGAAGAGCATTGGCCCGGAAAGCCGAAGTTACTACAGTATAATAGCTTTATTTTTCCACCAGTCCAATGAGATTATCGCACAATGTGAGGAGGTGACTTTCCATTTCATAACTAGCTGACGATACGTTGATTTATCTCATAATATTTAGAATAAGAATCCACCAGTACCTGCTATTCATCGTATATTTCAGTTCTCAGTGTGTCTACTCAACATATTTTTGCTGATACTTAACACCACTATTTCCAGAGTATTCGCAGAGGGCGCGGAGATGTTGCAGCTGTCGCCCGAGCATGCCCAGATGATCCACGAACTCTACCCAGCCAACCACATGGAGTGCGTGGAGGTGTTCGAGAAGCTGATCGAGAAACTACCCTGTTACGGTGTTTTCTCTGCCAGCGGAGACTTGGCCGCCTGGATGGTGCAGTCCTATTACGGCGCCATGTTCTCCATGCAAACACGACCTGAATACAGGAGGAAGGGCTACGGCCTCATTCTGGCCAAGTACCTGACTAAATTGGTGAGTCTGGGGACCATGAAGTTTACTGGGGGCAGTCTGGTAGTGTGTTACATATTTAGGGTAGGTTATGCCCCAGTGACAAACGGGCTAATCAATGAGATTGCTTCTGGAAGAACTCAAACAAGTACGTCTTTTTTAAGTTAAAATCATGTCTGACCGTGTTTTAAATCTTCTTTACAGTAAGTTTTATTCTATACAGGGTTATTCAGAACTGATCCATAATAAAATTTGGGGATGTTCAACATACATGTACAAATGTGGTAGTGCAAAAAAAAAATTTTGGCGGGGTCTTAAATCTATTTAAAAATTTTTCATTGCACGCCGCTGGATACTGGTCCACTGTAATGGAGTGACCTTGGGACTGACAATGCAAACTGGCTAGCACAAAAAAAACTTCGGAAGTTCTGAGAGTATACAGACACCGGCGCAAAAACTATTTGCAGCGTTTTTACTTTAAAATAAACTTAAAGGTAGATAGATGTGACCAAAGTGACGTGTCTTTAAAATGAAAAAAATTGTGTTACACTAATTTTGAAGAATTGCGCTATTTAATTACTAGGTATTAGAAACTTGAAATATATAAAAAATTTGCACATACCTTGTTACAAAAGCTTTTCGAAATAATATTCCTCGACTTGTACACAATTTTGGGAACGCCTTATCCAATTTTGCCGCACTAAACCGAATGTTCCTCCCTGGTTGCTGATCTTGTAAACGCAAATTATTAAGTAAATTGGGGATTTTCAGCATTTTGCTGCAACAACCACTCACAAAACCTAACTTTTAATAATCCACTGATAATAGTCCATTAACTCAGCATTACTGTACACATGAGCGATTTTGAAAATTTTACAGTTTAACACTCCTAAGATAAATAAAACACCCGCGAGAGCGACACACATAAACTGACGACTCATAGACAATAACGGTTTTAACCAGGCGTTCCAAACAAAAACGTGTTTACTTTTTTTTATCACATTCTTAGGAATGTGGTAGAAAAGTATCAGATGTGTTGAAGTACAGTTGCCCAGCTACGTAGTCCTTTATAATGGTATAACTTTAAACATTGTTTACGGGAAATCCTAAGCCTTTTATTATAATTTTTTTCGGTGATATCGATTTCTTATTTAAGGATGCACATATCCCCAAAGTTTTAGAGATAAGTTCTGAATAAGGCCGCATAGGGAGAAGAGGTCCTCTATATAATATTTTTTTACAAATTACTTTTTGGACTCTTTTCTCACTCAACGCTTATACTAAAGAGAATAAACTAAATTAAACTGCTTATACTCTGCTAAACTAACTTAGGTAACTAGATGGTTTGTGTATTTTAACAACTTACTTTTGGTTCTCCAGGTGCAAGAACGCGGCTACCTGCCCTTCGTGGTTATCCGTCCCGAAAACGACGCCTCAAAGGGCCTCTACGCCAAGCTGGGCTTCAAAAAGCACTTCGAGACCGTACGGGCAATTTTGCGGCCTCACGAGATGACCAGCGACGCGCAGGGCGGAGGGACGCCCAACGGTACCGACGCCGGCGCCGGAGACGGCCAGTAATCTTTTTCTTCTACCAGTAAAAGAGTAAGAAATGCCTGCGACGCACACACCTCAGCTAAAACGGCTTCTAGCCACGATTCCTCTATCGTTTTATAGGTTATATGTACGATTCGATTCGGTATTTTGCTAATTTGAGAGATAATTATACTTAGAAATATGTGATTTATCAGTATACCTTCCGTAAATGCGGATAATTTTCTGTTAACAAGACTTTTGAAAACATTTTTAATAGTTAAGGAATATTAAAAAGTGCTGATGTTTTCTCTGTCAACAGCTCCTATACTCATTGTTTTTTACTGCTCACCCAACATCAACAATGGTTTCAGCTTAAAATGAAGCAGTAATATAAAAATCCATAGTTTGGGGCCCGGTACTAAACCTTATGGTACTACGTGAAAAAAGTAATGTATATTAGCGAAAAAGTTAAGTGACGGTTATATAAGTAATGGAATTAGAAAGTTGGCAATGAATTTAATCTTGTGGCAAAGATAAATAAATTAAAAAATCATATTATATGAAACTATACATATAAATGATAATTAGGTCTACTTAACTTTTTTTCAGTTTCGATCTTTCAAAGGCTGAAACACATAATAGTTTATATGTGATTTCAAAGAACTTCTTAAAAAATAAGGACCACAGTACAACAAATCGAACCTTGTTGGCTCAATTGATCATCAAAATACCAGATATATGACAACATGAATGATAATATTGATAAATTTTATATTTCTTAAGTATGTATCCTTAATAAGTTGCCTTTATTTTGATATAAATAATTTCCAAACAACGTCTCAATTTCGAGTTTCCGAGTAGTTGGAATAGAGGATGAACCTTGAACCTCAACTTAGCACCGATGCCTTTGCCCTTTTGACCAGTTCTTCATGTCAAAGTCGATTATAAACGTGGCTGAAATGTATTTTTCTTGTTGCAGTAAGCCCGATTTTTTTGTAACCCTCCTAAAAGGATAGACTGATGCAAATTTAATATTTCAAAGCATTTACTAGCGATCGACCACACCACGTTTTCTAATGATGGAAGAGATATTCTATGCTGAGTGAAAATATTATTTTTTCTAATCCTACAAACTCTAGGCTATTCAAATGTAAAGAGGAAGACAAACGGAATAAATAAAAATGAAAAGACAGACAGTGTGTATTAAAAGATGATACTAATGACAAATATCGACATGAATATGTATGATGCATTCCTCTTTCGTTGTATCTTCAAAAAATCTGAATGGGTAAAAAGTGTTTTGGTACATGGTATGTACATTTTCCGTCATGGCGTTCTACAGGGTATTATACTAGGACCAGTTTTATAAAAATATTTCAAAAACAGTTTCAAACATTTTCTCTTACAAAATAACGTTACTACACATTTTTTAAAATGTGTATTTTTCACATACACACAGAGTTTATAAGTTTTACTGAAAAAATATGCAGTTAAAACTATAGAAGCACTATAGTTACAACTTCTGATTTCACCCTGTATAGAATATATCTGTCCTTCTCTATGGTGCTCATATAGTAAGAGTGCAAATTTCGCTGCATAGGACCCTACAAGGAAAAATTCCAAAACTTCATTAAGTTGATTCGACTGTGATAATGTTTTCCCATTTTGAAAAATTTCCAAAATTTAAAATTCTGGAAAAGTTACTATGTTGCAAAATTTGCACGGGAAACGAAATATATGAATAAAATTCATTATTTTTGGAAGAGGATTGGCCAAGAGCTTTTTTGAACGCTAGTCATCTTGTAGATCAATTAACCTCATAACAGAGTAAGTCAAAATTAGAATGATTCCTGACAGTGATTCCGTTGAGTGGACTTTATCTACCTAACTGAAGGTTAGGTAGAATGATCTATTCAGAATATTGTAAAACAGTGACCTTGCATCAGGGGCGACGACGACAGAAATGGTAGCACATGCACAAAATACAGTAGATGATTACTTACTTATTATTATAACTTATTTAGTGTTCATTTGAATAAGACATTAATCGTGCGTTACCCGATCAATTTGACGGATGAGTTCGTGAAAACAATAACATTAAAAAAATGAAAGTCAATACACCTTTCTTCACATTTATTTTAAGCAATGCTAAATGTAGGTACATTTCGATGTACTCATTAACGGTAGTTTAATACTAACAAGTTTTTTAATAAAATGGCCTAATTTATATGCAAGTATATGTAGTATTTATTTGGATGGTATTTATTTAGGTATTCTTTCTATGCAGGTAGTAAAGTTATAATTTGGGAATACCTAAGGGTTTTTTCACTTTGTAAGTACTATTATATTTCCTTATTTTACTGTACCGGGTGGCCAAATTTGCTTGCTATTATAGGACAACTCGAGAACTAAGAGAGATACAAAAAAATTAACCCCCCTTTCTCGAGCTCTTTTTCTGAGACAAACTTAATGCCGAAATGCAAAATGGCCTATCTTCTTTTGTTTTTGAGATATTAGCGAATATTAGATTTTTCAAACTTTCGATGCCTGCGCATATCTCGGTTATTTTAGATATTAGAAAAAAACAACTTATATGTTCTTCAGACACTTTTTTAAAAGGAATGCAGTGGCGTAGACAATATTTTAATAAGTTGATAAAATTTCGAGTTATGACACAAACTTGTATTTTTTTAAATGAAAATCATAGTCGGCTATGATTTAGTTAGAAAGATAATTTTTTTCTCTTTTCAGCGATATATAATATGTGTGGTTAATTCGACTTAACTATTTTTTATAGAATCTTTGACTTTTTAAGGTTATTAGTAGCTCCCATTTCGTTTTCGCGCAGTAGACGTATATCTTCTGTTTGAAATTTAAGTATTGACAGTTCTAACTGCATTTATCACTTTGTGTCTGTAATTTATACCGCTTATAATAATTGATCTGAGAATAGTTGTTTCCTAGAAATTTTAGAATACCTACCTTTAAATTTCAAGAATGGCATTTCAAAATTATGAAAAATTCGACATGCTGGAATATTATATAAGAAACAATTATTACTGTGAAGTTACGGCCACTATGCCAAAACAAAATGGCAGCTATTAATAACCTTAAAAATTCTAAAATTCCTTAGAAAATAGTCAAGCCGAATAAATTTACCACACATATTATATATCGCTGAAAAGAGAAAAAAATTATCTGTCTAACTAAATCATAGCCGACTATGATTTTCATTTAAAAAAATACAAGTTTATGTCATAACTCGAAATTTTATCAACTAATTAAAATATTGACTACGCCACTGCATTCCTTTTAAAAAAGTGTCTGAAGAACATATAAGTTGTTTTTTTCTAATATCTAAAATAACCGAGATATGCGCAGGCATCGAAAATTTGAAAATTCGAATATTCGCTAATATCTCAAAAACAAACGAAGATAGGCCATTTTGCATTTCGGCATTAAGTTTGTCTCAGAAAAAGAGCTCGAGAAAGGGGGGTTAATTTTTTTGTATCTCTCTTAGTTCTCGAGTTGTCCTATAATAGCAAGCAAATTTGGCCACCCGGTACAGGGTATTAAATCTAAAGACTGTTAGACAGCGGACTCAAATCACAATTTAATAAAGATTTTTGTACTTTTTCATCTGCTTGGCTTCTAATGTGCTATGTGGGAAGATATCTAGATTATAGGAAATGCTTGTTTTTACTAAAGAGGTGTTATTTATACTAAATTTGTGGCCGTTTTCATAATTGTGTGAAACTAATGCAGATTTTTCTATGTTCTGGTTATTTATATGGTAGGAGTGTTCTTTGAATCTTGTTAAGACATTTCTTTTTGTTTGGCCTATATAAAATAAATGTCTTAATTAGATTCAGAGAACACTTCTACCATATAAATAACCAGAACATAGAAAAATCTGCATTAGCTTCACACAATTATGAAACGGGCCGCAAATTCAGTATAAATAACACCTCTTTAGTAAAAGCAAGCACTTCCCACAATCTAGATATCTTAGAAGCCATACTCATGAAAAAGTACAAAAATTCTTTATTAAATTTTGATTTGAGTCCGTTGTCTAACAGTCTTTTGGATTTAATACCCTGTATAGTAAAATAAGGAAACATAATAGTACTTACAAAGTGAAAAAACCCTTATTCCCAAATTATAATTTTACTACCTGCATAGAAACGATACCTAAATAAATACCATCCAAATAAATACTACTTATATTTACATATAAATTAGGTTATTTTATTAAAAACTTTTGTTAATATTAAGCTACCGACAATGGGTACATGGTACTTGAAATGTACATTTAGCATCACTAAAAATAAATGTGAAGAAAGGTGTATCTACTATCATTTCTTTTTAATGTGCTTTACCTAGTTTTGACAACGTGTGACATTTAATCGTGATATTGGTGCGTTCCTGCTGGCCAGGATATGCGACTCATGTAATAATGAATTCAAATATCTCACAGTCAAGAAAGTTTGTTCTATACTGCATTTGGTATTAGGTACCAATGTTTACATTGAGAAAGCAATACTTGGTTCTTGGTTTAAAAACTACATTAGAATATGTCAGTGTGTAAACATCAGTGTATTACGAGTATATTTTTCCTGAATCAATTTGCAGGAATATTATTCAATTTTGACTTACTCAATCGATGAAGGAAGCTATATTTTGTTTTCTCGTCATGGTGTTCTTTTTTTAACATGTTTGTTAAAATGTTTAGCATTATATATAGTTTATTGTATTTATTGAAAATTGTATTAAAATATTTTTAAAATATTTTTCGCAATCATTCATATCCATACTCATACCCATTTATAGGGTGTTCACCAATAGACTGACAAGTATATCGTAACACAAATGATGATTCAAATTGTCACCTAATGAAAATCTGTGAAACAGTACACAGTGAACACTCTGTATGTTTTATTAAATAACCCATAATTGAACGAATTTCAGTACAAATATAATATTCATTTGGATTCATTGCTATAAAAATTTAAACAACTGCTACAAAAATTAATATTTAACACAACTACAGAAACAATTAATTTTAAATTATGTTTACTAAATGATGTTTTTTCATTTTATTCTATAATTATGTTATTTATATATTAGTTTATAGATTTTCAAGTTTGATACATTTTTTAAGCCTATATTCACCTCTGAGCTTGGCATTCCAATTTCTCGATATACTTTACCATACTAAGTCAAGTGCTTGAGATAGATATCAATTTTAGATACTGAATCAATCTGAAGTGACGTGTAGAAAATATATTTTAATTTTAATATAAAGGGCTGTGTGAAAATTTCTAGAATTTTTTTGTCTCGAGTATAAAATTTACAAATAAGTTTGTTAGAAAGATTATTTGTTCGGGAGCTAAAATTTAACATGAACTTTGATACTATACAGGGCGTCCGGAAATGGAAAATTAATGTCCCAAGTTCATATAACAATTTTTCGAAAACTCAAAACAATTATTTTCAATATTTTATTTGCTGATTAACAGATTCTTTTCAAATTTGGTACACTTACTACTAATGTTCTTTTTTGTAATTGCACCAAATTTGACATTTTGCCCTCCTATGTCAAAGGGTTGAAATCGCCCTAGCAAATAGATTAACGACCTATAACTTTTTTATTTTTTGATTTTTAATAATTATGATTGCATAAAATGAAAGATCATACAAAAACATACAAAAAAGATTACTTGCTGCATCTCTCTAAAATAAGCCGTTTTCGAGAAAAATGACTTTAAAAACTATCTTGCAGTGTGTCAATAATAACAATTAATTTTAACAAAGCATGCCGTGGAAACAAATGCTATGTTTGTATAGAAACCAAGACACCTACATGGAAATAATTTTGAAAGATTTAACTTTATGTGAAGACCTGCAGCTCTGTTATTTTTAAGTTTTCGAAAAACTGTCAAACGAACTTGGGACATTAATTTCCGGACACCCTGTATATAAATTTTAGTTTTAAATTATAACAAAGAATTTTAAAGGCTCTGGTAAGTACAGGGTATTCGCGTATATTTTGACCCCTACCTACAGGGGTTATTAAGAAAGTTAGGAAAAAAGTTTAAATACAAAAGTTGTTTGGTTTTTCATGTATTATCTTTTGGCTAGGTCGAAAAAAAAATTGAATGTCGTAAATTTGAGGAAACCAATTGAACATAATATTTTTAAATGGGACACCCTGTATAATTTTACACGCTTGGGTAAACATTTTTTTCCTGATTTCAAAAATATATATTTTTTTGACATTTGCACTGTCAGTTTTCGAAATATTTAATATTTAATGTTTGCAATAAATCATAAAAAAACATTAAAAAATGAAAATATTAGAAAATGTTTAAATAACTAAGGAGGTTACATCGAAAATTATTAAATATTTTTTATTACTGTTGGTTTCTACTAATAAATATTTTTAGTTCTTTGTATTTTTTGTATTTTTTTATGGTACTCGCTGTCGAATATTTCGAAAACTGTCAGTGCAAATGTCAACAAGATATATATTTTTGAAATCAGGAAAAAAATGTTTACCTAAGCGTGTAAAATTATACAGGGTGTCCCATTTAAAAATATTATGTTCAACTGGTTTTCCCAAATTCACGACATTAAATTTTTTTTTCGACCTAGCTAAAAGATAATACGTAAAAAACCAAACAACTTTTGTATTTAAACTTATTTTCTAACTTTTTTGATAACCCCTGTAGGTACGGGTCAAAATATACGCGAATACCCTGTACATAATGAAAAATTAAAAAAAAACGAAGCCTTAATTTTGGATGTAAAACTAAAATTAGAATATTTGCTTTGGTAATATTCACTATTATTGGTACTAAAATTCACCTTGGTTAATTTCATTAAGACTAAGATTACATTTTGGTACCTACTAAAATTCAAATTACTGTTTTTCCTCGGTTAAATAATTGTTTCCTACCTGCAACCACTTTTTGCTCAGTAGTAATACGAGAAAACCATTAAATTCCCAATAACGAAGTATCGTACTTAAAAAGTAAACTGTGATAACATTCTAAGTTGTGTATTACCCGTTATGCTTTACGCTAAAGAGTAGTTTCGTTCCCCACACGTTTAGTTTTAGGAATCGTGAACAATTCGATCTAAGAATGGCTGTGAACATTAGAGAAACCTCTACGCCTCTTTCAGATTGATTCAAGTGGGCTCATGTTAACTCTTTTTCTAGGTAACATATAGTTAGTCCAGAGATTTAATAACATATACGTTCCACTAAACAAAAGCACTTATTACAGCGCTAAATTCTAGCACAGGCGTCACAACTTCGGAGTTTTGCTCAAAACTGCTCGTAGTACAAATATTTTTAAAAGTGTCACTCGATCTGCATGCCTAGATGCGATAGTGATGCCATTGTGAGTGGTGCAGTCATCACCGTTTTTGTTTAGTGGGACTCTCATTATTTTGGTGTTGAAATCGCTTTAGACTTATGGTACGTAGTTACAGATAAAGTCGTTTAGAGTTAGCGTGGCACTGCTAGACTGTAGGTCCTTGGAAAAATTGCTTTCATATCATTTTTGAAGCTTACAGTCCAGCGGCGCCTCGTTGGGTTTTTATATTAACATACGATTAGTCCTGTCTTGAACATGTACGTACCATATTATAAATAATATTAATGAATAAAAATATAATTGAATTTCTACATTTTCTTTCAATGCAACTGCAAGCGCGAATGCAAAGCTCCATCAGCAATGTAAAATTTTGCAAATGATTTAGAAATATCTCTTAAAGGTAATGTATGTAAACATTACCTTTAAGATAATCCTTAAAGGTAATTACGTTAAAGGTAATTACGTTAAAGATAATTACGTTAAAGGTAATGTATGTAAAGGTAAGTAAGTAAATTCATATCGGCAAAGAACTGATTTTGCTAAGCTTATAATGCAAACTACCCACGAACACACTGATTTTCAATGGGATAGAATCATAAATGGCCAGATTCATCCACCATATTAGCAAGGTGGTTTTAAATCTCTAATTTTTGGCCCAAAATTTTGTAATTTGCAACTCTGCGAGCCGTCAAATTGGGGGGGGTTATAAGTGTGACAAATGTTAGCTCGATAGCTCAACAAAAAATGCGCGACTGATGGAGAGGTAATATTGCTTGTTATTAAAAAATAGAGTACTTATTAAATATATTTAATAACAGTACAATTCGTTTTATACATACAAATAAATAGTTCAATAAATGGATATGTTAATACTATAAGAAATATAATAATTATGACTATGACTAGGCAACAATTAAAACTACAACAAAAAGAACAAATTAAAATGCAATTTGCTTTTGGAATTTAAAACACTAGGTGGCGCAGAAAAAATTGAAACAAATTTTGTCTACAATTTCTAAACCACCCTCGTATACCCTGTAAAAACTTTGTTACAACAAATATCAGTAAAAATATCAGAGTGAGGTCTTTTCAGTATCAGTATGTAAAATTAATTTTATTCTAAATAAAATTAATTTAAATATAAATTTTAATTAAATTGCAAATCACTTTTGAACCCACTTGGAAAATTTTCCGACTACGTCCATGAGCAAGTATAAGAAACATTTTGTTTTGAAAACACCACATATTGATTTTGCTCGGATACATTTTTGTTTTAAAAATAATTTAATTTTACCTACTTAAGGCTTTACCTATAATAATAAATAAAAAAAGAACGTATTTTGACACTACCTGAGTATAAAAATTGTAAAAAAGGCATTTTGTGATGTTAGAAATTGACCATAAATGAAGATTATATTACATTTCCTACAATTATCACTATATTTTATAAAAGTACGAAAGTACTATCACTAACTTTGAGCATTTCACCTGTCTTTAGTAGGGTGGGAAAAATATCCATAATTTCATCAGTATATCAATACGGCCATATTTGCCGATAGCTGACAGCTACTGATAATTTTCTATCTTTTAGTAACTATCAATCAATACATTTAAAATGATTGATAACTTAATAACTACCAATATACCGATAACTATCAATAAGTCAATAATTATCAATATATTTTAGTGAAGTTTGATGTATACCGACATTCTTAATAAATAGATAATTATCAATATATCAAAATATCAATAACTTGATAATTTTTGAGTTATTGATATACTGATACATATTGATATTATACTGACATTCTTAATAAATTGATATTAATCAATATATCAAAATATTAACACTGAGGTAGTTTTCCACATAACACCAAAACACTCTACTGCACTCGACATACAGAGTGCAACATATCGAGCATATGCAGTATATGGAAAACTACGTCAGTGTTATCTTCACACTAAAGGTTCCAACCCCTTTCAAGATACCAAAATATTGATAACTCGCTAATTTTTGAGTTATTGAAATATGATACACATTGATTTTATATCGACATACTTGATAAATTGATTATAGTCAATATATCAAAATATCGATAAATTGATAATCAATAAATCAAAAATTTGATAAATCGATTTATTGATACATATTGATCTCCTATCGACACACTTGATAAATTGATAATGGTCAAGATATCAAAATATTGATAACTCGATAATTTTTGAGTTATAGAAATATGATACATATAGATTTTATATCGACATTCTTGATAAATGGCTAATAATCAATATATCAAAATCTCGATAAATTGATAATAATCAATATATCAAAAATTTTATAAATCGATCATTTTTGAGATACTGATTTATTGATATATATTGATCTCCTATCGAGACACTTGATAAATTGAAAATGGTCAATATATCAAATTATCGTGAACTCAATCATTTTTCAGTTATTGATATATTGATAAGAATCAATATATCGAAATATCGATGTATTAGTCGTTACTAATACTCGATCACCACTAAGGCTCCATCAGCCATAGTTTTTCCTACTATTAAAAACATTTTATATGGTATAAAAACCTAAATAACATTTTGGCAACACTGCATCCCTGCCACTGTGGTACTAAAATAATAGAATCACTATATTTACATAAACATACAAAAATTATCTAAGCCTCAAATCGCCGATTGTTGGTTCTCCTCCTGCGCCTCCTTATATGCCTGTAACCAAACACTGCCGCTAACGTACAAGCTACTAAGACCAGCAAAGCAATGCCGACATACATCGAAACATTGCTTGTCTTGTCCTGCCCGCTATCAGGACTAGAAATTGTAGAGTTTCCTTCAGGCGCATCACTTAAAACAATACCAGTGGGTTCACTACTGTCCAAGAGCTGATTTTTCTTTAGTGAAGCCCTAGGTTTGACCGTAGGAGCGGGAGTTGTAGTAGTTGTTGTAGTAGTAGTGGTAGTGGTGGTGGTAACAATGTGAGCTTGTTCCAAGGGGGCTTCCTCGAGGTACTGTTCCAGGGGCTTGAAGTACTCCAGTAACTGCGAAGTGGATAGGTCGAGGCCGTAGTTCAGTGTGATGAGGTACGGCCAATCGGTGGTGGGTCTTTCTTTAATCATGGAGCTGTGAAGGAATTATTGACAGGCGATCATACGCTCAGGAAAATTCTCGCTAAACATTTCTTTATTGACTTATTCATGAAAATCGTTTGACTAATATTATGACAAAAAAAACTATAGTTGTGATAAAAAAAATAAATTTTTATTTTTCCTGGTCAATCTAAAATGTTTAGACAGTGCAACGACCGGAAACTTTAACATGATCAGTAGCGGCAATGGGTATGCACTTTTAGACTACTAAATACCCTATGTCACATTGAAGTAATTGCACTGAATCAATGTAGATTATATTAATATTACAATCACATTAAACTTTATTTCAAGCTAGAAGTAAACAGTAGAAAGCACAAACTACGAATAAAAATGAGCACAAAGTGCCCAAACTGTGCTACACACCTAAACTCTACTCAGGTGGTGGAAGAAATCAGTAACAGACAGATAGCATTTTCAATGCGTTGAATAGAGACACGTTCTATCAACTCCTGGCGTTTTGGGTGGTGTTACTGCTTTTTTAAAAAAATTTAGCCAGTAAAGAAAACATTTTCACGTTTGACACAATACTATCTCACAATATAGTGTTACAAAATCGACCTCACAGTGCCCGAGTGTGGCGTTGCCAAATCTACTTTTTCCCCAGCCCTAGGGAAATTGTGCACAATCTGACAACACCGTCTCTGGAGGTGCCAGGGACAACTTCCCCAAGGGAACATCTCAAGGTCTTCAAATAAGGAAGATAGACCCTTTTGTCCACATTTCCTGGATGTCACCAGCGGTACTTATCGAGTACCCCTCCTATAATTTGGCTGTCGATTATTTATGGAACTGCCCTGGTATGTGGACTATTCGTGAGTATTCGATGGAAATTTTTACAAGGATCGAGAAGACTAGTTCGCCTATGTAAAGGCTGTGGCGTGCGGGCAAAAAGTCAGTCTTAATCAGACAGCGATCGAGAGCAAAGAAGGAATACTTAAGGGAGTTTACTTAAGTATTGCTTCTTTCCTCTCAATGGTTATTTTCGAAGTGCTTTCGGCTTGGATTTATTTAAATATTGTACAAGAAGAGTTGGGCTGTGTTTGAAGAGTTGAAAAGGAATAACAATAGTATAAGGGCAGAGAGTTGTTGGTTTACAGATGGCTCCAAAACACCCATGGGTGTTGGAGCTGGAGTGTATAGTTGCAACCCAACGGTAAAAATATCTTCATCCCTTGGTAGTTACGCAACTATATTTCAGGCAGAAATCTATGCCATCGAATTGTGTGTACAGAGGCTGGAACAAGTGCAACTTACACGCAAATCGATAAAAATCTTCTCAGACAGCCAAGCACCTCTTAAAGCTCTTGGTTCCTACCGTTGTAACTCAAAAAACGGTATGGAGTTGTCAGCAGGCGCTCGCCCATTTGAGCATAAATAATAGAGTAACTCTGGTCTGGCTCCCAGACCATTCTAGCCATGAAGGCTATGAAGCAGCCGACTCTCTAGCCAGGGAGGGTGCTGCTTCCGAATTTGTCGGACCAGAACCGGTGCTTATCCTCGAGTACTGCCAAAGCAACGCTCTTGACCTGGGCTGAGGGGTAAATCCTCCAGTACTGGCAAGAACTAACAAGATTAGTTCATTCGAAGGTGTTCATAATAAACCCTTCAAAAACAAGAACTAAAAAACTTTTAGAGTTAAGCAGGTTGCACCTACGAACTCTAATTGGCCTATACATGGGTCACTGCCGTTTAGAACATCATCTGCGCAAATTCGGCCTAGCAGAAGATGTTGAGTGCCGCCTGTGCTTAGAAGATGATGAAATGGTAGAACACATATTATGCACCTGCCCCGCTGAGGAAAGGATCAGATACTCATTAGTTGGCAAAGGACCTCTGCCAGAGGATCTGAATAAGTTCTCACCCAACAAGGTGATCAGCTTCATTAAGAGGCTGGACCTGTTGGGTGAAATATAAGTAGGTGTGAGCCACAATAGACCACATGGTCACGGTGGAGGGTCTGGTTTTCGGCCCACTCACTTTTGATCTTAACCTAACCTAACCTAACCTAATAATAGTATAACTATAGTATTAGTACTAATAATTCGTACAAAATTTATTTTAGACGTGAGTGGTGTGTATAAAAGCTTTCTATGCGCCCTTCTACGATTTTAGATGGAGAAATTTGGGAATTAAGTGTGACAGCAATGCAGCGCGAAGTTTGTTGATATTTGACGGTCAATGCATTACTAAAAATTTTTAGATCGACTGTAATGAAGCACTTTTACAACTATATACGTTTGGTGACTTGACATGCCAAAAATTGTTTTTTCCTTAGTTAAAAAATGTTAAATGTACTTACAGAAAATTTTCGTCACTCCCAAATTCTAAAGCGACATTTCCCTCCGTCTCTACCATCTGGCCTCTATAATACTCCATGAATTGGAAGGCCAAAATAATCCCAAAGAATTTACTGAAAACGATTCACTTGTAAATTATTTTTCAACAAAACTTACCATAACTTACCTGATATATGGTTTATTCGACGTGATATATCCGTCCCTTAAAAAATCACTTTCTGCTCCAGTAACGCTTTTTATTCCCTGATATTCCTTTCTGCAACAAATTTTTTCGTTAGTATACTTAATGACATCCTTTTTAGGTAAAATTTATACCATAACGACCTAAAAAAGACGTTTTATAGACGTCTTTTTTAAAGACTTAAAAAAGACGTTTTATAGACGTCTTTTTTAAAGACCTAAAAAAGACGTTTTATAGACGTCTTTCTTAGACCCAAAAAAGACGTCTATAAATCATATTTTTTAGGTCTTCAGGAAACATGTTCAAAAACATTCTGATATATCTTTAATATATGTTTTAATCCGCCTTTACGGTAAATTTGATCAGTTGCCTTTAAGATGTGTTTGGGCAAGTACCTAATTTTCCACCAATTACTCGCAACATTTTCAGACGGGGCGTCTAATTCTAGTAGCCTCCATTCATCTGCTGCCAAGTAGTAAGGCAACTGTGGAAGGAGCTTCAGAGCAGTCAGCAAAAGTTTCGTCATCTTTACTGACTCATCAGTAGCATTGCCGACCGTTTTTACTCCGTGGTAGTGGATACTCTCAATGGCTAAGAGAGGGCCTAAAAATAAACTTAAGTTTGTATTTAATTTTTGAAAAGAAATTTAAGAATTTGAGTAAATTTAAAATAATTGTTGAAAAAAAAATATTAAATGGCGATACATAACCAAAGTTATACTCTAAAAGGGGACTTCTTAAAAATAAAACGAGTTCTATGTCTAAACAATTCACTTTTGGAAGGGCGTACCGCGAGGATCAGCACTATGGCCAGTATTACTTTTATTAATGCAGTCATTCCGAAAAATGCTTGTTTATATCATGGTAGCGGTACTTAAGTGTACGTTAATTTTTGTTTTAGTTACCTAAAGTAGCAATAGCCTCATCTATGCCAGAGTATCGCAAATTAAGGCGCAGCAAGGAGGTATAATCCTGGTTTCTCAGAGCTACTTTGAAAGCAGCCTCGTGAGCATCCAGATACGTGGTCCAAGAAGGTTCGTTGCAATCATACACTCTGGAAAAAGAAACAATACAGTATGTTTCAAATTGGATGTAATAAATTTGGTATCTTGGTGACCAATAATATGGCTAAAAAAAAATCAAGGCAAACATGATTAGTTTTGAGATATTTGAAAAAAAAATCTAAATTTTGGAAATTTGTTTTTTTTTTAATTTCAGGCTATAATTTGATCATGTTTTGTATATGAAAAATCATCATCAAACTCATCTGCGTCTGTCTATATGTATTGACAAAAGAATAATAAAAAAGTAAGAAATCATTAAAAATAAATCACAAATCAATAAAATTATTAATTAACAAAAATAAAGAACAATTAACAAAACAACAATAAATTACCAAATAATAATGAACAAGTAATGAAACAATAAACAAACTAAAGCATATGATACATCATTAAACTCGCGAGGAAAAATGAAGTTGCCGATGATTCAGAAGAGATGAAACGTTACTTAAAAAAACTGTTTTTCGCCATTCGGCAGAGCGTAAAAAGTTGTTATGAGGAAGTGTTCTTTTTATTTCAATACCCAAAAACTAATCATTTAGCACATTTAGCCTGTTATGAAAGCATAATAAAAGTGCAGTAAATCGTATCATCAGTAAATTATTATCAAATATTATCCCCTTACTCTGAATAATCTCGAGAGCAGAAGCTAAAGATGTGCGGCTGACACACTGACATATTAAATCTGCTGTTGGCCCAAAATTTATCACCAAGTTGGCCTAACGATGTAGTCTGGGTAAGATTATCGGCTAACGTGTATATATCTGCAAGATTCTGAAAAAGAAAACAAAGTTTCATGTGATCTGCTCGGTTTGATTCTGACTGCTCAACTACACTCAGAAAACAGTCTAAGTAGTAATTTATAATAGGTATCATCCACCTTTTAAACGTAATTATGTAATATAAAAGAAATTGTAATGAAAGTAAGACAGTTAATGAAAGTAATTCATATTTTTGGTAAAATTACCTTGTATTTTAGGAAAGTTTCAATATCGTAATGCAACTGAGGATGTGGTAGAACAATATCTGCTATATAACTCCAATCATTTCCGAAATTGCTTCCTAAAAAATAAAAAACATAGTAAACCGCTGCTTGTATTTCCTTTAAATAAAAACTTAAATATCACCTTTAAAACTAGTTTTTATGTAAAAGTTTCCATTGTAATACAATTTTTAGTACACAAAAAGTCACGATACGGGTAAATGTATTATAAATAGTTTTTGATTTTACCTAACAGGTATACGGGTATCTCATCAGTCTCGTTTATCTTATAATAGTTATTCAGTCTTGTTCTCACAAATCCCTGAAGCTTCAAGTACAGCGGCTTTATTTCTTCCCAGAATTCTCTAGCCTTGGCGTACGCTCCACTAAAATCGTTAAGATATTCCCAGTAGCTGGTGACATCCTCAAACTCTGAAATACACAAACGGGGATACAAAATTGATCATAAACGATGCACGGGGTGTTTATATAGCAGTGAGAATATGTAGAATATATAATACAAATGAGGATATAGAAAACCTGCGGCATACTGACGAGAATTAACAAGTTCAAAACCAGTACTGGTTATCGAACAACGTGGCTACGTACGTTCTAGGCTAAATGCCAGAGTCATTCAATGCTACTGGAGGCTTTTGTTCACAAAATTGTTGTTTCTGGCACTTTCTTTTATATAATAAATGTCAGGGTGATTAAAGTTTTAGTGTTGTTTGAAGGTCTGAATTATTATAATAGATATAACAGATTTTAATTTTAAGTTATAAGTAGACCCCGTAGACTTGGTCACAATTCTAGAGATGGATTGTGTGTACAATAGTATACTAATTTCAGTGTACAGTGTATTTATAATTAATTTCTACATGTTAACCGGGGCAGCAACAATGATAATAAATAAGTTGTCGAATTTTACTGACAAAGTAGCTAAAATTATTGTTTCTGCAGTATACTGAACTTAACAGAGGAAGAATGGTCGAACGGGACTGGGCTGCGACAAGCCAGGCTCTTAATTGAAGGACCTTGGTCGACCGCAACTCGATCAATACTTGCGCTAAGTCGTAACAGCATAAGGATTGTCACCTGCATCTCAACAAGCACCTTAACACTATCGGCCTTAGTGAAACTAGATGGTGCAGGTTTTGCGGACACGATGACGAGAACTCCATTTACATCCTCTGTCGCTGTGCCTGCCTCATGGTCAAGAGACACAAACATCCGGGTGCAGCATTTCTCCTGGCCCAGGACATTAGAGAGCTTCCCCTGGAATGGGTGTTGGCCTATGCGTATAGCACGGGTCTCTTCCAAAAGCTCTCAACTAGTGGCAGGCACAATGGGTCGAAGGACCTGAGTGCTGCGGGTAACCGCACCACCTTCCAACAACAACAACAACAACAACAACAACAACATACTGAACTTAAAGGCAAACATGTTTAGCCCTTTGTAGACGAATCAACCACTGTCTGTAGTATAAGATTTTGATGGAGGAACATTATTTATTTATTTATTTATTTAAATAAGTACTCTACAGATTACAACCTATTACCCATTTACTCGATGCTCCTGGAGTTAAACAATCGATTCTACGGAAATATTTGCAATTTCGGTTTACACTTTAGTTTACTGTCTGCTTATGGGTATTTATGGACAAACGATGTTCCATTTAGGACACATTGTACTCATATATTTTTATAACTATACGATTGAATAGTTTTAGCACAGATACATTGTTATATTTGGAAGAATCAAAATGATGCCAAAATCGTTGGCATCAATCGCAAATTATTTTATTTCTTGACTGTGAAGGTGAACGAGACAACATTGTTTATGGTCTGAGCTAGCTTCCAATGATGAAAAGTTGTTGAAAAAATGTGTTATTTTATTTTCTGACCGTGAAAATGAGAGCGATGTAACACTGAGTTTTTTTATGTGTTTATCAGTTCAACTGTAAAGGTTGATTAAACTAAGATTTTAGTGATATTATTATCCAGTTATCAACAACGCAGTATATAAAATGAGATACCATTTCTTTATAAATGTAAAATTTTACTTAGGAAATCTGTACCTTTATCAATCCGACCCTGTAACTTACATCATGAAATCCAAATCCAGTCTACTTATAAGTTGCTGCTAAGGACATATTAGTGTAACCATTGTGGATAGAAATATTTTTTATATTTATATTTTTACAAATACTTACATAGAGAATTCATTACGTTCTCTTTTGGACATTTTCATTTCCTTTAATATTTTATAGGCCGCATATCGCCTTACTGAATATAATTTTTACAGAAATATGCAGTATATCATATCTTAATATTTTTTTTATCAAATTACAAGTTATCAACAAAATACCTTTATTGGCAACTATATCTAATGTGTTAAAAAACATGTTAAAATTAGAAATTTGGACTAAAGACTTTGCCTTTTTGTAGTACCTACCATAGAAAAAAATAAACATTTTAAATCTGATATATGCACCTATTCATTGCTTCAACTTAAAACCAACAAAACAAGGTACAGTTGAAACTATGCCAAGTGCACACATGTGGAAAGTTAATGTAATCACTATAAGTTATAATTCAAAAACGGTACGCCATAAAACTGGAAATACTGCTTTAAATTTTAAACAAAATACCTAATAAGTACTTCTTGCGTAAAATACATGTTGGCCTAGTTCACATCAACTGTAAATAATATGTATGTACTTATATTACGGTGGTGATAAGTGTGTTTTATGAAATGCAAACAAATCTATTACCACATATGTAAAATTATCCCTACTAAACGATAGGCAAACATTTATAGTTACATGATGAGTATAGTTTACGATTTATCCACTTGGCGAAAACTAAAATCAAGCTTTCACTTTATTACCAAAGAAAACCATTAATATTATGTTCTATACTCATTTCAACATTATATTAAATTTAACATTAATAATAATTGTATCAATAAAATTTATATGTACACGGTGGATCAGTTTTAATATACAGGGTGTTAGTTAAATATGCGGCAAAAATTCAAGAGGTTATTCCTTGGACTATTCTAAGGATATTTTATCCTTTGATGATTTTAGAAAAAGCGCTTTGTTGCGAAAATAAAGGGCGAAAAAAATGTTCAACAAATAACAATTTATTACTAAAAATTACATGTAACATTTCTGAACCTACAAGAATTGATCAAAATGGCTACCTCCAGCTCGGATGGAACCATCTAATCTTCTCCTCATAGACTCCCGAACTCTTTCAAAAACACCAGGGTCCTTTCTTATTGAGTTACACCCAGCAATTATCCGATCTCTTAAATCGTCCACATCTTCCACTGGCCTAGTATAAACTAATAACTTTAGATGGCCCCATAAGAAATAATCCAGAGGAGAATGTTCCCGTTTCTCGAAGACGTTGATGAATACTTTGAAAGATTTTTCTATCGGGAGCAATGTGGTTAGGAAATCGTTCAATGTACAGTCGCCTAGCTTCTAATGCATTGCGCGATCAGCTAGTCCATAAATAAAATGCATGTCAGCCATCTCGGCATTCGTATAGCGAGCCATCATAGAGGACTTCACTAACAACCATTTACACGTCAACTAGCCAAACGTCAATCAATCTTAACAAATGCGACACATACAAACTACAAAAACATAACATACAAAAACATACAAAATAATCACTCCGAAGTATCACGGGATGTTGGTAAGAAAAAACAACTCCTTTGTCTTACATGTCTTTTACTTGATATGTCCAGTGTAGTACGCCATACTTTTATTTCACCTACATTAATAATGTGAAAAATACTAACATTGGATTTGTTGAAAATTTTTTTCGCACTATATCTTCGCAACAAAGCGCTTTTTCAAAAATTATCAAAAGATAAAATATCCTTAGAATAGTCCAAGGAATAACCTCTTGAATTTTTGCCGCATGTTTAACTAACACCCTGTATATCTAAGAACAAGAATAAGTTGGCTTTCACTGTCTGATCATAGGATAAAAGTCAACTGTTTCTTAGATACAAGGTGTTCAAATTAATAAAAATATATATTTGTTGCTATATCTGGAAAATAATAATTATCATAAGGACCAAGGATAGTCATTACTGCCTTCTACTTTTTCTGTCTAAAATGAACCACATATGAAAAAATAATGTTACTGCACTGTTTAAAATTAAATAAATACTTTTTCCAAACTTTTCATGTAATTTACCTGCTACATAATTAATGTGTTTACAAATATTTCCAAAACTTTCAATAAACCTGTTTGATAAAACAATACGTTCAAGGTTTAATTGGAATAAAACATCAAGCAACAATATAAAGCTTACAAAATTATTCTGAGGCATATTTAAATCGACATTTTTTTGCCAGAAATGTCAAGATTTTTGACATAGGTATGTTTACGAGTATATAACAAAATCTACTCATTTTTAATCCTCTTCGATGTTCAGATTAAATCGAGACAATATTTTATATAATAATAGTTAAATTTGCTCATATCTTTAAGGTCTGCTTTATTTTATTTATTTATTTTTTTTTTGTCTAATGCAACGAAGTACATAAATTTTTATTCAAAATACCTTTGAAATAACATTGAAAAGTTTAAAATATATTAAGATTCAAATGATGCTTATTATTGTTGTCAACGATATTGTGTAACAAAAATAAACAAAACATATTTCTGGCAAAAACCAGTATTTATAATTAGAAACACCAGCTAGTTTGTAAACACCAATTCTCCATTTATAGTATCAGACCTGCTCATCATAAATGTGCATATAAATTGAGCTGATTGGAGTACTTGGAGTAATAAATAATGGAATATTATTTAACATGTCTGACCTTTCTTCTACGAAACAGATAAAATGACACCTCCAGCAATAAAATTCAAACATGACCAGGAAACTAATGCATATTACAGATTAATTTTATTTGAAAAATCAATTTTTGAACTTGGGTTTGTGAATTTTACTAGATATTAATTTGATATTCTTCAAGGACCTCTTCTGAGGCCAGTTTTATCCTTCATTATTTACATATAATGTTTTTCGAATATTTATAGAAAGAAAAACCTTCATTCATACATAGTTTTTTCGACCTAGCCAAAGATAATTCATGAAAAACCAAATAACTTTTGTATTTAAACTTTTTTCCTACCTTTCTTAATAACCCCTGTAGGTAGGGGTCAAAATATAAGCGAACACCCTGTACAGAGCATTCCATTTTTAATGGGAATCCGGGGTAACTTAAAAAGTATAAAAGTTACGGACAAATTAATTGCAAAGTCTCGACCTACTTTTTCAAGGCCAGGTTGATGGTACTAAATAGAAAAATTTTGTCTACACCAGTGCATTCCACTTTAATACTTTTAAAAATTGTCATTAACACTTAATCTACATCTCTCAAAATATACCATCAACCTGACCTTGAAAAAGTAGGTTGAGACTGTGCAATTTATTTGTCCGTAACTTTTACACCTATTGAGTTACACTGGACTCCCATCAAGAATGCACTCCTCTGTAATCAGGGTCACAATGAAAAAAATATATACAGTAAATACCAGAATTAAGCAAAGTGAAATGACCTCGCCGATCTGGTAAAATGCGGTGATGCATGGGCGTGCGTATTCTGTTTTACCATTGGGCATATTTCAGTTAATATACTCGTATACTATTCTATAGAATACTTCTAGTATACGCACTTCCACTTTTTTAACTAACACAAATAAGTATAAACACTGACACAAAGAATAAACACACTGATAATTTTACCACAAATTTTTGCCATTGAGAAACGCGTGCGAAATAACCCAACATCACGCCACTGTCTCCCTACTACCTCGAGCGCAGTCGCTTGTTGGTTCCTGATTCGACCAATCAACGTCGTTGAAGCTCAGAGAAAAAAAAGCGTAAATGCAAGAATATGTATGTTAAATAAGGATGAACAGCTTGTCGTCAACTTTAAGACTTTCGCAGTTGCCACATATTCAGAAATTCGTTGATATTATTAAGTAAAACACAAATTAAACATTGTGTTTGCTTTAATAAAGTACAATAGGGATAAGGGACGTTAAAGACAAGTAAAAAAATGGGTAAATAAGGTAATTAATATGTTTCCTGTTTTAAATAAGAATACTTTAGAAATAAATATGGCAACGCAGATCTACTCTTTTTCCGGTCATTCCACTTTGCTTAATTCTGGTCTTGACTTTACATATTATAGAAAAAACTATGCTTCAATACCTATTAATATATGATTAAGTAGTTATTTAATATATTGATACTTACCATTCAGTTGTGCCGCCTTCTTCACCAATTCCAGTACTGCACCGTATTGTTCTGAACTTTCACCGAAAACGTGTTGCCACGAAATCCAAGTTGCCTTCAGAAAGTCCACGTCCTTTGATGTTTTCATAATGGACTGATATTCTGAACAAAGATATAATAAGTTTCATTAAACCTTATGTGTTGAAGCTCAGAAATATTTTACAAATTTCACACAAACACGATGCTTTACCTCCTTTGGTGAATAAACATCCGTCGGTGCTGTTTGCACAAGGCACTTTCGCAACGCTCTCTGCTTCCTCGTTGGTATTGTGGTAAGAGACTAACTGAAACAAGCGTAATTAGTTACCAGATTTAATCTCTGACATGATAATAATAACTGACTGATACTCTAATATGTGCTATTCTAGAAATGGGAACTATTTAGATCAAATCTAGTAATTATTGGTCCCTCATACCGTATTCCAGTCGTCTTCTGGTAAGAGTCCGTCCCCAGGTTTTACCAAAAAGGTATAATTCCTTTCAACATCGGTGGGCACATTGTCGTATCCCTTAAAATTTTTTGATTCTGTCCTCAGCAAAATCCCATATTGTTTATCTGCATCATTCTGGAAGTTAAAAAGTGTATAGTCACAATTTCTACAAAAAAATCCAGTATAATTATTTTACTATTGTAACGGTCTCGTTTTTAGTAACTAATAAAATACCTTTCTTAGTTGATTTAAACTAATATTTCTTATCTCATTATGTGTTTTTACCTTCTTGTTACACACCAATCCTGTATTTAAAGTATTCTATGTATTCGGTGTATATTAAGTGCTTATAATCCCGACTTCACTCTCTGTGGTTGTGCATTAGGTCTATCCATACATAGTCCTACGTTACATAAACTAAAGTTCAAAACAATATAGTGACGCCATCTCGTGTTAAGAACTTGAGCGGATGGACGACGTAAGAGAACGAGAGGGGAGCGAAAAAATGGCAAAGATTGGCATTGGCGAGCAGGTTGAATGAATTTAGCAGCTCCCAAAGTTTTAAGAAAAAAGCTTGAAAAATCAAATATAAAAGATGAATTAATCTTAGTAAACGAATCCTACTATTCCCTAGTGTGATTACGAGAAAATAATCATTTCAGTACGTTGATTTGTGAATTGGCAGCAGAACATATGAACAACGTTAACCCCGAAACCAACTGTTCTTATGTGAGTACTTTACTACTTATTTTGGAAGTGCATCTTAAACCACGTTATGTATACCGTGCCTTAGACTAACTTACCCTATGTATAGGCGTGTGTGCGACTGAATTTAAGGGGCCTTACTGTTACCTCGCGGACTGTAAATATCTAAAAACTGATTTTTTAGTACATCTTTAGTACAGCTAAACTACATTTTTTTGTCAAGCTTTATTGCTGTAAAATGTAAAACTTTCACTCCTTTTTGTACCTTTGAGTGTGTATGTTCTAATATTTAGATTTAGGTGTGTCTTTTTATGTATGTACTGTTCGTAACTGTATAGTTGAGAGAATTATATTAAAAATTAACTTTGTTCTTGTCAAGTGTTTTTTTGCAATTGTCTTCACTTAGATAGGAACTATACATTTACTCTGTACCATCAAAAAAGATCAATTGATAGCGCCCAAGTTTGGCAGATAATAAAATAACCCTACCGTACTTCACTCTGCTCACCCCTGAAAGAGAATTTCATCGCTATAGTAAGTATATTTTGTACTTTTATCTAAAAATTAAAAAAAACTAACGAAGTTATCGTTATATGTACTATAAAACACAACCTTACAGGCTCAAACGTAAAAATTTTCCGAGTCACACAATTTGACGAACTTGATACTATTTTTTAACTTTTTATAAGCAGTCAGGCGGTAGTTTTTGGAATGCCCCTATCTCCACCGCTCTCCCCAATCTTTTGCATCTAATCTAACTAAAGCCCACAGAAATAACTAAAACCTTAAGAATAACCCCTTACCTTCTCCTTAAACTCTCCTTGCAGAATCCCCGATTTCAGTCCACTCGATAAACTGTCACACATGTCCACCAACTCCAGATCAGCCAACTCCAGTTCTGCCAGTAGTTTTTCCGAGGAAAAGCTGCCGCTGACGAAGCATTTACAAACGAGTAGCCAGTATATCCATATTTGTATGTTATTTAATGCCATTTTCCTCTGCAATAAAACATCCATTTTTATATGTTCACCCGCGCGATGTACTCAATTTTATTTTTAATAAGTACCTATACTTGCGATCACGATCTATCATTACTCATGTAAACAAAGTTCAAGGATGAGTAACGATTTATCATTATCATTCTAAACTGTTTTTACATAAAGTAGGTAGTCACATTAATTATTTTTCATTGTTTTTTGCTTTATATTTGGTACAGGAACAGATCATAAATTATTCAGAAGCTAGGGCAAAGATAAGTGTGGATAATAAACAGAAACCTTATCTCAGTTATGAATCAGATATGTGTTTTTAACAATATACCTATTATACCTATACCATTTTCAACAGAAAGGTGTAAGTTAAAGCTCAATTAACAATTTGAAGTAATAAAAAAACTACCAATCAAAACAAATAAAAACAAAAAATTTTATCATTACAAATATGGCTAGTATTATATTCTAGGGTAGGTAACTCTTGGGTAAACTCGAGATAAACTAGAACTAGGAGTTTCTGGGAGTTATAATTCATTGCACTTAGGTACATAGACTTCCCAAATTGATAATCCTTTGGTTAAAATGAAGAGTAAATAGAGATTGTTTTATTTAAAAGGATAGTTAAGTATAAAATACGTACCTACAAGGGAAATACCTACTTTTATTCTATTTTCTTTTGTAATATTTCGATGGCATTTTGTTTGAAGTTAGGTATCAATTATATTTTAAGATAACTAATTTTGTCAAGGACAAAGTACTTACTGCCTACAACTTAATGAAATTCTCGATGAAATTATTTTATGAAAACAGGTTCCTTAGGTGCTTTTATCACCTAGGTAAATGACTATCTAAGTAAATAGTAAACAACTAATTTCATGTTAACCTAATTATCAAAATAACTATTTACAACAGCTATTCAATATATTTCTATGCATTGGTAAATATATAACTGATATTTATCAGACATAAATATATTCCATCGAGAAATGATGTTTTTAGTTTATAATAGAAACGCATTAAAGTTAAAAAGGAAGGAACTTTACCAAAATTAAACATGACCAGTGGGTGCAATGAAGCAAAATTGGCTTCTTGAAAAACTCTGTTATTTTAAAGTGGATATTCAATTATTCGAGCATACCTATACATATATTGCTACCAGCATCAAGCAGAATAAAGAGGAAAAAGTCAAACCGAAACTCTCACACCTTGACAAGCTGTACCCTGGATGTAACCTCTGTATCTTATTTAATTTGGGGCTGGGTCATAACTAAAAGTCATAACTTTAATATATATAGTAATTTTTTTTGAAAAATACTCGTTTAAATTTACTTCTAAATATCTTTTGAATGGAGTTCAATGGAGTATAATAAGTGAGTGAAAAGGGTAGGAGCCTATCCCTTTAAAGTTGGTATAGATAGGAGTCTACGTTCACTATCTAACTTAAATATAGTGGGTGGTGACACTGACTACAACCACAAAAGGGTTTCTAATGAGAACGCCTTTTCTTTATTTTTAAAAGAAACTTTTTGTTTCCACTGTATTCATACCCAATTTTGCATACCTATCTGTTACCTATTATTACTATTAGGTACAAAGTATAGGTATTTTAGGTTTGACCCTTGGCCTACCCCTCACAACTTATACTACTGGCACAGGCAACCCTTACAGTAATAATAATAAATCATGAACTAGGAACTAGGTAAATTATAAAATAAAAAATAGCTACCAATAGCCTCATTGCTTTTTTAATTTTCTTTTCACAGAAAGTAGGTACTTAGGTACCTACTTTCGTAGTATTTAGGAGGTATCTACCTATTGATCCTATTGCTAAAAAGAGCAAAACGAGCCACCTCTATTACTTATTCCAAATACTATCAAATGAGAGTATTTGCTTATTCTTATTAGTAATTAATTAGTACAGTTATGTAGGTACTAATATTTTTTTAACTTAAAATAAACCAACCAGCCATAGGTAAGATATGTGAATATTCTATATTCTACATATTATGTCCTTATTCCAACATCTTTATTTTTTAATAATGTTAATATACCTATTACCTATGTGTGAAAATGTTAGGTTATGTAAGTTCACAAATGTTTATTTTACATTTTGAACTTACGTTGAAAAGAACTTACTTGCCAGGACACAAAAAATTATCAGCTATCCACAGAAGGCGCCACAAAAACACTAAAGAGAAGGAACTCAAATAGAAATTCAATTAACTGAACCTTTGACCTGAGTTCAATTATCAGAACACCATGTAAAATAGCACAGAAAACTATGTTCACTTTTTTTATTCACTAAAATTAAAATATACTAGATTTTGAGGTTCAAAATTTAAAAACCACAAGAAACAGCCACAATCACAGCATATCTACCACAATATAAAAAAATAAAAATAAAATAAACCACTCAAAACCACAAACCACTAAACCATAGATAATAAAAGAAAACACTAAACCATCAAATAGGTGAAAGACGAAAGACGGTTAAAGGAAAGTCTGAGTCTGTAACAGAGGAAGAGGAGTGATCAAATGAACATAGAAAATATAGTACTGTTAATATTAAATTTTCTATGTCAAATGAAGCACAAAACAGAAATGAAGTGAAGGCGAAGGCCACCAAAAACCATAAAATTAAATAACTAGCACAGAATTATACACTATATGTATAATTCTGTGTAACTAGGATGAGCGAGGAGCGAGTGTTGTAGAAATACCTACTTATCTAGAATTCTGCTACACTTTTTTTACACTTTATGTACACTCACTCGTGTGTACACTCCCTACACTACAGTATATTGGCGCGAAACACAAATTCAAATTCTACCTTAGCGGCGAAATGATAGATGAGATGAGAACGAGTGAAAAACACTCATTTCTTTTCTTGTCATCTTAGTGGTCGCACAGCAAAAAATATCTCGCACGTCAACACGTCACATCAGTCCGTCAGACCAAGACCATATATTTTATCTATGGACTAAGACCCTACGTTCTTACGTCAGACTTAGAAGACTTAGAACTCAGGTTTATATTATTTATTAGATTATCCCAGTGGCGTGACATACATGACTACTGCGAATTTTCACTGCAATTAAAACTGATAATAGTGATAATTAGATAATTCCTTTATCATTATCAATGATTACCTAGTATTCGGTCATAGACTATATCTACGTATACTCTAAGAGAAGAATATACCATTAGTGTAATTACTTATGACTTGTTAAGTAGGTGGTAACATGTCACAAAATTGCTAACTGCCACCAATATTTCGCAGGACACTTTAAACTTTATTCCACCGTTTATTAAATATTAGTTTTATTTTTAGAAATATCATTAAACTGGACATTTTTAGTTTTTAGAATTTTAGAACCAATGGAATATTGACAAGTTATATACATACCAGGAGTACATCAGTTCCTAGTGATCTGTGGTTCCTAGGATAAAGTAAGTATACCTATACAGGGTGTTTATAGTCTTCAGATAATTGTATCCGTTCAACTTATGAAGCGCCACTGAACTGCCTGAAATGTATCACTTATCAGCGGTCAAAAGTCTTGCTGATAAATTATTATTTTATTTTATAGTTTCTGAGAAGTTAATGATCATCTCTCTACTTTCTACCTACGTACATTCTCTCATTTGTCTGCTGAATTCTGCTACCCAAGCCAATTCTTGTCTGTACCATTCTCCCGGTGCAGTACTCAGTGGCACAGCCAGAAATGTGCCTGAGGGCGGCGAGAACTTGGCAAAATAAAAAAAATTGTTTCCCATCAACATTTTTTTAAAACAGCTCAGAAAAAATAAATATAATTTGGCGGTAACAAATACTTAAATATTCATGAATGAAAATTAAAACGATATAAAAATGAAAAAGTAAAAAATACTGATACATTTCGTAGTATCGGTCAAGTTCATTAAAATCTTAGTCACATGAGACATGTATTTTTACTGTTTTGGAGATTCAGACTACTACTTTCCCACATTGTGTTAGTTGTAACAAAGAAAATTGACTCTACATGATAATATACATAGAAGATTCCCCTTCATTGTCCTCAATTTATATTGGATAACAATAATTACATACTGATTATGATGAGGCATTTCCTGCTTGTTCTCAGAGGCGTTTTTGACAAAGAGACGACAAGATGTATACAGTTTGTAACCCTTAACAAAGTTTACAGAATATATATTTATTCTGTACCTAAACTTTGCCCGTAATTACCTACTTTTTATATAAATTAAATAATCTCCCATACCGAAAAATGTAAATAAGATACAATATATGAACTACGTTTATTAGTACGGTTTAAACTATTATGTAGAATGCAGAAATCATTTATTTGCAAGATAATATAGGTGTAGCTACAGCAGATACTAATAACTAATTTCTAAGGGAACAAAATGAACTTATGAAAAATGGGTTTCCTATTTCCTCGTATGAACAGGAATCCCCTTTAGTCACTTCTACAATAAACGGTGTCCTAGTTTTATGCTGAAAAAATTCGGCAACATCTAAAACCAGTAAAAATAATGGGACTTTGCTGTATAAACTTATTTCCAAAATATGTACCATTTTTGAGATACAGGATGTTGAAGTTGTAAAACATTTTCTTTTTTATTTATATCTCTTACAGTACAGTAATAAACCAATTGTTTTCAAATTTTATTTGGTAGATGCTACTTGATGCTACTATGGATATTTATTTCTACAAAAAATTTAAGCTCAATGGGAATAGCCAGTGGCAGAACCTGCACTCTTGGGATCCCTTTTCTAAAAAATAGATGTTACGCCACTAACAAACGTTACAATAATATAACGTTATAATAATAATATTTGTGAAAAAAATGTAAGTAGGTATACTTTTTTATAGAGAAATGGGTGAGACATCGAAATATCGTATTACTTTAAACGTTAGTCAGTGGTGTACCATATATTTTTTTAGAAAAGAGTGCAGGGGTCCCAAGAGTGCAGGTTGCAAGCCACTGGCTATTCCCATCAAGCTGAAATTTGTTGTGGAAGTAAAGATACATAGTACACTGAGAAATTTTCTATATAACCACAGCTAATTTTTAAGCTATCCTAGCTAAAATTTTTGGCAACATAGGCGCCAGCTAAGAAGTTTACTACACCACGAGAATCCACTTTGCTACTCAGGATTTACAGTTACAGTAAAGTTACTTTATGAAAAATCTCACAGCCACTGTAGTGTACAAATATTACTGCTTTAGCAAATGCATCTTTACTACTACAGCAAAGATACTTACAAATCAGAAAGTGTACTTACTTATAATAGTTAAAATAATTTGTTGAAAGAAAAACATATTCTTTGGTAGTGGTAAAGATCTTTTTAAGCCAAAAATTGTACTTTCTACTGGCAACAGAGAGATTATAACACCATTAGGAATATATGTACCTGTTGCAAGCTGCATCTATTTTATATCTGTGAACTTACTTTACTATTCTAGCAAATATCACTTTTGTTTCAAAAGGGATCTCGCCCCTAGTAGGTAGCCAACTTGGCCAGTACAGCCATATATTTTTTACCAAATGTTACACTTTCTCGTCATCACAACATTGTTTTGTAAATTATACAGGGTGTGCATCAGAGCTAAATGAATATAATCAACTTCTTATTAGTTCATAATGAAAATACTAGAAAAGAACTACTAAAAAGTTGATTATATCCATTTAGTTCTGATGAACACATACTGTATAAATTTACAAAAAAATGTTACCTATAATGACGACAAGAAAGTGTAACATTTGATAAAACTCCTTAAAAAAATGCCTATTTCAAAAAAACTTTCTCCCCAGGCAGCAGTAGTTTGAACGTGTGTTGTATGTTCACTATAATTCATCGCAGTGTACGCCTACAATTTGAGTTTTGCTTTCATTTTTTTTTTTTTGGGAGATTGTTAAAACTTACCATTAAAACAAAGTTGTACATAAAATATAGTTTATTGTGCATCAGTTTTGGCATAGGTATATGTAAAAAGTTTTACAAGTATTATAAGTAATTTTAATAAGTATTAAAATATTAACAATAAATAGGTATTTAACTAAAATAAATACTTCAAGATAAAAAAATAATAGTACATACTTTGGTGTAGCCTATCTAAAAGGGTCCAGTGCAATTTTTGGCATATTAAGTGAAAATAATGATCGGACAGGCCAGTTTTTGAGGAGACATGTTTATCAGTGGCTTCATTTGTACCACATGAGCACTTTCTTTTTAATTCGACTAGTAGGTAGTTATTGCAAATTAAAAAAAGTTTTGTGTTACATTTATTAATTCAATTATTGTAGAAGATTTTCAACATTTAACAAAATTATAATATGTAAGTAGTATAATGTATAAATTTGCAATAGAAGAACAATCAATTGTCCAAATTATAATGTAGGGTTTTGTTGTAAATTTAACAAGTTTTCAGATGATATATATCGCATGACATATAGTGTTGCAATTTAAAATTTGAGGGTGGGACTGTCTTAGTGGCAGAAATAAAAATACTATAACTTACAGAAACATGCTAAAACAAAAATTGCACTGCACTCTTTAGTTTATTTATAATGCCACATAACTTAAATTATTAACATTTGTAATGTTGAAAGTATCAAAAAATATTAGATCATTTAAAAAAATACAGTTCTTTTGACTGTGTTTTTTTACAAGAAAAGCACATAAATGGTCATTAAAATTGATGGTCACAAAATTTTCATATATGAATAATACATTAAGTTTATTGTTAACGACAATATATAAAATATTTCCAAAAAATGGGATATTTGTGAAATTTACACAAATTATGTCTCCTATTTTATAGACTTTTGAATTTATAGTTATTCTTTTAGTAGTTTTCACACTATCTTCGAAATTATGTATTGATTCCTGACACAATATTTTGGAATCAGGTATATTGCATTGAGCAAGAAAGTCTTTAACATTAAAATATTCTTTTTCAGATTTATAACAAACACTATCAATAAATCCTTTTTCATCAGCAAATCGTGAAGTTAATGAAAGTTGATGTTTTAAGGCCAAAGAGTGGGTAATATTTACCCTTGATGATATTACATTTGCCGACAATTTAAACTGACGATGTTTAGACTCGAACCTCAAAGTTGATAAACATGTCAATGGGCCACACATTTCAAGAACAGTAGGATAATGCGTCATAAAATGAAATTTAGGTCTAAGAGTCTGTTCAAATAATGATATATACAATGTATGATGTTTATGGATTAAGTCCTTCAATTCAGCAATCATTTCCATTGTAACATAACGTTTAAGAATAATTTGTAATATTTTATTCAATAGAGTATATAATTTCCAGTATTTATTTTGAGCAGGAATTAATTCGCCAAAAATTAATCCAGCATTTAATACAAAAGTTTTCATCTCTGAGGCCGACATTTTAAGAGTTTTCTTTTTTAGATTTTCATGTGAAATGAGAGGGGGTTTATTATGATTAGAATTAAAATTAAAAAATTTTATTCTATTGTTCACGATTTCTAAATCAAAGTATTTATCAATAAAAATAAATTGATATAATAAATTTGCCATAACTACACCTGCTACACCTTCAAAGATGTCGTGTGCAATGTCTACAGAAAAATTTTCTGTTACATGAAAAGACTCGATACTGTTTAATACAGAGTCTACCTTTATACCTGTTAAATACGGATAATTAGTTTTCAAATCAGTATTATAATTTTCGCGGTTTCGAATTTTCTCATTGTTTTCAGTAGTAGCATATTGAGTTTCATTTCTTAGACATTTACATATTCTACAATATGAATTTGATGAAAAACTTTCCTGAAACCCTAGGATAGTATTTAATGCTAGATTATCTCCTAAAAATGCAACAGTACAGAAATAGATGTGAATATTTTCTGATGATTGTGTTACCCTTATACCTTTTTTTCTAAGAAGATTAAGTTCATTTATCATTGGAGAAAAAATGGCTTTAGGACCAAATTGTTTTAAGTCCTGAGAATGAAATAAAGTTAGTAAAAATATATGTTCTAATTTAGATTGATATTTTGGCGGTAAGCAAGCTATCGAGCAATAAACACCCCCTAATTTATGTATTCCACAATGAGAACCTAATGGATTGCCTACTTCAAAGTCATCATAATAAATAAACAAAGGAAATATTATGTCACTTTCACTAAAATCACGAATTTTGTTCCGCCAAAAATTTGTCTGTATAATATTACTAATATCTTTCTGATTTTTAATATGTTCGATGTACTTAATAGTATCTAATAAAACATCAGGCATAGAAAAGAAAGTTGCTAAAACTTTAGAGATGGGAACAAACTCTGCAGTGTATGATTTATTTACCATTACTGATTTTTTTAGCTCAAATCCTTCTCCTACAGTAAATGGCATTGGCTTGATAAAGAAATTGGACTTTTCCAAAACATTAAATCTCAATGTTTCGCTATCAAATTCCTTAAATAAGTGAGTAATTTCATTAAAAAATTGATTTATTTGAAAATAATCCAGAGAGTTATTTTCAAAAATTGTTTTTATTGCTTTTTCGAGAATATCAATTGGTTCACCAAGTAATTCATTTACCCTGTCCATAATGTTTTGGATATCTTTCCTTGAATATGTATTTTTGTTATACAGTTTACAAATAAAAACTATCTTTTTTTGGTGCAATCTATTTTTAAATTGGAGAAAAATATTTTCTTCAAAGGGGTTAGAATTTACAGAAGGAAAAATAATATTTTCATTAGTGTGATCTGATCCATCAGTGACACTGCAAAAAGATGAAGACGTAGCTTCATTGATATTACTTTTTTCACAAACAGTTGAATTTATATTACTTGGATGACCATTTATGTGCTTTCTGTAGGATTTTAAAGATGGAAATATTCTTCTACAATTTGTTTCAGCACAATTGTAAGTGCTGGTTTCTTGACATTGGTGTATATATTTTAAATGTGTAATTAATGCATTTGTCTTATAATATGTGATTTGGCAAAAGCTACATCTGGGCATAGTAAAATATATAAATAAAATGTATTAATATTAAAAATAAACTCCCACTTAACTTTTGTTTTCTATGTGATACGAAATATCTGCCAATAATGCTGAGGCTGCTGGACAAATAGTTTTTACTTTCATTTTAAAGACTGCTTGCTCTAAAAACTTCCAAACATGTGTACATTCGGGAGGGTATTCTACGTCTAAAGCATGGAATAATTTAAATAATAATTCAAGAGCACGTATAGGTGTGTCTACATTGTACAAGACTTGATCAACAATGATTATAAAATTTGGTGAATTTATATCTCCAACTATAGCCCCGAACGGTTGATTTGGCAAGCCATACCCTGTAAGTTTTTCCTGTCTCAATTTGAGTTTCCCTTGTAATTCATTGACATTCTAAAACAAAAAAAAAAATAGTCTCAATAATACAATAGAATGAGGGGACTGTTAAGTTTTAGGGCAAAATAATACAAATAATTAATTATTGATTAGTAGTAAATATGCAGTACTGTATAGTTTAAAATATTTTTGTAAAAAAGGGTGTATTATTGTATACTTTATATTGCTAAAATACTGTCAATATTATTGGATGTATTACAATTATTATTATTTTTATCATAAAAAATTTGTTTCGTACCTCGACTCTCGAAAAAAAACTCTCCTGCACCTCACTTCGACTCGGTCTCCAAATGCATCCTTTTCTTGACTTTTTGATGGTAATAGGATTGAATAAATATGGGAGCAACAGAAGCGTCTTCACAAAGTCATCTGAAATAAAAACAGGTATTACCATTTGAATAAAAATACATGATAAGTAAAAATTAGCCTACTAAATGATAATATCCAGTCATGAATTTACGCTTACCTGCATTAGGACAGGGATCAGTAAGTTTCCGCTCTCGTGCTTCAGCCAGAATAGCATCACATACTTCTCGCCATGTATGATATATAATATCGATACAATTTGGATGACGTTTATTAAAATCTGTTTCAATCTAAAAATGTTAAAATAACTTACTGATATTTCTAGGACTATCACTAATACTAATAATAATCCTAATAACAATTAGTTTTCTACAAGCATATAACATTTTTTGATTACACTTACCAATTCTAATCCTGGATCTAATCTTAAACAAGGGAAATCTTCATAGATTTTTACAAGTTCAGTATTTAAATATAATTTTCTTCTCAATTTGAAACTGCCTTCCCATGCTTCTAAAACTTTGGTGTATGGCTCTACGCCTATTTTTAAAAATGTTAGGTATTCCTCCTGTAATTTTTGCCCTGATGATGGGTTTACATTTTCTTTTTCATGCTGATCATGATCAATTTTGTCAGTGGTAATACAAGCATTTGCCAATTTAAGAGAAGATTTTGTGTTAATCAGTTTTGTATAAAGTTTTCCCCTTGGGCCCTTTTTTATTGTTGCGTCATATGGTATATAATATGTCTCCCCTTTTTCTGCTGGAAAACATGTTTCGATTTCATCAGCGACTCTTTTCAATACATCTCCCTTAATACTAAAAACAATGAAAATGTATAATATGAAAATACCTGATGGTTTGCATACTTACTGATTCATTCCATATTGTCCAAAAAGTTCGCTAACAATTACTTTCGTTAACTTTGTCCTCAAATCATTAGTTAATTTATTTCTCTTCAAAAGAACAAGTTGTCCGTCCGGATACTTGTTCAAAGCTGCTTCTAAACCCTACAGTAACAAATAGACTTTAATATGGAAACTTTGTCAATTTCATTGTAAATTATAGAAAATAATAACGCACAATTTAGAAAATAATTCAAGATTAAATTTACCTGTGGGAAAACACTACTAAATTTAATTTTCTTTACAGACTGATCTATTACATCTGTTTCAACAACTTCAGTTACAGACTTTGCAACATATGCATTATCTTCTGCATGTGTTGGATTAGGTGACGATGTAGCTAAAACCTGATGAATAAAACTTTCATCTGGTACAAATGAATATATACTTGAATTTTCCAATGTGTCAGTTGATGCCCTTGAAGTGGTATCACTTTCCTAAAATAATTTGCATTACTTAATACAGTTTTTATTTTCTTATTAATTAAGTATCCATACCAATACCAAGGAAGCTGAACTGTCCAACTTTTGTTTAAATTCATTAAATTTCTGTTTAAAAACAAGCCTTGGTCCACATTTTGGAAATAAGGCCTTTATGGTTTCATCATCCAGCAAGTAAAAACTTTGATCCGTGATTCCTTCAACTAAGAATCCATAAAAACATTTAAAATGCTATACATGCTATACCTATGCTGATACATTCATAAAACATATAGTACCTAGTCATTTAAAATTACTTGAATTGATTTTAATTGGCAATAAAACAAAAAATGTGTAGGTACCTATATAAAATAAAAATTAAGTGCACTATCTTAGCAGTATCGAGGGGCTTAAGCATGTCAAAGTAAATTAAAAAAGTTTAATCATATTCATCAGCTTTCTGTAAGAATAACAACAGAAATAAAAATGTTTTGTTTATTCGTTAGGTCTCCATAGTCGATAGTAAATCAACCAAACTAACAAAGATAACAAACACATAAAGTTGATAACTAAATATAAATAACAAATTGTAGTAAATTGGAGGTTATACAATATTCATTTGCATGAGAGTTGTTTTTTAGTTTTTATATTATGTTGTAGTATTATCACAGCTTTGTTTATTAAGCTGTGGTATTATACCAGGTACATACCTATTATGATTATGATGTGATTTAAGTACCTACCCGCAATTTTTACTGGTGCAAGCGCAGAAACAAAAAAAAAAGGTAACTTGAAGGTCACTGGGTATAACTAAATACGTATAGGATGCGTATTATAATAGGCATAGATAAAATATATATATATTATAGGTATATAAGCAGTAAGGTAGGTATACTATTTTTATATAGCTAATATTCTTAATTCTTATTCTTATAGAAGGCCACGTAACACATGTAAGTATCATACCTCATATACCTATTAAAAAGAATCAGAAAAAAGTTTATAAGTAGTCCTAACATAAAGAAAATAATACTATAAGTACATAAATATACTACCTATATATGAATATACTGTATACTTACTCTGAAAATTTTCAAAAAAACTGGACAACCCCCAGTCAGTCAAGAGGCTTTCATATTCATATTTACGCTCACTCTCACAGACCTTTTCACTCTCAAAATATATAGACATATTGATACCTTATTGCTTGCACGTCTATAAAGAAACGACGAGTGGTAGAAGAAGTGGTAGAACTATTCTTTGGTAGTAGAACTTTCTCGCAATTTCGTCAGCCGGTCATGCGCAGAAACTCCCGAACAGCTACTTTATAAATATTAGCTGTGCTGAAATAGAAAATATTCTACTTGAAGTAGTAGAGTATATTTTATAAAAAATTCTCTTTCGCCACAGTAAAATATCTACAGTACCAGTCATGTAAATTTTACAACTGCAGTAATATATTTTGCTAATCTTTTGTTTTGCTGTAACAAGAATGTAGTATTCGATAGTAGCGAAGAACATTACAATTTCAGTAAACTCATATCAGTAAAGCGTACTCCACTAAATCAGGTAACTCGTATTTCAGTGCTTACAAAAATTTTGGCTAGTTTAGCTAAAAAAAACTCAGCAAATATTTTTCTCCTGGTCATTTTCTCAGTGTAGCATCTACCAAATAAAATTTGAAACAATTGGTTTATTAATGTCAAGAGATATAAATAAAGAAAGAAATTTTGTTTCAAATTCAAAACACTGTATCTCGGAAACGGTACAGATTTAGAAATAAGTTTACATGGCAAAGTCCCATATTTTTACTGGTTCTACATGTTCCCGAATTTTTTCGGCATAAAACTAGGACGCCCTGTATATTATATAATTATACTCTATAATTAATACCTAGGTAAGTGGTTGTCTGCTGATATTTACTGGATACTTTTGAAAAGCGCAAAATATGAGAAAGATCCTCTGCATACCTAAAAAAAAATATTTTAAAATATATTATGGTTCGGTACTAACTGTACATCCATATACAGGGTGATTCAGGTTTAATCTTGATAACTTCAGGAATCGATAGAACAGGTTAAAATAATATTAATCCATGATATTAACTTATTTCCTAAATTGTATCGTTTCGGAGATAGAGGGCGTTGAAGTAGTAATTTTTTTCCCGCTTTTCCCTCATAACTTTTGAACCACTCATCCGATTGAAGTGAAACTCGCAACACATACACTTCTTATGATATTATGTAAGCTCCTTAAGTTTGAACCACCCACCCCTCTTAGAAGTGTATTTTGTCTGAAGTGTACTTCAACAAAAAAAAATATTTCAATAAGACCGTCTTTGCCTGATGAATTTTGAAACTTTTTCGTCTCTCGTTTTCTTCCACATTTGGCCTCGTTTTTGAAATATTCAATGAATTTCAGATTTCAGAAGTTATCAAGATTAAACTTGAATCACCCTCTATATTAAAAAGGGTTATATTTTCATAAAAAAAATACATAGAAAAAAATAGTTCAACATGATAGATAAAAAACCAAATAATATGTACAAGAAAACATCCCATATCCGATCCCATACCAGATAAATGGCATATTTTCCTTTCTATTTATCCTTGCTGTCTATCCTTTAAAGGCAAATTGTTAAAAAAAAGGGAATCCTCCTTACTTCAGTGATTTTTTCCACTAAATCTTCCATGTAACATTACGAGATTTATAAGACTAAAATGAAATAAATAAAAAATTATTTAACATGGGATTTACGGTGAAATAGATTTAGACGATCAAACTATTGTGCTATTGTGCCATTTGGAGGTCGAGCAACATGATACAATATTCTATCATGAGCGTACAACACTACACCGATGAGGATCAAAAATTCTGAAACATCAATATCTGCAACTGCGTTATGGTTTTCCTTACGGCACTATAAAGCACAAATTTTGTATTGTTTGAAAAAAATGTCCATTCCACCTATAGAATAGGTCTCAAGTACCGATCATAGATTAATTACCGGTACCGATTACTTACTGCTACTAAGGTGGCTAAGGTGAGAGGGGAGAACTTTCCGATGGTCAAATATACAGGGCGATTAAGACGACACATAGTCATCAACATCGAATGCTTAAATCTCTTACTGGAACTCAGCCAGTCCATCTGGTATAGAGATGTTCCCATTTGTTCTGTCTGAAAATAGTAAATACACAACTGCAAAATCTTTGTAGTGGTGAGAAACACACCTTTGTAGTGCCCTCTTTGGGTCTGTGCTACTATCTGTCTGACAATGATTCTCAAATTGACAGACAGATAACGACCTGCTTTTCCGCAGGTGCCATTACAGCAGTGACCTCTATATACCCAAAGAGGGCACTACGGTGTGTTTCTCACCACTACTAACATTCAGGATGCCTATTAGGCAATCACGTCTCAGCATCGTTCATCGAGTCCACTACCTATGGCACTCTGATGAGCGCAAAATAAGCGCGAAACCGGTCAGTGTCTGGTATTTGGTCTCGATCATGATACAACTACACAGATATGCTCATAACTTTCGTTTGTTCTGCGATGACATCATTCGTGAGGGAAAAATGGTAATGCGATGCGAAAATTATTAAGGGCAGTGATATAATTATTTTCGTGTTTATCAATTGTTTTTTCCTCGTAACTGACGTCACTATGCGCATTATCATATCTGTGTAGTTGTATCATGGTCTCGATGAACGATGTGGCGACTCCTATGGAGATGCCGATGTAATGCAACGCCAGTCGGGGCATATTGCCCGTGGAGTAGTTGTTTTCGGCATCTCCTTCAAATATATGCAAAATCTTTGTTCAAAAATGTGAGAACTGAATATTTACGAACGTAAATACTCTTAACGGTCATTTAATTTCCGATATCGATGATAATGTGATAATAAACCATGATACAGTTTTACACCAAACATTCGTGGTAAAAGCATAGCTATAGTAATATAGTAAATTGCATGTTATTTTATTTTCAGATTGGTACTTGTTTCAAATTTCTAATCACAAATTTCTAATCACTACTGTTACTCGAATTCTCAGACATACGCAATTTTCGTGTACCCATAGACTTGGTTTACCAAGTCTCTGCGTATACCTTATGCATCGGGATTTACTCTAAAAATAAGACACATCTAATTGCCTGTATCTCGTCTCATAAAGTTTATAAATAATGAAACTATTTTGCGCGTACTATTTTTTGCTCATAAACTGGATCACTTACAGCTATTGTGATTTGGTTACCAAAAAAACATATCAGGGAGAGTTGTACCAAGACGCAAAGGAAATATTCCACCTGGGCAAAAAGCTCCAGCAAAGTCAGAGAAATCTGTAAGTGAAAAATACAATAACAAAAATAACTTAAAAAATTATTTGCAAGTTAATGAGAAATAAAAAAAATACTTACTGAAGTTGCAACATATAGGCATGACGCAAAAATAATTAAAGAAGCCAGAGTTTGCGCCAAAATCACATAGGTGAATAGATTTTCTATGTCTAGACAAAGCCTGAAAAATATACATAATATATTAACATTAAAATTAACACGGTATGTACTAAAAATCAAAAATACAATTTGGTATCATTAGTATATATGCAACCAACAATATATTGGCGGTGCTACTGCGGTGCTCTAAAATAAGGTGCCAAAGTTCATCTGTTTGTACGGTTTTACTCTACCTACGTATTTAAATACACTTACTGCAAGAGTATATTTAAATGTTTACTACAGTTGGTCAGTTCCATGTAAAGGGTTTCCTCCAGTTCAGGGTAATTTTCATCAAAGAATATTTGATATTGTCTAGGACGGTTCAATTTCCTCAGACACCTTTCACGAATGGTAACAAAAGCAGTCTGAACTATCTCAATGTGAGTGTTCAGACAATTCAGTAATGTAAGAAAGAGTCCATCGTGAGCTAAAACACCACAGTATTATTTATATACCGTTCAGAAGCCTTACGGAGAAAAATTAGTCACTACTTACTGGCAATCACAATGGCAAAGCCGGCGAGGCTGAGATCCATGAAGACTAGGACCATTTGACACTCAAACTTCGTCTCTACTTTGAAGGGTATGTGAAAGTAGTAAGGCATGAAGTCGTAGCAAGTCACGTTGCCATGGAAATGATTACCTTTGACCTCACTGATGATGCCGGCAGTGGACGAAATATGGGCCGACATTCCGACAAAGTTGTACATGATGAATAGCTGAAAGGTTCTTTAAACATCTCCATGTGAACTCCTAAATTATACATACCGTTATTGACACACAAGAAGTGACCTTTCTTGCCTGGAATAACATGAGACCTGGTTGAAACCCACCGTGTGCTTCGTATATATAGTTTTTATCCTGTAAGACGTCCATGATGTTCCTGATGGTCTTCCGTCGGAATACCAGGATATACAATTTCAAGATACCCACCACATGGCTGAACAACAAACCAAATTGACTGACAAATTTGTTGATATCTTTGACAGTCTCTCGAAAAATTATAAGTTCACAAATGAAGAAGCAAATGCTCATGGTATAAGCCAGAGCTACAGCAAGGTAGTACAAAAGTCTTAATATCAATCGAATTTCCTTGCCGGGCAGCCAAAGCCCTGTAATTTTTTCCAGGATTTTGTTGACATAGAAGAAGTCCGCAGGGTAACTGTTCTCAGACATTCTGAAGACATATTCCTGGTTATTGGAAAAGTTTAGCTTTTATATCACATCCTTAGGTCACTCACGAAGTCCTATTATAAGGTCATTAGTAAAATAATTATAGCTTATATGAGGAATGAGGATGTGCAAAAAATCTAGCGCAGGATCAATGCATATTTTAGATTGAGAATTAGATGTCACGCTATAATTATTATGTAGCAGTAAATTGATATATGATGAATTATTAAGGGGGTAGTTTTTATTCAGTTTTGAGTCCATGCACGTGTCACCATTTTTTATTTCTCGGGAATATGCGATAAAGAGGTACAGGGTTTCCTCGTAACCCACGTAATTACATCTAAACAGATCAACTTAAACAATTTATCAATATAGTATACATTTAATAAAGGGAAGTATAGTTTAACACACAAAGTGACGTAATTTTTAAGGTGCTTCCTATCAAAGTTTTCTTTTTATTTTACAGAGGACATGCATTTTATTGTAACATGCAGAGGATTTGAAGATCCTCACTCCTATCAATGATGAGGAGAAATATATTAAAGAAAAGATTTAAAATAAAATCAAAACATCAATAAGCATTTTTAATGATACCGAACCAGCTTCTGTAGCCTAATACAGTCTAATCCAGTCTCTATGTGAAGGTCAGAAGGACATTTTTATATTCTAAAGCAGTTAGTTAAGTTCATGTTTATACAAGTACGATTGCTTCTTTTTAGTAACTCCTCTAACCTGGGGAAAGGATCAAACACTCAATATTTGGCAGAGAAAAATTCTGCTATACCACTTCATTAAGAGGCTGGACCTGTTGGGTGAAATATACTTAGGTGTGAGCCACGACAGACCACATCGTCATGGTAAAGTTTCTGGTTTTTCAGCACACTTAGTTTTGAACCTAACCTAACATAATTATTGTTAATAATTGTTTTGAAAAAACATTGATCTCATTTAGATGTTTCAAGAAATATATATAAAATACTCTATATACTAGTATTTCGGCTTGTTAGGCCTTTTTCAATACAGTAAACGTATTTGTTAATTCTAAAAACTCGAAGGAGTTTTTTACAGAGTATTTGGAGTTGAAGGAGATCAATTTTGGGAGTTTGTGGCTTAGATCTTTACATAATTTATACGAGGGAGCGTTTATATAGGAAACTATTGGCCTTATCGGGTTACCTTCCTTGTGAATTTTTGGCAAGCCATATAGTACAGGAGGAGACGGGTTCATTACTCTCAATCGGTAATTGTCACCTAAAATAGTCTTATTACTTTTCAAAGTTGTCACTATCTCGTTTTGAAATTTCGAAACTTCGAGTTTTTAGAATTAACAAAAAATTTATCTTTGCCTACAAATTCTAAATTAGTTTCATTTGATGTTAAAAGTTTATTCACCTCAATCCCAGTCGCAGAATTAACGTCAGTACTATGCAATTTAATAAATCAGTCAAAATTAAACAGCACAGAAAAATATGAATTAATAAGTGTAATAAAGGTATGCATTAAACAAAATTATTTTTATTTCAATGGAAAATATTACAAACAAAAAAACGGGTTACCCATGGGTAGTCCTATTTCTCCTTTGCTAGCCGAAATTTTTATGAACCATTTCGAAAACACACTGTTCAACAGTGACAATAATTTAAAATCACATGTACACTTTTGGGCTCGCTATGTAGATGACATTTTTTGTATTTGGACTGGTACTGAAAGAAATTTGAGCGGCTTTCTCAATTTTTTAAATTCGCTTAACGATAATATTCAGTTTACAATGGAAAAGGAGAAAAACAATCAATTAAACTATTTGGATATAACAATAAGAAAGGTAGAAAATAAATTAAAATTCTCGGTTTATAGAAAACCAACAACTTCCGACGCAATCATACCAGCAAGTTCGCAGCAGTCCTGGCAAATAAAAAAGTCGGTTTTCCATAGTTTAATTCATAGGCTTTTAATGTTTCCGCTGGAAAAAGCAGATTTTGAAAAAGAATTAAGTACAATCAAACAAATTACAAGAAACAACGGATATAAAGAAAAACTAATAGATAGCATGCTAAAAAACAAAAGGAGGAAATTAATTCGTCGGGGGTTTTACAATATTCGGGAAAAAGAAGGCACCTATAGTTATATTAATCACGTCCCAGGTTATAGCGAAAAAATAGCTCGCAGAATAGAAGGAAACGGGTGTAAAACGATTAGTGTCAACAAGCGTACTATTGGGAGAATTTTGATAAACAATAAAGAAAGGGTTAATAAATTAAAACAATCGGGTGTATACCAAATTAACTGCGCGGATTGTAATGCCGTGTATGTGGGTCAAACTGGCAGAAGTATCGAAACGAGAGTAAAAGAACATAAAAAATCCACATTAAATAACGCAAAAAATTCAGGATTAGCGACGCATTGTATAGAAAACAATCATTTTATAGATCAGAAAAATGTAAAGGTACTGCATCGGAAAAAGAAAGGAAAGCGCTTAGATCTGTTAGAGCAATTAGAAATTAAAAAATCTTTAATTATAAATCCGTGTACTACCAATGATCAGATAGACTTTACACTCTCGCCCTTCTTAGAAACGGTATTAAAAACTCGGGCTTCACCAGATGGCCAGAGGTAGGCTCGTAAACAAATAAATAACGAAAACGCACTTGGAAATATTTAGTAATAGACGTTTACTCTATTGAAAAAGGCCTAACAAGCCGAAATACTAGTATATAGAGTGTTTTCTATATATTTCTTGGAACATCTAAATGAGATCAATGTTTTTTTCAAAACAATTATTTTCACGATGTTTCATAAAGAACCATCCGCTTCGAGTATCCACTTTATAATTATTGTTTTTCAGATTTAAGCAATTGTAATTTTCACATGCTCTTTTAACTACTATCATATTCACTATGGAATTGAAGAAATATTCACTGTCCAATCATAGACGTGATATTCTCAAGGTTAAATTACGAAATTACCTAACTAGTTGATCAAACTATTGTTTTATGCATATGCAGTAACTAAATAAAATCGAGCTTGCTTAAATACATACAACTTGAGTGCTTATCATTCCATGCTTAAAATCCATTGGTATGCAGCAGAACTTTAACAATATATTATTAAAAACTGAGAAGATGAGGCTGCGTGTACGTTTCCCTGAAACACCCTGTATAGAAAAACGTCCCGCATTTTCAGCGTCGAGTCCTGCGAACATTTCCATTAATTATCATTCAGGCTGAAAACAAATGAAACATGGCAATGGAAGAAATTAGATTTCGCGATCCCGTCACGCGTTAGCCGTTTAAATCCCTAAATCCCCTGGGATTCCGTTGATTTGCCATGTAGGCAGATAACACTAATTGTTTTTGTTTGATCGAGATCTCTGCTGGTGGGGCATCAGATAAGTCTATCAGTAGTTACATGCCACTGGTGAAATTACTTGAGATAGTGCTCCGGATTTTTCCGGACGTTTTTGTGAAGGTGGAGTTCAGTAGAGCACGGTAAAGGACCTGGTGAGGGCGTATTTAGTGAAACACCCTGTAACAAAGGGAGTTTTTCTCTTAATTTGGGTAAGTAATGTTGCTTCGAGTGTGTCCCGCAACAAGACAAATTCATTTGTCCAATTAGAAGTATTCAAACCTTTCCTGCTACAGGGTGATACTTCTTTTTTGACTTTTATCCAGTTTTAAATGTAGAATCGGATGATGTTATTAGTTTTTCAGTATATTTTATAATAACGGAGCTATGAAAAAACTTTTTTTTTTCTAAAATCTTTTATGCGTATAAGTTTACACAGGATGTAAAAAATACAGGGTATTGGATTAAAATATTAGTCTATACTTTTCCTTTTTAAATTTAATTATTAGATAATTAATAAAATAGATATTGTACCTTTTCAAAATATCGAAAAAACAATAATGTAGGTCCTAATAAGCAATAAGTTTAGAATAAAGAATTAATTTAATTAAAAATAAATATAACAGTATAATTAAAATATATATTAAAAAATATGGTAAGAAACTTAATGATTAAATTAGAACTGTTTTGTGATAGCTTTAATATTTTCCAATATACCTTAATACTCGTATACCCTTTATCAAAAACACCTATAATAGGTAAACACAAAATATAATTCATTGTAATTTCTAAGGTGAAGTAATCCTAAGGGAAACTACTACCAATCATACAATCGCGCCACAAATAAGTTACAGACATTAAGATAAAATATGGTTACCTACTTCAACAAATATCTTTCATTTTTCAGCCAAATACGAAGACTATGAACAAGACGTGGCAGTTTTCAGTTTTCCTAATAATTCTGAGTTTCTCGGAAGGCAACCTTTCCAGAGAACTAGTCATTAGGGTCAGAGGAGGTCCTTTCGTGGCACAATTGCTGGCACAAGAAAGTGGACATTACTATAAAGGTCCAGTAAGTAGCGTCAGTACTTCTAGAGATATACATTCGCCCCTCTATCTCCTTCATTTTCTGATATTTGTCAATCAAAATCGAAAATTTGTTTTTAAATCCAAAACGATATTTAAAGACATTGCAAATCACTCTTACAGTTAAAATGCACACCCTGTACATATATGCATCTTCGGATACACGCAGTGTTTGGTACAAGAGTCACTGATATTTACCATTTTGTTTCTAAATTGAATAGTCATTTCGCGTCTGTTAAATTTACATATGAAATTGAAAACTCTGGACAACTATCATCTTTAGATGTATTAATAGTTAGAAATAGTGAAAATAAGTTAGAATTTGACATATAGTAGGTACTAGGTACTAAAAGATATTAGGTACTTGGACAAACTAGAAGGTCAATTCAAACTAGATTCAAGGAACATATAGCTCATCTCAAATATGGTAGAACAGATAAGTCTAGTGTTGCCAAACATGCGTTTGAGAACAACCATAAAATAGATAGAAGCAATTTAATACTAATTAGGAACGTAACAAATTCCAGACAGCTGAATGCTTTTGAGAGTTTGGACATTACTAAATGTAAAAATAGTATGAATGATTACTGAGGACCAAGTCCATATAGCCCGCTTTATTAGTTAGTAAATCACGGTTCACTGATCCGTCGCAGCAGATCACTGATCAGTCGCGATGGTTCACTGAGCAGTCGCGACGGTTCACGGAACCATAGAAATAGTTTAAGTATAAATAGGATACAATGTTAGCATAGGTTTAGTTTTTTAATCACCTCCAGATGATGCCAATTTGATTGGCGAAACGCGCGTCGATTGCAGTTTAATGTTTTGGTGTTATGTGGAAAACTACGTCAGTGTTATTTTATTATCTGCCATAAGACTTAGTCTTGATTGAATGAAGACTTACTTACTTCAAACAATAGAAGAGCAGTAATTGCCCTGGAACAGATATTTAGGAGGTTGTTTTCCAGTCATGATGTTTTGTTAAATATATTGGTTCATATTCTATCATATAATATATAACTTTTTTTTTTAAATCAATACTTTTATTGTGTGTTGTAGTTTTTATAACAATATATTATGGCATTTGCGTAAATTGAGCCATCCAAAAAGGCTTCAATATCTGGGTAACTGACAAGGTAGATAAGATAACCGTCCTTCCAGTTCCAATTTTGTGTAGTTTCCCATATTTGCCAACAATGTAGGTAGCATGAAACGGAGTGTTTAATAAACTCCACATGACATATGGGGGGAATAAACTACCTACTGTGACAAAAAAGAATTATCTTATCATTTCTATTACCCAAAAGCTTTTCAGATAGCTTAACAAGAACATTTAATTGGCACTTGTACCGTATGGAACCGAAATGTGGATCAAAATCTTCATCCAAAGGCACCAAATTGTTAAATCCTAATACGTGAAAATATTCAAGGTGGTTCAATTAAGTTTGAAAAAGGTAATTATGATGACTTCCTGTAAAACTGGAAGCAGATGTGATCTTTATTGTTTTCCTCTTAATGCATATTCCGGCTCTGATAAAACAAATAAGTATAAAACAAACCCTATTACTTTTTCATTTTCCCACCTGTTTGGTGCAACATATTTTAAAGTATTTTAACTTTTTCTGGATTTATCCCATCGGCAAATAATGTGTAAACAGATTAAGCAGTAATTTCAGTGGTGCATATTACGATGGTGGTTTTAAGGGAGAATTATGTTTATAGAGCGAGTGACAGCTGCCTATACCACATATCCACCCTCAATACAGTTGGAATTAAGGAAGGGTGAAAGGACTCATCTAAATAAACGTAAAATTGACGCGAGGGTCAATCCCCTATTATTACATGTGATTCAGTTATGTTACCCTGATAGTAGGCGTCTGTATATCAGAAGAGGTTTTTACTATAAATCAGAAGTGGCTAGTTTTATCAACTAACAAAAAATGGTATATGTTCAAATTGCAATTCACATATATTAAATATTTAAATGTGTATTTTAATAATAAATAATATAGGTATTATATCGAGAGAATAATTCCTTTTATCAATTATGAATAATAGGGTTATAGGATAGTGTTTTCAGTTTTTAGTGAAATTTAGTTCGTGTTGTGATGACATCTTCCTGGATTTTGACCATACAATATACTTCTAAATGTCTATTTGATTATTCTATGTTTTTAAGTAATTATTCTTATTCTTCTTCTTTTTGAGTTTATTTACCGTATGCTCTTAAATACAGTAAAATACGAAAAAGAGCCCCTACAAACCTGAAATTTACAAAATAGTATCAGTATCTCTTTTTGAAATATATCTATTATCTTTAAATAACTAACAAAAAATTTAAATAGATACAAAATAAGCAGAAACAACCATTACAAAACCAAAATAAACACTTATGCACTTAATATATAAAAAAATAAACGAAAGTGATATACCACAGGCTCAGCAAAGAAATAGTACCAGGAAGGGGCGGCACACTATAACTTTTCTGTATAGTTTAACAATGAAAGCGATGAAAAGAAGAAGTCTTCAAAAAACTTACCGCCACGAAGGTTATCAATGTCAAGGGAGTGAATTTCCCTATGGATAAGTAAAAAGGCCGCTGCATCCGGCACATGATCATAATCATCGATTTTTTGTATCTTTGGCTGGAGCTGAACCAATCGCTTTCGTATAGAGAACGCGTTATTTGACAGCTCTACAAAAATAACTGCGATAATATAGTCTCTAATAGAGTTCAACTACTCTAGCATTATACCAAACATTATACCCTGAGGCAGTCCCTATTCAAGTCCAAAGTAATGCTTTGCCATACTTACAGAAAAGGTTATTTCATTCCCAAAACGGCATATTAACCAAAGCTGTAGTAGTATGCATATAAAGTATTCGGTCTGAGAGAAAAATATCGGTGACTGTAGTGGTACCTGAAACGATTATTTTTATAAATAAATCATTAAAATATTTAGTGTTAGATTCCATACTGGATTTTGCTTATTGCTTATACTGTTTGCTTGGACATAGACAAATTACTAGATCCATTATTCGTTCATAATAAAATAAAGAAATTAATAAAAATGCTTCATTAATAAAAAAGAACGGCCCCCTTCACCGATTCTGAGGAAGGCCACAATTTCGATACGTCTACTTAATAGAAGGGTAAAGTTTTTATTATGCATCCTTTGTCTACGTTTTAACAATTTTAAATAAAATGTACGCAAACCTGATGTTTGGTTATTTTTAATAAACTATCGACTCACCGTTGCTGCAACGAAAAGGCAAGATGATATGATCAAAATGGAGCCCACAGTTTGAGCTAGTGCTATGTACGTGAAAATATTCTCAAGGTCATCACTAGCCCTAAAGTAACAAACAATTTTCGTTAGTCTTTCGTTCACAGATTGTATTTTGGTAAAAATACTGACAGATATATAACAAATACCAAGGAATTTATATACATGGAACGATTATAGGCGACTGCGCATCCAATTTTGTGTAGAAACATGGGAGCCGCCATTTTGATGTCACACTGCTCCCAACTTCTACATTTTGTATTGGTACACCTGACCAAGACCCTAGAATTCTAGTGTCTTTTTCTTTCTAATCTAAAAATTCAATGGTCCAAATCTTCCTAACACGGCAACAGTGGTATGGGTAAATTTGGTAAATAGTGTTTGTTTTGTATTTTTGGCGTCTTGTTGGTTTATATTATTGTAATTCTCTCGGTTTGATTCTGTTTGTGTGTTTATTATTGTGTTCCTTTGATTTATAAACTTTGAGTGACAATATTTGAGTATTGGACTTTCGTAATTATTCCAGGTAAATTCGGATTTTATAACAAGAATTGAAAGTCTTAAGAGACATGCAATCATAGTTCCTAGCTAATATAATGGTAAATTATGAAAACTGCGGACATAAACAATTACAAAAATTAGCCAGGATAGTAAGTAAAGTAAGGTAAAGGATAGTTAAATTTTATATGCATAATGTATTTTAAATATTTACTTTTCTAAACGGCTAATGGTGTATTTTACATAAATAATACAAACAAACAAAAGATACATAGGTAGGTACACAAAGTATTTCGTGTGTACCTTCATCAATTTTACAAGAAAGTTTGGTGACGATATATTTTATTTTTCACAAATAATTGTAAACTATAAAATATTGAACATTTCTTATACCTATTTAGAATTTTTCTTAATCAAAAGTTTTACTTGCTGCTTTCTGTGGTTTTTATTTGTTATTGCTATCTAATTGAAGAGGCTAGGTTAATACTGTTAAATTTCCCACCAATTTTCAAACATCAAAATGGCGGACTCAAAATTGGAATACTCGCGCAGCTTTGATAATCGTTCCATGTATATAAATTCCTTGACAAATACTCGTTGCTTTTGTTGAATATTAATTCTTGCAACATCAATATTCTTGTTAAAATTTTGTTAGATGCTTTTTGTTGTTTATTGTCCTAGTTTGTTATTATGTTTTTATGAGTATATTGAGTATTATGAGTGATTTAATGTGAGTTTATGAGTATGAGTTTTTATGAGTATGTTTATGACAAGATGTTGTTTATGCTTTCTCAAAAAGCACCAACAAGATATTATAAGAGAAAACGAATAAAAATGTACGTACTCTAATAGTAACATTAAATGTTTAATGCAGCGATTTAGCTCCATATACAGCGCCTTTTCTAATTCTGGACAATCTTCATCATGCAGCATGGTATGGTTAGGAGAAAAAAAGAGCTTTTTTAGAGTCCTCGCTCTAACAGTCCTCAGTGCTTCTGCCAGTATGTCTAACTGAGTTTTCAAGCAGTTCACCAGAGCGCAGAACATACCATCATGGCCTAAAATATCATTTATTTGTGTTATGAATGAAGTGTATGATGTTCACTTTAAAATACAAGAGTTTTCCATTCACTCAGAGATGAAGTTTAAGTGGTTGCCACAATAAAAAAAAGAATGAATGCTGGCGCCCGAGCAAAACCGACCGAACATATTAAATTAATAGGAGGACACTATGAGGCCCTCAAGCCAAAAAAAGAGCCAAAATACACCGATGTGACGCTTTTCCTACCAAGTATATCTTCTGGAGATAAGGTGGAAATAGTTGTGTACAAAACTAATGTGTCTTGTTTGTTTTATACTAAAGATTTGAGATATCTGATACTTACTAGCTATATACCAAGCAAAAGTACACAGTGCAACCACCATGAAAGTGAAGACGTGCTCGCACTGGCTTTTGGTTTCCGCCGGAAACGGTATTTGGAAATAAAACGGCAAGAAATCGTAGCAAGTGACGTTGGCCTCGAAATACTCTCCTTCGACCTTCATGATGATGGACGTCCAGGCAGATATGAAGGCTGATATTCCGGCCATTGAATAGAGGAAAAAGACCTGAAGAAATGTATTTTATTCAAGGCAAAGTAGTAAAAACCAAATTACAAATAAAATCAAACATCGAATTTAAATAAAGTATATTCAAACTGATAAAAAAACACTGCAATCCATGAATAATAATAATAATAATAATAAGTATGGAGGTCCCTGATGTCAACTGTAGGGCCTGCCATAGGGCGCCGGAGACAATTATGCTTCTGGTCTCCGTTTGTCCGGCATATGCAGTCTCGGCCTATATCCCTGACATAATGCGGCTTTACGAGTGCTTTACTACTTTCTACGGCACTCGTACGAAACAGACGAAACACCAGTGCTGCCATACGTTCCGGGGGATATTGAGTCCGTTGTGGGGAATGAGAAGTGTCGAATTTATTGGACTACTCGTTTCCCACGCTCAGACAGATTCGAGCCAATAAGCCTGATGTAGTCCTCCTCGACCACCAGCTCAAGACAATGTTTATCATCAAGTACTCACCCCACGGATGTGAGGAGTAACTACTGATAACCACCAGCGTCCGACTCTGAGAATCGGAGCCAGGGAACCGGTCGACTGGATTTCAACAAAACAAATAATAATAATAATAATAATAATAATAATAATAATAATAATAATAATAATAATAATAATAATAATAATAATAGTAGTAGTAGTAGTAATAGAGAATTAATTAGTTCTTTTAATATGTTTTTTAATTGAATTTCATCTTCTCATTCAATGTAAATGGAACGTAACTTATAATAGCATTTTTAATTAACTTAATTTGCCTATAAAGTATTTTTTTTTTTCTATAAATTAATATCAGACGTGAAGTAGGCCATAGCAACATCATGATTAATAAATAATAATTACTACAATTGATAATATATATTCTGAAACAAATAAAAGAGTTAGTCATTATAGTTCACAAAGGAAAACAACGCTTTACTAAAAAGGATGTAGAATTCTTAGGTTTTCTTTATAGTCAATGATACTAATAATTGTTTATTTATATATGCATTACCTGAACTAATCCTAATTATTGCTATTTATTCTTGTCATCATAATATACAATAAGATACCTACTAATATTGACACATTCGTACTGTGCTTCTTGCTCTTCTGAAGCATCAACCCAGGCCGGAACTCCCCACATTCCTCGTACTGAAAATTTTCATCCTGCAACGCGTCCATCACTTTCTCAATCCTAGTGCGACGGAAGTATAAAAGGCACGATTTTAAAATTCCGACTACGTGAGTGCAGAGCAGGCCGATATGGCTGAAGAATTGGGTCGGGTCTTTGACGGTGTCAGTCAGTTTAAGGATTTCAAACACGAAGAATACTAGGGCTGCGCCATACAAACTGAAAGAGTAGAATAAGTAGCAAATTTTCTTGAATAGGTGCATGTCTCCTCTCGGCAACCTGAGACCGGAAATTACTAGAATAATTTCGTTGGTGTGGAAAAAGTCAGTTGGATATGAAAAAGAACATCCATCTGGCATTTTCTCTAAACGATAATGACTAACTTTCTAGTATGAAAATTTCTTATTATAAATTTTCCGTTTGAAGTCAAGTGAATTAATTGATATGTCAAAGCAATGACTTTTAAAAAATGATATTAGAAATAACGTGCATAGAACATATTTATATGTTTGGGTAAATAAAATATTCGACATAATTTGTAGGTACGCATGGTAGGTCATATATCATTTTTGTTTCTATGTTGCATAATTTAGTGAGGGAGTGGTTCTATTTTGAAGAAATATCGTGAAGTAACGTACATGTTCTTAGGTTAATCACTATCATTACATTTTTGTGGGTAAAAGTTATGATGACAGATACAAAAAATAAATATGAGAACGCCCACTACCTTAGTTAACTTTGAATTACTTGTCTTAATAGGCAAGAAGGCAAAAAGTACCCCGTTCTCTGTCTCCAAAGAAAAGAATCGGACGAATACAACGTCGGAGTTACAGATACCGATATCTCACCTATAACGAGTTTTTGCTCGTCTTCAGCAGCTATGGAAAAGAGAAAGCTACAGAGTCATCTAACCAAAACTTGACCCCCCCCCCTGATCTTGGGAAGTAAGGATTTCCCGGAAAATTCCCAAAATATGTCAAAACAAATTTTGAACGGGAAGAATTTGAATGTAAAAAGCAACCCCCAAACGTCACCCCTATGCGCGTCACATCAACCCTCTTAAGAATTTTAAAGGGCACGAGGGGTCATATAATACATCAAATTGAAGGTATTTTTATCCTATAAATCCTATCATTAAATGCTGTTCTGACATTAATGAATACTTCAGGTGTTATTAATCGTCATTCTTCTACAATTTTTTCGCGCAATTCTTCTAATGTCTCAGGTTGCGTAGCAGACACTCACGATTTCAAATGACTCAGAGGAAAAAATCCAAAGGAGTTAGACCAGGTGATCTGGGTGGCCATTCAACGGGTCCTCGTCTACCAATCCAATGCCCTGGAAAACGCTCGTCCAAATATTGCCGCACAGCAATAGCATAATGAGGGGTTGCACCTTCTTGTTGAAAAGTTAAACCATTTTCTATTAAATTATCGTCTTTTTCTAACATTTCTGTTATCATCGGATCAATTGTGTCTTCCAACAATTGTAAATAATTGTTCCTATTAAACTTTTGGCCCTGACAAAAAAAACGGTCCAACAAGATGATTGCCCAAAATTCCGGCCCAATCATTCAATTTTTGAGGAGCATGTGTATGTAATTCTCTGATGAAATGAGGATTAGTATCACTCCAGTACCGACAATTGTGTCTGTTTACTTCACCATTTACCTTCATTTACTTACTTTTTTTTCATTAAAATTCTTCCCGCTCAAAATCTGTATTGACATATTTTGGGAATTTTCCGGGAAAACCTTGCTTCCCAAGATCAGGGGGGGGTCAAGTTTTGGTTGGATGACCCTGTATAATGCTATTCAGAAATATTTTCTACAGAACATTATGCCACAAGAAAAAAACGTAGAAAACTGCGTTGAAGGAATTTGGATCTTCTAAAGATAACACTATACCAAAAAGGATTATGTTGATACAGCCTTTCCCGTCTTTCAAATGTTTTTAAATGTACAGCCGATCTAAAAAGTGTTGATAGTGCAACTACTGGAAACCGTAACAAGGTTGGTACCGGCCATGGGCGGGTGCATTTCTACTACTACATTACACTATGAAGCAATAGAAGCAATGATAGTAGTATTTCAATTATATAAAACATTATTTCAAGCTATAAGTAAGTAGAAAGCACAAAAACACGAACAAAATATACGCACGAAGTCCCAAAAGCATGCTACGTACCTGAACTCTACTCAGGTGATGGAAGGAACCAGTAAGAGGCAGGCAGCATTTTCAATGAGCTGACCAGAGACATGTTCTATCCAGTCTCTGCATGTTGGGCGGCTTGACACTTTTTCAAAAAAAAGTGTCAAGCCGCCCAATTCATTTCTCAATTTCAGTTTGAGAAATGAGGAAATATAAAATTTAGTGGATAAAGAAAACATTTTCGCTTTTGACAAAAAAACGGTAAACAACCCGGCCTACCCGATATGCACAATCTTATAACATAATGTGAGAATTATAATCTAGCTATAGTTATAGTACTAGTACATACATAATTAATTTGAGTGGTGTGTATAAAAGCTTACTGTGTGCCTTTCTAAGATTCATATAATGAATTTATAATGTTCTTTAATGATAATCACAGATATAGATAACATTTATATGGTATTGACGAACTGGATTGAGACATTTCTGAATTAAATATGACAACAATGCAGCGCGATGTTTGATGATGTTTACCGGTCAATGCAGTGTCAAAACTTTTTTGATCCACTGTAAAATGTTAATTAACTAATAGATCTTTTCCACACGATATATACGGCAAAACTCGATTAATATCTACATAGTTTGTTGTTTTTTGATGTTATAACCAGTGGTGCACCCGGCATCTTAAAAAACACTTGCAACCGCGCGTTGTTTTATTTATTTTAAAAGACTGATTGTCAAAAACGACTTTGAAATATCTCCAACAATAAACATTATATACTGACACTAAAATAATATTTAATTTAAAGTTAAAATGTATAGTCTTAAAATATTATAATGGTCCTATCATTAAGAGGAATGGAAGCAGGATCACTTTAAATTCACCCCTGATTCTCTGGTCTGCTACACAGATGGTTCTCGTGTGGCGGACAGGTTCTCGGGGGCAGGAATTTATGTGGAGGACAAGGGCGTGCAGCAGAACTTTGCACTGGGTTCGTATGCCACAGTCTTCCAGGCTGAAGTCTTTGCTATCCTAATGGCAGCCAACCAGGAGGAAGTAGCAAAATATTTACTTCTGCTCCGACAGTCAGGGAGCCTTAAAGGCTTTAGCATGTCCAGGGACAAGATCCGCCCTTGTCCAAGAGTGCGGAGATACCCTGGAGGGGCTGGCCAGAGGAAAAGAGGTCAAATTGGTATGGGTACCAGGTCATAGTGGAATCGATGGGGAACGAAAGGGCCGATGAACTGACTCGACTCGGATCTCAGGGACCAGAACCGATTTTAGGCATTACACGAAGGCAGGTCAACATAGCTCTTAACGATTGGGCTCATGAGACACTAAGTAAACAGTGGAGAAGGAGTGGGAGCTGTAGACAAGCTCGCAACTTTATAGTGGAGCCAAGCAAGACCAAGACGGCCTGGCTGTTAAGTCGTAGCCGGAAGGCTCTAAACCAGTTGGTGGGAGTTTTAACGGATCATTGCAGGCTTAGAAGACATCTATCATTGATGGGTGTTGAGGGAGACCCTATCTGCCCAAAGATAGACTCCTTTGAAAAATGCTTTTTTATGTTTTGTACTTTGTATTTAGCGAATTATATACTTTATATGTACCTATAGTATACAATATGGTAAAGTGTACAAAACCATAATAATTTATCGAATAGTAATTTATTAATCGAGTTAAACAATTAATTTAACGCTCCCAGTCCGCACCCTATAACACAGGCACATAATATATTTTAGAAAATATCGTATTGTTTCTTTTATATATATTTTGGATGCGTATAAAATATATTTGTTAAGTTGTTAAGTATATTTTTTAACAAGCACAAATACAAAGAACTAACATAGCAAAGAGTGCCACTAGAAGGTGCAGGTTTTGCGGACACGATGACGAGGACTCCATTCACATCCTCTGCCGCTGTGCCTGGCCTCATGGTCAAGAGATATAAACATCTGGGTGCAGCATTTCCCCTGCCCCAGGACATTAGAAAGCTTCCCCTACAACGGGTGTGGCCTATGCGCATAGCACGGGTCTATTCCAATAGCTCTCGACTAGCGGCAGGCATAATGGATCGAGAGGCCTGAGTGCTGCGGGTAACCGCGCCGCCTTCCACCAACAACAACAACAACATAGCATAGAAGGGGCAAGTCCTATTTCAAAGCATTGTCATTGTTTGATGTACCCATAAAAGCTTGGGCATTTTTACTTAACTAACTCAAAAACAAACTTGTTCAAACGATATCAAATAACAACACACAATTTTAAGAAAAAACCTATAATGTAAAGAAACGAATTGCAACTTCAAACTATCAGCTACGATGCTTCTTCTCCTAATTTTTTGCACAGATATACACCTACTTAATACAGAGATACATGATTCTTTCTTTTCTGTTTATTATATGAATCCCCAATAATTATCTGAGGCATTGGTTCCAAAAAATTTTTTAAGGGTGCGCCTCTGGTTATAGTGTAGTTATGTATTCTTTTTTATTATTATATTTTTAGTGATCGTACGAACTACATTGTATTTGGCATTTTGCTATGTGCATTTGCCTGTAAGTGGACCTTGATCTGTATTGTAAATAAATAAATAAATAAATAAAATTCAAAATGTTAGATATATAAATTTCTGTATTGTTTATTTATCTAAGACTTTTAATTTTCAGTTATAAGACAGCATTTTTACGAATAACGCAAAAAATCTGTTTTAGATACATCTACTTTCCTGTCTTTATTAGGTCAGGTGGTACAGCTATACATACAGTGAGGACATAAAGTCCGTCCCCCTTCTCTAATTTTTGAACCACTGGGTAGATTGTTATGAAATTTGGAACGATAATATATGACTAAATTCTGCATTTTTTGACACATCAATGACAGCTCTAAATGTCAAAGTGACAGCTGGGCGCGCAACACAGAATTCTGACTAATAGTTGGAACAGGCGATATTTTAGATATTTAAATTGGTATTTTCATTGTACGCTTTTATATTTTTTAACAGGTGCTTAACTAATTGTTTTTCTACATACACCATCACTTCGTCACAATATTTCATGAAAATTTACATTTTCCTCTGTCCACCCAACCCAAAACAGGTTAACCGCGCAAAAACCAACACCCCGTGCAGGAGAAAACTCAATCAAGCAGCCCGCTACTCAGCCCCGATCCGGCGCTGTTATCGATCAGTGAAAGCGGCGACGCCTGAAATTTCCATGCCGCGAAAATCGACGCTCTCGACCAGGAATCCAGGATGTGCGAGAAGTGTGCCACATGGCACCCGCAACTGCCCTAAAATAGAATTCTATACACCGATAAGCACCCCCTCATCGACGATTTGATTCAAAAGAGCAAATGAGCTATTTATAACGGTAGCGAGACAATACGTTTGGCGCGTGCGATGAATACAGACCGTGATTATCGCTTCTTTCGGCGGGTGACAGAGCGATCAAGCAGGCAGGGGACATGCCGTGCTGGTAGGCAGATGTTTCGTTTTGGCCAGGCGAAAGCTAGTAGCACGTAGCGAGGTAAACAATGCTGAAGTAAACGAATGTACCGGGTGGTTCAAATACATGTATTTTCAACACTCCACGAGCATTGATTAGAGTTAGAGAAAATACGTCCAAAACTCTTTATTTGTCCCTAGAAATGAGAATACGCGATTCATTTTAAGATGGTACCGCCAAAACGGCAGTAACCTATACTAACCTACGGCCCCTGACACTGACGTTTGAAATTGTATTCATCAAAGATTTGTTGTCGAGAACTTTAAACCAGGTAAAAAGCTTGTAAAACTATTTTGAAAAGGGTAAGTAGTGATATAAAATTAAAATATATTTCAATATTTTTCGAGCGTTCAATCTGAAAATGAAACTTAACCTCAAAATATGTCAAATTCTTTATTGGGCATACGGCATAACATACCTTTATGGAAATAGTCATTCTTAGAGAAAAGTAAAGAGCACACTCTCTACTCTGCGTTCTTTAGCTTCTTTATCCATACTTGTCTCCTGTAACTCTTTAATGCCCAACTTATAGTTTCCACGATAGTTCCAGATTTTCCCGCTTTTTGGAAAAGTATGAAACTGATCTCGGGGTTTTTCTTTGTCCAAGAGGAACAATAACGCTCTCAACAATAATGATTCATATCTAATCAAAGCAAGTAACTAATATAACAACGGATATTTCAAAATTCACAATAGACAAATATACGCACAACTGAACCAAAGTCCCATGCGTTAGTTGTGCGTGCCGCCAGTAGGTAGCGTATTGCTTAGCAAGAATCGCGTATAACGTCAACAGCACCATCTATTGGCTAAACAGATTGCTGTAATCACTCAGGAGGTTACAGCAATAAACTGCCGTTCCAATAGGCAAAAAGATTTGCCTAACCAATATATGTCAAAATCTATCATTGTTGTTCGCATAGTTTACCAATTCCGCTACCTAAGGTATACTGAAAAGAACTAATAACTTTGAAACCGGTGTGTCTGGTGGTTGATTACCAGCAAATCATATAGTTAGATTTCTACTAATATGTGGCAAAATCCCGACTATCTAACATCGTTGTTCTCATAGTTTATCAATTCCTCCACCAATGGTATACTGAGGAGAATTAATCAATTCGAAACCGGTATGTGTCTGGTGGTTGACACCAGCAAATTATATAGTTAGCTTTTAAGAGTATGCCAAAGTAATTAATTCGTTTTATCAATTTCTGAAATTTGATTCTAACCTGGACACATCGAGTTATTCAAACTCTAACTGATTCTCGAGAACCATTGAAACATACGATTTTGAAGCACGCTGTACTGAGAAAACAAATTAGGATGTTCTTATAGAGACACTACAATCATATAAGGTAATCAGTCATCGGGTCACCACACTAAGGACATTATAAGGTCACCTGAAGGAAGCACTATATCACGTTTAGTGCTCCGTATAGTGTATCATAGGGCAATATAAGACATACACAAAATTTGCTTTAGAGTCACAAATAATAATTCGATTTTGGATCAAACAAATTTAGATATTCTTATAAAGACTCTACAATCACATAAGGTAATCAGTCATCGGGTCACCATACTAAGGACACTATAAGGTCACCTGGAGAAAACACTACATCAGGTTTAGTGCTCCGTATAGTGTATCGCAAGGCAATATAAAACACACAAAATTTGCTTTAGAGTCACAAATAATAATTCGATTGTGGATCGAACAAATTTGGATGTTCTTATAAAGACACTACAATCATATAAGGTAATCAGCCATCGGGTCACCACACTAAGGACACTATAAGGTCACCTGAAGGAAGCATTATATCACGTGCTCCATATAGTGTATCATAGGGCAATATAAGACATACACAAAATTTGCTTTAGAGTCATAAATAATAATTCGATTTTTAAATCTTGATATCTCTAGTGTTTATAAAATTACAGTAAAATCATTTTTACAGTCTCGAAACATTTTTCAGAAAAATATAATATCAATTTTTGTTTTACAAAATGGACAGTAATTCTGCCACACTAATTGTGACAATTCAATCAATAGACTGAGATCAGGTAAGCGAGTTGACTGACCTGAAATGAAATATAAAGTTTTATATACTGTTGGATCGCTAATTCTGTGTAGTTTTCATAAATTAAAAAAAGCACAGAGTTGGTGTTTCTCTAAAAACATATTTTAAGCTAAAACTTGACAAATCCGTTAAATAATTATGAAAGTAATGAAATGTTTCAATAATCCACACTTAATTGTAAAATATCTTGTACAGAACGCCGCCCGCCGAGGTGAAACTTGAATCCCCTCGTAACACTAACTGAAATTTGTAATTAATTAACATGTGCGATGTATGTGGGGCATATCGTTACCCGATCTATTTTTAGGGTGGCGGCACGTGCTCTATTGATACTTTCAAACACCTAAGTTAATTCATGCTGTCCTGCTAAAATGCGTCGATTTCCGCGGCGTGCGAATCCCGGGCGGCGGCGCGTCGCGACGCCGTCGCGGGCGCCGTCCAAAATTAGACACGCGCTGAATAGTAACTGCTGAGTATTAATCACCTGAAATATTGGACTAACGCGAGCGACGTGAATTTTTTCACAGTTAGAAAATTCTCACATTTTTGCGTTGTTTAAAAGCTATTTCTTGAAAGGGACACAAAATTTGAGACTTGTATTGAAAGGTAAGCCAAATTGTAGCTGTTTATTTGTTACATAATTGAGTTTGATCAAAAATGTAGATTAAATATGAGTGACATAATACCAGAACCCGTACTAATGCCAAAAAATAAAGAATTTGTCAAGGTAATGATAATAAATCTTCATCAAATGGTCGTCGGAGTACTTCCTTTACCATAGAAAAATATTCATACAAGTGTCTACTTACACAAAACAAAGTAGCAAAACTTATTACTTATTAATAACTATTTAACTTAGATAGGAAAAGAAAAAATCTTTGAATACCTACACTAAATATTCTTAGTTATCTACTTAAGGGCGCGTTTGCACTCCCTTGTCGATGAAGTAGTCAAAAGATGACTTAACGTATTCAGTGTGAACTTAGCCGAAACATAGATGTCGCACTGAAAATACAATCGTCGACAATATACGCGATTCATTTTAAGATCGTAGCGCCAAAACGGCAGCAACCTATACTAACCTATGGGCCTCTGACGTTTGAAATTGTATTAATTTGTGAAGTTAAAACAGGTAAAAAACTTGTAAAACAATTTTTAAAAGGATAAGTAGTTAAAATTCATTGCAAAATATATTTTCTTAAGCTCTTTTTTACTTACACCTTGAAAAATTCGTATATTTTAGGTTAAATAAGTGTCAACCTAAAGTTACTAAAACAAAGTATTTATTTTTCTTTTAGTAATTAATCTTAATACTTAAACATGAGATGAAGTATTTTAGAGGTAGCTTTTTTGTAGGATAGCAATAGATTTCAATATTTTTCGAGCGTTCTATCTGACAATTAAACTTAACCTCAAAATATGTCAAATCCTTTATTAGGCATTACGGCATACATACCTTTATGGAAATAGTAATTCTCAGAGGAAGGTAAAGAGCATACTCTCTACTCTGCGTTTTTTAGCTTCTTTATCCATACTTGTCTCCTATAACTCTTTAGTGCGCAACTTATAGTTTCCACGATACCTCCAGATTATCCCACTTTTGGAAAAGTATGAAACTGATCTCGGGGTTTTTCTTTGTCCAAAGAGGAACAATAACGCTCACAACAATAATGATTCATATCTAATCAAAGCAACTAACTAATATAACAACGGATATTTCAAAATTCACAATAGAAATACATACGCAAAACTGAACCAAAGGCCCATGCGTTAGTTGTGCGTGCCGCCAGTAGGTGGCGTATTCCTTAGCAAAGATTGCGTATAGCTTGACCGCTGTCGGGGGTCGCGGCTTCGAGGGGAGGTCTGAGGGTCGTTTTTTAGTCGCTTTGTAGCCCTCTACGCTTGTTCCGGGTGGAATCTGAAACAGAAGAAGATCTTACTCTCATCCTGAGTCCAGCAGTTGGAGTCTTGGCCGCTTGTGGACAGCTGCCGCAACTGGTTTTCGTATATGTATAGTCCGCTTCCCGGATTAGCGGTTTGCTGTGCGACTCGGCACGCGCGAAGAACTTGACTCCGCGCCTCCTGATCACTTCTAGGGATTTTTATGTTGCATATCACAAATTTAGTAGCCTTATATGAAACCGTGAATGTGCCCCATTATAAAATTTATAATTGTCAAAGAATAATTAGGCTAGTTTCCAATACGTTTTTACTGCCCTTAAAATAGTTAAGAACTGTCCCCTCCAGAAGTCACTAAATACAAAATATCCCTAAATAATTTAGTTACCTTTTGAGAGCAGTGCCGTCTAGCAGTAACTTATTGAAACTATTACCCAATTATGCCCAATGCAAGAAACCTTCTTTGTTGTTAATAGACTTTTTCGCATTGTTTATGAAAAATTCATATGAAACTCAATTTTTTTCCATAGTTTATGTAATTTAAGAAATATGCTCTGGAGGGACATAGTTCTTGTGTAAATTTTCATTGAATTACGTAAAGTTGTGTAAAATATGTTGCGTGTTGAATGAACCGGTCGTAGCATGTCATTTTTGAAAAATATTATTCAACAACTTACGATAAAAAAAATTATCGGCATATTCAGGTATGTGTTCCATTGAACGTCGAGACTTGTAACATTTCATCATTTTGTTTTTAAAAACAATACTTTTTGTAGACAAAATGGAACACGGCATTAGCGGTGATACCTTAAAATAAATTGCTAGAAAAAATACTCCCCTGGCAAACACCTCGAACTCCGCACATAGTAGAAGCGACAGTACAGTAGCGTCCTCTACTGGCTTGCTAAAGATAAAACAAGGAGAAAGTTATAAATGATGCTTTTGGCATACTAAAATATAATATATAAATCTCTATCAAAATTTCTTTTAAAAATCTGTAGTTTTCAGTATTCAAAAACTACATTATCAGTTAAGTTATGTTTTAATGATGATTTAATTTGTGTTAAATTAAAAAAAACACTCATCAGATTTAGTAAATTTATAAAATAATTGCATTTATTATCAAGGTAATCAAAATATGCATATTAGTAACTAGTGGGGCACTTGAGGCAAACAGTCCCAGACACCCTCACCCGGCATCCTGAAAACAACGTCACTTTATCCTGAAAAACGTTTTTCAGGATAACTCGACGTTTTTTCAGGATAACGTGACGTTTTTCAGGATAACGTGATGTTTTTTTCAGGATGCCGGGTGAGGCTGTCTGGGACTGTCTGCCTCAAGTGCCCCACTAGCTACTCATATTATATGCATAATATTTTTTGAAATATTTGTATACCGGGTGACACAGGAGACATGTAACACCCCGTAGCATGTTTATTTAAAAAGATATTATTCTGAAATTTGGTACACTTATATAATGCGTGATTGTCCTTTTTTAAGTACAAAAAATTGTTATCCACCACTTCCGGTTTCACCGGAAGTGACATCTATTCTGTTATTTTAAGTGGCACCCTGTATGTTTGAGCTTGGTTTCATGTATCTTAATAGCCTGCAAATGTGTCTGTTTTATGTCAATAGTTTGACCTGCATTCCTTCGGCGCTCAAGTGGGGTTTAAACCCTAAAAACTGTAACGTATGCATGTATCGTGTGAAGGAATCAGTTTAGTCTAGTATTAAGTATTAACTAGAGTTGTAAACTACAACCATAAGGTGCAGGACGTTGTTCTGCACACAAGCAGACTAGTTTGTTCACTATCACAAAAAATTATATACAGTCCACTTAATTATACTATAGTAAGTCAATGCAAGTGTTTTAATTCAATCAATCAACAGCGATGCTACCGCAGCTCGCTTTTCGTTAATAACGCGGAGAAATCCCACAGTACATGGTCCTACGATCCGGATAATTTGGTTCTACGATCTGGATAATTTGGTTCTACGATACGAAGTACAAGGTCCTAGTCGATCTGGATGGAATAATCTGGTTCTAGTGGTGCCGTATGGAATAATTTGATTCTTGTCAAGTCGCATGGAATAAGTTTGGTTCACGTCGTGCCAGACGAATTGGATAAATTTAGTTCATAGTGTGTTTGATAGTGAATAAAATCAGTGATAGTGAACGTCGATAGTCTCATCATACGCAAGAGTTTTGGATTCAAAGAAGCTCTACACAAACGAAGCATTCAACACAAAGAAACACAAATCAGCAACAACGCAAATCAACGCAAAGAAACACAAATAAGAAGCTACACAAACGAAGCAATTAACGCAAAGAAACACAAATAAGACGCTACTTAAACGAAGCAATCAATACAAACAAACACGAAGAAGCAACTACTTAAACGAATAATCAACACAAAGGTACACAAAGAAGCAACACACACACACTCGAGAGGTATATCTACACATAAGCAAGCAATACTGTAAGTCACTCTTCCTTTTATATACGTCCTAGTCTTAAGTAATTATCTCTGTTTGTTATCTGACATAGTACGGTTTTTATCTAAGCAAAATGACTGAACTCAACGAAAGCGACTTACCCGCTTTGATTTTAAGACGAGGTCAATTTAAGGGACAAGTTACACGTTTTCAAAATTTTCTAAATGCCTTTAACGCAGAAAATGCTGATCTACTAGAAATTGAAACTCGTTTTACTAGACTTGATGGGATTTTAGATAAATTTGAGGAAATTCAAAACAGCATCGAAGTGCTCTCAGGTAGAGTCGTTCAAAACGATGAACGAGAAGCCTTTGAGGGTGCTTTTTACAAGGCTAGTGCCACAGTTACAGAGTTCTTACGGTCCAAGCAAAATAATGCGCAAAGCAACCAACTCGATGTAGTTACTCGCGAAATAAATACGCCTACGGGTACAACGGCAACCGTTAATACAAATGTAGACAATTTATTAGGTCAGGTAAAACTACCAAATGTTGACTTGCCAGAGTTTCAGGGATCATATGACGAGTGGACAAGCTTTCATGACAATTTCGCTACACTAATACATGAAAATCAAAAATTATCAAACGTGCAAAAATTCTATTATTTAAGGTCATGTCTGAAGGGAGAGGCAGCTCAGGTAATACACTCTATGAAAATGACAAATAACAATTATGACATTGCATGGGGTATGTTGAAAGAACGCTACGAAAACAAAAAACGTATAATATATACACATATGAACGCTATTTTCGATTTGACACCAGTAAAATACGAATCTTGTAGTCAATTGCGAAAATTATTAAACAATTTCAACAGAAATTTCCGTGCGTTGCAGGCTATAGGCCAACCCACGGATAAATGGGATACACCCATTATATGCACGATCATTTCAAAACTCGATTCTCAAACAAAAAGGGAATGGGAATATGTTATACGCAAAGATGATATAGATTCAATTACGACAACAAAATTAGTTGAATTCTTATTAGAACGGTGTCAGTTACTAGAAACTGTCGAATATAAAAACAAAAATATTCAAAACTCACGCGAACAAAAATCATACACTCATTTATCGGTGGGCAAAATTACATGCTCATTTTGTAGGGGAAATCATTTCAATAATCAGTGTCAGAAATTTATTAACATGTCGTCTTCTAATAAGCTAATAGAAGTCAAGAAAAATAAATTATGCACAAACTGTTTGAGACCCAACCATTTCGTGGCAAATTGTAAGGCTAGTTCTTGTAAACATTGCAATGTAAAACATCACTCTTTGCTACATATGGCTGAAAGTAATAAATCTCATGATGTTAGAAATGACCACCCTATTGAAAATAGCAACCCAGGCGGGTCCCAAGAGGACACAGCTTTGACGCATACCACCCTTCTTACAGAAACAAAACAGACTTCACAGGTGTTGTTAGCTACAGCATCAGTGAATATTCTAAATTCCAATGGAAAAAGGGTACGTTGTCGCGCACTTTAGACAGCGGCTCACAGTCCAATTTCATCACGGGGTCTCTAGTACAAAAATTAAAGCTAAAAACCACACAAGCAAATATACCTGTAGCAGGTGTAAATAATGTATCGAGTAATATTTCAAGAAAAACGGAAGGATTTATATTCTCATTGGATAATAAATACAAAACGAAAGAAAACTTTTTGGTAGTTAATAGAATTACAGACAAATTGCCTCAAATATCCTTTGATATATCAGAATTAAATCTTCCTAAAAATATTCAGTTAGCGGACGAGAACATTAATGAAGCTACTCCTATTGATTTACTTTTAGGCGCGAGTTTATTCTTCGATATATTGTGCGTAGGTCAAATCAAACTGGGAAAAAACAAGCCGGTTGCTCAAAAAACCAAACTCGGTTGGATTATTTCGGGCAATCTACAATCTATAAAAAATATTAATCGACCTATTGTTTGCAATTTATCTATATCAGATCAATATTTACACGAACGAGTTAAACAATTTTGGACACTTGAAAAAGTAGGTGACAAAAAATGCTATTCTCGAGAGGAGCAAAAGTGTGAGCAGCATTTCACAAAGACATTCAAACGCGATACGAGCTGGAGGTTTGAGGTTAACTTGCCTTTTCGGGAGAACATAAAATCTCTAGGCGAATCTCAAAATACTGCAATTAACAGGTTCTTATCGCTAGAAAAACAATTGCAACGCGATATTAGTCTAAAAACACAATATACAAATTTTATGGCGGAATATGAAGCACCCGAACACATGTCGGTTATTGACACTTCTAATGATACGACAAATTCTTTGGAATATTATTTACCGCACCACGATGTAATTAAGGAACATAGCAAGACCACGAAGCTTAGGGTAGTATTTGACACATCATGTAAAACCAATTCGAGTTTATCGTTGAATGATATTCTAAAGGTAGGTCCAACCATTCAAAACAATTTGTACTCCATTGCTATCAAAAACGATTTTTATATGGATGACTTAATTAGTGGTGCGGATAACATAAGGGCGGCTGTAAAACTAAAAACAGAAATTTCGAAAATTCTTAGTTCTGCAGGGTTGTCTTTGCGGAAATGGTGTTCTAATCGTACCGAATTACTCGATAACCAAAACTTAGGGAATCTACCAGAATATAACATTAGTAAGGATGAAAATATCAAGGCTTTAGGTTTAGTTTGGAATCCAAATTACGACACCTTTTCGTATTTGGTAAACTTATCAAAGGGAAACTTTATTACAAAACGTTTTATTCTATCTACCGTCGCTAAAATCTTTGATCCTTTAGGGTTAATTGGGTCTGTAATAGTACAGGCTAAGCTTTTATTACAAAAATTATGTCAAATACAAATTTCTAGGGATGAATCAATCCCATTTGACCTACACACCTCGTTCCAACTCTTTTATGATCCATTAGCAGACTTAAATTCTATTAAAATACCGAGACAGGTTACCATACCTGAATATACAAAAATTGAGTTGGCCGGTGATCTATCATCTAAGGTATTCTTAAATTGTCTAAAACGCTTCACATCTAGAAGAGGCTTATGCAGAGATATTTATAGCGACAACGGCACTAACTTTGTTGGTGCAAGTAATGAGCTAAAATCCATAGTTAAATCACTAGGAAATTCTATTCAGTCTAGTGAAATTCGTAACTTTTTACTAGAAAATTCTATAGCATGGCATTTTATACCTCCTTTTTCTCCACATCAAGGTGGATTGTGGGAATCTGCGGTGCTTTCAGCCAAATTTAACTTAATTCGCGTGGTGGGAAATGCTCATCTAACTTATGAGACGGGTTATACACAGTTCTATGTCAGATAGAAGCAGTACTCAATTCCCGACCTCTTATACCTATGACTCATGATCCCGAAGATCTTTCTGTTTTAACCCCTGCACACTACCTTGTGGGTGACTCTCTCATGGCCATACCTCAAGAAGACGTTTCGGAAATACAGTGAACCGCTTGAAGTTATACGCTCGTTTGCAGCGAATTGTGCAGCACTTTTGGAGGCGATGGTCTGCTGAATATCTAACGTTACTTCAGCAGCGCGGAAAATGGAAAAAATCATTTCCTGGACTTATGGTCGGTGATTTGGTATTAATCAAGGATGATGACTCAGCTCCTCTTCAATGGAAGTTAGGACGTATTACTACACTTCACCCAGGAAAGGACGGAATCACCCGCGTTGTCAGTGTTTTTGTGCGCGGTGGAGTGGTCAAACGTAGTGTAGTTAAGGTGTATAAACTACCCATAGACAGCAATGCTTAGAGAACTGAAATGCGATATTTACTATATACTATTGAACGATATTAGTTTAATTTAAATACCTAGTAACCTAAGATTCTATAATGTCACTATTTGCACTAATCAGTGTCATATAACTCATAGATTTCTTTTATGCTTTATTTGAAAGCTAAGAGCTTCCAAGGCGGGCGGGATGTTTGAGCTTGGTTTCATGTATCTTAATAGCCTGCAAATGTGTCTGTTTTATGTCAATAGTTTGACCTGCATTCCTTCGGCGCTCAAGTGGGGTTTAAACCCTAAAAACTGTAACGTATGCATGTATCGTGTGAAGGAATCAGTTTAGTCTAGTATTAAGTATTAACTAGAGTTGTAAACTACAACCATAAGGTGCAGGACGTTGTTCTGCACACAAGCAGACTAGTTTGTTCACTATCACAAAAAATTATATACAGTCCACTTAATTATACTATAGTAAGTCAATGCAAGTGTTTTAATTCAATCAATCAACAGCGATGCTACCGCAGCTCGCTTTTCGTTAATAACGCGGAGAAATCCCACAGTACACTGTATATTTTCTTTACCTATCTGATTCGTCTCTAGATTCTCTTTTCAACCATGTATCGGAACATGGCATTTGTTTTTAAAATGACAGTTAATATCAATTTTAGTTTGTTAAGTCTAGGTGGCCCTGATATGAACCTTGGCAGATATTGATGCGTAGTGTGCCGTGATATCGAAAGACCTCTGGCATGCAACTTTGTGCCTCATATTTTTTTGGGAATAACCAGTAGATGAACAGACTAATAAGATCTAACTTATTTAAAAAAAATATCTTTAAACAACCCACGTTATCTTAAAAACCAAGATAGGAACCCAATTTTTTTACTTCACCTAATTAAAAAATACTTATTTATCTTTTATTTTTGTCCAATACAATTGCTGTGCCTATCATATTTTGCTATCATATCTGCCAAGGTTCATATCAGGGCCACCTAGACTTAACAAACTAAAATTGATAGTAACTGTCATTTTAAAAACAAATGCCATGTTCCGATACATGGTTGAAAAGAGAATCTAGAGACGAATCAAATAGGTAAAAAAAATATACAGGGTGCCACTTAAAATAACAGAGTAGATGTCACTTCCGGTGAAACCGGAAGTGGTGGACACAAATATTTTGTACTTAAAAAAGGACAGTCACGCATTATATAAGTGTACTAAATTTCAAAATAATATCTTTTTAAATAAACATGCTACGGGGTGTTACATGTCTCCTGTGTCACCCGGTATATTCTTAAAGAATAGCATATTGTGCATAAAAAATCCATAGAATTGAAGGAATTTAAAATTACATACATTTTTGGCAGGCATTTTCATTATTTTAATTTTGAAATAGATCGATCTACCTAGATATGGTTCATATACATTTTTTGGTCGGGTAATCAAGGATCAGGGATTCAACAGGGATGTAAAAATGTGTTGATAATAAATTATTATCATCACATTTCATGCAGTGTTGTTTGGGGAACCTTTAGAAGGTTGCTACACTTCTGGTACTTCAATTCTCAATTTATTTTATTTTTATTAATAATATCTAGTTTCCCCTATATTTGATACATATACATTCTTAATCAAGGAGTTCCATTTCTCTATAGCAATCCAAACCACAGTATGACATGTTACCAAATTTCAGAACATATGTTTAAGTGTTACATGATACTCGTCATTATACACCTTGCCTACATGTGTATCGCGGGGGTGACAGGAGGCACGTGCCAGTCCATCAGCCGCCACATCTGATACCCTGGTACGACGCGTCGGTGCACTATCTGAAAATTCGGCACGGCTAAGCTTTCCGCCAGGCGCCGGCCGTGCAAATGGTTTCAGTTTCCGCGGCAAGTGCACAAATCGATAATTTACACATTGCATTAATATACAGGGTGTCCGACTCAACCCCTATTCCCTTTAAAATTTTGTGTGTCCCTCGGACGGTGGGAGAGGGAAGAAGAGGTCAATCTTCACTTATGCTCCAAAAGATGTCCCACCCGAATCAAAGATTGACCTGTTTCGGCAAATTTTTATATCTTGTTTTGTTCTCGAGATATTAAGGGTGGTTCGTTTTAAATATAACACCCTGTATATACCTGGTGGTCCAAATTTGACCTGTTTCCTCTACTTTTATTCTTTGTTATAAGGTTTATGACATCTTATAAATATTTATCACACTTATTTTATTTGAATTTCTATCTGGAATTTTTATTAACTAGGTAAATGGTTTTTCCGACACGTATATCCTCATTCCATTGGAAAATTTTCATGAGAATCAGAAGAGGGGACTGCATCCGAAAAGATTAGCTGATGATGAAAGGGTAACCATTTTTTTAATTGCTATTCACGTTGGTGTATCATCAATATTTTTACAATTAAAACTAATTTGACTAGCTTTTAGTACGTTGCTAATATTAATGAGGCTTACTGCAACAATATTTTGATCACATGCAACGTTTCTGGTACCTCTAACCAAAACTATGCCAGTACTTGTTTGTTTAAGGTACTGTGGACGGAAGAGCAGCATAGTAAAGTACGCCAAAAAAGGGATTTTACCACGATAGACCCTTCTGACATCCCTAAAGTTAGAGTCAAACGATACGAAACTGAAAAAAGGATTTATAAGAGACCCGTCATACCTCCAGTTATAGACAAAACTTTCAACGACGAATTATGGAGTCAACAGTGGTATCTAGTAAGTAATTTTATAAATGATAAGCCACTGTTATTAACTACGCCACAATCCTCGATTGTAGCGTGACACACGGACGAGATATGATTTACCAAAACTGGATCTGAACGTTCTGCCTGTATACAACGCTGGTATCTCTGGAAAAGGAGTCAGGATATCCATTTTGGACGATGGCATAGAATACACCCATGACGATTTAAAAGATAACTACGTAAGTATCTTTTTTATTGTTTAAAAGAATGCACTGTGGGTACGTGTAGTTTGAAAAGTTAAGCAGAGAATGCTTACCTCTGAGAATGCTTAACTCGGATTCTCTGCTTCACTCTTCAAACTACACGTACCCACATTGCATTCTTTTAAACAATAAAAAATGAAAGAAGAAAATTGATATTAGCAAGTCACAAAAACATTGACGAAACGAACGATATTTGTTCATGTATCTGGGTGAAGGTCCTCTTTTAATGTTTTTTATTGAAAAAAATAAATTTTTACAGAAAACAACTTTTCCAATATCATAGGTAATATTATATTGGTGAGACATCTAGACCATTACAGATAAGGGTTCATGAACACAAACATTTTGTTAAAACTTACCAAATTGATAAGTCTATTCATTCCTGAAAGAAAATTAAATTTTAGGACCCAGAAATAAGTTGGGACTGCAACGATGACGACAACGACCCTCTGCCCAGATATGAAGAGACCAAATCTAACAGCCATGGAACCAGGTGTGCTGGAGAAGTGGCCATGACAGCAAACAATGGAAAGTGTGGCGTTGGCATTGCCTTTAATGCTAAAATTGGAGGTACACTGCTAATTTTTTAATACAACTTCTTATCGAATTTACAAATTACACAAATTTAGGTGTTAAGATGCTGGATGGCCTAGTGACGGATCGGATAGAAGGAACGGCTTTAGGATATGCTCAACACCTGGTGGACATCTACAGCGCTTCTTGGGGGCCTAGTGACGATGGAAAAACTGTCGACGGTCCAGGAAGGTTGGCCAAAGAGGCATTAGAAAGGGGTGTTACCGAAGTAAGTCACAAACTAGCTGTTTCTTACCTTGAGGTATAAAAGATTTGTTAAATCGAAGGAAGATTTAGTAGAAAAATGTATCTCATATTATCACTGAATCTATTTGTTACAAAGGGCCGTGGTGGTAAAGGTTCCATCTACGTGTGGGCATCAGGCAATGGCGGTATCAAAAACGACAACTGTAACTGCGATGGATACCTTGCCAGTCCATACACCATCTCCATAGGTAGCGCCTCTCAAAGAGGAGAGTTTCCTTGGTATGGGGAGGCTTGCGCCTCCACGTTGGCCGTTACCTATTCTTCTGGGGCTTACAAGGATCAGATGATTGTAAGTTGTTACTTGCCAGTTATACAAAAAATCTCACTTAGGACGACCACCAACATCGGCTTATTTATATATAGATATTTATGAAATTGGGTATACTTAACAAGTAGTAGTAAATAAAACTGAAAGAAAATGTAGACTTTATAAATGTTATTTATAAAGTTCGAGTATAGAGAAGTTACGATAACTCTCTACAAAACGTCTTCCAAAAAAACTATAATATTTTTGCAGAACCAGAATCGATCAGAGCTCTATATCTGAAAACTTAGTTCAACAGTTGAGAACTGCTCTACTTCTAATTGGAAAAATCTAACTTCTATCTACTTGGAAAAACTGTAGCCCTTTTTTGTTATTTAAGGTTAAACAATAAAACCAAATTGTAATTTTCAGGCAACAACTGATTTGAACAATGGATGCACTATAAAACATACAGGGACTTCAGCTTCAGCACCACTAGCAGCGGGAATCATTGCTTTAGCTCTTGAGGCGAAGTAAGTGGAAATATCTAAGATATTCTGCAGAAAGTCGAGTTTTAGGGACCTACATAAGTTATGACGTAAAAGCTAAACGTTTGTAATAACTTATATATGCAGATGCATTATAAATCCAAAAATTGTAGCTAGAATACATAAATTAAAATTTTGTATGGGCGAAACTGCTTACTCTGATTTCCCAGATAGTTACTCAGCTTCTGATAGGTTCTAGAAGTTAATCCGGCTTTTTAAGCGATATCTATCACACTCGACATCTGCTGTATATCATGAGTGTAAATATAATGATAAAAAGTGAAAATACAAGAGTACAAATATATTTGAAGTGTACTATATCTTTTATGTATTACACTCTTTTATAAATCACCAGTATTTTCAAGGCCGATTTCTTCAAAATGGCATAATATATTATACTGAGTCAACAATTAGCAGCACAGCTTTTATTGAAAATAGTAAACACATTCAGTAAGTAAAGGCTCTTAAGACTTTTGGATAAATATTTAATTTATTATGTCTCCCTCTTATACAATAAATGTATTCAATATATAGTGCTTAACTTTCCCAGCCCCAATTTGACATGGAGAGACGTCCAACACCTGATAGTCTGGACCTCCGAACTGGCCCCTGTGGCAGACAATCCAGGCTGGCAACAGAACGCCGCTGGGCTTTGGTTCAACAACAGATTCGGATACGGGCTGATGAACTCTTTTGGTTTGGTGGGGGCAGCTGCCAATTGGACCACGGTGCCCAAGAGGAAGACGTGCGAAATACAAGCAGTCTTCAGGTTAGTAGTGTTTTTTAACAATGCCAACTAAGTAGGCATGGCGGCGGGTCAGCCTGGGAACCAAAATGCGGGGGCGGCGGCGTCCTTTGTCGGCAACATCAAAGGACGCCACCGCCCCCGCACGACGCAGCACACCGCACCCAGCATATAGGGAGCGCCGTCTAGACCAAAGACCTACAATTCAGAGGGGCCCCCCAACTGTCAAAATGGGGCCCCCAACTGTCAAAATGGCGCACCCAGCTACCTAGACCAAAGACCCATAGACCTACAAATCAGAGGGGCCAAAGACCCAAACTCGAAACAAGCTGGAATCCAGCATAAAATGGTCACTTCCGGTCTCCATTTCCGGTCTCTCGAATCACATGATGTGGGGTATCAAACGACTCGTCGCAACGTGTAGAACACTAATTTAGCCAAATTTACGTTCTAAGAGCGAAAACGGCCATTCGGGACACAATATTTGAATTTAAAGTACATAGGTGTGTTGCCCAGCTCGAAACAAGCTGGAATCCAGCATAAAATGGCCACTTCCGGTCTCCATTTCCGGTCTCCCGAATCACACGATGTGGGGTATCAAACGATTCGTCTCAACGTCTAGAACACTAATTTAGCCCTATTTTCTTTCTAAGAGCGAAGACAGCCGTTTGGGGCTCGATATTTGAATTTAAAGTATATAGGCAAGTTCTCCGACTCGAGACAAGCTAGAATCCGTCTACTTCCGGTCTCCATTTCCGGTCTCCCGAATCACACGATGTGGGGTATCAAACGATTCGTCTCAACGTCTAGAACACTAATTTAGCCAAATTTACGTTCTAAGAGCGAAGACAGCCGTTTGGGGCTCAATATTTGAATTTAAAGTATATAGGCAAGTTCTCCGACCGATCACCAACACAGTCGACACCAGCGTGATATCTCATTATTATTAAATGCGAACGAACTCATATAACTTAACCTAACTTTTCGTGGAACAAGCACGACCGACCGATCACGAACACAGACCACTGTAGACTGCATGTATGTAATATAATAAATATCTAATTATCTCCATACTGACGAGAGCAACGACAATTTAAAACCTAACCTAACTTTTTGTGTGGAACAAGCACGACTGATCACCAACACAGCTGACACTGGACTTACGACTTGTAACAAAATATTTAAAACTAGCACGACTGATCCACCAACAACAACAACGACGACGAACTCATACAACTTAACCTAACTTTTTTCGTGGGGACAAGCACGACCGATCACGAACACAGACCACGGTAGACTGCATGTATGTAATATAATAATAATACATCATGATTCTAAATATTAAAATCTAAATAATAATATAAGTTTGCAAGTTCCTTATCAGCATGTTACCGGAGGTTCCTTATCAGCTCGCTAACGGAAGTTGCTTATCTGCAGGAAATGAGGTAAGCGTATAGGTCTACATAAGCAAAATAGCACAGAATTTGAAATTTTATACAGTGGCGTTGCATAAAAGAGGGATATTTATTAACAAGTAGGCTCATAGGAGGGTTTGAATTTAATAATTAAAAGCATATATTGAAACCAGGAATCGAACTCGGGACCTATAGATTTTCAGTCTACCGCTCTCCCACTGAGCTATTTCAACTATAGTAAAGTAAATAAAACTAGATTTAAAATTTAATATTATATTTATTAATAGTCATTATCATCCTTTACAATATTGAATTTATTGATATATTCAGGAGGTAGAAACATTTTAATATCCAATAAATAGCTTTTCATACCGGCTGCTATCATCTCGCGACAAAACTTTTGAATGCTAAGATTTCCATCTTGAAATTTATCGCACAAGTCCAGACAATGTTGGTACTTTTGTACAGTTCTTCGACACTCTGCATATCTACTCTCGGCATCTTGGGTGGATTGCATATCATACACGCTATCATGACGTTCACTGAAAATTAGATCCCTCAGCTCATCACGTATCCTTTGGATGGCAGTTGGTAAGTCTTGGGCTTTGGTCCAGTGTTGAGCAGAATAAAATAACCACATATTTTAAGTTTTTCCACGTGTAACAACGAGGCTAATGGCTGTTTTTAGTAGCAGTAGAGACGAACAAACTGTTATATAGTACAACAAACCAGTTACTGATTGCTGAATACACTCTTTGGGAATAATGGCAGCTGCTGGCGTAGTAGTAGTAGTAGTAGTGGGAATATCAACACAGGCGCTCTTCATCTCGTACCAGTCAGTGTCACCCATAGTAGCATCTCGAAATCGGATTCTGAATTTATATTGGCGGGTAGAATTTGACATCGGGGCTATTAAAGTTGGTATATTATTAGCTGCATACGACGTCATCAGCATCCAATTAGAAGGCCAGCTTTCGTTTTTAGTGCCATCCTTATCAAAACAGACAAAGACCTCTTGTGAATTATACGGCTGATGAATGTATAGGATATTGTGCAAAATCGTTTGCAGAATTATATAGTGAGAAGTTAACATTGCCATCTTCATCAAACTACTGACACCACCACAGACAAATCTGGCAATTTATTCCACTCGTTTAGGTGTGATTCGTTTAAAATCCTGCTGTCGTATACCTTTATTAAATCTAGATAAATTTTGAAAGACGTTTCGCTCCCATTCAGCAACCATAGGAGCAATATCAATAAATTGGAAACTATTAAATTTGCAATCTTCCACAATAGCCTTTCGCAATAGACAAATCTGCTGCTCTAACCTCACTTTTAACATTATAAATTTTAGGAGTTACAACAGATGTAATACTGAATTAAATTATAGCTATTATGTTTTATATACTTTTAATTAGGAATGGGAACAAGGAGATGGGGATAATAGAATAACACAAATATTTGTTAAAAATTATTTTATTTAGGTAAACCAGCAAACAACCAGTTGTGGAGATCCGTACAGTTGGTTAAACTGCACATACTTCCAGGTGTACAATGATAAAAACAATATGAACTACTTTTACTAAATACAGGGGGCGGTCCAAAAGAATTACAGTATAGATTCTCCACGTTAACTATAGTCTTCGCTGTTAATGCTGTGGGCTCCAATTCCAGCAACCTTCGGCTCAGAAATTCCGCCTTTTGATGTCCTTTAACGTATATCATACAGATATTTTTATCATCTATCAGGTGGGTCTTCAATATTTCAGACAACATATCATATTCAACGAATCCCCCGGTATATTTCAGGCCATGATGAGATTGCTCCAAATATTTAACCTGTCTCTTGGAGGCCGCATCTAGGGCGTTGAACGGTTTCGGCGGCTTCAATAGGTAATGTGCCGTACGTTGACCGCAGATAAAAGATATTTCTTTCGGGTGAAAATCGGGCAGATTAAAACCCTGCATGTCTACGGCCAGACACTGCATCTTGCTGGAGATCTTGATTGGAACTGACTCGGAGCAAACTCAAGCTTTAAGATTATTCACAATATTATCGAGTGGGAGGTATTCCATAATGCAATCGTGTACAATTATGCAGTAAGCTCGGGTATTATCGGGAAAACCTTCGGCGGTCTCTATCTCCAGTCTTACGTCTACAGTAGCGGGTCGTTCATTTTCGTCTCGCCTCGAGCAATCAAAGACAAATAATGTACGTTCCTTAAACTGGTCATAATCCAATAGCGCATGCTTATCCAAGCAGTTCATATAACTAGGATAGAATTCTGTGTATTTATAATGCGCTTCATTGTAATCATTTTTAGCAAAATTTAGGCGCATTCTTTCTGTGGGGAAGCTTTCGGCATTCAATGTCAGTTTGATATTGGTTATATTTGTATGATCAAATTCCGTTGGATCCTTTTTGGTTGTGTCTAGTTTCTCCGTCTGGAAGCAGACAATAACATATCTCGGGCTTTCGACGTTAGATGTCGTTTTGACGGCCCAGGTATCTGTAGTAGCGCCCTCTGTTAGTGACTTTACTTGTACATCCCACAGCCTATATGGTATTATGATTGGATTATTTGCCGCAACACCTTGCAGCAGGCGTTCTTTTATGCCGCTCTCCGGGTATATTCTCTTGATTTTAAGTTCCACATTCTGAATATCTAATTTTGCTGTAGTAGTAACGTTAATGGCGTTATCACGTATCAAAAAGCAATTGTCATCATTATTGGCTCTTGTAAATGTAAACGTCTGCATACCACATATGACAGACCGATAATCGTTAAAGATGTTGAAAAGATGCTTCAATGGTATTAGAAAACTGAAGGTATTGTCGGCGTTTAATTTGGCGCCATTAGGATAATTCCATCCTGCTATGGCTAAATGTTTGGAATCTTCCGGTGAATAGCAGAGATAACCTCGAACAGTACTTAATATACCACATTCTTGGGCAATTTCCATCTCCTTAGATCCGCCGCCAATTACATATTTTACGGATGAGAACATGAAAGCTGGAGCGTTATTTACAAAGGAAACAACTCCATCACCGGTCTTTATTATTCTTCCTCGCACAAGCAGCTGACTGTCGTAGGTGGCATCAAAGAGCGTCGATTGATTGACGGCAATTTCAATTACGTCATTATTTCGGAAAGATCTAGTATACGGGTAGTACGTTCGCCACTCCACCTTCTCTATTGAATCATCGGATTGGGCCTTTCGGAAAATGTTAAACATTGACGCCGACATTGTATTCCCAGCGATTCCAAGAAACTAACACTCGATGCGGTTAAAAGAGGTTTTTTGTTATCGCTGTTTGTGGTAGTCGTAACAGCGTGTGTATTGCTACAAGTTTTCTGTAATACTGGCGGATGTGGTGCAGGTACATCAATTTTATCAGATGTATGATGTCGATCGAAAATTAATACCATGTTATTAAGTGAGCTTCTTTATCTCCAATCGAACTATTATTTCTTCGCTCTTGAAGTTGACAAGCTCAAAGTTCTGATCCAGCACAGTTATACAAATATTATTTATTTCTCGCCTGTTTGTTATCGGTAGGTAAATAAGATGTGTAGGTGTTTCGTCGATAGCGAACCCGGGGTCAACGGAAATTGCAAATTCGTAGATGGTGTGGGAGGGTCGATCGTTGTAGAATGCTCCGGAAGTGATACTGCAATCTAAGTGTATTGTTCTTACTTTTATAATGTTGACTGGTAAATCTGAGCTATGCACTTTATTTATCTCTAGCGGTCGTTTTCCAGAGAATCCCAATATCTTGCCGATACTATCTTTCGGCGCAAAGTCGACGGCGTATTTATTACTAAATATTTCACACTTGATGGTATTATTATTCGGCTTCAAAGAGAATATTTCATCTAGGAGATTGGGCTTCGTCTTAGACACATCCAAATGGTTCCTGATGTACGCTTCAATGTCCTGAATTTCATAGGCACCGGCGTCAAATTCCACAACCTTTTTCTTATTTTTATCGTTATTCTCGTAAAGGTACACCTTCTGACCGGCCTCTATGTTGGGCACGCTGTTGTAAGAGTGAAAACTGAGAAGCGCCAGGCCGTAATCGGACTTTGGATCTAAATGAAGTGGCGGCGTAAAATCAATAGATAAGGTAGACGTGCGACTTTTAAGCGTCAATATGATAGACATGACTGATACAATTCAAGCGCTATCGGCCTTTTTATATAGAAACTGTAAACACAGATGGCCGCAGTTAATCTGACTATAATCTTGGTATTGATCGTTATTATAGATAATTTTTGCAGGACTCAAGTATTGCACCAATTCCAGCGGCGGTTTTAAGCATCCGAAACTGTCGAAATATCTAACTACATTGCCATCTTTCTTATATGCTACCCAATGTGTACCTTTATTTTTATTTACGTCTAGATTTAGGATGGCGTTTTCTCTCCGCCAGGGACCTGCAGGCAGAGTGTCTCGCATGAAAACGCCTCGAAAATTGGCAATTTTTAATTGCTTAACAAACTTTCTTAGATCGGCATCGGATAAAGGCCTATTAGGTAGCTTTATTGGTAGTTTTTTGGCTGTTTCTTCAGGAATAAGCCGTAGCCGCCGTGTCGGCTTTTTCTCAAATATAAACCCGACCCTATTGATTCCATTGCTTGGTTATGTCGCTTATCTTCGTCGAGTTTCTTTTTGGCATTTTTCGTATCAATAACCGTTTTAGCTATTGCGCTTGCCCCACCTGCGAGCGAACCCAAAGCACTCAGACCGGCAAATAGAGGTATTAATGGTAAAAAACCGCCGGAATGATCAAAAGGTATTATTCTGGGAATACGGATTTTCTTTCTGCCGCCGGCCTTTTTAACAGCCAGTCGGGCCGCCTTCAAAGCTATTAATGCAGATTTTTTTAATGTAGTTTGTGGTGGTGATTTCTTGAGCACGTTAGCAACCTTCTTAACAACAGTTCTTCTAAAGGATTGTGGTGTCGCCCGCTGCTTTCGTTCTTGCAGTCCCATACCTAGATTACGTTTAGCTTTCATCGTAGTAGTTACCAGCCAGGCGGCCGCTTTTTCGCCTACTTTAGCGTCTTTCGATTTAACACGTTCCCAAGCTCGCTGTTCAAGTTCGTAGTCGGCCTTATGTCTATCTTCCAACGACTTGTTTTGCGAATAAAAAATGTCGTGTTTACGACAGAAGGAATCCAAAGGATTAATGCCCTTCTGACCTTGGGCTAAGCGCTCCTTAAGTTTGGTACCTATCAACAAAGATATATAGTTAGATGTGAAATATAGAGTTGAACATCATGATCTGTTTCAGAACGTTGCAAAACGTTGTAAAACGTCAAAAACGTGACCCTGCGTGACGTTTTTAACGTTTTTGACGTTTTAGCGTGACGTTGTAAAACGTCAAAAACGTGACCCTGCGCGACGTTTTTGACGTTTTACAACGTTTTTGACGTTTTAGCGTGACCCTGCGTGACGCTAAAACGTCAAAAACGTCGACCCTGCGTCACGTGTCAAAAACGTTAAAAACGTCACGCAAGGTCACGTTTTTGACGTTTTAGCGTGACGCAGGGTCGACGTTTAATCACATTATACAACGTTCTCATTAAATTGTAGAGGTGTGGTGATGATGATGATAACATACCAGGTCCACAAAATTGATAGCCGCCAGGAATGTGCAATTCAAAGGGCAGTTTATCGATTAGAGAATTTAGTACACCCTCACCGTAGCAGAGCGGCATGAAGAATGATTAGAGTAGTACTGAATGACGTATATTTATGCACTGGTTTGTTGTGATGGTGGTCAAAAGATGAAGATCTTTCAACAAGAACAGAAGCTGCCGATTGAAAATTTAGATTTAATTGAATATAGTAAAAACAACAACAACGTGGTGAAACATAGCAAACTATTACAAAACTCGTTTAGAGCTATAGTATGTGGGCCGAGCGGCTGTGGCAAGACCAACGTCATGTTATCACTCTTATACCATCATAATGGGATTAAATTTGAAAACGTTTACGTATACTCGAAATCGCTATATCAACCCAAATATCAGCTACTCGGTGAAATTTTAAACAAAGTGAAAGGCGTCGGCTATTTCCCATATAAGGACAGCGATGACATTATCAGTACAATGGACGCCAAACCAAACTCTATATTCATATTTGATGATGTTGCGTGCGATAAACAGAACAAGATACGGGAATATTATTCCATGTGCAGACATAAAAACATCGATGCTACCTATCTCTGTCAAACTTATTCGAAAATTCCTAAACAGTTGATTAGAGACAATTGCAATATCATTGTTCTCTTCCGTCAAGACGACCTTAATCTCAAACACATCTATGACGAACATGTATCGCCCGATGTTTCCCTGGATCAGTTCAAACAAATGTGCAGCGAATGCTGGGCCGATAATTTTGGTACTCTGGTTATTGTAAAGGATTTCGATCTACATAATGGCCGCTATAGGAAAGGATTCGATAAGTATATAATGATATAGATCTGCTAACATGTATCAGTAATCGGCATGGGCTCGTCACTTGATGATATTATAAATGCTACCAAGCGCAAGAAAAAAATAAACGAGTTGGCAAAGGTAATCAGGAAAAAGTATCTGGCTTTGAAGTTGGGCAAATCAGAGGAGGATGCGGTCATACAAAAACTGTTTAACCCCATCACAGCACCATTGAAACAAATAGCCGCTACCACGCGTAATTTGAACGAAAAATTAAATACCGATAATCGCATCAAGATGGAGGTTAAGAAGGAAGAAGAAGAAGAAGATATACAGCCTCCTGCTATAACCTTACCCAGGTTCCTACCAACAGAACATGTAGCATCAACGTCCGCAACAGAAGGCGATGAATTTGAGAAATCAATAGGAGAAGAAGAGGGGTCGCAACAACAACATAGTATAGTCGATACAACTAGTGACGTAATGGAGGAATATTTGGATCAATATCCTGAAATGGCGCAAAAGTATGTCGCTGAACATTGGACTGAGAGCGATGTAATAGACAAGATTTATGGCCCGGTATATGATGCCACAACATCAAAGTGGTTATTGGGACGTGAAATAATAGATTTCGATCGACGTACTGGAAACATAATAATAGACGGACAGCAATTCAAAGGCACCCCGGGCCTATATCAACTACTTTTCTATCAGGACCCATCTTTTAACAAGGATGATACACTATCATATAGAGAGATTCTGAAGCTATGCGGCGTCCATCAAGACACTCTAGGGCGATTAAAAGGCTCCAAGATGTTTAAATATCATAAAATTATCAAGCCGCTATTTCCCACCAAGGCAAGGACAAAATCAACAGCTGGATCGGGTCTCTCATACGAGAACAATATGATTTATAATAAAAAGCCCATAGAATACATTTATTGGGATAACCCTAATGAGCTTGTGGACCGCTTGAGACTTTTGGTAGCGTCCAAAAATGCCGGCAATACCACCTCCCACGACAATGAAATAATTGCCATTATTAATGAATTGCGAGAGGCTAATTTAATTTATTAAGTGCTATATAGATCGATGCAAAATGATGGCCTTAACACTTGCGCGATGGGCATCGATAAGTTTGGAAGATCTCCAGTACAACACTCTGGCGGAGGTGCCGGTTTCCTGTTGCAGCAACAACAGCAGAATCAACGACATGGTTTTACCTTTACAAGCGATGGAAATATCGATGTGGATTATTTGAAACTGCGCAACGTTAAACCGCCTACTAGCGACAATGATGCTGCAAATAAAAAATATGTGGACCGCAGCATATCCCGCCTTTCAGATCAATTAAATTCCACTCGAGATAGTCTTCAAGGCTTGATTCAAGCTAATACGAACGATATGGATAATAGGATTAAGCAGGCTGTAGCCGTGAGAAATAAAGCTATTAGCGAGTTAGCGCTGGCGGCCGATATGTTAAATAAAAAAGTTGCTGCTATTCCAGTTGCGGTCGACACATCCATACATCATGTGGCGCAAACGCTGAAAGACTTGCAAAATACCGCGGGAAAAATTCAGCGCGAATTTGATCAGTTCAAGGTTGATGTTGAAAAGCAAATGAAGCAAGTATATGATGATATGTCTAAAATTACAACGCCAGTCAGTAGCAGTAACGCATCAAACAACCCAGGACACCCATAAAACTGAAATAATGTCGTCGCTGAAACATTCAAAGGAAAAAATTCAATTGGTCAAGGAACTGCATAAGCCCGCAAGAAAGAACTTTGGGCGCAGGCGTACCATCATAAAAGGCTTGGACGAATCCTGGCAATCAGATCTGGCTGATATGCGACAGTATGCGCGCTACAACCGCAATTTCACCATGATTTTGGTGGTTATCGATTGTTTCTCGAAATTTGTCTGGACTCGCCCCCTGAAAACGAAGACAGGCAAAGAGATAGCTGCCGCTTTTAAGGATATCCTCCTACAAGACACCAATAGAGTCTGCAAAAATCTGCAAACGGATAAGGGGACGGAATACTACAATGCGATATTCCAAAGCTTGATGCGTAGATTCCATATAAACCATTACAGCACTTATAGCAGCAAAAAGGCGGCTATTGCTGAGCGCGCAATACGCACCATTAAATCTAAACTGTACAAATACTTTAGCTTAAATGGCACCTACAAATGGACAGATGTTTTACCCGAAATCACGAAAAATTACAACGAAACAAAACATAGTACTACAAAGTATAAACCTGCCGAAGTAAATAAATCCAATGAAAAAGCTATACTAAAATCCGCCTATAGTCACATCAAGATTAGCGGAGCGCGAAAATTCAAAGTTGGCGATGTTGTGCGCATAAGTAAAAATAAGCATGTATTCGATAAAGGCTACACGCCCAATTGGACAACCGAACTCTTTAAAATCGTCTCAGTTAACATAACAACACCTACAACCTATCTTTTGGAAGATGTACAGGGACGGCCTATCAAAGGTGCCTTTTACACCGAGGAACTATAGAAAACCGCCAGCCCAGACATCTATCTGGTGGAGAAGGTACTTAAAAGAAAAGGAAACAAAGCATACGTGCAATGGCTGGGCTTTGACAAAAGTCACAACAGTTGGATTGATAATTCCAACATACTTTGATAGAGGGGTGAGCGGGCGGGCGGGCTGGCGGGCGGGCGGGCGAGCAGGCGGGCGGGCGGTCGGGCGGGTGGAAGAGCCACCTACCTTGAGTAAAAATACAACAGCTGTCAGTATACCTATAGACATCGTCATGAGTGAAAGTATTAAAACATACGACTGTGATCCTAGTTGTGAAGATATGGCTGTGGATTATTACGCTGAAATTGATAGAGTGCTTGCTATGTACGAGGAACGAGCTCACAACGAAACCACATACCTTCTACCGACAGTTTTTCAAATGGCTAGCAGCTTTTTGCAAATTCACTGCGGTCTAAGTCCAGCAAGATGCTTTTCTCCTGCGATAATTCTACAAGCTAATGCTACAAGGAAAATATCGTTTGATACATTTGAATGGACTTCCCTCGTCAAGTTATTGCGCGACGTTCAAACGGATTTTTTTAATGCTAAACCCACGGACGATGATGGCAACAGCTTCCCCGACGACTACGAACCAATATTCAATAAATGTGGAGATTACATCGTGGTATCACAGCATATCATCGAACATGTGAAGATGTTAGTAATCAACAAACACAACATATCTGTGGACATCTATGAAGACGATTTGCGTGAACTTTTGCACCTGGATGCTAATCTAATTTCGCATCGAATAAACATGTTGGATTCTTTAAATTTCAGTGTATATTATGATAATATTTTGAAATTGATTAGTTCATGGTTAAAGCCTGATAAATTAACGTTTAATTTAGATGAACTATTTACGGCATTTTTCGATATATCCCCAGATAGTTTGTTGTGTAATGCTTTGCGCGAATATCTATATTATTATAAGGAGAATGTACTATCTGATTTAAATAATAAATAAAACGCTTTTATAAGTACGCTTCTTCTTTTTTATTTTTATCAGTCTTGTAGCAATGTCTCAGCCAGCTAGTTGTGCGGGCTGTAAAAGCCAAATTATGATGTCACGACATCGTGATGGAATAAAATCTTTTACTGATTTTACTAAAGAGGAACTGCAACATGTTCCACTAGACTATATTCTTAAATATATCCAGCCAATTGAATTATTGGATGTTTGGTCAAAATTACCTAAAAGTTATCAAAGGAACTTTAATTTGCAAACTAGACTGCCCTGCTTCGTCCATTACAATCGACCCGACTGGACGACTCATTGGGACGGACCTGTATCTGCCCAGCAAGATTGTAGTTTTTGTATACGTGCTTTAGTACCTACAATAAAATTGTAAAACTATTTTCAATGTAATAAATAGATAAAATTAATATGTCTTTCAATAAATCCATAATAAAACGTTGTTATTGTAGCTGAGAGGCGATATTTATCTAACCGCACGCGTAATATAATAATAAATATTTGTGTGTGCGGTTAGATAACTATTATATCGCATCTCAGATAGATTCACACTTCCTGTAAATATTTTGTTACATTTGCGGTGACCAAGGTTAGACTAAGAGATACACTCAAATATTTACAGGAAGTGTGAATAGATACCTAAACCGCCATATCCCTATATTCAGTGATAAAATTAATTTGAGGTAATAACAAAGTTTGTTTTTTTCGTATTGAGGTTAAAGTGGGGAGATGAAATAACGTATAAAGATGTGCAGAGACCATAATAATAATCAGTGTATTAGCTGTACATCGGTAGAGCAACACCTTCAATTCCTACGTGAAACATAAGCTTTACTATAGTACATTATTATCATAGTACAGCAGCTGTATCCACATCTAATAGCTACTGTTGTACTATTGTGTCCTGATATATAGTTGAACGTAAGTATTACATTTTTAGCTATACATCTATTATCTTTGTTTTTTATTAATTATAACATTTTTAAATAACATTATGTGTATTTTTTGTTGTAGAATGGATCTTAGCGCAATTAACTGTGCTGCAAATTTCCAGACAAAGCCGACGCTAAAGCTACAGGACCTGCCCATCGATGTACCTATGCCAATTTTGCATATTAGTATCGTAAACACACGATTTGGCCGTTCCCCCTTGGTGGAGCTTGATGCATCGACGGTATTTCTACCGCGCCGATCATTGGAAACTATTGAAGGTAATTTGAACAACTTTGTGCCCGGAAAATATACCTTAACATTCAAAGGACTCAAAAATTGTGGCAAGCCAAATCCGGCAGTCGTATTTGAAATACAATAAGAAGAAATCAAGACGATATATATATATATATATATATAGATGTTATATTAATAAATATAATATTAAATTTTTAAATCTAGTTTTATTTACTTTACTATAGTTGAAATAGCTCAGTGGGAGAGCGGTAGACTGAAAATCTATAGGTCCCGGGTTCGATTCCTGGTTTCAATATATGCTTTTAATTTTTAAATTCAAACCCCTCCTATGAGCCTACTTGTTAATAAATATCCCTCTTTTATGCAACGCCACTGTATAAAATTTCAAATTCTGTGCTATTTTGCTTATGTAGACCTATACGCTTACCTCATTTCCTGCAGATAAGCAACTTCCGTTAGCGAGCTGATAAGGAACCTCCGGTAACATGCTGATAAGGAACTTGCAAACTTATATTATTATTTAGATTTTAATATTTAGAATCATGATGTATTATTATTATATTACATACATGCAGTCTACCGTGGTCTGTGTTCGTGCTCGGTCGTGCTTGTCCCCACGAAAAAAGTTAGGTTAAGTTGTATGAGTTCGTCGTCGTTGTTGTTGTTGGTGGATCAGTCGTGCTAGTTTTAAATATTTTGTTACAAGTCGTAAGTCCAGTGTCAGCTGTGTTGGTGATCAGTCGTGCTTGTTCCACACAAAAAGTTAGGTTAGGTTTTAAATTGTCGTTGCTCTCGTCAGTATGGAGATAATTAGATATTTATTATATTACATACATGCAGTCTACAGTGGTCTGTGTTCGTGATCGGTCGGTCGTGCTTGTTCCACGAAAAGTTAGGTTAAGTTATATGAGTTCGTTCGCATTTAATAATAATGAGATATCACGCTGGTGTCGACTGTGTTGGTGATCGGTCGGAGAACTTGCCTATATACTTTAAATTCAAATATTGAGCCCCAAACGGCTGTCTTCGCTCTTAGAACGTAAATTTGGCTAAATTAGTGTTCTAGACGTTGAGACGAATCGTTTGATACCCCACATCGTGTGATTCGGGAGACCGGAAATGGAGACCGGAAGTAGACGGATTCTAGCTTGTCTCGAGTCGGAGAACTTGCCTATATACTTTAAATTCAAATATCGAGCCCCAAACGGCTGTCTTCGCTCTTAGAAAGAAAATAGGGCTAAATTAGTGTTCTAGACGTTGAGACGAATCGTTTGATACCCCACATCGTGTGATTCGGGAGACCGGAAATGGAGACCGGAAGTGGCCATTTTATGCTGGATTCCAGCTTGTTTCGAGCTGGGCAACACACCTATGTACTTTAAATTCAAATATTGTGTCCCGAATGGCCGTTTTCGCTCTTAGAACGTAAATTTGGCTAAATTAGTGTTCTACACGTTGCGACGAGTCGTTTGATACCCCACATCATGTGATTCGAGAGACCGGAAATGGAGACCGGAAGTGACCATTTTATGCTGGATTCCAGCTTGTTTCGAGTTTGGGTCTTTGGCCCCTCTGATTTGTAGGTCTATGGGTCTTTGGTCTAGGTAGCTGGGTGCGCCATTTTGACAGTTGGGGGCCCCATTTTGACAGTTGGGGGGCCCCTCTGAATTGTAGGTCTTTGGTCTAGACGGCGCTCCCTATATGCTGGGTGCGGTGTGCTGCGTCGTGCGGGGGCGGTGGCGTCCTTTGATGTTGCCGACAAAGGACGCCGCCGCCCCCGCATTTTGGTTCCCAGGCTGACCCGCCGCCATGCCTACTCAACTACAAAAACATCTAATTTTTACATAATCTACGAGCCTCCTGAAGTTTATCTAAAGAAGGCTTAGAAACCGAGATAATCAAAAGTTTTGCTGTATCATCAACCAGAAGCAATCTTTCACATTTAAATACTCACGATTTACCAATATCTTTAAGGTCGAAGCTTGCCAACGTTTCGTTTGACGATCCAGCAAAAATACTTATACCATCAAGTGGTTGTAAGGGCACCCAAAGCGAAATTAGGTACCTGGAACACGTGGAGCTCAGAACCAATATCAACTACACAGTAAGAGGAGTCCTGCAAGTTCACCTAACATCCCCATCAGGTAATTTTTCAGTCAAACCATTTCACATAGATATAAAAGACCACTCTAAAGAATATTGAATGTCCAGTGGACATCCACACAATGTCCGAAACATCCTGGAAATGTTCAGTATATCCGAAATGACGTTATATGAATATGCTAAACGGATCTAAATTTATTATTGCATCCATTGTGGATGTCATGTAAATATTTTAAGAAAAGTTGTGACGTCTGTAAATATATTCAATATACTCGTTCAGTGAATGTCCATGGGACTATATCGTGCCTATAGGGATCCTATTGCACTAAATTCATCTTTCTCTAACCAAGTTGGAAAGTGGTATTACTGATTTGGTTACAAGAGATCAACTAGTATTTTTTTTGATTCGCAGCAAGTTGATTGATTTGTCTTGTTTCAAACTAAAAACGTATTCAGTTAAATATGATCCTAAGACTCAAAATTTTATTATGTCAGTATATTTTTCTTAGGGACGGAGGTTCAGTTGTTGGCTCCCAGAAAACTGGACGAAAGCGACCAGGGATTTGTCAACTGGACTTTCATGTCTGTGATGACTTGGGGAGAAATAGCAGCAGGCACTTGGACCATGACCGTGTCAGATACAGTAAGTATTCGGCGCCAGATTTAATTGTAAAAAGTTTTATTTATTTCTTAACTACAGTGTGCAATGGTAAAAATACGGTCAGATTCATGTAAAAGTAGTGTTCCTTATCACATTTTTACTATCAGTCACCTCCCTATACAGCAGGTGTTTCATTTCATGACATATCCAGACCAACAGTGAGCTACTGTTAGTAATTTATTATTGGTCTGTCTCTGCTTATAAAATGAAGAATATTTTCAAATAGGAATTCAGTTTTTTCCTTCTATCATTAGTGTATATTCTGGAGTAACTTAATGAAAATATGGAAATATCTTCAAGAAAGAGTTTAGTAAACTTATTGATCTAATGTGCAAACGATAAGATCTGAGCCGACGTGACATTTTTACTACCTATTGTAAGATATTATTAACAAGCTTCTATTTTTTAAGCAACTCACACCTATAGGCTGGACGAATAATCTTTTTCTGTCGCATCCTCACTACCAGTCCAATTGCCAGCTTTTGAAACTTGTATTCCAACGCTATTACTTTATTTATAATTCCATTTTCAATGTTAATCTTTATAGCTACAGTTTTATTGTTTCTTATTTGTTAGGTAGGCCCAAGTGACAACTTTGGTACCGTTGGCGATACTGTTCTGGTCCTCCACGGTACAAAACAGCTACCTCATCACATGAGGAACGGCCGCAGGAATTACAACCATAATTACAACAGAATACACAACAGGGTTGGTACTTCTCATTCCCAAAGTATTCCAACATCGTATTATGACGACGATGGATTCCTGGATCATTTTGGCTTTTTGAATAGTGAATATTCAAATGATGTGTTGCAAGATTTACCAAAGAGCATTTATTTATATTAGGAATTGGAGAATGTGGATTATATTTATTGAGATTATTTATTAAATATGGAAGAATAAAAGTAAAGAGAGTTATTATTTATTCTTAAATAAAATGAACCACCTATGGTAGGTGTTGCGACGTGTTAGAGTTAGAATAAAATTTATGAAGATACTAGATGTCTGAAGAATTATATTAAAAAAGACATATACTACCTCAAAGTTCATATTTAAGACTCAAGTTATAATTATATATTGATAATCCCACTTAACACTAACACACTAATACTAGTAGTTGTGTTTTTTATGAGAATCATGCTTCTATTCTTACAGGGTTAAAATAGACGAGACAAAAAATTACAATAAAAAATAATTTTAATTTAAAATATAAACAACACTTATAACAACTATTACATAACAATATAAAATATTAATAAAACATGTCAAGTGGAACGAGGTTTAATATGACACACTAACACGCAGAAAAATCTGAAAAAGTGGCACAAAAAATGTTGCAGAAAAAAGAATTTTTTCATTTTTTCAACTTAACCTTACTTTATCTACATTAATTTCGTTAACAGTTATAATAATAATTTAAATACACATATATAGGTTTATCCAAAAATACACAATTCCTTTTTTCAAATCACTCTATGAGTTGGATCAAAAGGCATTTTGGGTAAGGTACGGAAAGGTTTTGAGCAGTTAACATCTAAATTGTAATTTTTAAAAAGGAGAATTAGTAAGTAACGCTAAAGTCTAAAGGGTTTACTTTTACCTTAATAATTTTTTAATATATGTCCCGGTACAAAGTTTTTGCCCAGGAAATTTGCCTGAACACAAAAAATTGTATAAAATAATGTTTTAAGAACTAAAGAAGACTCTTTTTGAAAGATATTTCTAATTCCTAATAAATTTACCTACGAAAACAATAAATAAAATAACTATTCATGTTACAAAATGTAAACTAGCAACTGATCAACTTATTTGAAGTTTAAGAATAAATTTGTTTGCCAAAAAATGGAAAAATAACCTCCTACCTGTTTGAACTAGAACTAGGAACACTCGCTGATATCATCGCCTCTAACAATATGGTAAAAGTCTCCAGACGTAGTGTATAAGACGAGCTAATGATGATTTTTAAGCCGCGCTCCTCAATGAAGGCAGTGACGTCACATGCTCTACCCTAGCCCAAGAATCATTTGTTACCTCGCATTAGTATCTCGGTAGCAAATTTTTTGGGTTGATGTCATAATCAGCGTGGTTCTACTTGTTTCTACACTTTTACTTATATTTTTACACGAGGAAAAACATGCCTATAAATTTTTTGTGTTCTTGCAATTTTTCAGGTATTGAAATCAGAGAAAAAAGTGTAATGTTGCCTCAAAACGTCTTATGCTAATCATAAATAGTACCAAAATTACTTGACAACAAATAAAAATTTAAAAAAATCCTTTTAGGCCAGAAGTGGCCACTGCAAAACTGAAACCTCAGTACATTATATATTATAGAGATCTAAGTTATCGACGATTGACCCCTTCGCAAGATACGCAACCTATCCTAAAACAGACCTCATAGCAAGTAAAGCAAAATGCCACTAATAAATTTGGTGTTTATATTAAAATGATACATTTTATCAGAGACTTATACATCTACATGAAGTCTCTTGTAATTTATTCGCACTTTTGACTGTAGATGGCGCCACGACAAGCTTCAGGATGCCAATCTAGGGACTTCACTGCAGGATTTCGTTAAATAACAATGATGAGTTTCATATAATAACAAAATTTTATATGTTTAGCAATTCCTCAAATTTGGTTGGTATTATTATTTCTTTATTTATCTAGTTTTCAGATATTACTTTTATTAATGTTAAATATAGACAATACATAAGGACTCTATTTTCCAAGCAACTTACACAAAATAATAACGAGCCATTTCCTCTGTCAAACCGTTGAGTGACGAAGTTTTTACTTCGTCACAACGGTCAAACTCTGTGGTTAAATCGTCTCCTTAGGCAGAGGAGTCCAGATACTATTATTATTTACTATATAGGTTAAGTTGCGTTTCCTGTTAAAATTTTCGGTGTAGATGGGCAGGATTCCACACAGTGTGGATTATTATTCAGGATGTGTCTATGAGTCGTAGCCAAAATAAGAAAAATGCTTCCTCATGGAGCTACGCGTCTCCAAAGATGGAAACTTAAATCAAAGAAGCTTTATCATAAATTCGACAACACATAAAAAAATAAATTTTGGTACAACACGATGGATCATGATGGTCCATTTAACGGAACTCTGGCTGATTTCAACTTGACAGCGGAAGAATATCTTCATAATTACCCTGGACGAGGAGCACCAATACCAGTAGAGTGACCAGAAGAAGTCTTGAGTGCAACCCGCTTGATTTTTATTTGTAGGGGCACATTAAAGGCCTTGTTTTTAGGTATCCAATTGAAACAGTATAAGTATTGCACCCCAGAGATTCACAGACATTTCCCCAAATAAACTTTCTTCTTATTTTGGGACACTTAAATTAAATTATCATTTTGGCTACACCTCATAGTCACACCCTGTATAGTATTCTCGTCGAAGTGTGTACCACCGCTTGCAGATATGTATTGTTTTCACATGTATTTTAATCATAAGACTCGGTTTCTAACTTATGCTACAATGCCGGCATCTCTGTTTGTGTCCTTTCCGCCTGGCCTCGTTCTCTTGGTCTATCTTCTTCCTGAGGGCATCTGCAAAAGTCAATAATGATAATAAACACATACGTCAGCTGTGTAAACAACTAGTAGGTAACTTTATGGTTGAAGATTTATTTATGAAACAAAGAAACAAGTCACTGTTGAGGACTTGAGATATTTGGATTGTTTACTGAAAGGAAAACGGACAACCTGTCGAGTGCCGGAAATACTTTTTACACCTCAGTTTTACGCGGTTTTACATCTACTTTTTGTACTGAAACCCGTTGTGAAAACTATTACTTCTGACTGTAGAAAACGTAATCCAAAATGAGGTCGTGGAAAAAATACTTGGTGCTTCCTTACCTGCTAGTGGCCGCCTTCCTATGGCTACTAGGCTTTCGTAGAGCTCTTTAACAGGATTAACATCAGGTGCTAGGCCGTGCGCCCATATGAGCATCATCCTAAAACCATGTTCTTTGTAACTAGAGGGACCTGAAACATAAAGGCCTTGATATTGGTGGTCAGAAACACATCGTAGTGTCCTCTTTGGGTCTTTGCTACTACCTAATTATTGTTAAATTGACAGAATGGGGTGTTTTCCTATTTTTTTTTACATCGGCAATGGAAAGTAGTTGGAAAAAGAAGATATACGTATTTCTGGAATTTTAATATTGGGTTCATTTAAGTCCATAAATTATTTTTTTATTGTGCGCGATATCTAGGTGACGTCACTAAGCGAAAATTCAAAATTTGCGCCATTTTTTTGTGATTTCTAGGATATTTTCATTTATGTGGTTGGTGTTACTGCGTGACAACTTTACTTTTGTTTATGTTTGAATTGTTTGGTTAGGGTAAACATCATGGTAAACATGAGACATTGTTTTTTGTTTATATTTTTACCTGTGAATTGTTGTCTCTTCCTGTGACTGATTACAAGTGTATTTATTAGTAATAGAAAAACATCGTAATTTGTAAAGGTAATTTTTGAATATATTTAATCGACTTTGCTGTAATACTGTTAAGTTAAATACTAACCTTACATGTTTCATCCCTTTTATTTCTGAAGGTATCTATAGGATCTTTATCATAAAAGGATCTATAACCGGTAAATTGTCGGACTCAGCCTCTACAAGACCTTGCTCCATGTTTAATAAAAGTTTACTTCACAAGAAAACAACAATACAACACGTCAAGTTGTCAAGCCAAACACAAACAGGAAATTTCAAATGTCAATTGTCGAAATGTCGACTGTTGTTTGTCGACGTTACAAACTGAATCTAGCCACATATTATCAGTGTGACCTCTTTATAGTCACATATTCCCTAGTTTTCGCTTAGTGACGTCACGAATATAGAATAAAATTTCAAAATTGAATTAAAAATTTTCTACCAATTCAATCTTAATAATTTTTATCCTAATAAATATAAAAAAAAATATATTTTATAAAAATACAGGTTTCCACTTTCATTTCGATTGAAGGAAAATACCCCATTAGAGGGCAAAGACTAAAAAAAGCAAAGACCCAAAGAGGGCACTACGGTATGTTTCTCACCACTACTAACATTCACAATACCCATTAGGCAATCACGTCGCAGCATCGTTCATCGAATCCACTACCTATGGCACTCTGATGAGCGCAAAATAAGCGCGAAACCGGTCAGTGTCTGGTAGTTGGTCTCGATGAAGGATGTGGCGACTGCTAAGGAGATGCTGATGTAATGCAATGCCAGTCGAAGCACATTGCCCGTGGAGTAGTTGTTTTCGGCTACTCATTCAAATAAATAAAGGTTTTGAGTGTTATAGAGCACGCGTGGAATTACACCTGGGATTTTCTTCTGCGGAATGAGACTATTAGAAGGAACTATTTTTGAGCAGAAAGCAGTGAAAGGGAATCACATTCTTTTAAAAATAACGCTTTTGGATTAACAGCTAACTTAAATTAGTAAGGAATTGTTTTAGATTTTAGAAGAAAACTTTTTCAGACAGACACAGACAAAGAAATCAAAATATTAAAAATTAAATCCGCGCGTTCTTGATGAGAGCTGATTTGGTTCCTTTTGACAGAAAATGTGAACACTTAATTTTACTTCGTGCAGAAAACTGGACACTGAAAAACAGAAATTAGCACCTATCAAGTGGTAGAAGATCTTGTCAGAGGTATAAAGTTATCAATCAAGTTTTACTTCACATGAACATGTTCTAATATTCCTGATATCTATTAATATAATGCTCTTGAATGTAGGACATCTATTTTATTCAAATAACTTGTAAATAATCAGCCCATACTTGTTGTTAACCCACATTCTCTATTTGTAATTAGGTTTCTGAATCTGCATACCAAAAATTTGGGTATTGTTTCGTTTCATAGTACAAGTACTCCAACATCATTATTTTTATGAATAATACTCACAACTATTCCAAATCTTATATCCAAATAAAAACATTTTAAGGGTCCCCCAAACCAACGCGGATAATTGCAGCACCTGCGGAAGTTCGCACCGCTTGCGATTCGCATCATATTGTTTCCATTGCGTTAAATATGTAAGTTCAGACCAACACGATTTTTTTCGTTTAGCCTACGAATTGTCGCGTTTATTTCGTACGGAGTTTTTGTTCGTAATTGGCTGCGTTCTTTCTCGGATCCGTAGTAGTTTCGCAGTGTCTTAACTAAGATCTAAAATCATTGAATTAGTACGAAAGTATCCTATATTAGACGACCTTTCTCATGACGATTACAAAAATATTCGAAAAAAGTAACAAAAATATAACATAGATTCTCGTCTTTTCGTAATTGCGGCATTAATGTATGATATTCCCTATATTGTCGTCTTTTTTTATTAATATCTTGAACCCATTTTCTTTTCTTCTTAAGATTAGATACATAATATGATCAACACATTTATTTTTAAAGAATAATAATAATTTGTCTTCTTCCAATGCAAGCAACACAAATGCTTCTTCTTCATCCGATGATGTATACATATTTTTGTATGATAGGTAAGTATGTAAGTACAAGTACAAATTGTTTATTTTTCGTTTTCAGCAATAACAATCAACCTTTTGGATATTGAAAATATGACGCATATGATGCGATTACATTCACTTTGGTGTGAGGTTCTTTACGGATTTCGCCACGAATTTCGCTGCGAACTTTCCGTCACGAATCCGTTGCGAATAATTTGCGTTGGTTTGGGGAAGCCTTTAAAGCTCCCCAAACCAACGCGAATTATTCGCAACGGATTCGTGACGGAAAGTTCGCAGCGAAATTCGTGGCGGAATCCGTAGAGTACCCCACACCAAAGCGAAAGTAATCGCATCATATGCGATATTTTCAATATCAAAAAGGCTGATTGCTAACTAAAAACAATTACATACTTATCTATGATACACAAAATATGTATACATCATCGGATGAAGAAGAAGCACTTGTGTTGCTTGCAATGGAAGAAGACAATTTAAGGTAAAATTATTGTCAAAGTCTACATATATTCTAATTAATTATATATAGACTTTGTTATTATTATTTAAAAGTAAATGTGTTGATCATATTATGTATCTAACCTTAGGAAGAAAAGAAAATGGGTTCACGATATTAATCAAGAAAGGCGACAATATGGGGAATTTCGTACATTAATGAAGCAAATAACGAAAAGACGAGAATCGATGTTATATTTTTGTTACTTTTTTCGAATATTTTTGTAATCGTCATAAGAAAGGTATAATATAGGATACTTTCGCACTAATTCAATGATTTTTCCATTTTATTAATTATTTTCCTATTTAAGACACTGCCGAGGACACTGCGAAACTACTACGGATCCGAGAAAAAACGCAGCCAATTGCGAACAAAAACTCCGTACGAAATAAACGCAGACAATTTGCAGTCTAAACGAAAAAAATCGTGTTGGTCTGAACTTGCATATTTAACGCAATGGAAACAAAATGATGCGAATCGCAAGCGGTGCGAACTTCCGCAGGTGCTGCGATTATCCGCGTTGGTTTGGGGGACCCTTTAAGCTCGTTCTAAAGTAAGTATCGAATATTTGAAACATTTTGTTTTTTGTTGCAATTTATTATTTGAAATAACAATTTTAGCAAGTAGGTATTAAAAATATCATAAACTGGTTGAAATAAGTTTACAGTTTATTTGATATCTTTCAATTACTTCTATCGGATTATTTCAAATTATTTTAACCAATATTTGCCCTACTGCTGTTGAAGAGCACTGGTCGTGCCCCCCAGGTTTACATTACCGTTATATTGATGCTCGATAGCTTTGATCTGATCCTCAGTGAAGGCCCAGTGACTGGCTAGCCTTTTCCATTCCCCGTGACTCAGGTGCTTGTAAGCCAACTTGTAAAGGACCTCCCTCAGCCTGAAAAGCCAGATAATTAAAATGTATAGGGCGTTCAACGGTACTTCGACATAAAGGGAAAATTTTTATTTTACACGAACCTATCGGTTCCCTACGCAATATTTATTTATTATACTAGAGATGAATTAATATTTTATCATTTAATATATATGTATAATATTTAATAGTATATTTTATTTTCTCCTATAGCTAATTTACAAAATAAAACATTAGAAAGTCAATCAATTACTAATAGAATCACGTTTTCAAATCTCAGTAGGTAGTTGACGTTTCTACGGAGAATACATAGCAACGGAATAAATAATAATTGTTATGAAAAAAACATTGATCTCATTTAGATGTTCCAAGAAATATATAGAAAACACTCTATATACTAGTATTTCGGCTTATTAGGCCTTTTTCAATAGAGTAATGTCTATTACTAAATGTTTCCAAGCGCGTTTTCGTTATTTATTTGTTTACAAGCATCTACCCCCGATTGATCCCACCATCTGGTAAAGCCCGAGTTTTTAGTACCTTTTCTAAGGGCGAAGGGCGAAGGGCGATGCAGTACCTTTACATTTTTCTGATCTATAAAATGATTGTTTTCTATACAATGCGTCGAAAATCCTGAATTTTTTGCGTTATTTAATATGGATTTTTTATGTTCTTTTATTCTAGTTTCAATACTTCTACCGGTTTGACCCACATATACGGCACTACAATCCACGCAGTTAATTTGGTATACTCCCGATTGTTTTAATTTATTAACCCTTTCTTTGTTGTTTGTCAAAATCCTCCCAATAGTACGCTTGTTGACACTAATCGTTTTACACCCATTTCGTTCTATTCTGCGAGCTATTTTTTCACTATAACCTGGGACGTGATTAATATAACTATAGGTGGCCTCTTTTTCCCGAATATTGTAAAACTCCCAACGAATTAATTTCCTACTTTTGTTTTTTATCATGTTATCTATTACTTTTTCTTTATATCCGTTGTTTCTTGCAATTTGTTTGATTGTACTAAATTCTTTTTCAAAATCTGCTTTTTCTAGCGGAAACATTAAAAGCCTATGTATTAAACTACGGAAAACCACCGACTTTTTTATTTGCCAGGACTGCTGCGAACTTGCTGGTATAATTACGTCGGAAGTTGTTGGTTTTCTATAAACCGAGAATTTTAATTTATTTTCTACCTTTCCTATTGTTATATCCAAATAGTTTAATTGATTGTTTTCCTCCTTTTCCATTGTAAACTAAATATTATCGTTAAGCGAATTTGAAAAATTGAGAAAGCCGCTCAAATTTCTTCCAGTACCAGTCCAAATACAAAAAATGTCATCTACATAGCCAGCCCAAAAGTGAACATGTGATTTTAAATTATTGTCACTATTGAACAGTGTGTTTTCAAATTGATTCCTCGAAATGAAAAGGAATAAATAACTATTGTTTATTCTGCTCTGCCGGTCCTGCCTTGTGTCGCCTTGTTTGTTATGCAAAAAGTAAAAGTAGAAATGTACGTTAAGAAGAAGGAATTTGAAGAAAACAAACTTCTTTCAGACGTGGAAGAAAATGAATTAGGCCGTGGGGGAACTATTGCCCCAAAAATCGCAGCTGAATTTCAATTTAATGTTTAATCCTCTTTTTGATCACCCTGTGTGCTAAAGTGGGATCCTTTCTACATAGCAACCAACCCAAATTAAATAATAAAGGCTCCCGTAGAGTTCCCGGTGTATATTTCAACAATGGAAGAAAATTCAGTGCGATGTACTACATAAGGAACCACACAGGACCCAGGATCCAACTGTACTTTGTATGTAAAAGATAAATCAATGAAATATACGCTGCTTGCATCCCCGAAGGATCCCACAGTGCAAAATTTATTAAAGCGACTTTAGAAACCGTGTTTTTTAGCGCACTGTGTCATCCCAGTAATGTAATATACGTGAGGCATCGCGACGGCGGCTAGGGGCGAATGAATATTTTATTTCGTTCAAGATGCGTTTTTTAGAGATGAGATAATTCCCATTCTTCCTCTGAGGGGCGAAATATAGCACTCCTCATTCGGGGAGACTATAAATTTAATTTATCTTCTGAAAGTAAATTTAAAAAGACGTGCGGCTCTGAACTAGGTCAGGAGATAAAGTGTCACAAATGCCAAAAGAGGCAATGTACACCTTAAATGGATACAAATTTGCCGTGCTCGATCACTAAGGATTTTAATAAGACTCAACTCAGTGGAAACAATATTTTTATGTAGGCTATGTTTGAATAAAATCCAAAAGTCCGACTATGATTACTTATAAATATCAACGTGAAACAATCAAGTCGCTTATTGTCTGAAGTAATTCTATTTATTTATTTATTTTATTTTATTCATACACTACCCAACAGATACATATCCATTTACAGGGTAGGACTTACAAAATACATACAAAATACAAATACAAAATACAATATATGTAACAAATATACAATAATAAATACACCAAATTTATAAATACAAAATATATGCAACAAAGACGACTGAGAAGGTCACAAAAAAGAGAGAAAACAAAAAAAAAGACAAACAACAACTAAGTAAGTTACAAGAAACAAAACATTAAAAACATGTTAATGAGATAAAATCTAACAAAATGAGGGTTGATTTGCATTAAACAGGAAATCGATTTTCATTCAAAACAAGGGAAAAATTCAGCCTCTTTATTGATGCCATACTGCAGTTAAATATGTCAATACTAATAGTCCTATTGCAATTTCTGCACATTCTTAATACAGGAGAATGTTTTTGAAGATTAGTCCTGTCAAAAGGCAGAGAAAACAGGGCATTCTGTCTGGAGTTCACTCTAGGAATATAAAAGTTTAACTTATTAAGAATTTCAGAGCAGTCATTACTACCGTGTATTACTTTGTATACAAAAATTAAGTCTGCAGTGACTCTGCGGCTTTCGTGGGTGATAACTGCAAATCTATCAAGAAGTTCTTGATGCGGAGTCCCTATGGCGGAGTAGACACCATCTACTTTGAAAGAAAGGAATTTGAGAAAACGTCTCTGGATCTTCTCTAAGCTATCAATATTAATACTATAAAAAAGACTCCAAGCAACTGATCCGTATTCCAGTTTGGATCTAATATAGGAATAATACAGAAGTTTAAGCGTATCAATATTGTTAAAATCATGGGAATTACGTATTATAAATCCTAAAGTTTTAAACGCATCACAGACAATATTATGAACGTGTACTGAAAACGACAATTTACTGTCGAAGGTGACACCGAGGTCTCGAAAATTACTGCATCTTGATAGAGGTGAATTGCCAAAAGTATAACCGTACACTATAGAGGACTGTTTTAAGGAGTATGTCATTATAAAACACTTACTAACATTTAATTGTAGTTTGTTCGCTTTACACCACAGTAATATTTTATTAATTGCTGATTGTAGAGCCATGCAATCATGAACATTATTAATCCTAGAGTACAGCTTAAGGTCATCAGCATACAACAGACAAGGAATATCCAAGTTGTACACAATGTCGTTAATAAAGATATTAAAAAATAACGGACCCAAGACAGACCCCTGAGGCACTCCAGATTTTGTAACAAACTGTGTAGACTTTTCGCCACAGCACTCGACATACGATGATCGATTTTTAAGATATGATGAGAAGAATATTATTATATTATTAATAGACTGTCGGAAAGCCCAAACCGAGCAAGTTTATTCAAGAGGCGATTATGATCAGGTTAGTAATGTCAGGTTATCACCGAAAATGCCTTACACTTACAAAAAAAAGTATTGTTCTTAACAAAAAGCGATAAAATTGTTATTAGTCCCAGCGTATAAAATTGTAAGAAATGTTAAATAGACAAAATCATAAAACACCGTTTTATAAGTAACAATCGTTTAACTTACATTGCATAAATATTTAAATATTTAGTAGAGACAAATTTCATTAGAACAATCATCGCCCTTTGCGATTTATGATATAAAGATGGTGATATAATGTCATATTAAGGTAGAGTAATTATTTTCGGAACACCAATTAAAGACAAAGGAAAATGAGGTAAATATTTTCCCCTTAATATATAATAAAAGGAAACAATTTATCCATAAAAGTACGACATCCGGGGATAATGGATTTATAAGTGACTTGAAAGCATTGTGGAAAGGTTAGATATTGTCCCGGCTTGTATCTTGTATCTTATGGGGAAATAAGGGGAAAATTACCAGGGTAGGAAGCACTTTTATGACAGTTTATTATATTTCGTATACGCAGACTAAATGTCAAAGTTCTAAATGGCCAACACACTAAGATACATACACTGACAGAAATTGTAGCTAGCGAAAATAGCATCAGAAATTGTAACTTTTATCTGGGCAGTTTTTGTATTTATGCGTCTATAGCGGAGTTCTATTATCGGCAACTTATTTATTTGCCATAATACGGTTTATACACGGTGATCACTTTTACGAAGCCCACCATTGGCATCTTGGAAAGGGTAAAATATACAGAGTGGCTCAAATTAGACTACAACCCTTTATTGTATTGGAAAAAGTTGCGCATTTTTATGCTTTTCAATTAGCTGAAAAGAAATCCGGGATATTTTGGGTAGTTCCTGAATTATCGCTGAAAAACTGAAAACGTGCATTTTCTTTTTCCTTTTATAACTTTTTTAGTTTCCGAGGAAACATTGTGAAACTTTGCAGTGCTAGATTTTTCGACATGAGCTTTCTCATGGAAGCGACAAAAATTTTCTACGCCAACTAGATGTCCAAATTTTCGTAGTCAACTTTTGATTTTCTTATGGCCGCCATATTGAATTTTGGTACCGTTGAAAAGAACGAAAAATTTCGATCTCGACCATGTGTAATACACAGGTAATCTAAAGTGTTTTCCCGCCAAAAATCAATAATTTATTATTTTTTTTTTAAATCAAGTTGTATCCGAATAAAACAATTAACTACTGATTTTAAACTTTTCTGAAAATATCACTTTAAGAAATAATGTAAGAAGACCGCCAGTCAAGTCTGTTAATACACATGACATTTTGGAAAAGTGAGAAAGTTGTTTAACTTTCAAAGTAAATTATACCTACATAACGTTTATCCTCTTGATTATTTTTTGTGGGGGTTTGCAAAAAATAAAGTTTATAATATGCCAGTCCAAGATGTTGAACACCTAAGAAGGAGAATTGTTGAAGTATTTCAATTAATCACACCAGCAACTATTCAAAACGCAACAGCAAACATGGATCGTAGAACATATCTATGTATTGATCGTGAAGGAGGTCACTTTGAACAGTATTTATAAATGTTAACCAACTTAAGAATGTAATAATTAAAATTTATAATTAATTTTACTATGATTGTTAATAAAAACGTTATGTATAATTTACTTTGAAAGTTAAACAACTTGCTCACTTTTCCAAAATGTCATGTGTATTTACAGACTTGACTTGAAATTTTTTTTTCAATTTTAATACCCTGTATCTTTAAAATGGTGCATTTTAGAGGGTAAGTTAATAGAAACTTTTTTTCATATTTGTGGACGAGCTACAACAGCCTGAAGTCCTGCGCATATATTATGAAACATCCTGTATAATATTTGCCGATATAATACCGTAAATTTTAGGTATTACGAGTATATTTAATAACATTATATATTTATCTCAACCATGTGAATGAATGGGTTGGGAACTCATTTTTAGAATGGGTTGTTTTGCTTGGAATAAGACATGCCTACTACACAGAATATACCAATCAGTGTGGATCCTACTATCTAAAATATATGAAAACTAACAATTTCACAGTAAATGTTTCCAACACTAAAGTGTTTATAAGTATATTAAAATATATTATTTATTCATGATACCTTTGCATTTGTTGCGGCATATGCAAAGTTATTGATTGACGTGATTTATTAATAACAAACAAACTGTTTTCTCCATGTAAACGTAATATGCGAGTCGCGTTTCTGATGTTGTTAATTCTGTACCTGTACCATCAAACTCGGCAATTATACTTTTGTTAACAGGACCTTTTTCTGAAAATAAAAGGATCAGTTGATGAAAATTTTTCCTTGTATCTGGGAGCTCTGAAATATTACATCATGAAAACTGACACGGGTTCATCCAATATCTTGAACGGTCGTAATTCCGACGGAGGTGGAATTCAGGGCAAGACCGACCGGCGAAAGAATGTGTTCAAGTAAATGCAACGTTGCCAAGTGCTCCACAAAAACAAGATACATGATTTAAAAGCAACTAAGTTTCTATGAAAGATTGTTGAAAGACAATAAATCAGTCATTACTGACTAAATTTTATATTTCCTCATTTTTTAAACTAAACGACATTGAAAATGTTGTTTGTCTCTCACACCTGAGTAGAGTTCAGGTACGTAGCATAGTTTGGGTGCATCGTGCGCATGTTATTAGTGTTTTTGTGCTTTCTACGGTTTACTTACAGCATTAAATACATTTTTGTGTGATTGTAATATTGATATAATATTCTAAAATAAAGAAAAATGTTAGTACCTTTCCGATTCTTTCCCTCGTCCATCGTCCTTGGAATTAGTCCTCCATTTTCTGCTTAATTTAGGCCTCAGACCTTCTTTCCTCCCACTATTGGCTGGTTCTTCCTAAAACAGTGTAAAATATTTTTAAAGTATTTTTACCCAAAGACTAAAAATCTTCTTAGCGTGTGCTACCATTGGCAACTTTATATACCTCAAGGTACTATGTTGAGACTCCTTACCTCTCAATTTATACTGGCAATACCTCATACGAACATATCGTTATCTATAATTGTAAGTATTTTTTAAAATAATTCAACAGAAAAATTGTATTTTCGTTTCATGACAGATATGTATTAATTTTTAAAAGACATATACGCATTTTTGAGAGAATTCTTAAAGGTTTAATTCCATGAAATGGCTGTTCAAATAGAAGAGTGGATGCGAGGGAGGAAATTTGGGTCGATAAACTTGATATAATATAAAGTAGACAAGCTGGATATCCATTAAAGTTTATGAATAAGGAACTGAACCCACGCAGATTTTAATGGCAGATAAATAATCATTTTAATCCCTCCCCATCCGAATCTCGCAGAATCACGTTTTACCAAGATTTATGATTCAATTTGCAGTGGATTTAGGTTCAATTTGATTGTTATAATCAGTCAACCTATTGCGTTGTACTGGGATCTAAATATTTATAATCACTTTCGGAGAAGTCTAAATTTAATTAGCTACAATTTCGAAGTAGGGGAACGATTAAAAGAACACATCGGATGGTAGAAATGGGTGAATACGTAAGGTTATAAAAAACCGAATTTTAATTTTCTTACACAACTTTATGTCCAACATATTTAGATGGGAAGAGCGAATTATTTTGGTTTTCTATAATTTTTACATGTAGGCAAAGGCAAATCCTTGACCCTGAGAGGAAAATGCATTTTCGGCAGCGTTTTTCTGTAAATAAATTTGTGGACATAATCCTGATAATAACCTATGTTAATAGTGGTAAGAACCACAGTAGTGCCCTCTTTTGGTGCCCTCAATTATTGTCAAATTGACATACAGATCGTAATATAGTGAGTAATGTAATACCAATCGGGGCACATTTTCCGTGGGGCGGAAACGGATAGTAGCAAAGATCAAAAGAGGGCACTACTGTGTGTTTCTCACCACTATTAACATACCAAATGCCCTTTAGGCATGTCGCAGCATTATTATTATTATTATTACAAATTCAGTAAGGGCAGAGGACAGATGTCCTATAATGCCCCAAATAAAATACAATTTGATAACAAGAACATATTGTACCTAGTAAATAAAGATCTAGTCTATAGAAAAGAGGTAATTGTCAATTTTATTTTTGAACAAGTTCACCGATTGCGCATTAATCACATCATTTGGCAGGTTGTTCCAAACTACAAAGTTTCTATTACTCAGGAAATGCTGCCTGGTCCTTGTCTTGAAATTTTCTTTCTTGAGTTTCAAGGGGTGTCCTCGAAGCCGATGATCAGAATTTAGCGGAAAAATCGAAGCTAAGTCACCAAAATTATATTTTATGATGCGAAAAGTTAGAATTAAGTCACCACGAAGACGTCGCTGCTGGAATGTCATGAGATTAGCCATTGACAGTCTATCCTCGTAAGTCGGCCTTACGGGACCAAACGAGAGTCTTGTTGCGCTACGTTGCACTCTTTCCAGCATATTCTGGTCACGAGCTAGATCTGAACACCACACTGGTCCAGCGTATTCGAGTATCGGGCGAACATACGACTTGTAAAGTTTACAGGGGGTTTCGAAAGACACTTTTGAGAATGTTTTTTTAATTAGAAACAGTCTGGTATTTGCACGTTTGCATATCGCGGCGATATGATCACTCCAGGTAAGGCTTGTGTTCACTATGACACCGAGATCATTATGTGACGTCACTGAATTTAAGGACCGTCCATTTATAAAATATGGTAAATTAGGATTGTCTTTACCGATATGAAGAATGACACACTTATCTGCATTCAGCGGAAGGAGCCAGTCAGAGCACCATCGTTGCAAGGAATCGAGGTCACCTTGAAGGTTGTGATAGTCAGTGACGGGATCAGCAAATATTTTGGTATCATCAGCGTAGAACGAAATGGAGTTGGAAATATGAAGTTGAATGTCACTCGGATAGATAATAAACAACAAGGGGCCGAGAACTGAACCCTGTGGAATTCCGCTTGTTACTGGCCTTACTTCAGAATGTTCTTGGCCAACTCTAACTTTAAACTGTCTATCACTCAAGAAGTCAGAGATCCACATATTAAGGTTACCCCTGATGCCTAAATATTCTAGTTTATATAGAAGTCGATGTTTCGGAACCCTGTCAAAAGCCCTAGAGAAATCAAGGTAAATTACATCTATTGGGTTTTTATTATCAAGGGCTTTCGTCCAAGCATTTACGCAATGGAGAAGGTTGGTTAAGGTTGAATGACCTTTTACAAATCCATGTTGCTGGTGAGGAATAAGATTTTGATGTAGCAGAAAGTTGGTCATGTACTCTTTGATAATTGATTCCATTACCTTACAAACAATAGGCAGCAAGCTGATAGGGCGGTAGTTGTTAGCGTCAAGTTTATTACCTTGTTCATCGAGTCTGCTACCTTTTTCACTCTGAGTCTCCACTGAGTCTGAGTCACTGTTAGTCTCCATGAAGGATGTGGCGACTCTTATGGAGATGGCGGAGTAATGCAATACCAGTCGGGACACATTGCCCGTGGAGTAATATTTTTGTATCTCTTTCAAATAAACTGATAACAACATGTTTAACAAATACTTGCACGTAAAAAACAAAGTAAATCTAAATTTTATAATTCCTAAGGAAAAATGTGATTTAATTTAGTCATAATGTTAGAATCATCCTTTTTTACTCACATGGGCGGGGTAGTCCAGTCTGGCAGTTTTAATAATCATGTCCACAATGGCGGTGAAGCTCCCCCTAGCGGCGATATACAGCGGCGTCCTGCCGCCCTGTTCTCGTTGTTCTATATCGGCTCCCGAAGACAACAGCAGCTTGCAGATCTCCGTGTGACCCATCTCAGCCGCTATGTGGATAGGTGACTGAAGCCTCTGGAAAAAGAAACTATAAGTAAAGTGCTTTACGACATAGAATTCCCAAAATTTTTGCTTTTATAAAAAAATCGATCTGGACAAAAGACCCACCAATAAAATTATCTCCCATCTGAGCTCTTTGAAGGAGGCTTATCTCTTACCGTTCGCACAGTTGAGATTCTTAAACTGAAAGACGAATTATTTGCAAATCGCGAAACTTCCAGAGCATCTAAAGGAGATACAAATCATAGAATGGAGAAATGATTCTAAAGGAGTTAAATTTCTCATGTTAGAAGTTCTAATGTACTCAAATACAGTGTTATTCAGAACTTATCCATAATAAAATTTGGGGATGTTCAACATACATGTACAAATGTGGTAGTGCAAAAAAAAATTTTTTTGGAGGCTTCTGAAAACTATTTAAAAAATTTTCATTGCACGTCGCTGGATACTGGTCCACTGTAATGGAGTGACCTTGAGACTGACAATGCAAACTGGCTAGCATGAAAAAAACTTCGGAAGTTCTGAGAGTATACCGACACCCGGCGCAAAAAAGATTTGCAGCATTTTTACTTTAAAGTAAACTTAAAGATAGATAGATGTGACCAAAGTGACGTGTCTTTAAAATGAATAATTTTGAATGAACTTTGTTACACTAATTTGGAGAATTGCGCTACTTGATTACTAGGTATTAGAAACATGAAATTTATAAAAAATTTGCACATACCTTGTGGGCACGCCTTATCCAATTTTGCCGCATTAAACCGAATGTTCCTCCTGGTTGCTGATCTTGTAAACGCAAATTATTAAGTAAATTGGGGATTTTCAGCATTTTGCTGCAACAACCACTCACAAAACCTAACTCGTAATTAATAATCCACTGGAAACAGTCCATTAACTCAGCATTACTGTACACATAAGCCATTTTGAAAATTTTACAGTTTAACACTCCTGCGATAAATAAAACACCGGCACACAGAGAGTACACACATAGACTGATGACTGAATAGACAATAGAGATATTATCCCCGCTCCAGTTCTATTCGCTCGGTCGTCGTTCGAGGTACAAAAACGTGTTTACTTTTTTTACCACATTCTTAGGAATGTGGTAGGTATATCAGATGTTGAACTACAGTTGCCCATCTACGTAGTCCTGTATAACTTTAAACATATTGTTTACGGGAAATCCTAAGACTTTTATTATAATTTTTTTGGTGATATCGATTTCTTATTTAAGGATGCACATATCCTCAAAGTTTTAGAGATAAGTTCTGAATAACCCTGTATATCCAAAACGAGTAAAATCGCTACTTACCGCGTTTAGGCAATTGAGTTCAGCACCTCGTCGGATCAACGTATCAACAATTTCTACTTCATTGGCTTGACAAGCCATATGGAGGGGTGTACTTCCACACTAAAAAAAAAACATCAAGCAACATTATAAAGTAAATCGTCAAACATAAGTAACCTACAAAACCACGTTCCACGCCACTTGCACGAAAAATTGGATGGTGTCTGTGTTAGTGTCTTCTTTAGTTTGAAACACATTTCAACTATTACATATTTAGAAATGTATTTAAATAAAAAATATTTTTGGAATCAATAACTTGAAGGAAATAATAAACTTTTTATTTGTCGTTAACTGGCACCAGAAATTAGTTTTTTAAATTGTTAAAAACGATTTTGTGTTTCTAAAGGAAAAAAAGGAATTCGGAGCGTCATTTTTAGGCAAAATTAAAACATTCTGAACGAGTATAGTATAATTAAAGAAATATTGTAGCCGCACCTTATTCTGCTTGTTCATCAAGGCATTATGTTGTATCAGTAGTTCCAATATCCCCTTACATCCTAAACTGCAAGCTATGTGTAAGGCCGTGGATCCCTTCTGAAAGAAAAGAAACAAATTGAACAAGTAATCCACGAATACTCGAGTTTGGGATTCGATTTTTTGAATTATTAATCTGTCAGCATAAGGACCTGCCGCGGACTCTGAAAACCCTTGTCAGGTAAAAAACAAGATCTCATACTCTATATGAAGAAGTTCTATATATAATCAGAGACTTATACATATTATACACTTAAATAATTGGCGATTCCAAAAATGAATGCGTCCTCTGCATGAAAATATTTGAACCTACTTAAAAGGTAATTTTTGGAGGGTTATTGCTGATATAATGATAAAAAACATGTATTTGGGTTTGTTTAACGTAATAATTTAGTGGTGCTTGTGATTTTTTGGTATTACAAAGTTCAAAACGAGGTGGCTAGTATTTGTACATCTTTATTTTTACATTTTGAAATGGCATTCAAAAGAAATCAGCACAACACAAATTGCCGTGTTTATGGGTGTCATTCCACAAAATGTTCCAATAGAAGTGTTTAAGATAGAAGATAGAGAAGTTTGGCCCAACTACTCGTATAAGAAACTGTTTCTCATTCATTTCTCCAAAAGGCATGTAATAATTTAATAACAGGGAACACGTTTATTTACACAACATAACCACTTGGTTGTAGTTTGTCTATACTTTTCTATTATTAGTCTTATGAAAACAGAATATATCTTAATTTAAACATTATTTAACAAAAAACATGCACTAGTATGATATCACCATACAGTTTATCACACTTATTTTAGCCCAAAATGCAAGTAAACAAAAACTAGGGTACCTGTTTCAACCCAAAAAATTCATATAATTAGCCATGAAGTACTTATGGGACGTATGACTGCTTTTACCACTCCTTTTATCCTTTATTTCACCTTAAATAGCACATGAAGTCACTATATTTATGGCAGCTGAATGCTAAATTGTTAGATGATGTGATATGAAATGCAAAATTTTTGCTCGTCTTCCTCCATATTTGTTTACAATTTGTAGCGCCCTCATCGGTAATTTGAATCGCCAATAAACAGAAACTTTAGGACGACAAAAAAACACTTATAAATTCACGATAGATCTATTCTTGTGTCCGTACAATTGACGAATAGGTCGGCAATAACTTCAGGAAATCTTCATCTCAAATAAAATTCCGTAGAATACGACACGCTACCTTTAGTAGAGTCCACGGAGCCTCAAATTGTGATTTTCGTTTGCACTTTCAGATTAAAAGCTAAAACTAATTTTAGATGATTCCCCACCCTTAGAACTATAAAACACCCGAAGGCGTCAAAAAAAAGTCCTGTACGGGGTGGCTGTAGGGGGTGAAATGTGAAAAATACCCCAAAATTGATTTTTGGATATTTAGAACTAAAAAAACAGCTGAATAGTTACACAAGCGGTCTTGAATAACAGACCAAGCAATGCAAATTTCTCTATTATCTAACTTTGTAGTTCTGATTATTTAAGCCAATTACCCTCCAGTCATTTGTAATGAAATGTTGACTCCCATTTCTTGCGGTAAAGCACAAGAAATATCTTTACTGTCGTAGTTTACTATTTTGGTGTTAGCTGTAGTATTTCGTCGCGTAGATTTGTTCCAATCCATATCCTGCGAGATTTCGCCAAAGCCAGATACCGGAACGACGTTCTGTAAATAAACGTAATTACCTATTATTCCCGTCCCTACACCCGATAATTTAATTATCCTTCTCCGCTCAAAGTTTCCACGGATGCGATTGGATATCCTATCGATTCGCAAATACCTACTAGTCTTTATTCCCTACAGAGTGTCCGCTGTAGCACGTGAAGAAGTTTTAATTTGCTCATCGTGAAGTTATTTGTTGGGAAAGTATTTAAACACCGGAATAGCACTCTTTTTGAGGTGCCTAGTCGAATTTAGACGCAAAGTAAACGAACAAACAACAAAATATCAAGAAATCTATACACTGTGTTTCAATTTGGTGACCAATAATGTGCCTCAAAAAAATCAAAGCTAACATAATTAGTTTTTGAGATAAATATTTAAGAAACATTTTGGGAATTTGTTTTTGTAAAATTTCCCCTTTCTCAAGTGTAAAAGGACCCTTTCTCATAGCAACTTTTACGCTCTATCCAATCGTGTAAATGGTTTGATCACGTTTTGATTATGAAAAACCACCATGAATCTCATCTGTGTCTGTATGTATTAACGAAAGAATAATGAAAAAGTAACAAATCATTAACAAAGAAAATAACAATTAATTACAAAAATAAAGAACAATTAACAAAACAACAATAAACTAAAAAATAATAATGAACAGTTTATTGAATATTAAACAGACTAGCATATGATGCTTCATTAAACTCATAAGGAAAAATCCAATTTGAAACACACAATACTGCATTAATAAATGCAGTATTTGTATCTATTACTTTCGAGTTTTTGGAAAAGGCACCAGTTACATACATCGAGACTTGTGTCACAATTTTCTTTCACAAATAAAAAGCCTTTTATATGCTATATAACTTCCGAAATGTCAATAGAAGAGTGATGTATTTTTATTTAAAAGTGTTTGTCTGCTTTTATGTTCCAAGAATTTATTTTAATTTATTTTTCAATAGTTTTTATTTATTTTATTTAACATATTTTATTTTTTATTTTATTAGTCAAGCAAAACTGTCCGACTGATCCTTTTGGCGCCAGAGTGCATTTTTTAAGATATTTTATATTTTTAGACACGTGACAGCACGTTTTTATCGTGATTCTAAATCTTTGCTCAACAACAAACTCAAGAAAAACTATTCACAATTTTTAACAGTAAACACCCTGATAACGGCAGCGAAACCCCTGGGGATATCCATAATTCGCATTTTTTAGCAATACAATGTCGAATCCTCCCCCGAAAGGCGCATCGCCTTACGGCCTCATTTGCTTAGGATCACAAAATGAAGCGCTATATTAAAAAAAACGGACAATAGAAACAAACCGGGTACAAGACGACGCACCAGCATGTTTATCTGGGTACGTCGTTATTAAGGTCGAACTAAATATGGTAAAATTTAATTTGGACAACAAAAAATTAACCCTAAATAATGAAACAATAACAAAGTTATTCCATTATTTTCATAAAGATCTTTCCAGCAGTGGATTCCCTAACCATAACATAGAAACATAACACAACATTTATTTATTTAAAATAAACTATCCCACAGAATATAAAATTCCAATTACGGAATAGGAATATACATAGGTAAATTACAAATATACAGGGTGTTAGTTAAACATGCGACCAAAATTCAAGAGGTTATTCCTTGGACTATTCTAAGGATATTTTCTCCTTTAATGAGTTTTTGAAAAACCGCTTTGTTGCGAAGATATATTGTATGTGTCACATTTGTTAAGATTGATTGACGTTTGGCTAGTTGACGTGTAAACGGTTATTAGTGAAGTCCTCTATCATGGCTCGCTATACGAATGCTGAGATGAATGACGTGCATTTTATTTATGGACTTGCTGATGGAAATGCATTAGAAGCTAGACGACTGTACATTGAACGATTTCCTAACCACATTGCTCCAGATAGAAAAGTAAAGGTATTCATCAACGTCTTCGAGAAACGGGAACATTGAAGCGAAGTGGAGGACCAGGAAGGCCAAGGACTGTAAGAACGGTAGACGTAGACGAGAATGTGCTGGACATGATAGAAGAAGATCCAGGTATTTCTACGCGAAGAATTGCAAATACTTTGAATGTAATTGGACTGTTTGGAAAATTCTGAGAGATAATTTGTTGTACCCATACCATATTCAACCCGTTCAGGCACTTCTTCCTGCGGATTTTGCTCCACGTATTGCATTTTGTCAATGGCTTTTGCACACATTAGTTGAAATCCCTCAACTACTTACACTGATTCTTTTTTACCGATGAAGCCAGTTTCTCTCGAAATGCAATAAAGAATTTCCACAATAACCATGTGTGAGCTGACGAAAATCTACATGAGATTTGTAAAGATCGGTTTCAACATCAGTTCTCGTTGAACGTTAGAGTTGGAATTGTGGGTGACTGGCTAATTGGACCGGTATTTCTACCAGGAAGACTTACCGGCGTAGTATACCGCAACTTTTTGGAACAAACGCTACCTCAGTTTTTGGAGGATGTACCATTGGCTACAAGACAGGCAATATGGTTTATGCATGATGATGCACAACCTCATTTTAGTGTAGTTGCTCGAGAGTTTTTAACAGCAACATACGGAGATCGCTGGATTGGTCGAGGTGGAACTCACGTATGCCCTGCTCGATCCCCGGACTTAAACCCCCTGGACTATTTCCTATGGGGCCATCTAAAGTCATTAGTTTATACTAGGCCAGTGGAAGATGTGGACGATTTAAGAAATCGGATAATTTCTGCGTGTAACTCAATAAGAAACGACCCTGGTGTTTTTGAAAGAGTTCCGGAGTCTATGAGGAGAAGATTGGATGGTTGCATCCGAGCTGGAGGTAGCCATTTTGAACAATTCTTGTAGGTTCAGAAATGTTACATGTAATTTTTAGTAATAAATTATTATTTGTTGAAAATTTTTTTCGCCCTATATCTTCGCAACAAAGCGCTGTTTCAAAAATTATCAAAGGATAAAATATCCTGAGAATAGTCCAAGGAATAACCTCTTGAATTTTTGCCGCGTGTTTAACTAACACCCTGTATATACACATATTATTATATAAAAGAAAATCCGATAGACTATAAATATCAAAAATTAGTAACACTAAACTAATTACAACAAAAGTAAACGTAAACCCAAACAGTGAAATATTTTCGGTAAGGCAATCAAAAAATAAGAAACAACACAAATAAAAACATAAAAAGAGATAGAGGTACCAAGTTGTTAAAAAGACAAAGATCAAGATAAAATACAGTTTAAGATGTATACAAATGTATATATATATATATACATATCAGAAAATCATAGTCATGAAAATGTATCCAATACAATATACAGATTTAGAAACAATTTCTACTACTTGATAGATGGGATGTACATAACACATAACTACGAGTAGTACGAATCTACTTTATATTCACCATCTGTAAACGCCTTATTTAAATAAGGACTAAAAGAAATGAAGCCAAAACAGCTATTCTCCTAGCTATATGCCCCGCCGAGTGCTGAATTAGAAATAAAAAATTTGCCGAATTTTGTCTAACACAGTTATAATCAAAATACAAAGATTCGGATTACAACGAAAACCATGAGGAAATACTTGGACCTCGCATCGTAGGATATCACTAACTGCAGACGGGTTTCGATCTTTTTATGATCTCGTCAGTACAATATAAGTGATCATACCTAAAGATGCAAAGACCCAAGTACTTAACACAGTAGGTAGGTACGTTTTACGTACGCAAACCCTATACCATAGCGCCACCTCTTGGTAGTTCTTGCAACACAATCCAAATCAAACTAATCGTATGAGATCCAATAAAATATCGAGAGACCAGACTTTCACCAACATTCTTCATCTAACCTCAATGCTATTAATCAAAGAAAAAATAACTACCTACCAGGTTTTCGCTGTCTGGATCTGCCCCGGCTTCCAGCAGCATGTGGACTAGCTCTGTCTGCTGGTTCTGGGCTGCTACGTGAAGAGGAGAGTTGCCCTCCTCATCCCGGGCCTCCATGTTGACCTCGTGGGCCAAAAGGAGTCGCGTCACCTCGCAATGGCCCCTCTGGCAGGCCACGTGTAGCGCTGTCTTGGACTCCTGGAAAAGTGGAAAGCATTTATTAGCTTTGGATAACCAGTGTATGATGTCTGTAGGGTTTTGCTATAGTAAGTACTGAAAATGTAAAAAAAAATAGGAACCTATACTCTAGCAAAAGGCACCCTATTGTTAGGTGTTTTGTTAGAATTTGCACATATTTTGTGAAACTATTAAGAAAATTGAAAATAAATAGCTGCATCAAAAAAATATAGACAAATACGATAAATTAGTATCTGTGAGTCATGTAGTAGTCTTCTGAGAATACCCACCTGCAAATATAAACAAGAAATTTAAAAGCATATTCTTCCCATAACATCCTATATAAGAATCTGTCGTATATCTTCAATATTACCTACTTCAGAACTCCCCATATAAAATTCTATACAGACGATCAGAATCGCCGTTATTCAAATCGGATGTATTGAAACGCAAAAATATACATTTACCTTTTTTTATAAACCTGGCCAACGAATGAACTGCCAACTATTAAAATCTAACACAAAATAGTAACAACTTATTTTGAATCTCTATAATTTACCTCACCTTATCAATTATTTACAATAATCACTCCGTTGGCTACGCTTGCACTTTTTGGCACACTTTGATTATAATAAATCAATTATTCAATTAAATAAATCACTACTTGTACCTCCTACCATACGTCTTTGTTAATATTTTAGTATACTTTTCCTCCTACAGACGTAGAATGTAATTACGTTAATAAAACAGAAATGGAGAAAATAGTTCCTCTGTATAAAACCCCTGCTATAATAAATTCGAGCACTGAACGTCAGGGACGGACCGTCCCCTCTGCTGCTATCTTTTTTGGGTATGAAAAGGTAGGTGATAGTACATACAATTCTGATTAACATTGGTAAAATATTGTTAGTTTCTGCGTTAGTTTCTGGACTCAACAAATAATGTTCGCTTTTCTACTCCTAGTAACATAATATATATTAACATTATTTATTATTGATTATTTATTATTAATAAAATAATTCAGTTACACTTCAACGACGATATTTTTAATCGTTAGAAAATTGCCAGGAACCACCGTATAGAAATTTTCAGAATTCCAGTTTACGTAGTATTCTAGAAACGGCTAATGGGGTGTTTTCCTATTTTTTTTTACATCGGCAATGGAAAGTAGTTGGAAAAATAAGAGATACATATTTCTGGAATTTTAATATTGGGTTCATTTAAGTCCATAAATTATTTTTTTAATGTGCGCGATATCTATGTGACGTCACTAAGCGAAAATTCAAAATTTGCGCCATTTTTTAGTGATTTCTAGGATATTTTCATTTGTGTGGTTGGTGTCACTGCGTGACAACTTTACTTTTGTTTATGTTTGAATTGTTTGGTTAAGGTAAACATCATGGTAAACATGAGACATTTTTTTAGTTTATATTTTTACCTGTGAATTGTTGTCTCTGCCTGTGACTGATTGTAAGTGTATTTATTAGTAATAGAAAAACGTTGTAATTTGTAAAGGTAATTTTTTAATATATTTAATCGACTTTGCAGTAATACTGTTAAGTTAAATACTAACCTAACATTTTTCATCCCTTTTATTTCTGAAGGGATCTATAGGATCTTTATCATAAAAGGATCTATAACCGGTAAATTGTCAGACTTAGCCTCTACAAAACCTTGCTCCATGTTTAATAAAAGTTTACTTCACAAGAAAACAACAATACAACACGTCAAGTGGTCAAGCCAAACACAAACAGGAAATTTCAAATGTCAATTATCGAAATGTCGACTGTCGTTTGTCGTCGTTACAAACTGAAACTAGCCACATATTATCAGTGTGGACTCTTTATAGATACATATTCCCTAGTTTTCGCTTAGGGACGTCACGAATATAGAATAAAATTTCAAAATTGAATTAAAAATTTTCTACTGATGCAATCTTAATAATTTTTATCCTAATAAATATAAAAAAAAATATATTTTATAAAAATACAGGTTTCCACTTTCATTTCGATTGAAGGAAAATATCCCATTGAAGGTCTACGTGGAACATCCTGTATGCTTCATACCTTTAAATATGATAGAAAGTAAAAGAACTTCGTCCATTATTTAGAAAGCACCCTATACATGCAACTTCATTCAACGTCGTTCACTTACATAAAAATAAATAATACTACAAGAAGTGGTACTAGTATAGAACTAGCATAGAAAATGGTATACAGAAGCTTCACAGGTAGGTATTACGAAAATGTCCACTACCTTGTTCTTTCTGTCGAGTTGAGCCCCCACCTCGATGAGCCTCCTGACGACGGCGGCGTGTCCGAAGAGGGCGGCGTGGAAGAGCGCCGTCTGGCCGTCGGCGTCTACGGCGTCGATCTGGACGTCCTCGAGGGTATCCAGGAGGAAGTCCACCACGTCCGCGCGATTGTTCCTCGCAGCACACATCAGTAGGGTGTACTGGGCCTGAATAAGTAATACCGTGTGTTCCAGACATAAGGGAATGGTAACGTAAAAGCATAATGGTCGATGAAACATCGATATTCAAAGATATCTGAGAAGATCTAATTCAATGCTGGTCACGGCCTTTGCTCGCAGAGTAATTGTTCTACTACTGCGAAAAATAGACTTTATCGCCTTACTTTGTTCAGTTATTTTGAGGGAGTCACTGTTTCTCAAAAGGCGTCTCCGATTCAGTAACCTGCCATTATTCTTGTTCTTTTATTATCTATGGCCTGTTAATTAGGTACCTTTTTAGTCTATTAATTATAGACTAGCTTCGTTTATTTCGTTAATTTCAAGCGGGATTGAAAATCCGCTTGAAACCGCAAAATATATGGTTTGATAGAGTTATACCGAAAAATAAAGGAGTTGTTTCAATTTACACACCGGCTCTTTTCGCATTTTGCAAGATCGCATTTTGTTTTTTTACATTGTCAGTACAGAATAACATCAACTAAAGCTATTATTAAGAAAAGAACTAATTTAATACAAACTTATACAAATTACATTACAGCATAAATTACAAAGTTATTGAAACAAAAACACCAATTAAGAAGAATTCAGTTTTAATATTCACACATGTATTGTCCATCTTTAATGTTTGAGGTTAAATTACTGAATGTGCCCACCGTTTTCTTCAATACACTTTTGCAATCTAAACTGCATATTGTTGAAGGCAAGTTCTAACATTTCCGGTATTATGGTCTGAAAAACATTAGTTGTGTTTTAGTTATTTTATATTTTGTAAAATAGGACTATAACAACGATCTTTGACGTAACCCCATATGAAAAAATCAGGTACCGTTAGTTTGGGAAAATGTGCAGGCCATTCTATTGGTCCGGCTCTACCTATCTACCTTTGATGCATTCCGTTATTCTGTACTGACAATGTAAAAAAAAAATAAAACGGGATGTTCCAAAAAAATTATGGTCTATTGAAAAGGGCTGGTGTGTAAATTGATATTACTCCTTTATTTTTTGAAATAACTATATCAATCTATACATTTTTGAAAACAGGAAAAGAGTCTCTATCGATAAGTAATATAATCTACAGGGTGTTCCATTTAAAAAATGATCACAATTTCGAATTAAAAAGTGGCAATTTTTTTCAAGCACCTGTAGAAGTAAAACAAACTAGTATCAATAAAAAAAGAAAACTTTTTGTAAAATTAAGAGCACCAGTGAAAACCGCTCGTCGCTATCTCATTTTGCCTTGAAGTTATAAGCCTTTAAAATGTGTCACATTATCTTGAGACACCCTCTATTTTAGGATTGACTTGAACGCTCTATGCCGCTTGGAATCTCAATTCCAAGCGTTTAAGACACCATTTTCAAGCCGCTTGGCATCAAGCCGGCTTGAAATTGACGAAATAAACGTAGTCTTCTGAGATTTCTAAAATTTTCACACCTTTACCATTTACCTGTTTAATAATTATTGCAAAATAAAATTTTCTGTGACGCATAGTATATGTAGCTTCCCCGATATAAAAGGATAATAATCCATCGCACTTATTCCATAAATCTATCAATATTGTCCAATCCATTTACTTCTAAAGTATAATATATCTGAATAAAACATGCGATAATAAGCTTTGTATGAACAATCGCGACGTATAGGTACCTAAATTTGGTAAAAAATACTACAGCTGTATTGATACTTGTTTGTATTTCAGTGCGCTGTAGAACAGAGTTAACTTTTATTTGGATAACTCCATGATCACGCACACTGTGAAATCATTGGTCATACATTTTTTATGCACGCAAGTCGATACTGTCTTGCAATGGATTGCTGGATGTTTTTAGTGTATAGACGGACGGGGTATTTTTTTATTTGTCTTGGAGATTGAATGAAATCAAATAGAAAATTAAAAAGTAATATATCTGAATAACAAATAAAACTTGTGTAAATACTAATAAAAAACTGATATTCCCTCTTAAAAATACATAACCTTTTTGGCTGCAGATAGATAATATATATACAGGGTGACCCATTAAGAATGGAAACACGCGTACAAAAGTTGTTTATGGACCGATTTAAACCGGATTTGTTTTTAAAGATAGATCTCCAAAAGCTCTATGTTGATGCAAAATTTGAAGACGAAATTTTGATTTTCAAGGCCTACTACGAATTTTTTTTAAGTGAAAAATGGCAAAATTTTGTTAGCGATTTTTTTATAAAAAATCTGACTACACCACTGAACTTAGGAGCCCCTCGAATACATTTGTACCAATTTTTGCGAAAAAAAGTTTGTTCCTAAAAAAGTTATGACAGTATCGGCGTCACCAGTGTTTGCCTTTGTCGGTAAACCTATTCTTTTATAAAAACCGAATAGAACCCAAAGAGAAACAAAGTTAAACATCTTAAACACTGGTGTAATTATTAATAAGAACCATAAAAACCAGTATACACAAAATAACCAACAATTACTCTAATATAAACAACAATTGATACAAAAAAGTAATGATTAGAAAATTACATTTTTAAAAATGAAAAAGGAGTCTGTCAAATTGATTCACACTTTTTGAATAAAAAATTATAATGTAGTTATTTTTTATCTAAGAAGGTAATATTATAAGTTTTGCCATAATAACCACAAAATAATAATAATTTGACGAACTTACCTATCAATTGTTGTTTATATTAGAGTTATTGTTGGTTATTTTGTGTATACTGGTTTTTATAGTTCTTATTAATAATTACACCAGTGTTTAAGCTGTTTAATTTTGTTTCTCTTTGGGTTCTGTAAGAATAGGTTCACCGACAAAGGCAAACACTGGTGACGCCGATATTGTCATAACTTTTTTAGGAACAAACTTTTTTTTCGCAAAAATTGGTACGAATGCATTCGAGGGGATCCTAAATCCAGTGGTGCAGTCAGATTTTTTATTAAAAAATCGCTAACAAAATTTTGCTATTTTTCACTTCGTAGTAGGTCTTGAAAATCAAAATTAAGTCTTCAAATTTTGCATCAACATAGAGCTTTTGGAGATCTATCTTTTGAAAAAAATCCGGTTCAAATCGGTCCATAAACAAATTTTGTACGCGAGTGTTTCCATTCTTAATGGGTCACCCTGTATATATATATATACAGTGTGACGCATATTCATGGTATACCCCTCTTTCCCCCGTTATTTTTTTAGATAAAATTTTCAAATTTTGCATGGGAAAAATACTCACTCAGAAGAGGTGACTTTTTTACATAAGATATTCTTTTTGCCACTTTCCGGTTTTACCGGACGTAATACCAACTCTGGAACTTTTTTTTATATGAAACACCCTGTATATTATTATATTTTTTGAAGCAACGTCGTCTTCTGAATCCAACGATATAATATAAGAAACATTTTAGCTGTCAAATTCTTTAAAGTGGTTATAGAACTGAAACTATTATTTTTAAATAGTACCATACTGGTACTAATGTACCATTAGAAAGTACAACTAATAAGCAATCTACCCCATATGCTTATTTTATCTGTGGGACCAACAGAAATGAAATTACAGTTGAAAGAATGCACTCTAAATTCAAAAGTAAAATAGAGTCCACAAAATAATTTGACAGCTAAAATGTTAGTTGACATTAGTCTAATTTTAATCTGATGGCCATAAAGAGTCAAAAAATCTTTTACAATAATATGCAAATCCCTAAAAGCACTCGCTCAGTAAATTTTTTGATGAAATTATCACCATTTCTTTGCCTGATTGTATTTTCAGTGCGACATCTATGTTTTTTTTGCTAAACTTCAGTCTGAATACTTTTAGTTCATATTTTTTGTACCGCTTCGTGGACAAGAGCTTGCAAACTCCCCCTTATGCTGACCTAGTTAGTTTTAGCATTGATTTTAGTTACATGTTAACGTAGTAACTGTGTAAAATGCGTGATCATTAGTTACACTAGTTACACTGTTACCTTTATAGCCATTTATAACACTATTCATAACAGTGTAAGTTGAATCTGCTGATATTTAGCCTATTTTTATTCTAACTGCCTATGCTTTTACGTTGTTATAGGACAATCTGAGAGGGGTTAGAAACCTTGACAAAATAGAAGCGTTACATAACCTTAAAATTAAGTTAATATACCTTAGTAGTGGCGTGTGAGCAGGCACCTAAATTAATAAGCATTTGGACGGCTTGAGGATGGCCATGCCAGGCGGCCATTTGCAGAGGTCGCATACCATACTGAAAAAAATTGGGTTAGTAAGGTTAGTGGGTTAAAAAGCGCTACATTGTGTTCTGTTGATAACAGAATTAACTGGATTTTCCTGAGTTGGGTTGGAGATTTCACTAAACACAAAAAACTGCTCCTCTTTTGACGAGTTTCTCTCAACCAATCTGCACAATCTGAATATCATTAACACTGAAGATGTCCAGCGTTGGATAATGTGTCAAATGAGGGCTATTGGTCTTATGATTTTGGTCACGTTGAAGTTCCAACCCAACGTCAGAATTTAAAATATTTTAAATACTATCTTGGAATTTGATTTTTGAGGATTTTCATAGAAGGAATTCAACACTGTTAGAATAACTAGAAACCATAATTATTTTCTATTAAATTAATAACATTATCCTCAAAATCAAATATAAAGAATGTATTCCATACAATTACAAAAAAAGTACTGATGGTTTATTTCCAGTCGGCATGGAAATTACCTTATCTCTAGCTTCTATATCACAGTTAGCTGCAGTAAGCATTTCCATTATGTCTAGGTTACCCCTAGCCGAGGCCCAGTGCAGGGGTGCTCTTCCATACTAAAAATCGACAAAATAGACCATGAAAGGATAGAAAAGATATAATGAAATAGAATAAACTCATTCTGCCTCTGATATAGAGGAGTTTGGTATCGTATAGGTACTTGTTTGAATCAATATAGACGTTGATAAAATACAGCGTGTGCAGTTAAAAGCTACCACCTGTAAACAGCCTCTATAGCGTAGTGGGTTAAAGGGTGTCGTTAGCTGCCTGTTATGATCAGGGTTCGATCCCCAACTCTGGCACTAGCAATATGGATGGATATGGAGTATTTGTCTGCGTTTTTCTATGTGTCATCCTTTCCGGACAGCATTTGACATTGCATTTGGGGGTTATCTGATTTATGTGGTGTTTTGATGTTTTTAAAAGTAATATGTCAACAATGACAATCAGCAGAGTCATAGACTTTAATTTTTTGAATGGAACTCCCTGTATTTATAAATTTCGATGGATGCTAGAGGAAGAGAAAACACTAAGGTAAGGAAATGTAAGATAGATACCTATATTTGTAAATTTTAAAAAATTGTTAATGTTCTTGTAATCTTTAATAAAATAAATCCCATTTAAAACGATATTTTACCCAATTTCACAATCTTTTGATATCTCCTTGCCTTATTATTAAAGTGGAAGTGGTTATCGAACACCCTGTATTTACATAAAGAGAATAAACTTTCTGCAAGGACTACCGTATGTGCGATAATATGAAATTGTGATAAAATTGTGGTTTGTAAAAATAATAAAATGTAGAGATTTTAAAAACTGTGCGAAAATTTTATGATCCAATTTATATTTCCTGAATTCTCGATCAAGTAGGGTTTCACCATTTCAGTAGGGTGAAAATAAATAAAATTTAGAAACCAGGTTCTTTTAGTGCCAATTTCATTTCAACCCTTTCATCCCCAAGTGTGTTCAATATTCGTACACTATAGAAAGAGAAAGAGAAATGTTTTATAAAACTCTTATTTTAAACCCTATAACAAGTGACATTTCAACGTGTTGCAAGTAAGATATAAGTTATTTTATTAGAAGAACAAAACATTACACAGTAAGCAAAGTAAAATCTGCAGGGAGTTCCTTCTTTTCAAACACTCCATCGTTCGCTAACGGAGTTTTTCTTACTTTAGTTTATTATAGAACTCTCATAAAACGTAAACGAAGTAACAAAATTAATAGAAGAAAGTATAAGAAACATTTGCATAGCAGAAGTTCATAATATCACCAATATGTATCAATTAATTGTAAAAACTGGTAGTAAAGCACATGGAAGAAATTCTGAAAAATAAGCAATCGTTGACTTTTAAGTATAAATTAAGCAAAAAAAGGTTTCAGAAGGAAAATATTCTCTTGTCGACCCAAAATCTTCAAAACTTCATTGAAAGTAAAGACCAGAATTAAGTAAAGTGGAATGACCTCGCCGATCTGGTAAAATGCGGTGATGCATGGGCGTGCGTATTTTGTTTTAGCATTGGGCACATTTCAGTTAATATATACTCGTATACTATTCTATAGAATACTTCTAGTATATATTAACTGAAACATGCCCAATGGTAAAAAAATACAAATCTAAAAATGTCTAGTTAATATAGGCATTTTTAGATTTGACATTAGGTGAAACGTTAAGAAACGCGCGCGAAATAACCCAACATCACGCCACTGTTTCCCTGCTACCTCGAGGGCAGTCGCTTGTTGGTTCCTGATTCGACCAATCAACGTCGTTGAAGCTCAGAGAAAAGAAAGCGTAAATGCAAGAATATATATGTTAAATAAGGATGAACAGCTTGTCGTCAACTTTACGGCTTTCGCAGTTGCTACATATTCGGAAATGCCTTGATATTATTAAGTAAAACACAAATTAAACATTGTGTTTTCTTTAATAAAGTACAATAGGGATAAGGGACGTTAAAGACAAGTAAAAAAATGGGTAAATAAGGTAATTGATACGTTTTCTGTTTTGAATAAGAATACTTTAGAAATAAATGTGACAACACAGATCTACTCTTTTTCCGGTCATTCCACTTTGCTTAATTCTGGTCTTTACTTTTAAGCTACTATAAAATTTCGTGGTAAGGTGAAAATGTCAACCCCTTAGTCCCTCCCGTTGGATACGGCGCTGGCTAGAAACATCAACATCAAGTTTTTCGCGGAAAAGTGACAACCCTGTTCCAAACCTACCCTAACGCTAATGCACTATGCATATTTATTCGTATTGATTTTATTATTAAAAATATTGTTGCACAATAAAAGTCATAACGTTGTCATCATTCACTAACGACACAATATTAGAAACGTAAACGGTATTCAACGGAGTGCACGGTTGAAATTTTACCTTGAAAATTACATTAAGGATGCGTCAGTTGCTGGAGACCAATTACATTAAAAACCAGACCGCGTAAAAGCATTACTGGGAACAGAAAAAACGGACAGTGGTTAGACACTGGTTTTTACAGAGTATAAAAGGCACTATAAACCCTTTGCTATAAACTATAAAGTGCACTAAAAGCTTCCATCCCACTTCCACGGTTGATTGATTGATGAAACAAAAAAGAATTGTATGTGTAATCGGCTCCAGTAGGATAAAATTGAATTAGGAATACGCGATTCTTGCTAAGCAATACGCTACCTACTGGCGGCACGCACAACTAACGCATGTGGTATTGGTTCAGTTTTGTGTATGTATGTCTATTGTGAATTTTGAAATATCCGTTGTTATATTAGTTAATTGCTTTGATTAGATATGAATCATTATTGTTGTGAGCCTCATTGTTCCTCTTGTACAAAGAAAAACCTCGAGATCAGTTTCATACTTTTCCAAAAGCGGGAAAATCTGGAGCTATCGCGGAAACTATAAGTTGAGTATTACAGAGTTATAGGAGACAAGTATGGATAAAGAAGCTAAAGAACGCAGAGTAGAGAGTGTGCTCTTTACCTTTCTCTAAGGATGACTATTTCCATAAAGGTATGTATGCCGTATGCCCAATAAAGAATTTGACATATTTAGAGGTTAAGTTTCATTTTCAGATTGAACGCTCGAAAAATATTGAAATCTATTTTAATTTTATATCACTACTTATACCCCTTTCAAAATAGTTTTACAAGCTTTTTACCTGGTTTAAAGTTCTCGACAACAAATCTTTTATGAATAAAATTTCAAACGTCAGTGTCAGTGAACGTAGGTTAGTATAGGTTACTGCCATTTTGGCGCTTCGATCTTAAAATCAATCGCGTATAGGACTCATTGAAAAAATTAGAGTGAAAATTTCACACCGCCTTATTTTAACCAATCAGAGGCTTGTTTTTTGTTCAGTTACCATGCCAACCCAAAAAATTTCCGGAAATTTTTAACGTTGTGTGAAATTAATATTTCTGTCATTTAAAATGTAAAAATAAAGACGCGGAAGTTGAATGATTCAATACATTTCCTATACTCGAATTTAAGTAATATTCTCAAAATTAAATTATGTTCCACCAATATTAGTAGATCAAAGAAAAATATAATATGTTTTTAAGTTATTTATAAAAAGTTCACGTAACTAAACTTGGAAAATGGTATGTTATTTCAAAAAGAGATTTCGTATTTTATTAAACATAAATTTTGAAGTAGGTACTTCAGAATAATTATCCAAAATAAATGATGTTCCGCCAATATTAGTAGATCAAAGTTAATAAGAAACAAAAATACAATATGTTTTTACGTTATTTGTAAAATATGTATGTAACTAATGTTAGAAAATGGCATTTTATTTCACTAAGAAAACTCACATTTTTAAGCATAATATTTGCAACGCTCGAAGTAATTCAGAATAATTATCAGAAATAAATATTTTCGGAAGCGGAACATTTTCAAAAACACAATCTAATAAATCAGCAAATTGCACAAACACAATGACACGATGACAAGTGGAGGAACTTGACCAAGGTACCGTACTTGTCGTAAAAAATGTTTGTTATTGCTCATGGCTCACTATGAGGAATAAATATGTTTGTCATTCGTAATTAAAATGTTCAATTTTGGCATAATATTTATAAAGTAATGGTGTGAAATTTTCTTACCGAATATCCCACGAGCTTAAATTAAAAACCGGAAATTTTTCCTCGTTCATGAATATTTTAAGAAAATTATCCCTCGCCTGCGGGTCGGGATAATTTTCAAAATATTCATAACATCGAAGAAATTTCCGGAAATAATTTAAGCACTAGGGATATTATAAGTGATAATTTTGTAGATATTTGTTTTGGCATACCAACTACATTGAAATTATGATACTATGGCACGAATAAAAGCAGATATACGATCTTTGATATCATTTGTGTATAACAAAAATAGAAGAGAGCCCACTGTATCGCCCTGTAGGACTGCACAGTGCATTCGAAGTTAATTTATCACCCTGTATATAATATGTTAGCAATAGTAATAGCACACAGATGACTACTTAGCCTACATACAACGATTGATCTATTTTGCTTTTTTTAACTAAATTATTATACTTCAAAGAATAAGCCAAATTACTGTAATGGTAGTAATATATTAATAGCTTCTGTTGGCCAATGTATGAACCTTGAACGGGGCACCGAAAATATGTTACTTGTAAGATTTATAGACCAATTTTCCTAAATAAACAAAGTGAGTTAGACAGAAGTTAAGGGTAAATTTCACCCCACGCTCCGTGTATATTGAGTCAGTTGGTTGCACTGAATTAGGTCAGTGACCAAAAAGGCGACCACACAGGGACAATTTTAAGTTCAGAACCTCGATATTCTGTTAATAGCTATGGAGTTTTTTAACAATTGGTTTATCCTTCATGAAATTTGACGAGTTTCATAGATTTTAGACATAGTAAAATTTCATGACGAGTTTTAACTGCAAATTTAGCATCTTGGGACTTGGCTAACCCTAAAAATGAATACTGCCCTAAAACAACATCGATTTACTGATATCTCTGACTTTCAAAACCCCATGACCAGAAAACTGAAGAGCATTCCTGAAGATGACCCAATTTCTGTAATTTTTCAAATTACAACAATCCTTAATGTTATAAAATTTTAATAATGAAATATGTTTTGTGTTAGATAGATATTTTTATCAGATTATTTCTTACATCCCCCCTACTGAGTGCAGAAATACTTTCTTTTAAGGTCACGTTCTCACCGTCAATGCTGCGTTTCATTTAGTCACTTCTTCTTCTTCTTCTTCGGCCACGGTTAGGCCTATTGGCGATTCCAAAAATGAATGCGCCCTTTGCATGAAAATATTTGAACCTACTTAAAAGGTAATTTTTGGAGGCTTATTGCTGATATAATGATAAATAACATGTATTTGGGTTTGTTTAACGTAATAATTTAGTGGTGCTTGTGATATTTTGGTATTACAAAGTTAAAAATGACGTGGTTAGTATTTGTAGATCTTTATTTTTGCTTTTTAAAATTGCATTCAAAAGAAATCAGCACAACACAAACTGCCGTGTTTATGGGTGTCATTCCTCTAAATGTTTCAATAGAAGTGCTGTAGATAGAAGATAGGTAAAAGATTGGCCCTAGTATAAGAAACTGTTTCTTACTCAATTCTCCAAAAGGCATGTAACAAATTTAATAACAGGGAACACGTTTATTTACACAACATAACCACATGATTGCAGTCTATCTATACTTTTCTATGATTAGTCTTATAAAAACAGAATATATTTTAATTTAAACATTATTTAACAAAAAACAAGCACTGATATAGTATCACCATACAGTTTATCAGACTTATTTTAGTCCAAAATGTAAGCAAACAAAAACTAGGGTACCTATTTCAACCCAAAAAAATCATATAATTAGCAATGAAGCACTTATGGGACGTATGACTGCTTTTACCACTCTTTTTATCCTTTATTTCACCCTAACTAGCACATGAAGTCACTATATTTATGTAGTGACTATAGAATTTCTATAGTCACTGATTTATGGTAGTTGAATGCTAAATTACTGGAGGATGTGATATGAAATACAAAATTTTTACTCGTCTTCCTCCATATTTGTTTACAATTTGTAGCGCCCTGATCGGTAATTTGAATCGCCAATTGTGCATCACGCAGATTTCCTATTCAGTGAGCATCTTTCTTCGTTGTATAAAGTCCAAAGGTCTACTCGCTGAAATTTCATTGCTGAAACTGCTTCATTGATAAAGGAGTGCAAAATTCAGAATTTAAGGAGCGCCCTTAAATTCTTTTTTGATTTTTATTTGAATCAAGTAAATATGTACCATCGTATTCTTCAAAACGCCCGCAAAAAATATCTGGCTACGCGCCTAAGCATGGTAACACTGTATGATGTGTGTAATTCATCACTGTGCAAATTGGCCTAGATACAATCCTACAGTAAATCAAATAAGTAATCTAATTTGAAATAGTGGCATTGGTACTAGTAATTTATCACTAATATTTCATGACAGTATTATAAATTTAAACCGTTCATCTACCAACTGATAATTTAAACTATTTGAACTTCGATATTTATCCATCTCTTTTTCATATTATTCATCGAACTAAACCTTCTTTGATGTTTATGCAATTGCAAATTGCAATCAATAATGGAATACTCATAAATTTAATTCGTTTCTTTTTAAGCGAACGAATTACAGCTGGTTGAATAAAAATTGCTGTAATTTTGCATTCGCGAGTAATTTCATGATCTAAAATTACATGCTGCGACGGGTCCGTATGGAAAATGGTTGTTAATTATTTAATGTAGCAAATAGTGTGTATTTCTATATGCACTAGGGGTTTTGCGGCGGGGGAAACGAATTACGTACGCATAAATTAAGCAAAGCGTTTCAGCAACGTTACGGGCCTGTTTCAGTTGACGTTTGTCAGATGTTTCCATTTGAAACCACCACTTAATGGTGTCTTTTTCGACTCTACCATCTCCAGACGTCTTACATAAGAAGGAATAAGAACAAGTGGTTCGTAGTGGCTAATGCCACTACGAACCACTGATGTCCAAAGGCGCAATTTGCCATATTTTATAGAACTTGCAGTTTTATAACACTGTCAATATCAACCGACGTATTAAGATTAAGATTAAGAAGACTATAAGAGGAAACGCTGGAGCCTCTCACGCAAGATGTCACTAACTGCTGACCAGTTTTTATACTTATTAATCTCTCAGTAGCGATGTCCAAATTTAAATTTTTGGGTATAAAAGTTAACAAATCCAGGCATTTACGATTCATTCACAGATAAATACGAAGCAACAACTCAAAAAGTATCAAGCAACATTAATAGAGATACCGGAAACCGGACTACACATAAAGCACAAAACAATACGGAAATAACCAGAGGAATGTCAATGAACAACCATGGACTGTCCAAAGTTTTGTCATAATATTAAGGCGAATGCACAAGTTACCTAAATTTGATATTGCGATTTTTACGCTTTTTGTCATCTGTTGGCTAGAGATTAGACTAGATTTATATAGAAGTCGGCCCCCTGATCTGATCCACGGCGACCTAGAAGATCTATTGTGGCACTCCCAACCTATTTAGAGCACTCTGTCCAGCTTTGTCCTTTGCATTAGACTCCACAGCCTTGATAGATGCTCTTCCATGTAGCTATCTGCTCTTGCTCTACCTTCCCCAAATATTTGAAATCTCAGTCTTGTCAGGCCCTCGCACTGGCACAGTACATGTACTGAGGTTTCCTCTTCTTCTTGACACAATCTGCAAGTTGCTTCTTCTGACAGTCCCATAAGATTCATATGCCTATTTAGCCTACAGTGTCCTGTTAGGAGACCTACTATTATTCTGATGACCTTTTTATTCTGGCCTAACAGATCTGCTGTGAATTTAAGCGTCCGTTCTTTAATGAATAGCTTTGCCTGTCTCAGTTGTGGCAGATTCCTCCACCATTCTCGAGATTTGTTTCTCATCCATTCCTCAATGGATGTTTTAATGCTTGGCTTCGCTATGCCGCAGAATGGTTCTGGTCCTATGAGGTCTTTTGATGCGCCTGCTCGGGGTAGTGCATCTGCCTCCTCATTACGCCTGTGCTCCTCGTGCCCAGGTACGCAAGTCACCCTATTCTCGCTCCCCAGCTCTTTCAGGGTATTCAGACAGTCCCACCAGTTACCTATATTTGAAATTGCGATTTTTACGCCTCTTGCCATCTATTGGCTAGCTCAGTCGGCATTTTATGAGTAACCAATCAGGAACCGATAACACTTGAAGTAACAAAAGCGCTACATGAACTTTGATTTTAGATGACGTCAACCGCGCGAACTGAATTACGGAAAATCGACTCCAGGTTAGGAGAAAATGTTTATATTATTTCTATTCTACAACCTTTATTTCTGGGGATTTATGTTGAAGACTGTTTATGATCCCGTCAATTCTCTCGAAGGCTTTCTCTCAATCGTGGGAATTATTGATTAGTTTCTTCAAAAGCAAGTGTATATTCATTCTCACTTTTCAAAAAGAAATATGAAAAAATATCACACCACCCATCAATTTTAAGTATCACAATGACTGTTATGTAACATTTGTGTGTAGACAATTTGTAGACAAAGAGACTTAGCTGCAACATAAAGCAAACGGTGTAATAATGAGCACGAACGTTTTGTTGAAATAAAAGTTCAATTACGTTTATTTTTCCCAGACAATAACCAGTTGTTTGTGTTGCTCGGTATCTGGAAGCAATATCTAAATTAGACAGATAATTTATGACATTCGGGAGCGAGTTTTTGTTGTCGTTGCTTTTAAATACCCTCAGAGGAGTCCGAGTATGCCCTCGTGGCATTTCATGAAATATTATGTCTATAAACACAGTTTAGATGGGTACCTAAATATAGAACTGTATGGCGTTGGTGGTTAATAACAATTATGTTAGTTCTAGGCCAATTTCAAGAGGGAGAATAACATTACATTGTAATCGTATCTTGGCGTAGAGGGTGTCTTCTGGGCTCCTCCTCGCGGCGGGGGTCTTATTTTTAGCCTACTCATTTTTATAATGACCCACCTAAAGTCAAAACCAGAATTAAGCAAAGTGGAATGACCGGAAAAAGAGTAGATCTGTGTTGTCACATTTATTTCTAAAGTATTCTTATTTAAGACAGGAAACGTATTAATTACCTTATTTACCCATTTTTTTACTTGTCTTTAACGTCCCTTATCCCTATTGTACTTTATTAAATCAAACACAATGTTTAAATTGTCTTTTACTTAATAATATCACAAGTATAAACGTATAATATATCTTTATACTTGTGATAATATCAAGGAATTTCCGAATATGTGGCAACTGCGAAAGTCGTAAAGTTGACGACAAGCTGTTCATCCTTATTTAACATACACATTCTTGCATTTACGCTTTCTTTTCTCTGAGCTTCATCGACATTGATTGATCAAATCAGGAACCAACAAGCGACTGCGCTCGAGGTAGTAGGGAAACAGTGGCGTGAGGTTATTTCGCGCGCGTTTCTTAACGGTAAAAATTGTATATAAATTGATAATAAGTACCTATATTACATTTTTACATGTATAAATTAGTTTTTTATAGTTTTCCACTGAAATATTTCGGTAATTATTTACTTTAGCGTAAAACTATTAAAATTTTCTGAAATTTTGTCTACCACCATTTTTGTAAATGCTGCTATTTTTCCTCAAAAACTACATTCGTCCACAAAAAATAACTTTAGATTTGTATTCAGCATACTCGAATATAGGGGGATAGGCAAAATTTCAGGACAATTTGAGAGTTTAACGCTAAAGCAAATAATTTTTCACCTAATGACAAATCTAAAAATGTCTATATTAACTAGACATTTTTAGATTTGTATTTTTTTACCACTAGGCATAGTTCAGTTAATTATACTAGAAGTATTCTATAGAATAATATACGAGTATATATTAACTGAAATGTGCCCAATGGTAAAACAGAATACGCACGCCCATGCATCACCGCATTTTTCCAGATCGGCGAGATCATTCTACTTTGCTTAATTCTGGTCTTGACTTTAACTAAACTAACACTTTATATCTCAAAATGAATAGTTTGTTGACAGTTTTTTTTATATGAAACGCCTCTTAACACCCGTTATAAGATCTAGTGGTGACACTGTGTACGTTTACCATGTCAAGCCAGCAAAATCTACAAAGTGATTTAAGTAACTTAATTCCTTTGAATTTCGTAAACTGTCTCAGGTTTTCCATTTTTTATTGAGCAGTTCTTCATGTTACGCAAAGTGAAATTCTGTAGAAGCTGATGTGTCAACAACATCGACATTGTTAACAAAATAATGGTTGTAGTATCCATTAGATCCTGGGCCTTCTAAAAAAAAAAGGATTAAAGCATTAAATGTGTTGGTTTCTCTACAGCTGGATCCATCAAAAGACAATTTTATTAACATTACTATGGTCTTACTTTTCGTGAATCGGAAAAATGTGCAACGCTTCAGTAAGTTCTCTACATGTTTTCATGTGTGCCATTTTAATTTTCATGGTTTTCTGAATACGCTGTGTCAGGTGTGCTATTTTAATTTTCGTGTCTTCTTGAAAACGATGAATTCATAATTTCCGAGAAATTATGAATTCATCGTTTTCACGTACCTTCTGACCTCTCATGAGAACTCGATAACTTTATGTCAATTCGGATTCTAGAAATGGAATCTACGGACCTGGTTTGACTTAGGCACAAAATTTCAGATCGTCTGATGGATTATTAAAGCTGTGGAATTCTTTCGATTGAACAATAAACTTTTTTTTTTATTTTCCCGATGGCTTTGAAACTGGGGCTTCTGGGGTAAATCGGTTATGCGGAATTCATTTATGCCATCCCTTTTTAAGCAATGTTTGCTGTTTTCGAAAGACAGTCAGTTTTTATGACCTTCTGACCACTTATAACCCTCTCGTTTGCTTTATGTCAATTTTATACCAAAAATGGAATCTACATGCCCAGTTTATTCTAGGAACAATATTTCTGGCCGTCTGCTAGATTTTTAAAGGTGTCGTGAATTTTTACATGCAAAAATGTGCAAAAATCATCATTCTCAACGTTCCAGTCGATTTTCAGTAAACCTTAAATATTTCCGAATTGACTTTTCGAAAATTTATAATTTTTTTATAGTCACGATTTGGATTTTCCGATTTTTCATCCTCCTGGTCTTAAATCGTCTACATCAGTCTTAACTATTCCAAAATGTGGGCTTCACACGATAGCACCACTCTACGATTGGTAGATAAGAACTAGGAGCAAAGATACGAAAGCGTAGAAAGGATATCGTGTGAAATAATTTTATAATTGCCAGTTTAAACTGTCAATTATAGATAATTGACAGTTTAAACTGGCAATTATACATAATTTCCAGATCAAACTGACAATTTTAAACTGTCAATTATACATAATTGACAGATTAAACTGGCAATTATACATAATTGCCATATCAAACTGACAATTATTTATAATTGACAGTTTAAAATGGCAATTATAAAATTATTTCACACGATGTCCTTTTATAATTGCCAGTTTAAACTGTCAATTATAGATAATTGTCAGTTTGATCTGGCAATTATGTATAATTGACAGTTTAATTATGTATAATTTCCAGATCACACTGACAATTATTTATAATTGACAATTTAAAATGGCAATTATAAAATTATTTCACACGATGTCCTTTTATAATTACCAGTTTAAACTGTCAATTATAGATAATTGTCAGTTTGATCTGGCAATTAGGTATAATTGACAGTTTAATTATGTATAATTGCCAGTTTAAACTGTCAATTATACATAAGTGCCAGTTTAAACTGACAATTATCTATAATTGACAGTTTAACCAGGCAATTATAAAATTATTTCACAGGTTGTCATTTCTACGCTTTCGTACAAAGTAACATACTTGAAAAATAAAATTACCATCTAAATATAATAAAAAAATCGAACCGAGCAGCGTTATGCGAAAAATAACCGTACAGTAAGTTCTGGCGATGGTAAATTTTACGGAGTAGCACATTCTCGTACCATAATCTCGCGTTCGGCAGATAAAAACTTGCGGTTCAGGACGAATATGGATCTTCCACATGGGGTCAGCCAGCGTTGTAAGCACAAATTTTAAGACAATGGCACGGAAATGTCTGGGTGGCGGGGGTTATGGATTATTACAGTATCTGCCGGAGACAATGGCTTCTGGAAACAATAGCCTCCGCACGCGGTAGCCTCGATGCAAGCTCATCGATACCCGACGCAAATAACTGAACTAATTAAAAACGTTGTAAAGTGTGCTTGCATAACTGAAACGCATTGCCTGAAGTTATTCCAGAGCTTCCACGTGCATACTAATTAAGGAAGATACTGTGCCACGGTTCTCGTATACATTAGGTGATTTGAAAGGGGGTAGGTAATTAAACCCTTGCTCAAATTAAACATTTAAGACCCGTCACCTTTCAGGTACGTATGATATTGCCAGGATGAATTTAGAATGGCACACATTAATCGGTTACAATTTGATGATGGTTTTGAGCAGTGTCATTTATTGTATAGTTAGTTATTTTCTAGTAGTGTACAGGGTCGCCTACTTTTAGAGACTCTCATGGTTGCTCGTAAACAATACTATTAGTACTTAGTAATAATAATAATAATAATATAATAATAATAAAATAATAATAATAATAATGCTTTTTTAAGGTCAGCGGGGCTTAAGTCACAGACCGAGGGATAATGGCTTGCCAGGATGGTGTATTTAAAGGCAGGTTAACATTGATATAGTTACTAAGCCTAGTTACTTGTACATGTAGCTAGCCTGGCTAGCCTACTGTCACATATGAGGGACAGTGGGTGTTTACACTTGAAAACTTATTTTATGCGCACTAGTGCCAGTAGTACGGTCACATCGCTAGAACCAGGATGAATCCTTTTCGTTGTCGTGTTTTTCGTCATTCTAGTATGTTACGCAAGGAAAAGTTAAGAAAAATATTTGTGAGAGTTAAGCAAATTGTTGAGAACCTATTAGAGAGATTGAAAAGGAAAATTGTCGTCTAAAGAGAAGATTGGTCAGAGATTTGGATCAGTAGAAGGGATTCGAAAGGAGCATCAGCACTTCTTGACGCACTGTTTATGGTCAATCAACACACAAATACCTGTGCGTATAGGTACTAGCAAGGGAAGAAGTGTTTACATTGGTGTAGTGGACACGACAACCGGTAAACTGGTGCCTGGTACGGTGGTGGGGAAAGAACAGTGGTTTCGCAAGTGGTAAGTAAATAGCCTGGGTGGCTATTCCCTTGCCTGTCCTGATTACTTGTACCAGTAATAGTACAAGTACTTTCCTATGTGGTTTACACTAGGTTAGTAGCTGCCTTGCTAGTTACTAGTATAAGTATCTAACCCATTTACTATACCAATGTAAACCCACCTTAACACCTTCGTCTGTCGAAGCCTTGTCATGGGTACGGAGGTCCGTCAACTGCAGGGCCTGCTATAGGGCGCCGGAGACAATCATGCATCTGCTCTTCGTTTGTCCGGCATATGCAGTCTCGGCCTATATCCATAGACAAAATGTAGCTTTACGAGTGCTTTACTACTTTCTACGGCACTCGTACGAGATAGACGAAACACCAGTGCTGCCATACGCTCCGGGGGATATTGAGTCCGTTGTGGGGAATGAGAGGTGCCGAATTTATTGTAACTACTCATTTCCCACGCTCAGACAGATTCGAGCCAATAAGACTGATGTAGTCCTCCTCGATCACCAGCTCAAGAGAATGTTTGTCATCGAGTTCTCGGCTCCTGTCGAGATCAACATTGTCTTGAAAGAGTAGGAGAAACGGACGAAATATCTAGACCTTCTCTTCGAACCCCGCAGACTCCATCTAGAACATACTGTGAAGCTTGTGGTACGGATAATAGGAGCCCTGGGTGAAGCAAGAGATACACTGCTTTCGAAAATGAAGATCATACCGGCGTGCCGATATTCGACAGATCTTTTAGCCGGAAGAATGCAGTAGGCGGTCATTCTGGGCTCATTACGTCTACTCAGGGCACACGATTCCCGGACTCAGTAGTTGCTCACCCCAAGGACGTGGAGAGTAGCTACTGTTAACCGCCAGCGGCCAGTTAACAAATATTTCAACAAATAATAATAATATTAATAATAATAATATTAATAATAATATTAATAATAATATTAATAACAATATTAATAATAATAACTGATAGCCACCAGCGGTCAACCCTGAGAATCGGAGCCAGGGAACCTGTCGACTGGATTTCAACAAAATAATAATAATAATAAATTGATAAATGCGAAATAAGTATTACATATTTAAAAATTGATTTATTCAAAATCAAAGAATTATTAACTTATAGAAGCGATTGTAACTACTACTTCAATTACAATCAAAATTTCACTCTAGAAACTTCTTTAAGGCCATTAATACATTTGCAAAGTTCATGTAATGAGGGAATAAATATAATTAGAATGGAATGGGGAAGGGGAATGATGGACATACAATAGTTACATCATAAAGAGATAAATGGATTAAAAACATACTTCCAAAACAAAGACCATCCATTACATAGGGAAATAGTAGAAATTGATAATGGTTCCACACTCTTAAACCTATCAATGCAAGAAGCAGAATTCCTACAAAATAATGGCTATGTACAAAAGCAAAATGTATGTAAGCATTACACGGTAGATATTATAATAGTGTCAACCAAGAACATATTTCATATAAGTTTTTACAAAAAGGCCAGCCAGAAACAAGGTATTTATACTTTCAATACAATAAAGTGGATACTCGAAGCGGATGGCTCGGATGGAAAAAAACAATTACTTTCAATACAAGACCAAGTTATAGCGACAAATAACTAACAAAAATATTATCACGATAGTAAAAAAGGAAATAAAATTAGTAGCATATTAATATTTCAATATTTTAAAATTTGTTATTTTATTCATAATCATATTTCACCCTCTATATCAAATATAAAAAATAAAATCAATTTCCAAATTGCTGATTTGCTGTGTTGCAATAATCGTCGACCAAAGTTAAAAGTCTCATGCCAATGAACTGGTAAACCTGAATAGTCAGGGAAAATTTCCTTACAATTGATTCATAAAAACAAGATAATAGACCGGCAGTTCTATGCTGGTTTCCTGACAGGGACCATCTCCCCAAGTTCCTCCTAAGTTTGGAATAATGTAAGTAGGACTTAGTGACTGTATTATTATCTCTTTTTCCTTTACTACTTTGTTTATGGCACCAGTAACTTAAAATCTTGCAAGCCAATAACCACCTTTCGTCATAGTTCTTTGTAATACAAGCGAGTGTTTTACTAAGTTACCGCCCTGTGCGCTCACGGTCTAACATTTGGCGGATGCGCCAGGCATCGAACCCAGAGCCTTTGAAACATTTTACAACATCTGGCATCCGTTCTATAGCATAAATCTTGATCAAATTGATATCAGAAATGAGACTAATCAGCGTACATACACAGCAAGTTTGGAATGGACCTATTTTGCAAAAGTTTGTCTCGGTAGATGGGTATTTTGAAATGTTTGAGCCTGGCGATTCTTTCAAAAACACTAGCATGAGATACACCACCAGCGTGCAAGACCTTGATTGGCTTTGAATCTGTCATTTCTTATTTCATTTGTCAGTTCGACTTTTATGAACGACTGAAATCTATCCGTGGAAATAAGAAGGGATGCCAAACTTATTGAAGGACCTTCAATGGCATCGATGGCAGATTTTTAACATCATACTGCCGCCAGATGTCAGATATCTATTGGCGATTCCAAAAATGAATGCGCCCTCCGCATGAAAATATTTTAACCTATTTAAAAGGTAACTTTTGGAGGCTTATTGCTGATATAATGATAAATAACACGCATTTGGGTTTGTTTAACGTTATAATTTAGTGGTGCTTGTGATTTTTTGATATTACAAAGTTTAAAACGACGTGATTAGTTACATATCTTTATTTTTACATTTTAAAATGGCATTCAAAAGAAATCAGCGCAACACAAACTGCCGTGTTTATAGGTGTCATAACACAAAATGTGTCAATAGAAGTGTTTAAGATTGAAGATAGGTAGAAGTTTGGCCCTAGTATAAGAAACTGTTTCTCATTCATTTCTCGAAAAGGCATGTAACAATTTAATAACAGGGAACACGTTTATTTACACAACATAACCACTTTGTTGCAGTTTGTCTATACTTTTCTATTATTAGTCTTATAAAAGCAGAATATATTTTAATTTAAACATTATTTAACAAAAAACAAGCACTAATATGGTATCACCATACAGTTTATCACACTTATTTTAGTCCAAAATGTAAGTAAACAAAAAGTAGGGCACCTGTTTCAACCTAAAAAATTCATATAATTAGCAATGAAGCACTTATGGGACGTTTGACGGCTTTTACCACTCTTTTTATCCTTTATTTCACCTTAACTAGCACATGAAGTCACTATATTTATGGCAGATAAATGCTAAATTCACTAAATTGCTAGATGACGTGATATGAAATGCAAAATTTTTACTTGCCTTCCTCCATATTTGTTTACAATTTGCAGCGCCTTCATCGGTAATTTGAATCGCCAATAACATGTCTATACTTGTCCAGTATTATTTGATAGGTTTTATAACCTAAATCATGAAGTATAAAGAGAAGGAGTCCGAACTTAATAGAGTTTGTTTGATAAAATACTGAAAAAAGTACATGGTATTGAGTTATTCATTTGTTTCGATGGCGCTGCTATCGGCATGATCGTTCGTCCACCTCTCTTATATTGTATACTTCATGGTTTACTTTTCCTGTTTAACAATTGACAATATCTGAAGCATCTAAATTTATTAACTTAATTTAGCTCAAATAAGAGCAACAAAATCAAACACACACGCATCGAGCTCCTTTATCTTACAAATGCATGACATGGAGCCTCTAAACGTAAAACAGTTAATAATAATAATAATAATAATATATAATAATAATATCTCTACTCCTCATTCTAATCACAAGGATTAGCCCGAAAGTCTGAGACTTGTGTGGGAGAGGGGGCGGCATATTATTATTTCGCGGGCCGCATTTGCGCCTCAGGAACGACTTACGTTGGTAGGCCCTAACCACCATTCAGTGCTGGAATGAGGGAAACCTGGAAAACCTCATTAGTTAGGGGGACAAGTCAAACATCAACTGATCTTAATCTCTCACATTAACACCAAGTTAACATTCTTCCCATCCTAGGCCATCGCCAGGATGATTGCCAAGCCATCCCTGCGAATAAGCCTTGATCTACGAGTAAACAATTTAATGAAAAATTGTTGGCGGAATGGGAATTAGAACCCACGACCTCTGGGTTGAGCGATCGAGACGCTAAGCCCTGAGCCACCGGCCCGATAAATGGTAATTGAATTTTTCAAACCCGATAACCCTTGCTTCATCTCCGGAATCATCTATTGAGGAGCTCGGTGTCCGAGCGGTTAAGACGTCTGGTTTTCAATCGTTCTCCGCGGTTGACGGCGGTTCGAATCTCACCGTGGTCAACTTTTTCCAATTGCTCCAATATTAAATCTGTGTGTATAAGGCTGGTAGCGTTCTTAATATGCAACTAGTACTACAATATCACTGTATAAATGGCTAACAACCTACTGTACACTTTAATTAATAAGGTTTTCCAGGTTTCCCTTATTCTCGTACTAAATGGTAATTAAAGTTATAACATCGTAAGTCGTTCCTGGGCGCACTCGCGGCCCGCAAAATAATAATATGCCGCTCCCTCTCCCACACAAGTCTCTGACTTCCGGGCTCATCACTAAGATGAGAATGAGGGATAGAGATATTATTATTATCTATTTGATTTTTTTATAATGAAAATGTGTATTACATTACGATATATATCTAAACGTACTCAATTCAACTCCATCCGATTGATTCAATCCGTTCAACCTGTTTCCTACTAGATAAACGTAGTCACCGCATATATTTTTCTCTATTTTCGACTGAAAAAAAAATTAGAAAACGCTACCTACATTATTTCTGGAATTGACATCCACTGGCTCCCTAAGTATCTTCCTAACGCCTTCCGTGTCGTTCTTGATGACGGCCTCGTGTAGCAGCAGGTCGTTCCTTTGGATAATAGCTCTGCGTTCCAGCTCCTCGGGGGTGGACGTGGGGGAAGAGCAGCCCATGCGGTAGGGGCAGCTTTGCTCCGTCTTGGAGGGGTTATTGCCCCTGGACATCGTCAGGCTGTAGCTATCTGCCAAGGAAAATATATGTTAAACTAACATGATTCATTTATGTGTATGTATTCATTTATTTGTAAGTACATACGTACAGTCTTTCCAGTTTCAACTGATATAGAAACATAGAAAAGCACAACACAAATTTAATGAAATCCATAGACGACGAAAAAAATGATTGAAATAAATATAGTGAACAAGTTCTGAGGAATCTAGGAATACTTAGTTAATTATAATTGTACTATGATAAAGTTGGACAGTGCAGGTATAATTGATTATCACCAGAGTGACCACCAGATGTACCGCCAGAGTTTAACACATCTGGCCCTATCTAGTCCATAGGGTGTTATGTATGGATATCATTGAATATGGTGTTATGTATGGTATCATTCTTAAAGCGCATCATATACAGTATCATTTTATCGTTCGTAAAAAGATATGTTCAAGCTAGGGCTGTCTCGGCTGACAATGATAATTCCGACAATAGGCCTTTTCTACTAAATTGAATTTTACTATTTTATTAATATCAAACGTTATACTGGTACATAAGTAAAGGTAGAATCAACCCAATTTATTAAAGAATTGTAATTAAGCGAAGTTATCCAAGCACAAAGTAGCCGGTCTTAATGAATCATTTCAAACTGCGCGGTTCGCTGACATCACACTCCAGTAGCCAATAAAATGTAGACAAGTTAAAGAACAGCTCCACGTTGACATATATAATTTTACTTTTTTCTTGGCAACAATTAAATTTACATTCTGGTAATTTTGAAATGAAAATATTATGTATTTATAGGTGAAATGGTAATTTTGAAATAAAAATATGTTTTTTTAGGTGAAATATTCTCCATAAATTATTACTAAAACAAATCAACATGATTATTTTACAATTTATCCCTTAAGCAAAATAATCTTTAGGTATTTTTCGCTAAAGGTGACAACACTGCACAATCTATGCAAGAATCAACTAAATGATTATTTGATAACTTAGGTCATAAAACCTAACCTTCTTGTCTTAACATTGCGCACTTCACCACTTAAGAAAGTTCATATTTGTGACGTAGAAATCGTTAACGATTTCATTGTCAACTCTTGGAAAATTGTCTGAATCAGCCTTAAGATATCCCTCTTCACAATTTTATTCATTTTAAATCAAGTTAATCAAAACACAAAACGAAAGTTAGGTTAAGCACAACTTCACTTGACAGAACACAAAATGCAGGGCAGCCAACAGACAACAACGGACTGGAGTATGACGTCAATGGCGCGTTATTTGAAATATATGGTAATTTTAACAATTTTTTCAAAATATATCTGGCGAAGAAAAAAATTTTAAAAAATACTTTTTAGGCATAACTAAGTATATATTTTATAATAAGCGAATAAAAAAAAGATGTGGCAAAGGCCCATTTATACAATGTACCTAGGTACACAGAAATAAAGACCATAGAATGGAAAATTGTTATACAAGTATTGTGATATTTTGAAGACCGGAAATGAAGGACTTGGTCCGGCACGGATTTTAAAGTATTTTTCTTGAAAGTTCGGACCATACACCATGAAATTGATATTTATGAAGAGCTCAATAGTATACCGAGTGTGTTTCTGCATACACTCTTTAACTTTTACTTCAAGAAAAGAAAAACAAACCATGCAGTTTATATATAACTTGTTTGCAGTTTATATGTGAGTTTTTTGCAACTTATATGCAAGTAGCTGACTTGATATGTAACTTGCTTGCTTTATGGGTAACTTATACACCATTTGCTCACTGCGCAAACTCTTCACCAGGCCGAAAAACCATGTTGTAGTCACAGAAATCGCATGAATAATAATGGTAATATACTTTCTCCATTCTATAGCACGAAATAATAGTTCTGACTAGTTATTAAGTGCCTTGGTGAAAAATATCATCAAAATACTTTTCTCACAATTATGAAAAAATCAAAAGGACTATGCTTGGAATTTTTTATACATTTTAAAAAAAGAAAAATAGATTTTTCTTCCATGAAACTATCTTTATAACGTATAAATACGCGTATAGAATATGTTTAATTTTAATTTACTTCCTAACAAATAAATAACATGTTTTTAATGTTGTTTTTTTAGTATCTGCATTTGTTTATCTTTCAGTACAGGCCCTCGCTCGCGGTGGAGTAGCCCTAGGCTAAAACTTTCCTTATTATAATTTAAAAATAAACACGTTCTGTATTTTCCACATATCTACTCAGGCGAAAATGATGTTGAAACAGCTTCGTAGGTCTTGCATCTGTGTTTACAATATAAAAATTTATTTTTATAACAGGTCTGAATTATTATTTCCGTTCAACAGTGAAAATTTTACCTGCATATCAAAATCATCAATCATATTATTAGGATCATGATAAAAAATTAAACAAATCTTTAATGTTTCAACTGAATAGCACAGGATATTGTGTAATTTGAAAAATATTGTACCTACTTCTGAAAATAAACGATAACATAAAATAGAAAATTCAGAAGGAAAGTATTATTATGGTGAAAGTATTGCGACAAGAATAAATAAATTACTAATAAATATTTCTGTGGTACGTTTTCTCTTTTATACAGTGTGGCCCATTAAGAACCAGGACACCCTTCTAAAAAATGTATGGTAAGTGCGATTCCAATGAACGTTTTTATATATATTCTATATTAGCCTACTAGATGTACTTGTTGATTCTATTACGATGGTCCAGCTGCTAATCCTCAGCCTACTACGATTTGTTTTTATATCATTTTATCAATTTCTTTATGCATTTAGGGATATAGGGGACTGCTGTAAAGTGTGTTTTAACGTTATTATTAATTTGTGAGGTAAGTAAAGGAACAATATTTTAGATTAACAATAATTATTAGAGTTTCCAATGCCTGCTATATATTTTACACGAAACCCAAATTCAATAAATTTCAAACATTTAAGGCTCTATAAAAAAAATTATTCTCCGATACAAATGAAAGAAATTTGGACCACAGGGGTTTTAAGTGATGCTGAAGAATGCCACGATGTCAAATTTTTAATAAAAAACGACCTAAAGTAATTTTCGAAAAAATTGATTGCATAAAAAATCGTAGTAGGCTGAGGATTAGCAGTTGGACCATCGTAATAGGTACAACAAGTACATCTAGGAGGCTAATATATATATATAAAAAAATTCATTGGAATCGCACTTACCAAAAATTTTTTAGAAGGGTGTCCTGGTTCTTAATGGGCCACACTGTATAACAAAAATCGATGGATACTAAAAAGCCTATTACTTTTGGCGTCATCTTATATGAACTATATTTGAAATATAGTGTATACTCCAACTCGTTACCGTTATTGAAATGCCACGCCAGTTTTTTTTCCAGTAAATAATGAAGAAGCACGACGAGAAAGGAAATTCTGTTTACCATTTAGGAAATAAAATCAAGCGGGCGTCTCTTTTATTAAAAGCAAATATTTGAGTCCGACGAACGTACGTACGCCTAGAAAGCGTATTCAAAGGTTGGTCGATAACAATTTGTATAACTTGTACAAATATGCGCGATTCTAGAAATAATTGCGTTTTTCTACACATGTATGATATGAATCATGACTTCAATGTATTTGCAATACTTATACAGGGCGTTAGTTAAACATGCGGCAAAAATTCAAGAGGTTTGGACCTTGATTCCTTGGACTATTCTAAGGATATTTTATCCTTTGATGATTTTTGAAAAAGCGCTTTGTTGCGAAGATATAGGGCGAAAAAAATTTTCAACAAATCCAATTTTGGTATTTTTCACATTATTAATCTATAGGTGAAATAAAAGTATGGCGTACTACACTGGACGTATCAAGTAAAAGACATGTAAGAAAAAAGAGTTTTCTTATCAACATTCCGTGATACTTCGGAGTGGTTATTTTGTATGTTTTTGTATGTTGTGTTTTTGTAGTTTGTATGTGTCGCATTTGTTAAGATTGATTGACGTTTGGCTAGTTGACGTGTAAACGGTTGTTAGTGAAGTCCTCTATCATGGCTCGCTATACGAATGCCGAGATGGCTGACATGCATTTTATTTATGGACTTGCTGATGGCAATGCATTAGAAGCTAGGCGACTGTACATTGAACGATTTCCTAACCACATTACTCCCGACAGAAAAATCTTTCAAAATTCATCAGCGTCTTCGAGAAACCGGAACATTGAAGCGAAGTGGAGGACCAGGAACGCCAAGGACTATAAGAACGGTAGACGTAGAAGAGAATGTGCTGGACATGATAGAAGAAGATCCAGGTACTTCTACGCGAAGAATTGCAAATACTTTGAATGTAAGTAATTGGACTGTTTGGAAAATTCTGAGAGATAATTTGTGGTACCCATACCACATTCAACGCGTTCAGGCACTTCTTCTTGCGGATTTTGCTCCACGTATTGCATTTTGTCAATGGCTTTTGCACACATTGGTTGAAATCCCTCAACTACTTACGCTGATTCCTTTTACCGATGAAGCCAGTTTCTCGCGAAATGCAATAAGGAATTTCCACAATAACCATGTGTGGGCTGACGAAAATCCACATGAGATTTGTAAAGATCGGTTTCAACTTCAGTTCTCATTGAACGTTTGGGTTGGAATTGTGGGTGACTGGCTAATTGAACCGGTATTTCTACCAGAAAGACTTACCGGCGAAGTATACTGCAACTTTTTGGAACAAACGCTACCTCAGATTTTAGAGGATGTACCATTGGCTACAAGACAGGCAATGTGGTTTATGCATGATGGTGCACCACCTCATTTTAGTGTAGTTGCTCGAGAGTTTTTAACAGCAACATACGGAGATCGCTGGATTAGTCGAGGTGGACCTCACGTATGGCCTGCTCCTTATTTCCTATGGGGCCATCTAAAGTTATTAGTTTATACTAAGCCAGGAAGATGTGGATGATTTAAGAGATCGGATAATTGCTGGGTGTAACTGCACAGCGTTCTAAGCACAAGCGGCACTCAGCATCTTCTGCTAGACCGAATTTGTGCAGATGATATTTTAAACGGCAGTAACCAACCAGTATATAGGCCAATTAAAGTTCGTAGGTACAACCTGCTTAACTCTAAAAGTTTTTTTAGTTCTTGTTTTTGAAGGGTTTATTATGAACGCCTTCGAATGAACTAATCTTGGTAGTTTTTGCCAGTACTGGAGGATTTGTCCCTCACCCCAGGTCAAGAGAGTTGCTTTGGCAGTACTCGAGGATATGCCAAGCACCGGTTCTGGTCCGACAAATTCAAAAGCAGCACCCTCCCTGGCTAGAGAGTCGGCTGCTTCATTCCCTTCAAGGCCAGAATTCCCTGCGACCCAGACCAGAGTTACACCGAGAGACCCAGAACCGATAGCTACTACCAATTTATATATAAAATGTATACATCAAATACCAAAATCCTAATCAATGGTCGCTCGTTTCGAAATGTACATCCTGTATATGTGTAGCCACTGCGTAAACCACCATTAATTTTAAAACAACCCTTATTAAAACGGCGCGAACACCGTATGTGTGCGTTCTGTATGAACAATAATAATTGTAGACATTTTATTAAAGGGGATATTCACAACTGGGGTCTGTAATCAACACGGCAGTAAAATATTTATAGAGGAATTGCTGATGAGGAGAAATAAACAGGAAAGTAAACGAGTGATTTTCTTAAAAGCCCCTTTTAATAGCTTTATTTACTTTGCCTAAGATAATTCCAGGTAGTTTATTACTTTATTAGCTGATAGATCAGTCAGTGGCGTACTGATTCCCAAATAAATTTAAGTCAAACAGTATGTCACTCTAGCAATTTGTCAAAATTTAGCAATTTGACTACTAGTTAATGCAAAATATTTTATTTAATATCAGTATTGCACTTCTTGCGGTCAGTAAAGATCAAGGAATATCCACTAGAAGACTGCAAGTAGCTAGCAATACAATACTTGATTGGACCAAACAATGGAAGATCAAGCTAAACTAGCTCAAATCAATTCATGTTAACCTTACCAACAAAAGACTAGTTAACCCTCCGTCCTTGGATATTAATGGTACTATTGTGCCCAATAAGAATAACGCCAAATACCTAGGCATGACCCTGGATGCCAAGCTCCGGTGGAAAGAACATGTGAAGAAGAAAAGAATCGAACTTGGTTTGAAATATAGACAGCATTATTGGATGCTTGGAAGAAATTCTAAGTTGACAATACATAATAAGATACTAATCTACAATCAGATCTTAAAACCAGTTTGGTTATACGGTATTAAACTTTTGGGGTTGTACCAGAAATAGTAATATTAAAACCATTCAGACTTTCCAGAACAAAGTGCTGCATAATATAGTAGACGCTCCATGGTACATACGTAACTCCGACTTGCATCGAGACCTTAACATCCCAATGGTTAAAGATGAGATCAAAAGGTTTGCTGGCAGACATGAGGCCAGACTTCACCTCCACATAAATGCAGAAGCTCTTCAGCTGCTGGACAACCAACGTCTTGTTCGAAGATTGAAGAGACCCAAACCATTTGAGCTGGTGTAGTGTGCTGTGTGAAAGCAGGACATAGTGCGCCGGTGAAATTGTTAGAAGAAAACAATCTAAAGGACATTGTTGTATGGTTAATAAATGTTTAGTTTATAAGATTATTAGAAGAAAATTAATGGTTGGCCATCAGACCAGTTTTAATAGCAATAAGATTCTCCAACAAAGTATTTTAATAAAAAAAAAATCAGTATTCTATAACAAGTCTGGCACAGAAACTCCAGTTGATGGAGGCATTTATACAATGAGTTAGTATTCTAAATTTGTACTGTAAAATAAAAAAAAAATGAATAAATTGTCTATATATTAATCTGATATTTATTTATATAAGTTATAAAGTCCGCCTTTGATTGCTTAGAAATACCTATCTGTTGTATTGACACAGTCATTCAGCATGAGTTATAATAAAAAAAAGTTAACAATTTATTTTGCTGATGACTTTTAATTCATATTTGTTTCTTTTCGCAGACAAAGGTGTACAGACATGCCCTTAAATAATGTTTTAGTACAAAAGATCTGATAAAAACTAAATTAAATATCCTATATATTTTGTTGTATCAAATAAATCGTCTGTCCTCGTGTCACCTGACAGAATTGAAAGACAAATGTGCAGTGCAAGGCTAACTCAAATTGGATACAATCCCATCTAAACTGTCATGGATTTGAAATCTAAATTCTTAGTCTAAATAAGTTGCAGCAATTCGCGTCTAGCGTTCTTCGCAAAAGGAATTGCAGTCTGGGCAGATAAAGCTGCTGTCTTTCAAAATATGTTTTAGTAAAAAATTTGGTTAGGAAAAAATGAAGTGGTAAAATATTAATTGTCATGTATGATAGTGGAAAAAAAATATTATTAAAAGACACATAATACAGGTAAATTTCACAATAACCACAAAATAATTACATTTGAAATAAAAAAATGCTTAAAAAGTGTTAATAAAAAGTAAAAACGACTTTCACTAACGACATGGTCATCCAGAGAGGGTAGTGGTGGTGAGAAACACACCGTAGTGCCCTCTTTGGGCCATTGCTTCTATGTGTCTGGCAATTATTGTCAAAATACAGACAGATAGCGACCTGCTTTTCCGCAAGTGCCATGACAGTAGTGACCTCTATTGTCTTTGAGAAAGACAATGCTACTTTTTATCTGAAGGAGATGCCGAAAACAACTAGGTACTCCACGGCCAATGTGCCCCGACTGGCGTTGCATTACCCCGGCATCTCCATGGAAGTCACCACATCCTTTATCGAGACCAACCACCAGACACTGACCGATTTCGCGCTTATTATATGCTCGTCAGAGCGCCATAGGTAGTGGAATTGATGAATGATGTTGCGACATGATTGCCTAAGGGGCATCGCTTCGGCATCTCCTTCAAAAAAAAAGAATAACATTTACATTTTTTATTTTTCCATCAGTTTGCGCCCCCCTGTATTTCATTCTATGGACACCTATGACTATAAACATTTGTAGATTAAAGACACATCTAAAGCTTTACAGGAACTACTTTATTTATTTTAATTCTGATTTGTTTTAAATTCATCTTATCGATTTAACTGGAAGTGATTTGAAAACACTCTGATCTGAAAAGCGTCAGTTGATACCGGCCTAATAAATAGAAGAATAATGTGGTAGGAACCGTTTATACTCGTTGATATTTCCAATGTGTAATAACAATTGTTTTTCCGAATATTTTCCTTTGATAGTTATTTAAAATTAGTCAGAGGTTCCATCACCAACACACAAGAATAAAAAATAAACAACCAGAAACATATCCCCCTATTCTACGGATTAACCTGAGATTCTATCCTGAAACGGACAGATAGAAACCCGTGTGACGCAGACAGTAAAGTCTCTTTTAGGCGCGCGGTTTTTGTCGTTTGTCGCGAGCGACAAAAATGGTGGCATTTCTGATGAACCTTTTTATGAAGTTTTGTTCAAGCGTTTGTTGATACGTTTTGTTTCTTTCCTGTTGTTCTTTTTCATCTTTTTTCGGCAGAATTTGAGAACGCCGCGACACAGGCGACATCAATGCTTAAAAGAGCATATTAAAACAGATATGTTTAGAAAACGACGCTATTTTTACCGCTGAGCGACAGACGACAAAAAACGCGTGCATAAAAGACGCCTAATTCAAAAGCCTTCCCCTAGCTTGGAGAACGATAAAGCATCTTCGTTAAAGTGAAGGGTACTTCGCATTGTGTAGAGGCCTGTATGTTGCATAGCCAACCCAACAACAGTATGTTTTACTTTATCAAAGGAAAGGGATCAAATCGATATCTGGAATCTGTTTCAGTTTACAGAGTAGTGTGGAGAGAGGCTGTTATTAGCTTGATGAAAGATAGTTTTCCAACTAAATTTCAACTGCTTCATTACAATATGCAATGAAGTTCGCTAACAGTCATTTAAAATAGATAGAAATAGCATCATATTATGTTGTTTGGCAGTTGAGACGACAAATGTTTAAAATCATGAAAAAACTGAAATTGGTGAATACTAATGTCGAAAAATACTTACAAAAACAGGCATAACTGTTAAAAAATTCGAAAAATTTTGTAATTTATGAAAAAAGATAAAATATGGAAAAAACTAAATTGGAGAAACTGTCATAAAAATGCTATAAAAAGGTGAAGAAGTCTCGTAAGCTCTAAAAGAATTGAGAAACGTTTAAATCTCTGAAAAAATCGTAATTAGAAAGAAACAATTTCAAAAAACTAATAATAATTGGAGATAAACATAAATAGAAAATCGAAAACATGAAAACGTTCAGAATCAACGAAACACGAAAACCGACACAAATTTAAATAAAATGGAATGTGACACCTAGTGAATACACGTTTTCATAACCACAGCTGAAACAGTAAAAATAATAACGCGAGCATCACGAAGCAAGCACGCCCTGTATAATATATTCATTCTTAAACCTGTATTATTAAATATGAAGAAAACTGAACCAGTGAAGTACGCCTTAAAAAGCGTTGTAAAATAATAAACGTAATTTATCTACAACACCTTATTATTTAAAAATAGAGATAATTATTCTTAAATTAGTCAACGTGTACTTCCAAGTCTCTTATGTAACATTTGGTTGTGCTGTGCATTAGTTCAATGAAATATGAGGTAGGTTGAGATACTTATACACATTTTTTAAGCATTTGCATTTGCATTTGACAATTCATAATTAGGTGATTATGAAACGAAGGCGAAAGCTATATTTAGATTAACAAAATGACACAAAAGATCCGTTTGAATTCATTTTATTTCGATTTGTAATTATTTCAACTCGTACGTAACACTTTTATATAAGTGTTACGTACGTATATAAATTTTATTATTATTTATTAAATATTTTTTATTACCTACAAATAAATATACTACATATTTTAGTAGCACTTTTAATCAACTTTAGGATTTAGCGGAAAATAGACCCGCCCACATGCAAATACAAATTTTTTTTATAAAAATTGCCGTAATAAAGTCGGGTATACTAGCGACACCTAATCAGTTTAAAATATGAAGGCTGTGAGGTATTTTTTTTCAGTTTACTTCCTGAGTGGTGCTTCTTCAAGGTAAAATAACCGAAATTGTCTGTAACTTATTTGTGGTGCATTTTCATTATTCATTGTAGTCCTTTTTATTTTTTTTTCTTTTTGATTTTGTTGAAGAAACATTTATAAAAATTGAAAATGGGCAAAATATTGCCCATAATTCCCAGAATAGATAGGGAAAATCCAATAACGACCATTACCATTCCATATATTACAGAGATATCTGAAAGACTTAAAAAACTTGGTAATAATTTTAACATAATGACATTTAAAAAGAAAAAAACACTTTAAGATCAATACTTACTAAAACAAAACCAATTAATATTAATCGAAATTAAAAAAATTGTATTTATCAAATTTCTTGTTAATGTAGTAAATATTAAATTGGTGAGACATCTAGACCGTTACAAATAAGTCAATAATACCAAGTTGATAAGTCTACATCAGTAAAACATGTATGGGAGAACGGTCACCCTGTTGATTGGACACAGTCTAAAATTCTACAAAAAGAAGAAAAATCAGTTAAAAGAAAATTAAAAGAAAGTGCTTTCATTAAACATAATGGTGATAATTGTATCTCGTAAGAAACAATATTCGTGGATCAAACATAGCTTCCTCTACTCCTGAAGAATGTTACTACTGGAAAATTAATAATAACAGTGATCAGTGCATATGTGATGAAACTTTTTTACTGACAACGAGTCGAGGATCGACTTGAAACGTTTCGAAAAAAGCTGGTTAACTGTTTAATTCCATTTAAATTTTATTATAATAATTATTTTATTTAGACATAATTCGAAATATGATTTGTAATATTACACAATTTTGTATATAACTGAAAAACCAGTGATGGAATTTAGTTAATTTATCTAGTATTTATTTTCTTGCATATTTTACAGTGTTTTTTTGGAGCAAACTTTAGAAGTTTAACTTGATACGACACTTTGAGTATTTAACATGAATACTTCTGGGTTCCTGTTTCTTTTTAAATTATTTTATAGGTGGTGTAATGATGCCAAAAAAGACTACAATAACCAAAATTAGCTTACAAAAATATGCACTAAATCAGTTTTGTCTCTATTCACTAAAATGTTGATAAATTTGGCCTTGGATTCTCACATGAATCGATAACTTTGCTTATAGTGCTACCTAATCGATAGTTTATAGTACTAGCTTGATTTTATTTACCATGTATTGGAACAAACAAATAATTGAAACACGTCCTTGCCTGAAAGTGTTTAGAAAGAAATAGTTCGGAAATGTTAAAAATATTCCAACAAACGATGCAAATTCAACCATATTCGTGCGGATCTGACTGTTCGTCCCTGTTCGCTATAGTTTATGCGCGCCTTAATACAGTGATGTTGCGATCAATCTTATAATGGAAAAGTTCTGAACAACTCGCTACTTATCTTGTTATGTTTTCAAATATGTTTTCATAAGTGGTTCGTAAGAGCTTTGCACGAGATAAATCTATCATGTTATAACTTTTCTTATAACTTATTACGTTCCGTCAAAATCTTTCGCAAAAGTTTGTAAAAATCTGAGATGGGTTAGACTTATAACATTCTGGATTAGGGGGCGTCTAATTAGACGAAATATCACTTCCGAGGTATCTATAATAAATGTTCATATAGAGATGTTGAGCGAAATGTTGTTTTTGTGTATTATGATGGAAGTCCATTCTCAAAGGTTTATTTTTATTACTTAATTAATACATTAAAGGAATTTTTTTACAGTGTAAACCAAGAGGTGTTTTACAAAGTCTACCAGAAGTTTTATCTTCAAATGCAATATTTAATTTCATGAAATAGGATAAGGACAAGGTATTTAATATATGTTTATAAATATTTTTAATATGCAAAATTGCAGTATACTACGGAGACTTGTAATAGCGAGAACAAAAGAAACGATCAATTTTCTAATCTGTACCAGAGACTTATACATCTACATGTATAAGTCTCAGTCTGTACGGATTGCTCTTAAAATACCGGGATATAAAAAATTATCTTGGGAAATAACGGTTTTAGTAACAAGAAAAACTAAATTACAGTAATTGTTGGAAATGTCCCCCGTTTTGTTCGATGCACAAGTTGACGCGCCTCCTCATGCTGTGAAAAGCGTTTTGCAGCATTTCTTGCGTTATGGTTGCACATTGCTGAACAATTCTTTGTTGCAGTTCTTGCAAATTATTTACCGGAGTTGCGAAAATCTTGTTTTTTAAGTAAGGAAATATAAAATAGTCCATAATGGTCAAACAAGGTGATCTCGGAGGAAACTCAACTTCTGTATGCAAATTTATCAGCCGGTCATCAAAAGGCTCGCGGAGGAAAGCAATATTTTCTCGTGTAGTATGTGCTGTTGCACCGTCATGCTGGAAATAACCGTACCGAAGTTCATCATCGTTTAACTGTTGCACAAATTCAGCAAAAAAGTTGTGTCTGTACGTTTCTGCGTTGACGGTGAAATCGAAAAAAATTGGCCCAATTATTCTTCTGCGAGAAACTGCCATCCAAACACCAATTTTTTGAGCATGTAGTGGCGATTCAGTAAAAACATGAGGGTTATCATAACTCCACATTCGCATATTTTGAGAATTGATGTATTCCGAAAGGTGGAACCACGCTTCGTCAGAAAAAAAAATTAAGTCCAGAAGATCGTCATTCATTAAATTATTGACAAACCAATGGCAGTAAGCAAGGCGTCTGGGGTGGTCTACGGGCAGAAGAGCTTGATGTGCTTGCATCTTATATTGATGCATGTTCAAGTCTTTCTTTAAAATCTTATGACATGTTCCATAAGAAAGTCCAATTTCCTGAGAAAGACGTTTCAAAGGTTTTGCAGGCTCCTCTTCCATACGTTGACGAACGTCATTGACAACTTCTTCTGCACGAACTCTTGGTCTACCAGCACCTTTTTTATGAGTCACACAACCAGTTTCGCGAAACACTTCAACACAATTTGTAAGGCACGCATAAAAATTGTCCGGTAATATTGCCACGTTTGGGAAGTGCTCTCGAAAATTGTCCAAACACAAACGTTGACTGTATTGCCAATTTCCATTAACTAGCGCACCCGTTCGAAAATAGGCTTCAATCATGAAAATTTTGTGCTGTGTGGTAAGAGGCATGATTCAAAGACTGGATTAGAAAATTTCAGCACAATGACTTGACAGATTCTGACACAACAAAACATATTCAAAAATTTAAAGTAAGACACACATTTTACATTCCACAACCATCCTTGACCAAGATAATTTTTGATATCCCGGTATATATGATACGTGTGTACAGTGTTAGTTTTATTAATGCAAACCCCATCTTCATATATTAATTATTATTGAAAGATAAAAAAAACTTATAAACTGGTCTTATATGTAGATTCCAGTCATTCTGAACTTTTGCGCTGGCAAATTATGTATACAGGGTACACAAAAAATATGTTTTTTTTTATATGGAACACTGTATATATTAAGATAGGGTTTACATTAATTAAACTAACCCTGTACTAGTGAAGGGTATAGTATTAAAATATTGTACCGTTCTTCTTAAATTCCCATCATTTCCAGCATAAATTTAACTAACCACTGATTTTATTTATAAAAATATTGTACCATAAGTACCTACTAATTTTTTTCTATGATCAGTACCTACATCAGTTTCACAGTACTTAATCCGTATGTTGTGAAAATAATTTTCCATTGCTCGTTTATCATTCGATTTCAATTTCTTTCTGTAGATATTAGCAAAAAACCGTTTGGCATGTTATTATGCTATATGTGTGTATTTATTTATACATATATATGTATGTAATTAGTTTACATTTGCATATATATTATCGTCAAAAAGGTTTTACTGGCATCCATTAAAATTTTAGATTAAAACTAGTTATAATTCATATTTTGCTTGTATTTATACATGCAAATTAACGCTCTTTTTCTAACCATATATACAAAAATAGTATATATGGACTCACAATTACCACTATGCCTAATACAGATACTTATAATATTTGCAAAGGATATGCCCTTAAGAACTTGAAGTGCTTGAAGTTTTATTTCAATAAAATTTCGAAAATATTGTTTTACAAAACAGGGTTACTAAAATGTTAGTAGTGGTGAGTGGCACACGCCGTAGTGCCCTCTTTGGGTAATGGGTAATGAGTAATTTTAATTAATTTAACTAATTTTGAGTAATCCAACGGCAGTCGGGTCATTTTTTTGATACAAAATAATCTTAGGTATGCCCTACAAAAAAATTATTTGAATTTTAGACAAAGCCCTCCTCTTTTTTGAGAACACTCAGTCTCTTTCTCTCTACAGGAATTACACCAGTCGCGAGCAGGATTTTTTGCATATCCTATGTTTAGCAGAACATTTCTAGAGTGTTGGCACTGACTGGAACATTCAGCAGTGTTGGAACTACAGCAAATGTTTATGCAAGTCGGGTAACCGCTGGTGCGGAGACACAGAACACCTCTTCTGCGGAGACAAATGAGGCACAGGGGACATATAATGTCACACTCTTATTGGTACACTTATATAAGAAATATCGGAATAAAGTTGGAACCCAGAAAATTCCAAATCTGGGAAAAATGTGGCAATTAATTTCGGAAGATATTGAGAGATTACTTTCGCTCTTTTCACTTAAAATATCACTCATAACGAAAATAATATTATGACACTTCAAACAATATTTAAATAATCGAGTTTCTCTAAAAAATTAAATTAGATTAGTTAAGATTTATTTAGATTTAGATTTAGATTTATTATTTTATCCACTATCGTCACTAAATAATCTTCAAATCAATTTGACAGGCAGCAAACCATTCGAAACCTAGTGACTTTCTTGTTGGAACAGTAAAATATTACTACTAGTTTGAGAATGATTATGTTGGAACGGGTAAATATGGTCTGCGCAGGTACTTCTGACAGTTTGCTGATATTTTGGCACTGAGTATGAACAAATCTTATACCTAGGTTAGGTTAAGTTAGGTTAGGTTCAAAAGTGAGTGGGCCGAAAACCAGACCCTCCATCGCGACCATGTGGTCTATTGTGGCTCACACCTACTTATATTTCACCCAACAGGTCCAGCCTCTTAATGAAGCTGATTACCTTGTTGGGTGAGAACTTATTCAGATCCTCTGGCCAGAAGTTGTCCTTTGCCAAATAATGAGAATCTGATCCTTTCTCCAGCGGGGCAGGTGGATAATATGTGTTCTGTCGGTTCATCATCTTCTAAGCACAGGCGCCAATCAGCATCTTCTACTAATCCGAATTTGTACAGACGATATTTTAAACGGCAGTGACCAGTATATAGGCCAATTAAAGTTCGTAGGTGCAACTTGCTTAACTCTAAAAGTTTTTTTAGTTCTTGTTTTTGAGGGGTTTATTATGAACGGGGTTTGAATGAACTAATCTTGGTAGTTCTTGCCAGTACTGGAGGATTTGCCCCTCACCCCAAGTCAAGAGAGTTGCTCTGGCAGTACTCGAGGATATGCCAAGCACCGGTTCTGGTCCAACAAATTCAGAACCAGCACCCTCCCTGGCTAGAGAATCTCCTGCTTATCTTATACCTAACAAAAACATAAAATCAAAACCGCATGTTGTTGACAAAACAGTTAGGTCCTTTTCTCAGTTTAAATAACTTGTAATCAAGGATATTTTCCGTTGTAATTGTAAAACCAACTAGAAAAATAATCAAAATGAAACCTTAAACGTTTATATTCCATTTGCAGCTCACTTGTAGAAATCGAATCCATCACAAGTCCAGTTCAGCACAGCGAAGGTCCTTTTTGGTGTTCAACAGACAACATTCTGTATTACGTGGACACATTTACAGCGACAGCATTTCGATGGAATTCAAACACTGGAATACGAACTTCTTACAAAATAGGTAACACGTACAGGTGGTTCCGAAAATTCAGGACATAGTTCTTTCCTCCAGAGTAAGAAAAAAGTTTAAACATAAACTTTTATAAAAATATAGTTGCAAACAACAAATATAGGTAAAAAAACATAGACTAGAGTTTTAGCCTTCTTTGGATGTGATTACCTACTGAATGGATTTAGTTAATGTCTCAGGTACTGTTCGTGTTGGTAGTATGATCTAAAGTTTGAGAAAACCATGAAGTCAATTGTACGTTTTTGCAAATAGCAGCGATCAGAGGATTGGAAAAGTTAACGACTCAAAAAGGTAGATAGATTTGAAATTTTTTTCTTGTCTTGGGGATAAGAAGCAGCTCCTAAATTTTATGCTCCTCCCTTCGAGGTTCTTGTAATTCTTATCGAGTCTTTTTTTCTAGGAGATCGCAAGTCCATAGCTGTGATCATACCAACCGCTGAAAAAGAGGATGAATTCATAGTGGGAGCAGATAGGCACCTGTATAAACTGACCTGGCCTAAAGGTGACTTAAAGGCGAATTTGCAAAAACTGGTTATGGTAGAAGATGGAAAACCTAAGAACCAATTCAATGACGGAAAAGCCGATAGCAGGGGAAGGCTGTGGCTTGGTAAGATTCATTTTCAACCGTGTTAAAATTAAATGTTGCAACAGCAGTTGCTCACTACATAGGTACTAACAGTACCCATTGTTTTACAAAACAGGGTTATTGAAAGACATGAAAACATTTGTAAACATGTTAAATTTGTTCACCCATGTAAAAATCTTCCTCAAAATTATTTAGTGAAACTGTTTGGCCGAGTAAAACTATCCAGAAACTATGTGTAAAAGTTGTTTTTTTTTTAATAAGATTCTTTGTTGGAGAATCTTATTTCTAATAAAACTGATCTGATGATCAACCATTAATTTTCTTCTAATAATCTTACAAATTAAACATTTATTAACTAAAGTTTATCCAACGACGTCATTTAGATTGTTTTCTTTTAACAATTTCACTGACGCACTATATCCTGCTTTTACACAGCACACTACACCAGCTCAAATAGTTTGGGTCTCTTCAATCTTCGAACAAGATGTTAGTTGTCCAGCAGCTGAAGAGCTTGTGCATTGATGTGGAGGTAAAGTCTAGCCTCATGTCTGCCAGCAAACCTTTTGATCTCATCTTTAACCATTGGGATGTTAAGGTCTCGATGCAAGTCGGAGTTGCGTATGTTCTGGAAAGTCTGAATGTTTTTAATGTTACTATTTCTGGCACAACCCCAAAGTTGAATACCGTATAACCAAACTGGTTTTAAGATCTGATTGTAAATTAGTATCTTATTATGTATTGTCAACTTAGAATTTCTTCCAAGCATCCAATAATGCTGTCTGTATTTCAAACCAAGTTCGATTCTTTTCTTCTTCACATGTTCTTTCCACCGGAGCTTGGCATCCAGGGTCATGCCTAGGTATTTGGCGTTATTCTCATTGGGTACAATAGTACCATTAATATCCAAGGACGGAGGGTTAACTAGTCTTTTGTTGGTAAAGTTAACATGAGTTGATTTGAACTCGTTTAGCTTGATCTTCCATTGTTTGGTCCAATCAAGTATTGTGTTGCTAGCTACTTGCAGTCTTCTAGTGGATATTCCTTTAACTTTACCGACCGCAAGAAGTGCAGTGTCGTCAGAAAATGTAGCTACAGTGGTCTCTTCTAGTACTGGCATATCACTAGTATATAGCATGTAAAGGATAGGGTCAAGAACGCTATCCTGGGGCACTCCTGCTCTTATATCTTTCAGGTCAGAATATTGATCTTCCTGTTTTATTGTTTGTTAAAAGTTGTTATCCAAAAAATTATGAGTATACGGTTACTTTATGGTATGAGGTAGTTGTCAAAAGATAGTTTGTACTGTAACATCACACAGACGAACACTGAGGCCTGCATAAAGACGGTAAATCCTGCACGGGAATTTGTAGACTGTTTGACGTACAACTTTATGTGAGGAAACATGAAAATACCGGCTTTGTCTTTCGTATTATTTGATTGATACGCCACATCATTCAAAAATATAAACACATGCTGCCGTAGAAATGGATTCAATTTGTTTATGAGGCATATTTATAAGGAATAAATTAATCAAATTAAACATCAAAATATAAGATATTTATATTCTAGGAATAACACTGCTCGCAAGACGGTCGAGAAAAGTATTTTTCAAATTTGTATGATTTACCGAAGTCGGTATATCATTCGTCTATACCTACAGTCACGGTACCTATTTGGGGAATTTATTCTTGACCTTGTTGTCAAATTAACTATTACTCTCGTCAATTATTTTACGTTTTTATTGCAGTTTTGCTCAACAGTAATAATATCATTGTTTGTACAGAGTCAACACTACGTTTATAAATCTGTTCCCGATAAAACAATTAAGTTAACAACATAAATCACATCGTGAATAAAACCAAAATAAAAATAAAATAATAAAATGTATTTATTTTTCTAAATAGTTTGTTAGACATTTGTTGCTATGTTTAAATCGGGAGAAACACGATATTGGCACACCCCCGTATCTTTTTTATGTCCAGGGATTTGTCCACCATATTTAGGCAGCGGACATGACATGCTGTGATTATGATTACATTGATTTTTTGCATAAACTAAAAACAAAACTAAAGATCAACAAGACAATACAAGAGAAGACAAAATAATCACAGAGGAACAAAAACATATACCTTACTACTTCCACAGACAAATTCCTTTTTTGTTTGTGCAACTTCTACGTTCTGCTTTGGTAAAACCGTCAGAAAAAAGGAATTAAGACTGAAAGAGCAAATTGGAGGATGTCTTCAATTAAATGTGTTATTTACAGGAACCTTAACAAGAAATGCAGATCTCACCGTAGCGGATAAAGGGGGCAGTCTGTACATGTTTAGGGGCAAGGATCTGCAGCAGTATGAGGAGAAGATACCGGGGACCAGCATCAGCAATGGCTTGGCGTGGTCTAGCGATGGAAAACATTTTTATTTTGCAGATACAGCGCCCGGACTAATTTTTGGTTACACTTACGATGAACAGACGGGAAATATTGGTGAGGAAAGTAACACTCAAACGTGTTTTCAGTTTTTTGATTAGCTTATTTTAACAGTACTTATCCAAAATTACTAGGAAAATTTTTCCAACCTGGAGCAAAGGTCTCTGGATTTTCCATGGAAACTAATCCTTTAAAGGAAAATAAAAATTTTTGTTGACTCACCCTGTACATCTGTTTGTTTTAGACAACGAAAAAGTTATTTTCGACATGAAAAATCATCCCGATCTGAATGGTCGACCTGACGGTATGACAATTGATGACGCTGATAATTTGTGGGTTGCCCTATTTGGAGGACATGCAGTAAGTAATTATTTCATATTATATTAATATAATATGAAATATATATAGAATATAAAATTATGTATAATAATATACGACAAATATGTAGCAAAAGAAAACGTTTCTCAAGTTTTTTGCCAAGTACTACGTTGCTTTTTAATAATCCGATTTCAGTTAGAGCATGTTATTTGAAGCGTAAATATTTTTTATGAATTCCAAGCCAGACGATCGAGTCACATCATATGATATAGTAAAAACAACAAAGTTCTTCCCATAAATGCTATTTACAAAAATATCTAAACAAAATAAATCTGGGAAATTTAAACGCAATCATAAACTCAACAACTTTTTTTAGAAGTACCTAATCTTTATACCTCATACCTATACCTACTTTTTTTCATTAAATAACAGAAAGAAACAAATTTAGATGTATTTCTTAAATTATAAGACGGGCTAGAAAGAACGAAACCACTATTTTCATATTTATTTATATATATTCAACGAAAAAAAAATAAACTAAGGTATATAAGTACCTACTTTCAAAGGTTTTCGAGTATTGTTATTTGAACCGTTTGTTGGGCTTTCTTGATAAATTCAATATAATCACACAAAATCAACATGGCTTTCTTTCTTCTAAATCAACTACTTCAGCTACACATTCGGTTTATAAGTACATTATTAAGTATATTGAAGCAGGCGAGTGCCCTGTTGGGATTTTTTGTGACCTCAGCAGGGCATTCGACTGCGTTAATCATCAGAATTTGTTGAGTAAGCTCGCAGCATACGGTATTAGAGGAGTGGCTCTCGACTGGGTTCGCTCCTTTGTTATAGGACGGAGTCAGTATGTTAGTCTATCATATCAAAGTGATGGTCATGTGCATAGAGTCAATTCAAGTCGTGCGGAAGTAAATATTGGAGTTCCACAGGGGTCAATATTGGGCCCAGTACTATTTTTATTATATACCAATGAAGTTGATACTTTGACTTCTGAAGCATTCTTTACAATGTATGCAGATGATATGTCCCTCGTAATATCTGACAATCTGGATGCAGCACTGATATCCAAATGCAACAATGTATTGAATTTATTAAGTGGTTGGTATTCCCATAACTCCCTGTATTTTAATATAAAGAAAACAGAATTTGTAAGGTTTCACAATAGGCAAAAGAATTGTTCAAGGTTACAATTAAATATAAATAATGTGCCCCTTAAGGAAAACAATAGTGTTAGTTTTTTGGGTCTCAGGGTGAATGAGTTTTTAAATTGGCGGGATCAGTGTTGCACTGTTTCATCCAAGCTGAATTCACTTATATATTTGTTCAGGAATTTGAAAGCTGTCCTATCTGAGGAACAACTGTTGGGATTATATCATTGTCAGGCTGAATTTAGAATAAGATACGGTGTGTGTTTCTGGGGTAATTCTACCTTATCATCGACGGTGTTTATTGCTCAAAAGCGAATACTTCGATGTATTGAGGGTGTTAGTAGCACTCATTTGTTAACTCTGTCAGGTTTATATATTTATGAATTATGTGTGTATGTCTATGTTAATCGAAATTCCTTTAGTACAAATGAATTTTATCATTCTGTTAATGTTAGAAATAAAAAAGATATCCATGTACATTTCTGTAAGTATAAAGTGTCTTTGAATTCTCCAAATGTTATGGGCCCTAATGTATTTAACCGCCTGCCAGTCAACTTAAAAAATATCCAATTATTATGTCGTTTTAAAAAACAACTCAAACGGTATTTAGTCGATAAGTGTTTTTATTCTTTAGATGAATATTTTCGACCTTAGCTTTAAGCTTGTTATGACTATTCCTATACATGCCTGTAATGTCTAGAGGAAAATGAATATTATTATTATTATTATTATTATTATTATTATTACTACTATATTTTTATAAATAAAAATGAATACTGTGTGTACGACCGTTACTTACAGATCATCAACGTGAACCCTAGAGATTCAACCCTCATCAGAGCAGTGCAGATGCCGGCAACCTACATAACCTCAGCTTGTTTCGGAGGCCCAAACCTAGACTTACTCTATGTGACATCCTCTAGGTTGCACTTGAACGACACCCAAATCAAGAACGAGGAACCCCTTGCAGGGAGTGTGTTTGTTGTTCGCAATTTGGGGGTGAGAGGGTTACCTGCCCATGCGGTTTCTACTGTTGAAGAAGTTTAGGAGCGGTATTTCGTCCATCAACCTTCCAACACAACAGCTACTCCAGAAAATAAACCTTATGTATGTCTACAAACAGTGAATAAATAATATTTTCAAGTGGAGTTTCTTATTATTAAACCTCAGGCAGCTATTAACATGGCACAATCTGACATTATGGAGCACTAGGCTGCTGGATGACATGGAAAGTCACAGCATCCTGGAGATGATTTCAGATGTCATGCCTGCAACGACCAACCATGAACTGCCCTTTAACATTCTCTTCCCAGGAAGAGATGAATGGGATCGGAATAGAGCCGACCTATTGAGGGCAGATAGTTGTTGGTTTACAGATGGCTCCAAAACACCCATAGGTGTTGGAGCCGGAGTATATAGTTGCAACCCAACGGTAAAAATATCCTCATTTCTTGGCAGTTATGCAACTATATTTCAGGCAGAAATCTGTGCCATCGAATTGTGTGTACTGAGGCTGGAACAAACGCAACTTACATCCAAATCGATAAAAATCTCAGAGAGCCAAGCAGCTCTTAAAGCTCTTGGTTCCTACCGTTGCAACTCAAAAACGCTATGGAGTTGTCAGCAGGCGCTCGCTCATTTGAGCAGGAAAAATAGAGTAACTCTGGTCTGGGTTCCAGGCCTTTCTGGCCATGAAGAGAATGAGGCAGCCGACTTTCTAGACAGGGAGGGTGCTGCTTACGAATTTGTCGGTGCTTGGCATATCCTCTAGTTCTGCCAAAGTTCTTGAGCTGGGCTGATGGGCAAATCCTCCAGTACTGGCAAGAACTACCAACATTAGTTCGTTCGAAGGCGTTCATAATAAACCCTTCAAAAACAAGAACTAAAATACTTTTAAAGTTAAGCAGGTTGCACCTACGAACTTTGATTGGCCTATATACTGGTCACTGCCGTTTAACATATCATCTGTGCACATTCAGCCTAGCAGAAGATGCTGAGTGCCGCTTGTGCTTAGAAGATGATGGAACGGCAGAACACATATTATGCACCTGCCCCGGTGGGGAAAGGATCAGATACTCATTATTTGGCAAAAGACAACTTCTGCCAGAGGATCTGAATAAACTTTCACCCAATAAGGTGATCAGCTTTATTAAGAAGCTGGACCTGTTGGGTGAAATATAAGTAGGTGTGAGCCACAATAGATCACATGGTCGCGGTGGGGGGTCTAGTTTTCGGCCCACTCACTTTTGAACCTAACCTAACCTATTATTAACCCTCCTATATTCACAGATAATTTGCTACTTTCTTATTATTACTGCGAGATATCCTTCTGGTTACTTATTTATTCTTGTGTCGACAGTTCAAATGTTAACCGCTGTGAACTTTAAAATAAAATAACTTAATTATGTCGGAATATTGATATACCCTTACCAACATGCAATGAAAATTATAGGTCACCAGCGTTTAAATCCGAAAGGAAAATAATAAGTGGTGCTTTGGCGTGTAAATTACTTTTTGCATAACGATCGGGGTCAGTAACGGTCATTTCTCAATGGTCACGCAATTTTTATTTGTTAGAAGGCTAGTAACTTAAATAAATAAATAACTTTCGCTTTGAATATGCCTACTTACAGTTTTGTAGAAATAATCTCGTGAATATTATAAGATAGTCAAAAATTAATGGCTTGCCAAGTGTACATAAAATGTTCACATTACTAAAAGATCACAGAAAAAGAATACAGTATGCAGGCAACATAACAATGTCAAACAATAAAACACTGAAGGTAACTTATAAAAAGAATTGGTCACTGGAACAGAAACAGTTATTATTTGAAAATATATTTACGTTATTCTTATAACAGAAAAAAGTGTCTGTTTCTTTTGAGGCATTCATGGACGATTATATCTCTGTGTTTAAAGATTGGTTATAAACTTTACCAGAAGTTCGATGCATCGCAAATGGTACTGTACTACATTGACTCTAAATAGGTAAGCTGAAACAATGTTTTAACCGTGTATTGTGGCCATGTATATCTGAACTTTTCTTCCAGTCTGATATATTTTGCTTTACAAAAATTAAAAGTAATTATGTATGTGTATATGAGGGGATGGTAATGACATTATTTTATGATACTTAAAAAGATTTACACAACATTCTCTTCTCTGTGTCTGTATTTGTATGATTGCGATTAAGTACCCTCGGACTCGCAATGGACTCTACCAAATACCAATATAAACTTAAGAAAGCCAAAGTGGACTAATTTTAACATATTCAAGCAGAATAAATAAGTTTAGATACTATATATATTCCATAAAGTAACCATGGTTACTTTATGTATATTCTATATGATTATTTATGGGGTCAGTGTGTCGGGTCAATATAGTTTAGTGTGTCGATCGTCGTGGGTTTGAATCCTATTCCACGGGACAATTTTTAATTCAATTGTCTGCTCGTAGATTCTGGTCTGTTTGCGGGATGGGGATGGGTTTGTTAAGATGGGAAGAACGTCAGCTGTTGGAGATTAACATCCGCTGATATGTTTGACTATCCCCTAACTAATAATAAGGTTTTCCAGATTTTCCTTATTCCAACACTGAATGGTAGTTAGGGCCTATCAACGTAATTCGTTCCTGAGGCGTAAATGCGGTCTCATGAATAATAATATGCCGCCCACACAAGTCTCGACTTTTGGGCTTGTATTTATAATCACAAATGAGGAGTAGATATATTATTATTATTCTTGTTTTTGCGCATCACTTCTCAGTTTATCACTGGATTATTTTTCTTGTAGACGGGTTAATACCAAGTCTAACAAGAAAATATTTCTGGTTAAGAGACGCCTTACTATATTCCATCTATGCATTTTGCTGTTTTTTGTGACTGGGTACATACACTTAATTCCGGGCTAAGTTGAGTGAGTTTATGAATTATAATTATTTCAACTTCTATTGCTAGTTGTTGATATTTTTCTTTCTTTTCTGTGTATTTTTTAGCTATGTTTTGGTCAAATGTTATTTCTATATCGATGAGATAGGTGAACCTTTTTATTTTATAAAGTGGGTACTCGAAGCGGATGGTTCTTTATAAAACATCGTGAAAATAATTGTTTTGAAAAAAACATTGATCTCATTTAGATGTTCCAAGAAATATATAGGAAACACTCTGTATACCTACTAGTATTTCGACTTATTAGGCCTTTTTCAATAGAGTAAATGTCTATTACTAAACGTTTCCAAGCGCGCTTTCGTTATTTATATGTTTACGAGCACCTACCCCCGATTGATCCTACAATCTGGTAAAGCCCGAGTTTTTAGTACCTTTTCTAAGAATGGCGAGAGTGTAAAATCTATCTGATCATTCATAGTACAAGGATTTATAATTAAAGATTTTTTAATTTCTAATTTCTCTAACAGATCTAAGCGCTTTCCTTTCGTTTCACGATGCAGTACCTTTACATTTTTCAGATCTATAAAATGATTGTTTTCTATACAATGCGTCGAAAATTCTGAATTTTTTGCGTTATTTAATATGGATTTTTTATGTTCTTTTACTCTAGTTTCAATACTTCTACCGGTTTGACCCACATACACGGCATTACAATCCGCGCAGTTAATTTGGTATACCCCCGATTGTTTCAATTTATTAACCCTTTCTTTGTTGTTTATCAAAATCCTCCCAATAGTACGCTTGTTGACACTAATCGTTTTACACCCGTTTCGTTCTATTCTGCGAGCTATTTTTTCACTATAACCTGGGATGTGATTAATATAACTATAGGTGGCTTCGTTTTCTCGAGTATTGTAAATATTTCTTCTAATTCTTATTGTATATATTTCTTGAAACATCTAAATGAGATCAATGTTTTTTTCAAAACAATTACTTTTTATTTTATCCTAAAGTATTATATCTGGTCTATTATGGACTATTTATACGGGTGTCTCACGAAAAGGGCCCAGTAGGATTAGGTATTTCAAAAAGTAGTCAGAATTGAAGTCTGAAAGTTAGTACATATACAGGGGTTTATCAAAAAGATCTATTCAATGTAAATAGTGTCAACTTTCTCGCACTTCGGGTTATACTATACAATACTATTTTATTTCCGGATTCTACGTAAAATTCTAAACACATTTCATGTAGGATGTCCTATACCTATCTTGTTATGTATATGGAATATGTCCTTTCAAAGTACATAAACAAAAGAGATGCCATTAATCAAAATTTATATAAAAAAGAACAAAGTAAATATGCATCAAGGAGATTTTTTTATTAACAATTTTAGTTAGGTACCTGATTTTTTCCGACTGTTTAGAAAATAAAACATACTGTTGGCAAGAATACAAATAAATAAAATAAATTATTTGAAAAATTTTCTTTTATAAAAAATTCTGAAATATGACAAAAATATCATCACTACCCACTCTGATAAATAAAAAGCAAAGGCGTTCTATATTTAAAAATCTTTTTTCTTTTACTACTTTTTAAAGTACCTACAAGTCAAGTAGATATAACAAGTTTAATGTGACCACTAATGATATGAAACAACTTTAGCAACTCGTGTCTACCCTAATTCTGTCATATAAACCAAAACATATCCGAATGAATTTATTTCTGTCGGTGGTGAGACGAAAATAACCTGCTAAGATAATAAAACACCTCAGGCAGAGACAGTTTTCGAAATTTGCCGGAATGCCATGTCAACAATTCATAGATTTACTAAGATTTTGCCACCTTGACACTTTGCCAATACACAGCACGACAACAAACAGGTACCTGTTTACTTAAAGTTGCCCGACTTGATAGTATTAAAGTCACATGGAAAGTTTTATCCAAATTTTAATAAATGCAAAATAAATTTAATTCGTCATGTCATTTTTTTTATACGCGAGATGCACAGATTTTGGATTTAAAGATTTCAATAAGTGATGAAGAAATTCAATACTAATGTCCAAAGCTGATGAAACATGAAAGGGCAACCTTATCAAAGACGAATGTATAATCCTATGTATTTAATCTATTGGGTCTATTTAACCTACTTACTCTGGGTCTATTTACCCCCTACTTACTTTGAATGAACCTGTAACATGTTGGTAGGTACTAGGTACCAAGTTTATACCAATTTCAAAAACAGTGGTTTTTCGTCTTATACATTTTCTATAATTTTCTACAATTTGTACAATGGGATAAGAAACATTTTCCTCTTTTGTGGTAAACACTTATCACAAAAAGAAGGAATTTGTTATTCCTAACGCTGAAGTAAGAGAATGAGAATATCTAGAATCGTAATATACGAGGGTTGCCTAAAAAGTACCGCACACACGTCAGTATTTCCCAAAGTAAACAAAATAGACCAACGGAAACAATAATTATGGGCATAACGCACTACATCTTTATCATGAATCATGTTTTGATTCAACGGTTGCCAGCTCGAGAGGTTTTCCTTTTTTGCAGCAATTTTAGGGGCTGAAAGAGACAGAAGGCATTCACTCACCTACATCCATGTTTTTACATGCAATTCATATTTGCTCTTGATCGCTGCCTGATTAAGAGTGACTCCGTCGCCAGCACTCCGCCGCCTTTATATATGTGAACTAGGCTTCTAGATCGTCGTAGAAATGTCATTCGAATACTCACGAATAAATCACATACCAGGGCAGTTCAATAAATAATCGACAACCAAGTTATATGAGGGGTATTCGACAAATACTGCTGGTGATATCCAAGAAATGTGGATAAAAAGGCTTATCGCCCTTATTTGAAGGCCTACAGGGTTGAGACTTCGCCCTTGGGGAATTATCACCCCCAGAGGCGGTGTTGCCAGATTGTGCACAATTTCCCTAGTGCTGGGGGAAACTAGATTTGGTAACGCCGCACTGGGACACTGTGTCGGCTATTTTGTAACAATATTATTATGACAAGTTATTCATATTTATAAGCTGACAACCAAAACTAAACTGCAATTGAGTGATGTCACAAAGGAATTCGTCATGTGTCGCTCTCGGTCGCCATTGGTCGGAAATGAGGAAATTATTTAAATTTTAATCAGCAAATACATAAATATAACATACGATCATGTTGCGATTTTACTTAATAATCTCACAAGTGTGGATCTCTCTCCAGACTTATCCTTATGCGTACCTACTCCTTACTCCTTACTCCTAAACGTGCCGTTGAACAAATAAAAAAAAAGGATACCGTGATGGCAGAATCGTAGTGACCTGTAGTTGTACGTTGGTTCGTATCTACCTTATTTATTTTTTAAAATAAAACATCTGCGCTTTATATTCCTTTTCACTCTATCCTCGTACTTAAGTATATTTTTGCATGCTTCTATTTTATATTTAGGAATTGTAGAAATCTGCCTTCTGGAAAGGTTGTCTACAGATATATTTCTGTTGAGATTCATCTTTCATAAAAATGTTTGTTCTGCGAAACGTATTTTTCGTATCGTAAAACATTTTTCGATACATGTTTAATGAAGAAAGTCCCCTTTTTAACTATAGAACACACTGGTAAAATATTGCACATTAATTTCGGCTAGACACCCTGTATAATAGGATTGAGGCAAATAACCAATTACTCTTAAGGTTTAGGTAAATATCAAGAAAATACTAGTGGAAAGTATCTTGTTGGGATAGGGGTGTCGTTTACATAAAGAAATCTGGAGGAAACCTTAATTGTGTATTGATCACATTTATTTAAGATAAGCCAGCGGCTTCTAAAAATAACGTTTAAGGATTTCTCATTTATGTCACGCCGGATTTCTGCAAGGTGTGGTATTTTTGCCGACTTTATAAAAGACACGTAAATTTAGATTTTGAAGGATTCTACACGTTCGCGTCAACAGAATTAATAATCTGTAATTGTTAATTTTCGAATTTCACAGGAAAACCAGATAAATGAGCGACCCAGTTTTAAGATTTTTCAAACTCAAACGCAAGTAGCTAAATAAAATACTGAGCTCCTGAAATACAAAAATTAGGTATAGGCTGACAAACAAGGCAATGAATAACTTAAAGAGTCCATTCACTAGTCCGAAATAAGCCCAAAATCGGAACTCGTCTCGTGTCTAATTATAAAAAAACTATAAAAGATAGCGACTTTTAGTAAAAAAGTATTGAAAGATAAGACTTTAATCTAAATCGCTATAGTAGTAATTTTTTGTAATTCTTTTTATTTTTAAAATTCCAGGCAAACAATCTTGTACTAAAATAGCGTATTTTCAAAAATGATTTTCTCTAAAATACATGTATTAAACAAAATTTGCTACTGTAAGGATCTAGTTTATCATTTGATCTTTCCGGTGATATATAATTTATAACATTAAAAAGAAATTTTGTTGCAATTATAAGACAAATCCGGTACCCTTGCAATGAGGGCTAACTTTATTTCCATGAGCCTTTTTACTTCGGCTTTACGTGCACCTCCGAAATCTAAATAATTCGGTAGTGGGAATATGTAAGTCTTCACCCATCGGCTACCCAACCTCTCAACCCGACCCCGAATTCATGTTTGTCAAGTCTACAGTGAATGGACCATTAAGCAATATTAACAAATCTTGCTCAAATACATATCACCATTTAACTTGTCAAATACAGTTCGTTTTATAGATTTTAAACTTAATTTTTGCGTCTTTTATATTTTGCTTATAGTTTTTGCCTTATACAGTGTATTTCAAATTGGATGCAATGACATTGGAGTCTCAGAAATCATTAGAGATACAGACTAGGTTAAATTGGGGCAATGTTGCATATTTGGTGACCAAGAATATGCCTTAATAAACCCATCAGGCATTGTTTTTTTTTAATCCTAATGCCTATTGTTTTACATTTGCAGGGTGTAAATATGTCCAGATAAAGAAATAATATTGATACAACAGTTTATTGCACAGCCAGAATGGCAATGGCGGGAAGATTTAATGAAAAAGATTTGAAAATATCAGTTTAAATAAATACAAGATACAATGTGAGAGATACAAAATTAATTTTAGAACTTATCGGGGTTTCAGATGAAATTATTACGTCAACTTGTATTTGCCATAGAATAGCTATAGACACAATCCCATATATCTCGTAGACATGTATGATATGGGTCTTCACAAAAAGCACTTTTCAACCAGTTTTTCTATTATATTTCTATTGTATTAGAGTTTGTAGAGAAGGACTCAGCTTTCATAAAATATAATCAACTATACAAGATACAGGATGAATGTTCTTGATTTACTGAAGAAAATCCTTCATAACTATTGACCTAGTTTTTTGAAAAAATAGAAACTTCTCCGAAACGTCAACAAACCAGATATGTGTAGGTATTTTGTTCAATAATAATTCTCTACTTTTTCTAGTGTGCGACATTCAATTTTTATAGTTTTAGTGAGACCAAAACTACAGAGAACTACTGTGTAAAAAAACAGTCCCTAATTTGCCTTTTGGTGCGGGACAGTTTATTATCTAGTATTTTATTAATCTCACGAAGTGTAGGTACCTAGGTACCAATCAATCCCAATAAGAAAGGAATATCTAGACACCTTAAGGGTCCATTCACTGTAGACTTGACAGACGGGAATTCGGGGTCGGGTTGAGAGGTTGGGTAGCCGATGGGTGAAGACTTACATATTTCCACTAGCGAATTATTTAGATTTCGGAGGTGCACGTAAAGCCGAAGTAAAAAGGCACATGGAAATAAAGTTAGCCCTCATAGCAAGGGTACCGGATTTGTCTTATAATTGCAACAAAATTTCTTTTTAATGTTATAAATTATATATCTCCGGAAAGATCAAAAGATTAAAATAGATCGCTATAGTAGTAAATTTTTGTTTAATACATGTATTTTAGAGAAAATCATTTTTGAAAATACGCTATTTTAGTACAAGATTGTTTGCCTGGAATTTTAAAAATAAAAAGAATTACAAAAAATTACTACTATAGGGACTTAGATTAAAATCTTATCTTTCAATACTTTTTTACTAAAAGTCGCTATCTTTTATAGTTTTTTTATAATTAGACACGTCTCGTGTCTAATTATAAAACGCCGATTGTGGGCTTGTTTCGGACTAGTGAATGGACTCTTAAGTAAATAGATATCACACCATCTTTTTCTATTTCTTCTTCCATATATATTTTTTTACCTACTTAGATAATTCTGCATGGTTAAATTGAATGAAAATTGTATTTACTTTACTACTACCATTAAATAAATATAACCCTACTAAGTACCTATTATCTTTCCCACATCAATGAAAATTTTTAAAACTAAAGACTAAAAAACGCTTCAAGAAGCATCGTTGGTTGCCATGAGCACTGCACCTGAAACGAAAACAAACCTGTTGGAGTCGATGCTAGCTTTCTGGGGAGCCGCACACACACTCGCGCTCGTTGTGATGCCGTGGACCGGTTGCGGCGTCGGGACGGCCGAAACTGCCGCCGGCGGCGGCGCTAACATTTCGGCGGGACCTCGTGGAGATGTGGAGGCGCACACGCAGGCGCCAGGTGCGTCGCGGCGACGACGCCCACCTCGGGGAGTTTTTCTGTTTTTTGCGCCAAGCGCTGCACGGGTAAATGACGTGACGTTCATGTGACGTTCGAGGTAAACTTCCCATTTTCGCGGTTCTGTGGGATCCGAAACAACCAGATCATTTTCGAAAGAAATGGTAAGGAAGATACCTAAACAGAAATCGTATCCTCTGTAGGTGAAACTGTGGAATTTTTGTAAAAGTAAAATATTTAATAATTCTTTTTCATTAAATTTGCTATAATTTATAATTATCATAACACCACTAGCCAATGTTAGGGCTAATACTTTCTCGTCGTAGTGAAACATGTCAAAAAACACGCTTACTCAACTCTTCAACTGGAAGCACTTGCCAAACTGCTCACTATCTGACAGCTCGTGCGGTAGACTTCCCTATAGTGGTTAGCATTATACTTATGTATACGCGGCTTAATAGGATGATTTCGCGGATAGTACCTACCGTTCTCTTTGGTATCGCAAAAGCTTCCATGTATTTTTGCGAAATTTTTCAAATCCGAATTGTTTGCTTGAACAGACCTTATTAGCAGATCAGATAACAGTAGCTTTCACGATAAAGTTCTCTATCGAATTGCGAAAGGAAATTGTCGATGTAACATTTATTTTCTTTAGGAACATCATTATCAATACAAGCAAGTAAAATTTGATAACTGTTTGTAACTGTTTACGATCCTAGACACTGTCCTGGTTTTCTAGATTCAAACCGTAATCTTTTTTCTTAAAAAATTCTTCTTCATTTATTTCATGTCTTCAAATTAAACTTCATTTTATTCAAATATCTTTCGCATTCAACTTAATATATTTTCTATGGCAATCAAGAAAACGAATCTAGAATAAAGCGAGTAAACAATTTTTGACACAGTGCATGTAGCTCCCTCTAAAGAAACTAACGTGAGGCTTTCACGAGTCATGCTTAGTTATCTGTAATAGCAAATTGTAGTTCAGGATTGTAAACATAGATGGTGACGTCAATCAAGAAAACGAATCTAGATAAAGCAAGTGTAAAATTTTTGTCCTAATGGCACGTAGCTCTCTCTAAAGTAACGAACGTGAGGCTTACACGAGTGAGGCATAGTATCTGTAACCGCAAATTGTAGTCCGGGATTGTAAACATAGATGGTGACAGGAGCTGTAATTATTTACAATCTCGGCATTCGAAATTTTAATTTAAACATTAACACAGACCACAGTGCTAAGGAGATCTGAAATGTGTCTGCTGTTTCCATTTCTCTCTGGTCTTACAATTTTCCTATATACAATGTAAATTATAAATTCCTACATGTCAAATACATTATACAGATCAGTACTATCGCTAGGGTCCCACTTACATATATAAAACCTAGCCTTCCCGTAAGCAGCGATGAGTGGATTTCATTGTATATAAATTCCTTGATGACGATTCAAATATCTTTCGCATTCAACTTGATATATATTCTATGGCAATAAAGAAATACTCTGATTAAAGAAAACGAATCTAAAATAAAGCCAGTTTAAAATTTTCGACCCAGTGGCTCTCTCTAAAGTAACGAACGTGAGGCTTACACGAGTCATGCTTAGTTATCTGTAACCGCAAGTTGTAGTTCAGGATTGTGATCATAGATGATGACAGCAATCCAGAACACGAAACTAGTATGCAGAAACTAGTAAACAAGACAATGACGACAATCGCCCATTAGTTCCCCCCATTCGCCCATCCTACATCTTGTCACAGATAAAATAGCTACGCCTATTTTATCTGTGATCTTGTATAGAGATAGAGTCACTGTAGTTAGACCTACAGTGACTGCTCGACCCATGGTCACGTAGCGGCCTCTAAAGTAACGAATTTAAGGCTTACATAAGTGAGACCTAGTGATCTGTAACCGTAAATTGTAGTCCCGGATTGTAAAAATAGATGGTGATAGCAATCAAGAGAGCGAATCTAGAATAAAGCCAGCATTGGTACTCTGCGTATGCTTGTCTACAATAGAAAGAAAGCTATTATCGCTTTCTACTGGCGATCTCTATTTCTACCTAAAACGGTACTCTGCAAAAACATCGACAACCGTTCGGGCACAGTCGGTGCTATACTATTCAACGTAAATAAATAAGAGCTTTAAAATAGTAAGTTTGGGTTTGTAACCAAATAAAATATATTTGGTACATGAAATTTTTAAATGTCAACTTTTAATTTGTTAACGTTTTGTGTTTTAAAAGTAAACTATTTATTTTTTTTGCTCGTAAATTGCATAATTCGCATATAATCACGTCCTCTTTATTATAATTAGCCTATATTTGTTTTAAATTTGTTTAATTTATATTGCATATTGCTGAAGTTAAGGTAATTAAATGCTTCCAATTATATTATCGTAAAATAAGAGGGTTCATAATAATTATTATTCTGAAATTAGATTGTTATTTTAGATGTTTCCTCTAGTTCGCAAGTTCAACAGAGGTAGTCTTAAATTTTCATTTTTTACATGATCAAGAGACACATGCATAATACCTATGCTTTGTTATATAGGTACTTACCACCTTACTTAAAAATAAATTAATAAAAGTTGATACATTAATGAATGATAGAATAATTACTGAAAAGCTAAATTTATGCACCTATACTTACTTATTAGTGTTTAATACTTATTCATACAAACCTTTTTCCATTCTGCAATAGTTTTTTTCCAGACTGTTTAGTCTAGTGACAACAGAGACTGCCAAAGAATATTTAAATTGTCGCTGCCACCGGACCTATATTAGTAATTAAATGACAATTTTCCTCAGCTATAGCTAAAAATAAATTCCAGTGGTCTACTCTTACACGCATTTTTATAAAAACAATAATTACAAACAAAAAAGATGCTAGAAATTCATCTATCCACAACGAATGATATTATAATTGTTTTGTGATAATAAAAATTATTAGGTATATTGTTTCCTACTACAGCTGTTTAAAATCATAAAATTGGGAATCTCCACCACTAAATTTTACGGTTGTGACTATCTCACTTACTCTCAAGCGCGCTTGGCGGAAGACGATATTTTCTGTTTCAATAGCTACACCTCTCGAGCCATCGCCAGAAAGCGATCGGTATTGCAGTGCGGGGTAAGGGGAAAAAGTAGATAACTAAACGCAGAGTACCAAACTGTCGCTTCGAGGCGATATATAGAATTCTATCGTGACGCAGAGTACCACCGCAGTGTAAAATTTTCGTCCCAGTGTCGCGTGGCTACCTCTAAAGTAACGAACGTGAAGCTTACACGAGTGAGGCATAGTTATCTATAACCGCAAATTGTAGTCCCGGATTGTAAACATAGATGGTAAGAAGAGCTGTAATTATTTAGAACCTCGAAATTTGAATTTAATTAACACAGACCAGAATACTGAGATCTAAAAATTTATCATGCTATTATATTGCAATATTGCCAATCAAGGAAATGAATCTAGTTCTAGAATAGTGTGTAAAATTTTCAAGCCAGTGGCACGTAGCTCCATCTAAAGTAACGAACGTGAGGCTTACACCAGTCATGCTTAGTTATCTGTAACCGCAAATTGTAGTTCAGGATTGTAAACATAGATAGCGACAGCAATCAAGAAAACGCAACGCGTGTAAAATTTTCGACCCATTGGCACGTAGCTCCCTCTGAAGTAATGAACGTGAGACTTACACCAGTCAGACGAAGTTATCTGTAACCGCAAATGCAAATTGTAGTACCGGATTATCAACATAGATGGTGACAGGCGCTATAATTATTTACCAGTACAGCATTCCAAATTTTAATTTAGTAACTAACACACTAACACAGACAGTGGACAGTGGTAAGGAGATCTTTCGCATTCAACTTGATATACATATGACTAATTAAATATCATATGTTGATATACTTATTTTCTATGGCAATAAAGAAAACGAATCTAGAATAAAGCGAGTGTGAAAATTTCGACCCAGTGGCATGCAGCTCCCTCTAAAGTAACCAACGTGAGGCTTACACCAGTCATGCGTAGTTATCTGTAACCGCAAATTGTAGTTCAGAATTATACACATAGATGGTGACGGCAATCAAGAAAACGAATCAAGAATGATGCCAGTGTAAATTTTCGTCACAATGGCACGCAGTTCCCACTAAAGTAACGAACGTGAGGCTTATACTAGTGAGGCTTAGTTATCTGTAACCGCAAATTGTAGTCCCAGATTGTAAAGATAGATGGTGACAGGAGCTTTAATAATTTACAATCTCGACGACATTCGAATTTGAATTTAGTAACTGGCCAGAGTGCTACTAAGATCTGAAAATTTATGTGCTGTTTCCATTTCTTTCTGGTTTTACGATTTTCCTATATATAATGTAAATTGTAAATTCCTATATGCAAAATTCATTATAGAGGCCACTACTATCGCTAGGGTGCCATATGTATGTATAAAACCTAGCCTTCCTGTAAGCAGCAATGAGTGGATTTCATGACAATCAAAGTAAATAAATAGATATGTTTGTACTCTTCCGTCACGTGCATTAGTATTTCTGGGCATCCGTTGAACATCGAATATGATTGGTAAAATAATCGAGCATCTAACTTGTCACTGATAAAGATATCAGTGACAAGCTCGAGTAGACGCTCGATATTATTGGTGCGCATATTAAGTGATGTCTGTGACGAACGAAGAGAAGTATACGTCGCATCTCTCATGTTTGTCACGTATTTGGCAGATGATGTTCAATATACTCAATATAGGTTTTTAATATTAACTTCTACAGAAACTTTTATTATAAATTGAAACAAAAGTAAGAACTAAATTTTGGTGGTATATTGCAAACCCAAATAAAAAAGCAAGTTTCTTTAAATTTTTTAATGCTATAATACAAAACCATTAAACAATATGAAGAAGAAACTGAGAGACATTAAGATACAAGTTTTGGCTGGAATATTCAGCTGATTTTTTTTCGAAATACATGAGAATATTCATATCACTCATATCACATCATATTCTCTCATAGAGTACAAAACATCCTTATTGCATGTCTTATTAAACATCTCTTATATACACTTTCTCTACTTAAAAAAAATACCTCTTTAACTTATAAATAAATATTAAACTGGCACTATAATTGAACTAACAGGCATTTCGCTATAAAACACACACTTATTCAAACCCAATAACGTATTTCATCCACTTCTGGTACCGTTTCACCAACTCAACCTGCACCGTGCCGCAGCTATTGCTCGTATTCTCCGATATGAAATGTTTTTCCCTGTTCATCACCAACTGATAAAGGTGACATGATTCCACTTTATTAAACGGCAGTTTCATCGACTTTGGCCACGTGTTTCGCTCGTCGCCGCTCATACCTTTGACGCTCACTACAACGTCCGACTGGACGATGTTTTTATCCTCTGAGGGGTTAATACTGCTTTGGTTGGCTTTGTTTCTAACCTGGAAGTCCACATCATGATAATCAAAGGCTAATTTTAGTAAATGGTAGACGAGAAACCGCCTGTGGTAAAAAAGCGACTCATGTTCTGGAAAAAGCTTGTTCAGTTTGTCCACAAATACGAGTAAGTCGTACAAGAGCATTGAAATGTAATTTATATATGAATTAGTTTCTTCTGGCAGTCCCGTTTTGTTCTGTTTACCTAATAAATACACTAAAAGGTTGCTGAATTCCCCGTCGTTGATCAAATCGAGTTGTTTGATGACGAAGTTGTAGAACGATTCAAAAACAAGTACAATGTCCTTGTGAGACCGTACGAGCTTCAGGAGGTACTGGCGGTAGTGATACCCGGAGTGCTCCGAGACGTGAGTGTTGATCCACTCCTGACTGTAGTTCAGTTCTGCATAGACGATATCGCTGATGCTCGGACTAACTGATGCAATATTTTCCATGCACCTAAAAAAATTATAAATATGAAATCCTTAAATTCGCATTACGGCAAAATATATTTACCAAATTCGATGATTCCAACTATGATAATTATTGGACGATCTCTCGGAAGCCATGTGAACTATCATAAGCTCGTTCTGCAGGAGGCTCAATGGAGCTTGCAGATCATTAACTGACATTTTACAGAGAATCCGCTTAAGTAACCACCTTCTATAGGAAAATGTCTCGTTAGACTTACTCTTGTGAGACAATACAATTTTACTGCAAAAATTAACAATTGAAATACCTAGTAGCCTTAGTACTAATTTGTTACTTCATATTTTCTTCAATTTCTATGTTACCTGAAGTATAGCTCTCTTTCCACATTAAGCATGTCCAGTTCTACCAAAATGCGCTTCATGTTCCAAAATGTACCAACGTCCGGGTTTATAAGAATAGCTCCTATAAGTACGGTGTTTAAATTCTCCATTTTACTTGAGGTTAGTTTTCTCTTCGAGAGTAATTCTTTGTGATCGAATATGATGGAACATGCATAATCGTACACATGTTTCACGCACCAAGATTCAAGTCCTACGTTGTGCTGTTCGTAAAGAACTGGAGATTTGTTTTTGGAATTGTCTTCGGTAGGTATTATTGAAAATTCTAGCCTGGAAAAATTGTAAAGACGTCAAGTTATTTATTAATGTGAAAGAACACTTCCAATGCATATAATACTTTTAACACTAGTTTGATTGAAGGAAATTTTAATTTTCTTTTCAAGATACTTACAAATCTGGGTCCCTGTTTATTACACTTTCTAATGTCCGTAAAATCTTATCTGACATAGCCTTTCCGTCAGCCATAATTCAATTTTTAAAAAATTAGGATAAAAGCAAACCTCATATTTCTTACAACACAAAAAAAATGACGTTACATCACATGTCCATGTCATGTTCTATGTAATCTATGGTCACAACTTATGCTATGTCAAGTTATGGCCCTGTTCCTGCAGAAATCACAAACTAGTCAGATCCAATCAAATCATTCCAAACCAGTCAGCAAATTGTTTTCAACCAATCACAATCCTTCTAACTAGTTGCTGATTGCTGCAGGAACAGGCCTTATGTTAAAGTCTTCTTCTTCTATCACAGAACTCACAGCACAATCTATGATTCAATGGTTATTCTGCCATAACTTAATTATCCAGAATTCTACTTCTTCTACAGGCTTGATGAATTTAACCTACAAATTCAAATTACAGATTTAGTAATCTGTGCTACCGTGCTACCGACTACTTCGCAAAATACAATTTGAATTTATTTGAATGTTATAAAAAAAATGCAATAATTTAGTATAGACCTAATAGACCAAGATGTTAGTTAGCCATTTTTACATTTACTTTGATAATATTTTCGTCTACTTTATTATGACAATTCTGTAAATATTTAAACGAGTTGAGCGGCTACGCCGCTCTGCTCGTTATCGATAAACAACATATCTCTTTTTAACTTATTGGAAATGACGTGTATCTTTTTTCATTCGGTAGAATACATGAGTGCTCTGGCAGTGGCGGGTTGGAAATATGTTTCGCGCGCGTTTTGTATTGCAATTATTGTCGTTCGGTTATTTAAATAAAGAATTTTAATAAATTATTCGACATTGGTGCAATGCAACTGTAAATAAGTGATTTAATAGTGCAACCCATATAAGGAATACGTAAGTACCTATCTACTTTTTACCAATTTACCATAATAAGCAAATTATTTAAGGTTAAGTCACAGAGTACTCTGTGGTTAAGTATAAAGAGTTTGAATTTTTCAGTAATTTCAATTTCCATAAGACGTGTGTAGATATTCGCGATTGTGTGGTACTGTTTTACTGTGATCGTGATACAATATAATATCAGTGAACGATGGAAAGTATTCCAGGGCCGTCATCTGCCGCAGATGACGGCCCAGTCCACCAAACAATTTTTAATTAAATTGTTTACTCGTAGATCAAAGCTTATTCATAGGGATGGCTTGGCAATCATCCTGGCGATGGCCTAGGATAGGAAGAATGTCAACTTGGTGTTAATGTGAGAGATTAAAATCAGTTGATGTTTGACCGTCCCCCTAACTAATGAGGTTTTCCAGGTTTGCCTCATTCCAGCACTGAATGGTGGTTAGGGCCTACCAACGTAAGTCGTTTCTGAGGCGCAAGTGTGGCCCGCGAAATAATAATATGCCGCCCCCTCTCCCACACAAGTCTCAGACTTTCGGGCTAATCCTTGTGATTAGAACGAGGGGTGTAGAGATATTATTATTATTACTATAGATGCAAAACTTAGGCCCTATCGAACGATAGCCGAGAAGAAAATTATTTTACGAGTATTTTACTGCATACAGAGAGATCATCCTCATACTCATACATTTTAGGTATCAAAATGATACCTAAAATGTGCAAGGCTTGTCTGGCAAAAATTTTGAAAGACATGAATTTTACTTATGGAAAAGTAGACAGAAAGACTATTCTCATAGAAATATATGAAATACCTAGTTGCTTGGCTGATGGATTATCTTCGAAAAATAATAATGCTTCGAAACGAAGGGCGGAAAATTTATTACACTATGAAACATGAGTGAACGAAGGACATACTGTGAAGGGTCTGGCACAATGGAAACGTGAAAAATGCACTGCTAATTGTGATTGAAGGCTGGACAACTGGTTTAAAAATGCCATCTAGAAAAGGTCGCCGTTTAATCATAACGCATATTGGAAGTGATAGTAGATTTTTGCCTAATGGAGAATTGATATTTCAATCCAAAAGGACCGAAGACTATCACGAGGAAATGAATTCCGAAGTATACGACAAATGGTTTGCTAGCGTACTTAAACATTTGGAATCAGGAAGTGTCATTGTTATGGATAATGCGCCTTATCATACCCGAAAATGTGAAGAAACACCCCAAGAATCGTGGAGAAAGGGAATGGTTAAGAATTCAAGGATGGATTCAAGAATGGTTAAGAGAAAAGGTCATTCCTTACCAAGCTAGCTATTTAGCTGTTTTGTACATATTTATTTTTGTTTCTTGTGGGATCCTTGGGAAATATGGCGACAGGCGAACCATCCACTAAAAAATCATTACGCGCCGAAAGCAATACTTCATGAGTGGTGTTGAAACTTGCATTCAATATCAGCTGTGGTGTTTAAAATATGCATATAAAAACCTTCTACTTTCGATCCCCTTAAAAAAAAAAATGACTACGCCCGTGACTAGCGCTGATCTTCGCCGTTTTGCCGTCAGTGAATTTTGTATACATTTTATACGGACTTTTAGTTAAATTTTTTATCTATATATTGACTCTTGGTGATGCGTCAGATTTTACTTATCAAATAGCAGCTTCAATAATTTTCATGAAAAATATATATACGTATACTTTTCTTGTCTTGTGGAATTTTACTATGGAGAGCATAAGTGAATGTTAGTTAAGTAAATTGACTCGAGACTGGACTAGTTAGTTACATTTGCTTAACTAATTTTCAAGTATATGTGGGTTTGAGAACGAATGCAGTAATTGGAATTGCTATTTAAGTTACTAAGTAGTATAGTTTTGTAAATAAAACAATATTTTAGTGAAACACTATATCTTTAATGGAAAAAGCAAAACAAATAAGATATCACAGGTTTCTCTATATTAAAATATGTAAACAACAAATACAAACAACAAAATAAAAAAGAAGTAAAACCTCTACTTTGTTCAACAATAATTCATTAAGGACATCTAAAACTATGCAATAAATATGTAATAAAACTATCAGAATGAATAAGTATGAAACATCAAAATTTACAAATCAAAAAAGACAATTCCTATACAGTATCCTACAAAAATATACAAATATACCTACAATAAATATCTTTACATAATTCAGTAAACGTAAGCACCTTTTTTACCAAATTTAAAGTTCATTCACAATGTCTCCTGATACCGCCCTTGCATCAAATTGGAAAGATCTCAATTGAAATGTTAACCTAGCTTACCTAATATTCACTCCCAATGGGTATTTACAATTTACAAAATACAGGGTGTCCAAAAAATAGAAAAAAATAAATATAGGTATCTATAACAGAAAATGTATGAAGATTATATAGAGTAACAGAAATGAAAACCTGTTAAAACTCCCACGTAATTGAAATTATCAATAAAATATTTAAATTTCTCCGGTAGGTACACCCTGTGCAGGGGCACTGAACGACACACACTCAACCTTAAATTTATTTATTTTGTAACAATTTTTTTAATGTTATGGTGGTTCGGATATGTTTTAAAGTTTTAAACGATCAAGGAAAAATAGTTTTCCACAATATTTTGTGTCAAATAAAAAAAATTGTTACAGAAAGATTAAATTTGAGGTTAAATACATCAAATTCAACAATATCTCTCCATTCAAAACAATAATCTTCTCACGAAGTGCAGTCTCACGCCCTAAATCCCTCGTAGTTTATGAACAATTCATTTCTGCCAAAAGGTTTCTTTTTATCACAAATCCATACTTATCGAATGAATTAAAAACCGTAAATGCAACTTAAACCTATGAACAGGGTGTATATAAGGTACACACAACTAAAATATCCCTAAAAACGTTTAAATTGTAGTAGTGGAATAAATAATTTGTACTAGGTATGAACTGGCTCAATAATTAAATTACATGTTTTAGGCCTAACTAATGCTAAGTCATTCCTTACAGGACAGACACTCACGTTTTGGCCTCTAATTGTAAAAAACAGGATCAGGCTCCAGTCTGCAGAATTCCGTTGCAACAAATATTGTCTACCAACGACAGAGGAAAAATTCTACCTCCTTTTTTAGAAAATCTTTCTATTCACATTGATGCACACTAAGAAAAAGTGAAAACATTTATATACACCGAGAAAACTATTTTAGGCATACGTTTTTTGATCTTTATAAGACACTGGGGATTTTTAATATTTACACACCGACCAAAAACATCGGAGTGTTGTTTTTAACTGTTTTGGAAATTATACACTGATGAACAACAACGATACAGATTTGGTGTTGAGATCTCTGCTGACTGGAGTAAAACTTGCATCCATCACATTTAGCCATACAATTCCGATAAACGCAATCCAAGAAAAAATATTAAATCGTTGAATTTCAACATTTTTTAGTACCTAACTGTGTAAGGTAAATGTATTTATTATATCCTTTATTAACTGTGTTCTAATTGAGCTTAATGTAAAATGTGCTGCTTATCCTAAATTGAAGAGGACACAATCAAGCCTTCCAAAGCGGGGCGCAAAATTTAAAACAGAATTCGGCCACTTCACCCCAGCTTAGAAAGCTTCACAGCGGCTTCCTAGGAAAATGGCATAAAAATTTGGCAATTCTACAGCAACAATGTGGATGTGCCGTCACCGTTCCGGACTGTGAGAGTGGCTGGATATATTGCTTAACGGAACAGCTTAAAGTTTCGTCAAATACTGATCAGTTTCTTTTGGATTATTTGTGATTCGATTGGACTGTGGAAAACCGTTAGTGAGATTGCTAACTGGCGTCCTTGGTGGGTTCCGAGTTGGGTTCCTGTCCCGTTGAGCCACTGTTCTGGATGAGCAGCGACGACAGTGCTTCCAGAGATTGCCTAACCTGGAACGAGAATAACGTCAGTTATTCAATCCTGCAAAGGTTACGTATATATCTAACAAACTAAATATCCGAAACTGCAATTTTACAACCACTTGTTACCTATATTGAAAATTTGATAAAATTCAAATTAAAATATTTTTCAAGCATTAGCCACTTTTGGGTAATATAAAGTTTTTGAAAAATGCTCAGACCCGTCGATTTTGTTTTCTTTTTACACTTGTTTTACATATATTTTAAAATTTTTACACTGCGACTTAATAATATAAACTTTAATATTTTTGAATCCAGATTAGCTGAAACCGGATCGACAAGAAGCTAGCTCGCTACGTCATTTTATTCTCAGGGTCCTGAAAGTACCATTGCCTACCACGTTGCTCAAAGTCCACTACGACCATCGTTACTGGATCATATCATATTCTCAGAGGCCAGAAGAATTTTTTTGTAAACCAGATCAAATTAATTCTGGGCAGATACAAATTGTAAACTAATTTTGCAGGAATACAATCTTGAGAAAAAAATTATCCTGGCATTCAAAAGGTGGTATAAAAAGTAATTTGTAAGTGTAAAGTTACGAATCTACCCCTAAACCCTGAGCTCAACTGGAGCTAATGTTAGAGAATCTCAATTAATGGCAATAAAAAAAATTAAGAAGGTTCATTGCATACCATATGATGAAAAAAGTCAACACAAACACATACCTTAGCTATTTGATCTAAATTGGTATCTAAAAAACTATGAACTGCCCCCGCCGACTTAGAATGCAGCTGCGTCTGCCAATTCAGCAGGTCACTATAGATGTCCTCCGATCCGGCCACCACAACATTGTCTTGTAGAGCTAACGAGTACCTGTTCTGGATCTTGCTTATCCGATAAAGCAGCACGGCTGCCGACAGGAACAGCAGTATCAACAGCAACGTTGTGGCAAAGAGTATCAGGCTTTGCCTGGGTAGCTTTCTGAACTCCGAGATGGCCTGCTTGAGAGGCTTCATAATGTTTCTGGAGTAACTGTTCCTCTCGAAACTGAGTGCTAAAAATAAAATGAAAATGTTTATTATGTACTGGTTTTGTTGGGATTGCGCAAGGTATTTGTCAACTTTAGTAGAAAACTGATACCTTATTTTATATAAAACTTATAATGGGGTGTTTTCCTATTTTTTTTTTACATCGGCAATGGAAAAAGAAGAGATACGTATTTCTGGAATTTTAATATTGGGTTCATTTAAGTTCATAAATTATTTTTTTATTGTGCGCGATATCGATGTGACGTCACCAAGCGAAAATTCAAAATCTGCGCCATTTTTTAGTGATTTCTAGGATATTTTCATTTGTGTGGTTGGTGTCACTGCTTGACAACTTTATTTTTGTTTATGTTTGAATTGTTTGGTTAGGGTAAACAACATGAGACATTGTTTTTAGTTTATATTTTTTTATTTTTACCTGTGAATAGTTGTCTCTGCCCGTGATTGATTACAAGTGTATTTATTAGTAATAGAAAAACATCGTAATTTGTAAAGGTAATTTTTGAATATATTTAATCGACTTTGCAGTAATACTGTTAAGTTAAATACTAACCTTACATTTTTCATCCTTTTTATTTATGAAAGGATCTATAGGATCTTTATCATAAAAGGATCTATAACCGGTTAATTGTCGGACTTGGCCTCTACAAAACCTTGCTTCATGTTTAATAAAAGTTTACTTCACAAAACAATCAACAACAATACAACACGTTAAGGTGTCAAGCCAAGCACAAACGGGAAATTTCAAATGTCAATTATCGAAATGTTGACTGTCGTTTGTGGTCGTTACAAACTAAATCTAGCCGCATATTATCAGTGTGGCCTATTTATAGCAGCGGCGGCCGGCATCCCGAGTGATGTGAGGCGCAGAGATACGTCAGCTTGTGCCTTCTCTTTTCGCTTCGTGAAAATAAGAGAGAGGGTATGTGCCTGGAGTACGGGGCATACAAGGTTACGTCAGCATGTCGTCACACACTTATTCTCACAAAGAGAAGAGAGAAGGCACGCGCTAACGCATCTCTGCGGCTCACATCACTCGGGATGCCGGCCGCCGCTGATTTATAGATACATATTCCCTAATTTTCGCTTAGTAACGTCACAAATATAGAATGAAATTTCAAAATTGAATTAAAAATTTTCTACCGATTCAATCTTAATAATCTTTATCCTAATAAATATAAAAAAAAATATATTTTATAAAAATACAGGTTTCCACTTTCATTTCGATTGAAGGAAAATACCCCATATGAGAAGAGTTGTGAAATAAGAGTTACTTTCTCTTACCTTCAGTTGGATTTGTCAATAGCGCTTCTTTCACCATTCCAGGTTTTTTCACTAACGAAAACCTGGGCTTCATTTCTGGTGGTGGGGAGTCCCTACCACTTTCACCATCGCCCGATTCACTAGAATCTAGATCTTGCTCCTAAAAGAATTCTCGATAAGTCAAGAGTGTTTTAGCTCCCATCATCTTAATGTCTTGGGAACAAAAATAAGCCAAAACAGCTATTCTTCTAGTTGTATATCACGACAAACATTGAATTGTGAATAATAACATAAGGTTTGCAGTATTTTCTCTAGCACATTTTACAATCAAATACAAAGATTCAAATTGTACAAAAACTACGAGGAAATCCTTATGCTGCACTGATAAAATCAAATAAAATCGAACCCAGGCTGTTAGCGCCATACTATGTTAGTGATCCCTGTATTACTCGTCTTGGCACAGAGCCAGAAGAATGGCTTAATTTATTTTAGCCCCCAATTTACATAAGCATATGGAAGAGCCATAACCTACTGTTAGTCGTTATTATACAGTAGGCTATAGAATATATATTCCTTGTCTATCTGATTCAACTCTTTCACTCACTGTGTTAGAAAAGCTTACCGTAATTTCAGGTTCTATTATGACAGGCGAGGCACTCTTTGCCTTCTGCCAAACTGTCCGCATATACTGCAACGTGTTGTCCCTGGACATGAGGCTGCCAAACACATGCTTGTCTTCACTCGTGGCGATTCCTACGGCATTTGGAATGATCCGTGCTGTCTTTTCTTTGGTGATGTTCTCCACCGTGAGCACTGGTATCAACAGCTAGAAAAGAGTAAATCAATAACAATGTACCATATTTAGATTTAGTGTTCAATGGTGCAAAACTGAAATGTTCGAATGAGAATTTAAAAACTGAAAATTATATTATATTTTTCAGAAACCTACATTTATTCTGTCCTAATGAATATCTTACCTTAGTGACATATCCAAAGACATTAGAATAGAATGCAAAGTAGTTCTTCGTGATATACAGATGCCCTTGTAGCAGTATATCTCCGATAAGTGCACACGAGTAATGATTAAGGACTTTCTCATCATCCTCTACGTTTGGGAAGTGTCTGAGGAACTTCTTCTGCCTGGCCTTAGAGGTGGTGTGTACCTTGGGGTCCTTGGCGGCTTTAGGACTGGGTGGCTCGGCCAGCTGAGCCTGGGCTGTCATTACTGGTGTCGATGTGGAGAGGTGTTTCAGAGAAGCTCTGAAAAAGGAAAACAATGTGTCAAACATTATCGCACACAGAAAATAAATCCAAAGTATTTCTGAATGTGGTAAAAATTATTAAACCTGTCTATAGAAAGGTGTCCAAAATCTGGAAATTTGTTCGTAATTTATTCATATACAGCCTGATTCAGAAATTAAATCCAGAGAATAGACTTCTGGGACAATAAATAGAATTGAAAATGTTTTGCCTGTGTTTAAATCAGACATATGGTTCTTAAAATTTATTCACCAATGTGACAATCAAATAATAGCAAGGGGGCAAAACCCCCTTATAGTCTTATAAAAGATTAAATCTCTTTAATTGCTTCATCACACAAATTTGGTGGCAAGAACCAAGCCGTAACTTTTACAACTCTCTCTCCCGATCTAAATCCAACAGAGAAAACATCAAACCCACTTACTTCTCGCACTTGGTGAACACCGAGTGGCTAGGGCTACGCTGTATGGAAGGGGATGTACACCCTGGACTGCAAGGTTGAGAAAGAGGCTCCGTGAGGCCTCCTGCGGAGGCACAGAGCACCCCCTGAGGTGTACTGGGAGCGGAGCGAGTCCCCGCGCCCCCGAAGTTTCCGGAGGACCTGCAACAAAAACATTCGTGAAAATATGTATAGTCTATCGATGAAAAAAAAAAAAATTATATAATTGATGCCAAAAACATACAAACCGCATATTGGATGGATAATACACTGAAAAAATATTTAAAAAAAGTTAAGAAATAAAAGACTAAGGGACGCAGGTAACCAAAACCAACATATTTCTTTAATAGAAAATAAGCTTACTATTCAAAATGTACCATTAATTCAGTACCTATTGTAAATAATGTGCCACTTTTGAGGGTTTTAGAAAAGAAACGTCTAGTGTTTTTAAAACTAGTTTTGCAACCAAGTGAAACAATGCCCAATTTAATGAAGAATGTCTAGATAATGCCACAAATTAATAAGTAGTTATAGACATTACCTTGTGTTTATAATTAAAAGTGTATGTTCAATATCTAATGTCTGGAAAAAAAAAAAAAAACGCGTTTACTTTATGTCTTTTCGATACTACTTACTTAATGTAGAGGGTATTCGCGTATATTTTTTCCCCTTCCTACAGGGGCTATTAAGAAAGTAAGAAAAAAAGTTTAAATACAAAAGTTGTTTGGTTTTTCACGTATTAGGTATCTTTTGGCTAGGTCGAAAAAAAATTGCATGTCGTAAATTTGAGGAAACCAATTGAACAAATATTTTTAAATGGGACACCCTGTATAATTTTAGACGCTTGGGAAAACAATTTTTTTCTGATCTCAAAAATATATATTTTGTTGACATTTGCACTGACAGTTTTCGAAATATTTAATATTTAATGTTTACAATAAATCATAAAAAAAATATTAAAAAATGAAAATATTGGAAAATGTTCAAATAACTAAGGAGGTTACATCGAAAATCGTTAAATATTTTTTATTACTGTTGGTTTCTACTGTTAAATATTTTTAGTTCTTTGTATTTTTTGTATTTTTTTATGGTAGGTACTCGCTGTCGAATATTTCGAAAACTGTCATTGCAAATGCCAACAAAATATATATGTTTGAAATCAGGAAAAGAATGTTTACCCAAGCGTGTAAAATTACACAGGGTGTCCCATTTAAAAATATTATGTTCAATTGGTTTTCCTAAGTTTACGACATGCAATTTTTTTAGAGATAATAGGTGAAAAACGAAAAAACTTTTGTACTTAAACTTTTTTTCTAACTTTCTTAATAACCCCTGTAGGTAGGGGTCAAAATATACGCGAATACCCTGTACAAAGGCGAAAAAGGGACACATTTAGACATTAAAATGACTTTTATATTGCAACGATTACAGAAAAATTCTTTATAAATCTTCAATTGCTCTAAAAACAGGTCAGTATAAGAGATTCCATATGCAAAATCCGAAAGACCTCTAAAATCAGTAAATTATCTCACTCCCTTGTTTCTGAAGGTATTGGAAAAATTTCAAAGTCGCCTTTATATTTTAAATTATAAAGATATAATTTGTTAAGAATTAGGCCAAAGAGAATGATTCATTTATCATGTGTTTGGAACAATTTATTAGACTCGATAGTACCTACTGTATTATTAGCATTTTATTATATTTGGAAACAATTGAACTGGTGGAATGTATCAGACTTTTATAAATATTTTAGTCCAAATTACTTTCTGCTTACTCCAAAATTCTTTTTAACTTCTATCAGCATTTTATTATTTCATAAACGAAGAAAGTGTGTATTTTCTCATAATTAATAATTCATACAATTCTTTTTCGAACAATCACGTGGAAGGCATGATTATTTTATCACAAGTAATCGATAAAACTCGATGTCCTTAAACAAAATTTATTTACTGTCATCAGGTATAACAGATATAAATAAGTGCTTAGATTGAAAACAACAGAAATATTGTTGAGGTGAAAATGATAGGTACCAAAAAACTATATTTAATTGTTTTTAAATTGAATGCAATCAAAGAAGTAGCCCTTGCTCCGGGACATCCATATGATGATGTATGTATCGGTGACTTTTTCAGAAAATATTAAATAGATATACAGGGTGCCCATTATCTATCTCCTTGGCATGGCTAACTTTGTTAATAGTGGATGTAGAGAATTGGTTAAATTAGCAAAATTTGGCAGAATTACAAGAGGAATTCAGTATATCCTTCAAATTTAATTTTAATTTTCAACTTTTCGAGATATTTTGAAAAAACTGAAAATCGCCAAAATTTTTAAACTCGAATATCTCGAAAACTATAAAAGATACAAATAAAATAAAAATACTGTGTGATAGTGTTTTTTATGTGGCATTAAGCGGTGATATTGAAAATTTCACGGGCATCTTAGTTTTTCAGAAAAAAAATAAAGTTATGTTTTTTTAAATGGCAACCATAGCTGGCTATGGTATCAATGAAAAGCTTATTTTTTTCTGATTTCAAAATTATAATATTTAATAAATCGTATTTTTCTTCGTTTGTGTACATTTCACAATAACTATTTTAAGACGAACGTTTAATTTTGACGTTTATAATGTGACTTTAGTGTGATCTGACATTTATATTTTATTGTTGTTTACTGATCTACGTCTGTTTTTCATAGCTTACTATGTTAATAAATTATTTGTTCATTACAGTAAACAAAAGAAAAGAGAAAGGTATATTAAATATTATATTTTTGAAATCAGAAAAAAATAAGCTTTTTATTGATACCATAGCCAACTATGGTTGCCATTTAAAAAAACATAACTTTATTTTTTTTCTCAAAAACTAAGATGCCAGTGAAATTTTCTATATCACCGCTGAATTCCACGTAAAAAACACTATCACACAGTATTTTTATATTATTTTTATCTTTTATAGTTTTCGAGATATTCGAGTTTAAAAATTTTGGCGATTTTCAGTTTTTCCAAAATATCTCGAAAAGTTGAAAATTAAAATTAAATCTGAAGGAGGCACTGACTTCCTCTTGTAATTCTGCCCAATTTTGCTAATTTGAACAATTCTCTATCTCCACTATCAACAAAGTTAGCCATGTAAGGAGATAGATAATGGGCACTTTGTATATCTACGAAAATATTTGAGGTGGGGCACTTTTCTTAAAGACACACTGTGGATGTTATTTAGATATTTATTATCCGTATCAGTTCCTCTGTATACTCATAATATGAATATTATTTACCTCAAATCGAGCCATAGATTTACTGGTAAGTTATAATATAATAAATGACATATGGCATAATCTAGGTCATCGTTTTAAATACTATGACCACCGTGTGGTTCGTCAAAATGATATTCTGGGACGTCCAAAACTGGGTTCCCAAGAATACTACTAGCCGTGTTTACACAGATCAGTCATATTAATATTATTTTGAGAATTGGTTTATTTAGAATGTCGAGGAAGTTAAAAGTCACTGACTCGATAGTATTTTGACACAGTTTTTTCTGTTTTTGTTTGGTAAATGATGCATTTAACTTTAGGAAAGTATATACAGAACAAAATGGAAACGTAGGTATTTACTGAACTGTTTCCAGGAATTTTCATAATCTTTTGGACTGTAATGGTTAGAAAAGCAACTTCATGAAGAAAGAAAAATAAGTACGTAGGTACATATCTAATAAATACAAAATTGGCATGTTTTTTGCTTTTGTTTTAGTGGTTGTATTGAAATGCAGACTAGTATGTGTAGACTGTGGCGCGAAGACCTTTCGTTAGACGTATCTGGGAAACTATATATACATATCTGAATTCTGAAAATATGTATAAGGGGGTTAGTCGACATTTGCAGTTTAATGAAAATATTAATACCGATGTAGTACTTCCGGATTTATACCAGAATTTAAACAATAATATCCGCGAATCATCAGCATAAAGTGATGTAAATGATTCTGATAAGATTAGCGGAAGTTTATTAACATACAATAGTCACTGATCCAATACAAACATTATTGGGCCTAATATTGACCCTTATGGCACTCAATTTCTATTAATGGTAATATCTGATTTGCAATTTTCACTGATTGGATGCGTAGTATGATTTAAAAACGAAAATTCAACAAAATATTTTATCAAGACGCGTAAAAGAGCGTAATTCAACTTAGTTAGGTACCCAATTACAACAATAATGAAAACCGATATCCGAATATTAGTATCTAAATATAAAAGTTAAATAAACCAACTGACCTTAACTTGGTTTTAAAAACTTTACCGGGTATACACCTACCTACATATTTGAATTAATTGTTCCAACTTAATTGAGATGGTAAACAGAAAGGCCAAAGTGGTTATACAATCGATTTCTCGAATGAATGACAAGCATACAGCACCCATATTATTATGAATTCTCTTGGTTAATCGCTTCCTGAAAAATTCACGAACGTGCTCTTGATAAATTGTAGCCCAGTTTATAACTCAGGATATTCAGCAATATTTCAGTCGTATTTGTTAATATACAGTGCTTTCGAAAAGTAACGAATAAATTCATTATTTTAGAAATTGAGAAGTTTTCGAAAAAATCCTCTGACAAGTCGATTTTGTTTTTAAAAAAGGCACTTTTTGACAAACGACCCATATTTGTGACGTCATCGTTGTTCGAGATATGACGTCATCGACAACTTTTTTAAGTAGCAACCCCCAATTTTGACCACGCCATTTGAAAGAGCGTATCATTCTACATACGCATCATAAAAAATTATGTGTTACATAACAAAAATTTCAAGAAAATAATGTTTGAAGATCTTAAAATTTAATTTTCACAATACTGACAATGATAATGATTATGTAAAAAATCGACTAAATTAAATGTTCAAATTGTGCACCGTTGAGTGGCCAGCCAGATCGCCTGATTTGACACCCCTAGATTATTTCTTGTGGGGATACTTAAAAAGCAAAGTATACGTTACTAGACCGGTTAATTTAGAAGATTTAAAAGCAAGAATTCGTCACGAGATACATCGTATACCTCCTGAAGTTATAGATAATGTCCAAAAAGAATTTATTAATCGTCTTGGCTACTGTCAGGCAGCCAACGGTGCACAATTTGAACATTTAATTTAGTCGACTTTTTACATAATCATTATCATTGTCAGTATTGTGAAAATTAAATTATAAGATCTTCAAACATTATTTTCTTGAAATTTTTGTTATGTAACACCATAATTTTTCATGATGCATATGTAGAATGATACGCCCTTTCAAATGGCGTGGTCAAAATTGGGGGTTGCTATTTAAAAAAATTGTCGATGACGTCATATCTCGAACAACGATGACGTCACAAACATGGGTCGTATGCCAAAAAGTGCCTTTTTTAAAAACAAAATCGACGTGTCAGAGGATTTTTTCGGAAACTTCTCAATTTCTTAAATAATGAATTTATTCGTTACTTTTCGAAAGCACTGTATTTACTACACTCGATGCTAGTTTCCTTAAATGAGAAATCGATTACAAATAAAAAACCTTTGATTATACGTCGTATGTTTCGAGTTTTTATAAGTCTATCTTCAGAGATTTTTCAGATTAAAAACAATATTGTACCTATTCAATAATAATTTTACATTTGTCTTTTGTACATATTTACAGAAATAGGAAATAATATGTGAAAATAAAAATTATATTTATTATATTAAGTTTATTTTTATGTACTGTGGATAAACTTTGTTGTGTGATTTATATGCAACAATATTTGGTTTTTAATGTGTTGGTAACATTTTGCGATAAACTTTAATAATCATTTAAACGAAATAATTATTATCATTGTTTGTATCGTGTTGGTAGTTTGATTGTACATTTTATGAATTCTTCTTTTTATAACGGGTTAATAGATAGTTTTTTTTGTAAGAATGTTTCTGTATATCTTTTATCTTTTTATTATATCCATATTTTTATGTGTATAAAACATTATTATTTATTACATTTAGCAAAAGGGAGATCATATTGATAATATTAGAAGATATAAAAACATGAAAGCATTACATGTGGTTCACTGTCTCGAACATGTGCTTCTTATCTTATTTTATCATGTAAAACGTACATGCATCAATGACCGCAGAGCAGCTTATCTGCTTAAATAAGCAACTTTAAAATGATCAACTCGCCAGAATAATTTATCAATGCAATAAACAACTGCATAAAAAATTTCTATGAAATAAATTTAAGTCGGAATTAATGATGGAACAATTACTCCTCTAAGAAATTTGCAATTCAATTACTTAAAGTCTACGTGGTTATATTTTTAATTTAGTTTATGTCTCGGTTTATGCTCGAGTTAGTAATATTTGTGAAACAAGGCTTAATTTTTATAAACTGGTAGCGGTATATTTTGTGTTAGCGTTTTTATATTTAAAATTGCTAGTAACCCATAAAAAAATTTACTGAATTCTACTAAAGAAGATGACTTACACCCTTGTTTATAAACAGGACATAATAAGCAAGTCACAAGAATAAACAAATAAGCATCACCCTATATGCGCTCTATTCCTTCCCGTAACCTCGATGACCGGTTAACCTGATATTCTATCCCGAAACGGTCAGTGCAAATGCATCCGTCCATCGGTAACATCTGTCCATCTTCTGCATATTTATTTCATCTTGTCATATCGACATGTATGGAAAAGATGAAAAATCTAACTGGAAAATCAAAGGCGATAGCAAATTTTCGTGTTGACCAAAGGTCAAAAAAAGACATCGACAATCCACGATCATTTTTTTTGTAGGTATCTCTTAGTGCCGTTTCGCATGGGATCGATGATCGGTGCTGACGACAATCGCTCGCAACTGATCATCAGTTCTATACATGTGGTTTCAGATAAGGTCGTCAGTCATCAACATGCATCTGGAAAGTGCAGAGCATCGCATTGTTGTCGTTTTGTATGTAAAAAAATCTTGGAAGAGTTTAGATGCATCCCCTATGCCTTGAAAGGCCAATAAAAGGTGCTTTTGTAACCCTCTATTCGGATTTGCGAGAACGTCCCCGCAAATTCTTTATGTTTTCGAATGTCGATTACTTCATTCGATAAGCTACATCACAAATTGGAAGAGGACAACTTCCCCTTTGGTACATGTAATACCACCCCACCTGGGAGTCCTGGGACCCCCTTGAAATGGGTCCCAGGGGTTGAAAAACAGATAGCACCCAAAACATGCAATCTCAATTTTCTCGAAAAGTATTGAGCGTCGCAACTTCTCCTTTGGTACACGTAATACCCATCTTATATGGTCTACCCAGTATAAAAATCATTAATTTGAAATGGGTCCCAGGGGGTGAGAAACAGATAGCACCCAAAACATGCAATCTCAATTTTCCGTGCAATCTCAATTTTCTCGAAAATTATTGAGCGTCCCAACTTCCCCTTTGGTACACGTTATACCCATCTCATATAGTCTACTCAGTATAAAAATCATTAACTTGAAATGGGTCCCAGGGGGTGAAAAACAGATAGCACCGAAAACATGCAATCTCAATTTTCCACGCAATCTCAATTTTCTCGAAATTTATTGAGCGTCCCAACTTCCTCTATGGTACATAATACGCATCTCATATAGTCTACTCAGTATAAAAATCATTAACTTGAAATGGTTCCCAGGGGATGAAAAACAGATAGCACCCAAAACATGCAATCTCAATTTTCCATGCAATCTCAATTTTCTCGAAAATTATTGAGCGTCCCAACTTCCGAAGCTTTCAGTTTCAAATCACGATTTTTATAATTTTCCGACGATGTATCCCAGATTTCTGGTTTTTGTTCCACTACACTTATTAGCATTTCAGTATCAAAACGATAATTTTCCTTGCTCATTGCCATTTTATATCATTAATGTGCTTGCAAAGTCGCAAATTTGACAACACAGTTATTGCAAACGTAACCGATGATCTGCCTGCATGTGAACAGCTCCCTTTGTTGTATAGCCCTGATCACAAACCGACGATCGGGCAAGCCACGGGCTAACCGATGGCTCGAGCGTTTTTAATCGGTCGACCGATGATACGCACTCATGTGATAGCTACGTTTGAAACAATGAACCCTCTCGATCGTCAGCGCCGATCATCGGTTCCATGTAAAACGGCACTTATTGTTATCTATATATCTTATAGTTACATGCAAAAACATCACCCACCTTGCATATTGTTCACTACGTCAACTTTGTCAGGTGTCGCTGTCGCTAATGACAATGACTTTAGGTTACTTCCACAAAAATAAATTGTTTCCAGCAATCTACGCAAACACTTGAGACGAGCGTACGCACGAAAACTGTGTAGGTATTATTTTTTGGAAGGGTATCCATTAAGTTGGCCCTCATTCTTGTTGATTGCGCTCCGGTTGTTGATAGACGTTTTATTTTGTTGTTATATACCTCAAAACGCAGAATATTGTCACTACTAATCGAATGAATATTGTAGTTAATTGGAACAATTTAGTCCTCTTCCATAACTACTAATACATTTTAATGAATTGTTTATTGGTTTGTACAGGGTGTCCCACTAAAGGTAGAATGGACTGTAGCTGAGCTAGATGTTTGAACTACATTTTATTTCTGCATCTTTTACACAATAACATTCCGACACTTATTTACAGGTCTTAATTTTTTAATAATATAGGGTGTAGAAACTAGTTTTACTACTTGACAGATGCCATGTACATAGCAAATAACTACGAATAGTAAGGATACCATTAAATCCTCCATCTCCAAAATGGAGGACCTAATGATGTCCTTACTATTCATAGTTACTTGCCTAATTTTTTAGTTAAACATATAAGTAGTATATCTATTTAATAATAAAAATTAGGACTTTGTAAATATTCAAAAATCCAATATGACTGCCATAAGAAAAGTTAAGCCTGAAGATGTTTTTGTGTCGCGAAACGTTTTATACCAAATTTGACAGCAACTGTCAACCTGTGCAACTGAAAAAGTGCTCTAGTAAAATGCTTTTTGATTTTTCATTTAATACCACTTGGATACTTTCAAAATCACTCGAAATCGATGTGACATTTTAAATTTGTTGAAAAAATGTATAGCACATGTTATTAACCAAAGGTAAACCTTCCCTTTTAACCAAATCTTTAAATAATAACTGTAGGTACTACAAGTTGTCCTACTTTAAGTGGGACACCCTGTACACTAAACAATGAATAGAAAGATTCGTAACGTTTAATTTTTGTTTGTATTTTTTACTAGACTGGTTCTGAAAATATCAATTAGTTTTATCAAAGTCTACATATATTCTTATGTAGACTTTGGTTTTATGGAACAAAGCATAGAAAAAAGCCATTTTAGATTAGGACATGGCCTGCTATTATACTGCTAAATTTTCGATTTACATTTTATCCCTCTCAAAAAATTTTTTGAGAGGGATACATAATATCTATATATTCAGCTATTGAGTTTTGCAAAAGAAATAAAAGCACAGTATCTTTAATCACATTTTCCAAAAAAAAAAAACTAACATAATAACGCAGTAAATTGTTTAAAACTAGATAAAACAGACAATAAAATACATTTTCATGTGAATGTCTCGTAAACAACTACACAGATTGTCAAATGGTTTTAGTAATCCACTGCTATCAAAAAGCAATTAAATAAATACTTTGTGTATATTAACACAGTGCAGGCTTTAACTATTTTAAGGACTGTCAAGATCCACACTGATAAATGGCATAATTATTCTTTACTATATTATATACTATAGTTGTAAATAAAATAATATTTTAATACTGGTATTTCTTTGGCTATTTGTATTTTCAATGCGAGGTATACGTTTCGTTTGCCTAATTTTAAGTTGAAACATTAATTCACATTTTGACTGTTGCATTGACCAGGGCGTACATACAGACCCTTAAGAAAGCATGTTCCATATTGGAAACCCTTTTGTAGCGACCACTGTATATACTTATATAAGATTAACTACTAAAGCAGCCAAAGTTTTCTCATTTTGCAATTATACTTAGATTCCCTATTTGCATAAGTTGCTCCACTTAATATATGAAGCACTATCAGAATTACTAAAGTTAATCTTATCAAAATACAAAAACAGCATTCTTTCCAAATGTTATTCATATGCAGGGGCAAAACACGCCGCAAATACCCATTCAAAATTCCAAAATCTTGGCACTTACTTCACTTTCGTCAAAAATGACGCCCATGATCTGGTTTTTACCGAACATTTGACACCGATAACTTTTATCAACTCCAGTTTGAAGGATTGTACACTATATATACACTACTAGGACAAAAAACGAATTATTTTTTACAGGTACTTGTACCGATTGGCTTTGTATCCCGACCTAGGTATTTTGAACACGGTTCTACTGTCTGTTGCAATGAATAGTGAACTCTGTAGACGAAATCTGTCTAGTGACTGTTTGAGCATGGAAGATAGGGAATTTTGTTGGTGGTTTGCCAATCTAATTTTATCGGTTTTCTGTTAAGTGCTTGGAGGTGTGTTTAGTCATTTTTGTGTCAGTCCTTGGCGTGTTGGTGTTTATGTTACCAGAAAACCAGGAAAAGTGAAGGCAGAGTACAATTCTGCTATCTTTAGAAGCTGCTCCAAATCTGTCAACACCTTAGCGATGTACAAAGGTGGTTGACTTATTTTTCATAACGAGAATCTAATGTAAAACAATTGTGAATTAATTCGTCGGGAGTTTTACAATATTCGGGAAAAAGAAGCCACCTATAGTTATATTAATCACGTCCCAGGTTATAGTGAAAAAATAGCTCGCAGATTAGAACGAAACGGGTGTAAAACGATTAGTGTCAACAAGCGTACTATTGGGAGGATTTTGATAAACAACAAAGAAAGAGTTAATAAATTAAAACAATAGGGGGTATATCAAATTAACTGCGCGGATTGTAATGCCGTGTATGTGGGTCAAACCTGTAGAAGTATTGAAACTAGAGTAAAAGAACATAAAAAATTTATATTAAATAACGCAAAAAATTCAGGATTTTCGATGCATTGTATAGAAAACAATCATTTTATAGATCAGAAAAATGTAAAGGTACTGCATCGTGAAAAGAAAGGAAAGCGCGTAGATCTGTTAGAGCAATTATTTATTAAAAAATCTTCAATTATAAATCCTTGTACTACGAATGATCAGATAGAATTTACAATTTCGCCCTTAGAAAAGGTACTTAAAACTCGGGCTTTACCAGATGGTAGGATCAATCGGGGGTAGGTGCTTATAAACAAATAAATATTGAAAAAGGCCTAATAAGCCGAAATACTAGTATATAGAGTGTTTTCTATATATTTCTTAGAACATCTAAATGAGATCAATGTTTTTTTAAAACAATTATTAATTGTGAAGGCTTAAAATACTTGATAATTTAATTATGGAAATAGAAAACACAAAGTTTCCAGTAAAAAACAATATACCTACTACACTTTGCACTTCGCCAACCAAATTGGCATCGTTAGGAGATAGTTTCAGAGGTTTTGTCACATTTTCTGTCAGTTTTAATTCCTCTTCGATGATGCTATCTTGATTTTGATCCATATATAAGTATGACTTATTTGATTATATTACGACTTATTTATTACCTGTGTTTAGAAAAAGTGAGTTATTTAATAAACTAAAATTCACCTAAATCTTTCATATAAAATTTCGAGTGTATTTTTAACTTATGACGTTGATATTCATTCATGGTTTAAGTTGGCTTGATAACTCGGCCCACATTTTTGGACATTCCACGATGGTGTAAATAAATTTTTTGAAATATTACTCATTCCCTTATTCATAGAATGAGACGATTACCTATTTGGTTTTCACATCGAATCGATTTTAAAAATAGCCATTCACATTTGGTTCAATATTAATCCAACGCGATCACCAGATTTAACTCAATTTCCTTGTTTTTGTGAAATTAATTAATGGAATCGAAAGGATATCAAATAAGCACATATTGTGACGTATATAAAGTTAGTAAACCACTTTTAGCAGACTGCAAAAAAACTATTTTTTGAGATTTTGTTACTTTTTTGTTGCCATTTTGTTACACTGAAAAAAATGTTGTATCTCGACCTATTTCCGAAAAATCTACAGTCTACTAATTTGAATCTCAAGTTAGCAGACTTAAGTAACAAATTCTTTTTGGAAATGGATCGATGTACAAAATTTTTTTCAGTGTAACATAATAGCAACAAAAAAGTAACAAAATCTCCAATAGTTTTTTTTGCAGTCTAGTAAAAGTGGTTTGCTAACTTGATATTCGTCATATTGTGGATCAGCTGTACGGAAAATCTAAGTTTCTACCAGAGTATATGTCCCAACTCCCAATTATCTCTTGCAAAGTTGGAAGTACTTTTTTGATAACTAGTTTCAACAAATTTTTACGAGATTTTTCTCTCTCGAAACTCTCGAAACGAGAAAGGGGCATCAGTCGGTTTTGCCAACAATCGAGAAACGCCCTGTAGCTCGAAAACGGTATGAGTTTCAACCACCAGATTCGCTCTATCTATTAGAGATTCTTTGTAATCCTCGAGAAAACATACCAGTTTGAACCACCCTGTACAATGATTATAAAATGGGGTTTCCCTCATTTTAATAATATGCCACCCCTTCATCTACACAAGTATCTGACTTTGAGACAAATAAATGCGATTGGAGGTGATTATAAAATACCCTGGTACATGAAAGGACTTGAAAGAAACTCACAACACACGGCATAAAAACTGTGATTTCCGATTTTGAGTACAACGTTTTGAGCAAAGACATTAGTCTATATTCTTTGGTTATAGGCAGTACTTATTTATTTTCAGTCATAACACCCGTCACATGTTGCGACCTTTATATATAGTTGTATGAAAGGGACATCGTCCACGGAGAACACAGTCCAATTGGCAAACACTGGTATTAATTGCATGACGCCCATACACGTGTGTTAGAAAAATTATACTAATTAGTGGACCACATTTTGTAGTTAACTATATTAGCAATGACGAAAGTGGAATTAATTTTAGCTTTCAGTTAGTAATTTCAAACAAAACATCCGAAGGTTTCATTCTACTCTCATTATCATCTTTCACTTCAAATATTTTATACTACAGACTACAGTTTGTAGAGCACCGTGCCCATCGATCTAAGGACATTTTAGTGACATCTGGTGTGCCGCAGGGCTCCGTTCTGGGCCCTCTCCTACTCATAATAATTATTGACGATATAACCTCAGAAATCAGTGGTGGTAGTTTATTATATGCTGATGACGTAAAAATTTATCAAGACATTAACGATATATCAGATTGGCATAAATTTCAGGACAATTTAAATTTGATTAATAAGTGGTGTACCAAAAATTATCTGCCACTCAACGTAGACAAATGCAATGCCTTCTCTTTTCATAGAATGCATGATCATATTTGATTACCACCTGGAAGGTCAGATACTTTGTAGACCAGAAACAATTAAAGATCTCGGTATTACCTTTGACAGTCTCTTAAATTTTTACCAGTAAAGGCTTTACGGATACCTACTACTGTTATACGATTACTCTATTATTCGTTGGTAAGATCTAAACTAGAATACTGTTTTTTATTGAGGTCTCCAGGATATGTAACATATATAAACGGATTGAAAAACATTCAACGTCGTTTTGTTAAATATCTGCGTTATTTAGAAGATGGAGTTTGCCCGGAAATAGGATATCCTCAGAATATTATGTTGGACAGATTTCGTATAAATTAGCTTAATAAATAGAAGAGCAATGCATGCTTTAATATTTTTATTTAAAATTATTGGTAATAAATTTACCTGCCCCCAATCTTGGACAACCTTCACTTTCATGTGCCCAGATTAGAATCAAGAAGTAGTGTTACTTTTTACCTTCCCACTGCCCCAACAAATTTACGGGTTGTACACTATGTATACCGCTTAAAATCGCCAGCAAGTTAAGCTTGATATTTTCTGCAGTAATATCCAGTCGATTAAGAGTGTAATCCACATTCAATAATTTACCACATAGCATCTAGATATCACCTATTTACTTTTTCTCACTCTCTGTAACTTGTATATTGTGCTAAATGTAAGTCGTAACTGTCTTTGTTCTCTCTGTAAATAAGATTAATGTATTTTTCACACCCTGTAATTGGCTTCTGTTATATCTCAAATAAATAAAATAAATAAATATTAGATTAGACCCAAATTTAGGAATGAATATAGTAAATGGTGCTTAGCAATCCATGGACTCTTCACGGGGAGGCTATTTCATTGTATTGAGGAAAAGTTTCATATGAATAAACACAAACCCTGAAGGGATGAACTTTAAAGATCAAATTGTCTTTAAAATATTTCAAAAACTGTTTTGCGTAGATTTAGGTCACTTCTGATTCCACCTCTATTTGTAAATCTTGTAAAAGATGATTTAATAGAACTTATTTCTATAAATACTACTCTTTTCAGTGAAATAGAGTGAATACGTTTTCAAATTAACTTTTTAAAAATGTTATTTTTGTTTAAAAAGCTTTATTTATAGCGCTATTAACGATTGCTTATTCCTGGTAGTCCCAGTTTTCATCACAACTGTGTTTATTTAAGATATATTGAGTAGTACACATAATTATGAAAATTTAATTCTGATTTAACTCTGTTTCGGAAAATCAGACAGGAACGAAAAATTCATAGAAACCAGAAGTGAGTAGAAGACAGAACACTCAACAGTTCCTCAAAAAACAATTATTACTCAGTATTTCTATTGAATCTCGATTGAAATGTCCTGTACATGTACAAGGTGTATCATTTTCATCTTTCATTTCAAGAAGTCTTTTTTGTTATTAATTGACTTTTTATTGGAAAATATTATTGGATAACTTACGATAAAGAAAAATTATCGCTAAGAGCAATGTTTTTTTGTAAGTGATAAAATGGACATGACCTTAATTGTTTAGTATTTTGAATAGATTTTCTATTTAGCCATGGATAAAGCTATGGAAAATGACGTCCTGTACAATAATTTAATATGATCGATAAGCTTTGTTTATTATAACTGTGTTAGGTCAACTTCTAGAAGGATATGGCACACGGAAAGGTAGTATACACACAATCAACTGGTTTTAAATTGGGAGAGAGAGGTCAACTACTGATATTTTTTATTAAATACGTCAATAACACAGATTAGGTATGGTAAATAAGACACACAAATAATACACCATGGTAAATGTCTGCATGAGGCGATTAACATTTTTAAACCAGATCCGAATAATGTGCTTACATATTTAAAGATTTAGTAGGTATCCTTCAGTGGTGTTTTTTATATAATGTCAGAGAAATGTCAGAGGAATAATGTCAAATCCATCGGAACTCGTTTTTTTTTTTTTAACTGGAATTAATAAACTTTTTTGAAAATTTTTTAGCGGAGTTTAATATTTATAGCTGTCACAGAATCTCAAATAAATTGCAAAAGGCATATTTTCCAGGTAAAACCAAACAGCTATTTTTTTCTACTTGTCATTATTATTTAAGATTGTGGTTTTATTACGTTAAACATCCTCTAAGTAAGTATATCCTTGTTATCTTATCACTACATCGTGGAAGCTAGCGCCCCTAAAAGTTAATTTTGGGACTGGGCCTTATGGACAATTAACGACTACTTTTAGGCTATTTTGGTACCCCATTATTAATTTTTCCGTTCACCTCCATTAGGTGAACGGAATGCGTTTCCTCCTCAAACGCATCCACTAGGATGCGTTTGAGGTGGCGCCACAGAGGACCTGGCGCTAGCAACCACTACACCTGAAATCGGCGCCACCACTCTACTTGTAAAACGTGATTTGCCGCATTAAATGCGCATTAAACTATTCACATTTTTTTTTGCAAATACTGACGTAGTTTTCCACATAGATACTGTGTTATCTTCACACCAAAGTTTTCAATTCCTTTCAGGATTATATTTTTATACAGCAAATTTAACGCCTATTTAAAAGCACTAGAACGTGCTTTATTACATCCAGGGGTATAACCCCCCTAACTATACTAAAAATGTTTATAAGATCAAAGACTTAGTAGTGGTAGGAAACACACCGTAGTGCCCTCTTTGGATCTTTCAAATACCCAAAGAATGAAAGACTTAGTTAGTTCACTAAGTCAAATCAAAGACTTAGTTACACTAGCACAAAGATTTAATAACACTACAAAAGACTTTCAATCACTTCCTGTTAGGCTCCCTAGGTTCATAAAAACCTCTCCTTTGGAGCGGCTGCCAAGTAGTTCTGACTATCGATGGGGGATACATGGCATATGCAAATATTTTAAAAAGTACTTGATTATTTCCACATTCATGCAACTCTTTATGACGGACAGATCTCGTGACGTAAGAGAAGAAGTAGTACAGATCATTCAATTAATTGAATGACTTTGATTATGACATGAAATGCTTAGTCCATTAGAATTATGTCACCTTTCGAAAGAATCGATAACTATGATTACGACTATGAGTCATTTTTCGAAGTCATTATCATTAGTCAAGTTAACAATGTCTTGCCGGTCTTGCGCAAATTTAAACGTTCACGCTTATTGTCTACAAAAGCTATTTTTCGTACTACAAAATATAATGTAGTCCCAATAACACCAAATTATCCCATGAAAAATCAACCATATATTGTGTTTGACAGCAGGGGAAGGGGTGGCCTAATTTTATTATAAATAGGTGCATTGTAGAATCTAGAGCAGCGTTGACGACCCTTTTTTGAGAAGTGGGTCAAAGTTTGTTCATTATTTTTTTAATACTAGCCCGTGGGTCACTTGGAAAGGGGGATAAAAAGAGTACCAATAATTTGGAAACACCGAAAATTTGTTAACAGAAAAACTTGACAGTTGACCCTTTTTTGAGTTCTCACTTTTATAACTTTTACTTGTGCAAGTGAAGAGCAAAAAAATAAAGGTCGACGTCAAAGTTTATATCAATGGGGTGATACGACAGAAAATCAGTTAGCCAACCTCTACTTGGAAATATTTTTTTTATAAATTCGTCATTAGATATTGATACTTTAATTTTTTTAATATTATCGATTGTCTGTTCTCTCTTTTGATGTAAAAAAATAAGTTTATAAAAAGGGTCAGGGTCAGTGTCTGACCCAAAATTATTCAAAATTATACTTTTTTGTGTCAACACCCATAAATTGTAATGTATGAGGGAGGGAAATTGATGCATGATTGATGTTATAAGAACCATTTTTACAAGTGTAGTAGCGTCACCATAAACTTATCTATTTAGGAGGTAAGATGAAAATTAATAATGGGATACTAAAATAGCCTAAAAACAGCCCTTAACCCTCCAAATTCTTTTGTGGTGGCCCTAGCTTCAGCAAAGTGTCTTGAAACTAAATACACAAATAATTAGTTACCTTTAAATACCTATATTATAAATTTTAATAAAATAGTATAGTTACGTATAGTGTTAGTACTTTTTTTATCTTTGAAGTTTTTTTGAAGCTAAAATTATGAGCGAAAATAAGACCGCGGTTATTTTTCATGAGAAAACATACAAACACATTTACACCTAGCATTTAGAAAACAAAAACAAATCTTTTTGGCAAGAAATTGAGTTTGAATTATTAAATTTATAAATTAAAACTACTACTTACTAGAATATCTTAACTAAGATCTTATTTTTTAAACCTCAAAGGTTGCACCTAACCAATCACATCACAACTTTAAATTCTATTGTAGGTACCTACTTCAATATTACCATAGCTGAACTTTCTAAGTGTACCGTTTAATCGACTAACTTATTGTCTTTCAACTCAGAAATAAAAAACTATAATTACAGCAAATGACTGATAAATGCACGTGCATTTTTTACAAGCAAAACCAATTAACTACATCATTTACCTAATGTACAAATATGGAGGAAATACTAGAGGACCTTGCTATTATTATTATTGGTAAAAAATACAGACAGTTTACTTTAAAAGCATGGAAAATTGTCAAACAGATATTAAGTGCCGCAATTTGTTGTGATTAATAACTTTCATACTAACATACTAACTCAGATTAACCATATACTTAATCTGAGCATACTAACATTGAGACGGTACAGTATTGGCCGTTTCAGGATAGAACTTCAGGTTAACCGAGCTTCCAGCTTCCTACAAAGAATAAAGAGGGCGTAATAGGGAGACAAGCTTCTGGTCATTTATTTATTTATTGTTGTGCTTATGCCATATGATATTTGTTTTAGATATTTTATAAGAAAATTTAATTAACCTCTTTTGTATGTTGCGTGCTTGTGGTGTGTGGTTCTATAATACAGGGTGTCTCATCGAAAAGTATCAAATTTCGTCGCCTTATATCTCGAAAACTAAAAGAGATATCGGGATGCGGTTTGGACAGAACGACTTGGGATTTTTGTTTAGAAGTTTCTTTTTTGGCAGTTGCCAAATCTCCAAATATATTAGTAAATTTTTGTGGAATACGCTTCTATTTGGAGTAAAATTACTTGTTTATATTAAATGTAACACCCTGTGTATTTTGCCATAATCAGAAAGCATAATCACTCTACTTTTCAAAAAGGTATGCATTGTTTACATTACCTTGAGAATTGGAGCCACAAAATTAATTTGTTAGAAGTACTCTTATTTGGGTTATTACGAATGAAAAAAATACCTCCTTTGTAAAGTTATTTTTAAGTTTTTGTACACTTATTTTAAATAAAATACCCTATATATTTTATCATTTTAAAATCTCTGATCAAACTTGATGTGGAACTTGACTGCATTTGCTTTTTAAATGAAAAAAGATAGGGAGAAAAGAATAATTCTTTAATAATCGGTAGGAACGAGTTTTGTTAACAATAACAACAAAGGACAATGACAGTAATAAAAATAACAGTTAAAATAATCAAAATAACTGTATAAATAAAAACTACTTGAATAAGTTGAAAACAATTTGTTTTAACTGCCCACCATTTACTTCAATATACATTTGTGCATCCTTAGTAGTAGGTAAATGATCAAAAGTGTGCGATCCTTCTAATGTGAACATTTTTATACTATACTTCGAATATTTGACACAACTGACAATACAGTTTATTATTGCCCTTTTGTTTTTCATTACTGTGAAAACGAAAACCAGCTTCACAAACTGTTCAAGTAAGAGGTGCTCCCATTAAACTGAATTTTGTGGCTCCAATTCTCAAGATAATGTAAACAATGTATACCTTTTTGAAAAATAGAGTGATTAGGGTTTCTGATTAAGGCAAAATATACAGGGTGTTCCACTTAATATAAGCAAGTCATTTTACTCCAAAGAGGAGCGTATTCAATAAAAAATTTACCAATATATTTGGAGATTTGGCAACAGTGCCAAAAAAACTTATAAAAATATTAAGTCGTTATGTCCAAACCGCATCCCGATATCTCTTTTAGTTTTCGAGATATAAGGCGGCGAAATGTGATACTTTTCGATGGGACACCCCGTATATTTTCATGACAAAAAATAACTACTATTTTGTCGGAAAGTATTACACTGTTCAATTTTTTTAGACAAACAAGCAAGCGATATAGTGACTTAACACAACTAGAAGTACGAATACTGAATGTGAAAGTAACAAAATATCGACTGATACAAGAACACCAGGATATGTATATTTATTACCTTCGCAACATACTTTTCGTTCTAACGCGTTGTAAAATCCAGTAGAAAACCGAACAACCCACGTATCGCATGATGTAACTTCAGAAACTTTATATCGAAGATTTATCGACGACCTCTCCGTTTACATAATCTTTTAAATGGCCTCGAGCTTACTACAAATAAACATTTTTTCTAAAATAAACACTAATGGCACATCCTCTTAAAATCGCATCAATTTTACTGGTACTGCGTAGATTTTTGCGATAGAGCTTATATCAGAAGTCCTTAATCGGTGTTCCATATACCTACCATATATCACAAGCTTTCCGCTGAATTAGGGCTTTTTCAGACGGTGCGACTGCGATGCGATTTTCCGTTTGTAGCATGTCGCAACGATATCGTGGAAGTATCAAAATATATGTAATCATATGTGTATGATTGATATGTATGTGACAAAAAAAACGGACGCTTAGTGCGGCATTTTGTTGCGTCGCAAGACAGTGCGTTTGTTGGTCAGATACCGGCCGATTTTTTCCGTGCGATGTTAAACCAACCACTAAAATAAATGCACATTTCCAGACGTGTCGCTGCTTGTCGCGTTATGTATCAGTAAAATAAAATTTCGGTGTTGCAATTTTGTCAGTGTGTCTTCAGCTTGTGCAGCGTATCGTTGGTGCCTTCGTAATGGCTTCGAAATAATTTTACGTTTCCTTCGCCTTCGATGTAGCAATGCCAATAAAATAATTCGTCTTCTATTATACATACTGCAAATACACTCCACTAACTGCGAATAGCAACAGCAATGACAACATTGCGCACAATATTTCATTTTCAAATTGTTGGAGAAGAAATTGTATCGCCTTGTGTGAAAGCTTTCTACGAATGCAATACGATATGTCGCAAACGGAAAATAGCATCGCAGTCGCACCGTCTGAAAAAGCTTCACCTTGTCGATGAAGCTGTCAAAAGATGATTTAAACGTATTCAGTGTGAACTTAGGCAACCGAAACGTAGATGTCGCACTGAAAATACAATCTGCCGAACAAATTGTAATATTTGAATCAAAAACCGTACTGGTCGACTGAAATTTAGGGATTTTTATGTTGCGCGTCACAAATTTCGTAGCCTTATAACAAGTCAATGTGTCCCATTATTAAATTTGTAAAGTTATTTTAAGTTTTTACTGTCCTTAAAATAGTTAAGCCCTGCCCTCTACAGTAACGTACTAAACACAAAATATCCCTAAATAATTTAGTTACTTTTTGACAGCAGTGTCATCTAGCAGTAACTTACTGGAACTATTATGCAATTATGTCAAAAGCAAGACATATTTTTTGTTGTTAATTGACTTTTTCGTAATGTTTAGGAAAAATTCGCATGAAACTCAATTTGTTTTCTTAGTTTATGTAAATTTTAAACAATTTTCTGTGAAGGGACGTAGTTCTTATGTAAATCTTCATTGAATTTCGTAAAATTGTGTACAGGGTGATTCACTTTCGAGTGTGTAACATGGGTATCTCGCTTATTATAAAAGATAGACTGTAGGTTTAAATTCGGCCAAGTTGCGGAATTTTGTGCTCAATAAGTTGGCGCAAAGAAAACAGGAAAAAACCAGTTTTTTTCCTGTTTTCGTTTTCTGGCCATAACTTCTATATTTTTGAAAATATTGGTTTATCGTTTTCACATTATTAAGACACTTTTTTGAGACAAATACGATGCCTTAAACCGTTTTTTAAAAAAAGTCACTTCTATTGTAAATCATCGTCAACTTTAGACAACCATGGTCGTCCATGTCGTCTTTCAGGATATGTGTTTAAATATTCTTCAACTGTTCTGTTTAAATTTTTGTTTAAATATTACATCTGTAATAAATATCTATAATATCTTGTTTCTCTTCGGTTGAATACATCGTTAGTCAATGTAAAAAGTACACAGATGCAGTTTATAAAAATTAAAAGTGACATATTTGTGGTTTGTCAAGAATTGACTGTCATGGCCATGGCTAACTAGACATTTTCAAAAAAATACCTATTTTCCTTCATAATGCCCTTATATTTTAGACAAATATTAACATATATTATATTGTTGTATTCAGAAAAAATCGGTTTATTCAAATATGAGAAAAATTAATATGGCGCCCATAAGAAAAAATAAAGTTGACGATGATTTATAATAGAAGTAACTTTTTTTTAAAAAACGGTTTGCGGCATCGTATTTGTCTCAAGAAAGTGAATGTGGAAGCGATAAGCCAATATTTTCAGAAATATAAAAGTTATGGCCAGAAAACGAAAACCGGAAAAACATTCTTTTGCCTCTTACTCAAAAACAAAAGCAGATATGGGGGTTTTCTTTGCGCCAACTTATTGAGCATAAAATTCCGCAACTTTGCCGAATTTAAACCTACAGTCTATCTTTTATAATAAGCGAGATACCCATGTTACACACTCGAATGTGAATCACCCTGTACAATGTGGTGCGTGTTGAACGAATGGTCGTAGCACGTCATTTTTGGAAAATATTATTCGACAACTCACGACAAATAAAAAATTATCGGCATATTTCACGTATGTGTTTCAGGTAATAACAATTTCTTTGTTTTATTTTTAAGAACAATGCTTTTTTGTAAGTGACAAAATGGAACGCGGTATTGCTGGTGATAACTGATAACGTGACCTTAAGAATTATTTATTAATCAAGGAATAGCAGAACAGAACCCTGAAGCTCGAGTAATATCCAGTGATTTTAAAATTCACCTGTTTTTAAAGAGCTGGGCGAGTTCCGAAACCCGGAACTTCAAGATTATCAGCACTGCTTGTACTTGATATGAACCTCAAATGTATTACCAAAAATGATACCTTCTTCGAGAAAGACGTAAAACAGCAACAAAAGGGATACTTTAAATACCATTAGAGAGAACAATGGCATAGGTGCACAGTTGACAAGAACGAGGTACATTTTTTGATAATAAAACAATCGAATGTCAAGGTGGTGCTTTAAAAATTTAAGCGTTTATCACTTGGCGATAAATTTTACGATTTACAGTAGAGTTCAAACAATACCGGGTGTTCCACATAAAAGTCATCAGCCTCGTATCTCGGCAACGAAAAGATATATTTTGATTTTGAAAAAAACAGATGATGGAGCTCATCTATGGCTTCGTCATGGAGTTCAACTTGATTTTTTTCAGAGTAAATTGGAGATGGCGCTGAAGTCGAAAGAAATTTTTCGTTGGCAGGAACTTTGCAACAAGGTTTATTCGATCTTTATTCAATTCTAAACAATTTTTATCAAATGACTATTTTTCAAAAACTTAATAGTTTCAGAGATATCGGGCTCTTCATTTGGTGAAGCCCAAACTAAAGCGTATTATAAAGTTTCGAATTATTACCGTATACAATGAAACAATAATTATCCAAAGTCAATTTATTAGCTCTTTTTAAGAAATAGTGAAATAATATGTATTTCTGTAAAATATGGCAAACGTTTTTTAAATACCTAATTCATTTTGTATAATAAGCAATTATTAATTATTTGTAGGTACGTTTGTCCTAAAATAAATCCTGAATGTATAACGAAACTTCATCACAGTAGGTTTTGATTAGAAGGAAACAAAATTAAATACATATTATTTCACTATTGTAAGTACTAAGTTGGGACGCTCAATAATTTTCGAGAAAATTGAGATTGTTTGTTTTGGCTGCTGTCTATTTTTCACCCCCTAGGACCCATTTCAAGTCAATGATTTTTATACTGAGTAGTCTATACGAGATGCTTATTACGTGTACCAAGGGAGAAGTTGGGACGCTCAATAATTTTCGAGAAAATTGAGATTGTTTGTTTTGGGTGCTATCTGTTTTTCACCACCTAGGACCCATTTCAAGTCAATGATTTTTATACTGAGTAGTCTATATGAGATGCTTATTACGTATACCAAAGGAGAATTTGGGACGCTCAATACTTTTCGAGAATACTTTTTTTGTTTTGGTTGCTATCTACTTTTCACCCCCTAGGACCCATTTCAAGTCAATGATTTTTATACTGAGTAGTCTATATGAGATGCTTATTACGTGAACCAAAGGAGAATTTGGGACGCTCAATACTTTTCGAGAAAATTGAGATTGTTTGATTTGGGTGCTATCTGTTTTTCACCCCCTGGGACCCATTTCAAGTCGTTCATTTTTATACTGAGGTGTCTGTATGAAGTGTGTATTACGTGTACCAAAGGTGAAGTTGGGACGCTCAATAGTTTTCGAGAAAATTGAAATTGTATGTATTGGGTGCTAGTTTTTCACCCCCTGGGACCCATTTCAAGTAATTCATTTTTGTACTGAGAAGTCTATGTGAGATGGGGATTACGTCTACCAAAGGAGAAGTTGGATAATTATTGTTTCATTGTATAAGGTAATAATTCGAAACTCTGAGTTTGGGCCTCACCAAATGAAGAGCCCGATATCTCTGAAACTATTAAGTTTTTGAAAAATAGTCATTTGATAAAAATTGTTTAGAATTGAACAAAGTATCGGATAAACCTTGTTGCAAAGTTCCTGCCAACGAAAAATTTCTTTCGACTTCAGCGCCATCTTCAATTTGCTCTGAAAAAAATCAAGTTGAACTCCGTGACGAAGCCATAGATAAGCTGTATCAACTGTTTTTTTCAAAATAAAAATATATCTTTCCGTTGCCGGGATACGAGGCTCAGGACTTTTATATGGAACACCCTGTATATGATCACAACACTGTTCAGAATAATACAGGTTGTCGGATATTCTAGTTCAGGTTTTAATTAAACTTAACTAGAACTGTACGGAATAGTCAATTTTTATGGGAATCCAGAAAAACTGAAATTGTAAAAGGTAGGGACAAATGATTGCACAGTCTCGACCTCTTTTTCAAGACCAGGTTGATGATTTTAGAATTACAAGATGATTTTTAAATTAAAACTAGAACTAAAACAAAAACCTTTATCTTTCTTATTTTGAGAGATATAGAAAAAATGTAAATGACAAATTTTTAAACATAGTTTTAAGTGGAATGCAGTGGAGTAGGTAGTAAAATTTCTTCTATTTACCTTAGAGATATAGAGTGTCCTATTTACAAAACAAGTTTATTTTGTAGCCAAAAAACTAATGTAGATAGAAAAAAATTGTATAGGAAAAAATGATAGAAAAACTACTTTGAAAAATTAAAGTACTTAAAGTACTTACATTAGGTACTTAAAAATACTTAGAATTACAGGATGATTTTTAAATTAAAACTAGAACTAAAACAAAAACCTTTTTTGTCTTTCTTATTTTGAGAGATATAGAAAAAGTGTAAACGACAAATTTTTAAACATAGTTTTAAGTGGAATCAGTGACTATAAAAAATAGTCACTGGTGGAATGCAGTGGAGTAGTAAAATTTCTTCTATTTACCTTAGAGATATAGAGTGTCCTATTTAAAAAACAAGTTTATTTGGTAGCCAAAAAACAAATGTAGATAGAAAAAAAATGTATAGGAAAAAATGATAGAAAAAGTACTTTGAAAAATTTATCATTTACACTTTCTCTATATCTTTCAAAATAAGAGAGATACAGGGCCTTGTTGAAATAGACAATATTTCAAAATCACCATTTAATTCGAAAACATGTGACAATAGAATTGATCTGATCAACACCATCTACCTGGCCTGGAAAAAATGTCAAGACTGTGCAATTAATTTGCCCGTAACTTTTATAATTTTTTAGTTTCCCAGGAGTCCCATAAAAAATGGACTGCCCTGTACTTAAAAAAAGGAAATGAACAACTTTTCCTGTTCTTTATTCATCCGTGAATATTCTTTTAGAATCTAGGATTTAATGAATGTGCTACGATTTCTTTGTCTCCGTTAATGAAAATAACTTCCTTTTCAGGTAATCTAAATTGAAATCTGCACCGGCGCTGGACATTTCATTTCAAAACGATCAGTGAGGGGAGAACGGCTAGGGAAAATGGTTGTCTGGGTGGATTTAGCAGTGTTATTTATAGTCGAGTTGCAGTTAAAACTATTAAGTTAGTTAACTGGTTTATGGAACAGCGTCCGTATTACGAAATTCAACGTGACCTTAATTTTTAATAAAGGCTTATAAATTAACGCTGTCCAAATTGTGTTTGCTTTCCCTCGCTTATTTGAATTTAATAATTACACGCGTGTACAAGGTTTACTAGGTGACAGGCTTTGAGCAAATAAAAAAAAATATCAAAGATTTCCGAGGGTAAAAATTCCCCTATCACAGCCAAAGTTTATTCAGGTTTTATTGATTATACAAGGTGTCCATTATCTATCTCCTTACATGGCTAACTTTGTTGATAGTCGAGATAGAGAATTGTTTAAATTAGCAAAATTGGGCAGAATTCCAAGAGGAATTCAGTGCCTCCTTCAGATTTAATTTTAATTTTGAACTTTTCGAGATATTTTGGAAAAACTAAAACTTTGATCGCCAAAATTTTTAAAGTCGAATATCTCGAAAACTATAAAAGATACAAATAATATAAAAATACTGTGGGATAGTGTCTTTTACGTGGAGTTCAGCGGTGATATTGAAAATTTCATGGGCATCTTAGTTTTTGACAAAAAAAAAATAAAGTTATGTTTTTTTAAATGGTAACCATAGTTGGCTATGTTATCAATAAAAAGCTTATTTTTTTCGGATTTCAAAAATATAATATTTAATATACCTTTCTCTTTTCTTTTGTTTACTGCAATGAACAAATAATTTATTAACATAGTAAGCTATGAAAAACAAACGTAGATCAGTAAACAACAATAAAATATAAATGTCAGATCACACTAAAGTCACATTATAAACGTCAAAATTAAACGTTTATCTTAAAATAGTTATTGTGAAATGTACACAAACGAAGGAAAATACGATTTATTAAATATTATATTTTTGAAATCAGAAGAAAATAAGCTTTTTATTGATACCATAGCCAACTATGGTTGCCATTTAAATAAACATAACTTTATTTTTTTTTCTAAAAAACTAAGATGCCCGTGAAATTTTCAATGTCACCACTTAATGCCACGTAAAAACACTATCACGCAGTATTTTTATTTTATTTGTATCTTTTATAATTTCCGAGATATTCGAGTTTAACAATTTTGGCGATTTTCAGTTTTTTCAAAATATCTCGAAAAGTTGAAAATTAAAATTAAATCTGAAGGAGGCACTGAATTCCTCTTGTAATTCTGCCCAATTTTGCTAATTTAAACAATTCTCTATATCCACTATTAACAAAGTTAGCCATGTAAGGAGGTAGATAATGGGCACCCTGTATATTACATAAGTTCACATAACCTACAAACTGTTCGAACAGTTTCTTCCGACCTTTTCTTTTTCTTCACAATATTCCTTTCTGAAATGGCTGTGTATCTCATGTCATGATCGAACGCACGATGTGGTAACAGAGTGGTCTTGTTACTTGTTACTACATATTCAAGGAAGTAGGAGATTAGCATTATCTCTTATTTGCACAACTGATGCTATTAACTGAACGCCCTCATAGCGGATACAAAACATGACTAGTCTACAATCTACAACACACAACTCCCATTTTTACAGCTTTTTTTTTATATATCAACTAGAAAAAAAGATATGAATTTTGTTCCATCATTTTGGGACTCTGTATAATATATTTAATTACAGTTGTTCAATGGAATAAATTAGAATTCCAGGACTAGGGAAAACAATATACCTATGAAGGTACTAACAAAAAAAAAACAGCATGGACCAGTATCTCGAAGAGAAACTAATACAGCGAAACAAAGGAAACTACTTTACTAAAGAATTATATTATCACATGCCCGGGTGTAAGTTGATGATGTAGTTTATGAAACTACATATTACCAGATTTTTGGATATAATAATTATCGCTGAAATCAATTACACCCCTATCATCGGACTAAATTAATCGGTCTGCAATTTGATCTCATAATTTTAGTTTAATCCTCGTTTTGTAGATTTTATGATACATTTTGTGGTACAAGTCTATGAAAATGGTAGGAATTTTAAAAAACCTAAAAATTCTAACCTGCTGTAGATTACAATTCCACATAGGTGTGCTCTTCGAGTTATTATATTTTAATGCTCACTAGCTCAACTCGTTTAGGAAATTACATCATAATATGTATGTAATATGTAGGTATATACTTAATTCAATATGTAAAACGGCAACCTTAATTCCGTTCTAAAAGATGTCCTTGACGTAGACCAGTGCTCGATTTCGCTCACAAAACGAAAACTAGGTCGCTTTTTACACCCAGGAACTGGCCTCGAGATTTTCTTCTGTGGTGCAGAGAAGGTTATTCCCGTGACATGCTAGTGAAATATGAACCTTTATATACAGAGTGTAATTTCTTGAAAACAAGTAGGTCATACGGAAAGGCTTCACTGCAAAACGCGTATGAAAGTTGGATCGCGAGCGACAGTGAGTGCTCCAATTATACGAATTTTGCAAGGAGCCTTTACAGCGTGTTTTACATACTAGTTTTTCTGATGTTAGGTAATAGTTTCAGTAAGTTACTGCTAGATGGCATTGCTGTCAGAAAGTAACTAAACGATTTAGGGATATTTTGTGTTGTGTTTCCTTAACATACCTAAGAAGAATTAAGTGTGTGGTTCCTTACATACTTGATATTATTTTATTTCTGTGATAACGGCACCCAAGAAAATACATTAATTACTGAATATGTTAATAAAATTACATGTAGGTAATTTATTTTTGTTTTATTTATCACTTCCCAATGGGGCCCCCATGTTATCTCCGCCCGGCGGCCCAAGAAATCAAAATCCGGCCCTGCTTTAGCGTCTTATGCACTATGCAGATCATTTCGATTATAATCTCGATTTATAATGGGAGAAGGAAAGTAGATAATAACAGAATAGAGAGTTGTGTGAAATTTTAACTCAACAAATTATACTGTCTTACAGATAAATTTCCCTAGACATTTGTGCCAATGTTTTAGAAGACCAATAACTCAAGTCATATGATAAGTACCCGTTTCCTATTTATTTTACAGCGGATATAGGTATAATGTACAAATGAAAAACTGCAACTGGAGATGTTACAAACAACAAAATATACAAATAAAATAGCAAGTCGTGGATAATATGAATATGGTATTGAATTGCAACTGCTAAAGGAAATATCCAGGGAAGTACTATATTTATAAAACTATATAAACCAGTAAAAACAACTGACATCGACATTTTTCTTTAAGTAGGTATCAACCGTAAGATGTTAAATTATTCATGGATCACAGTGCTTTTAAATTATCTACAAGAAGTATCCATTTAACGACAAGTACCCAAAAACTCGATTCGGAATCGTGTCATTTACATTTCCCTGACATTTGACCATAGCACATTAATTCAACAGGTTATGTAAAATTCTCCTGAAAAAATAGATTAATTTTAACTATTACAACTATCCACTATTCGATAGATGGATAATCCATCCATCTACATCTGCAATCCATCATGGATTGCATCAAATCATTATGGCACATTTTCTGAGCCAGCATTACAACATTGAAGAAAGATTCCATATCAGTTGGATACGAAGGCAGAAATGGATTTAAACTTTATAATAATTTTTATTTATTCAATAAACTCCTTCGTTTTCCTTCCTTCCTATTTCTTATTACTTCAATAAAAAAATTACAATTCAGTTAAAAATACACTGCACACAGTAGGTAGCTTCTAAATTTTGTATTTGATGTATAAACATACAAAAAAGGGAGCGAGGAGATAGATTTCTTCGGTAATTAGTGTGTTTCATTCAGACTTGTGCAGGGTGGTCCAAATTGGTGTTTACTAATTACATTGGGTTACTTAATACAAAATTATGGATGATTTCGTTGATGTATTTACCTCCATTTTTGCTATGGATAATGTTAATCGTATTCAACAAAGCCACAAAATAGGTAGGAAGGTGTTTCATCTATCTACCACTGTATTCATGAAGGACACTTTGTTAAACACTATCTAAATACGTAATACAGAGTGTTCTATATTTAAGTTTCAAAACTTGAGGAGACTCCCAATCAAAACTCAAGTATTAATTTATTTTATATAGTCTATATGTAAAGTTGCTCGTCCTCCAATAATATACAATCCTCGATCTAATCAAATTTGGTTGACATATGTAACAACTGGCAAAACTGGAGAATAAAATAAGACCACCAGAAAGGCCACTATAGCCTCTTATGAACAGTATTAAGGCGGGTTTACATTGCTATAGTTACTAAGCCCAGTTACTTGTACTTGTAGCTAGCCTGGCTAGCCTACTGTCACATATGAGAAACAGTGGGTGTTTACACTTGAAAGCATATTTTATGCGCACTAATACTAGTAGTGCGGTTACATCGCCAGATCCAGGATGAATCCTTTTCGTTGTCATGTTTCTCGTCATTCTAGAATGTTGCGCAAGGAAAAGTTAAGAAAAATATTTGTGAGAGTTAAACAAATTGTTATTGGAGAACTTATTAGAGAGAGATTTAAAAGGAAAATTGTCGTCCAAAGAGAAGATGGGTCCGAGATTGGATCAGTAGAAGGGATTCAAAAGGAGCATCAGCACTTCTTCTTAACGCACTGTTTATTGTCAATCAACACACAAACACCTGTGCGTATAGGTACTAGCAAGGGAGGAAGTGTTTACATTGGTGTAGTGGACACGACAACCGATAAACTGGTGCCTGGTACGGTGGTGGGGAAAGGACAGTAGCTTCGCAAATGGTAAGTAAATAGCCTGGGTGGCTATTCACTTGCCTGTCCTGATTACTTGTACCAGTACTAGTACAAGTACTTTCCTATGTGGTTTACACTAGGTTAATAGCTGCCTTGCTAGTTACTAGTACAAGTAACTAACCCATTTACTATACCAATGTAAACCCGCCTTTATGGTTATCAATCGAGTAACCGATCCAGACTGGATCTAAGCCTTTCAGTAATTTCGTTTTTGGCCACCCATCAATATCTGAAATCAAATGGGTACCAAGACGTGGACCTTACCTGGACTTCCGCAGAAATTTATTCTTGACGCCTTGCAATTTGGGTTCCTTGGACCCCGTGTCCTTAGAACCGCCATCCTTCGTCTCGAATCCTTGTACGAAGCACAGCATTATCGGCTCCGTCATACACGACACGCTGTGGAACTGCCTGGACCGTAGAAGCTGACTACGGGCATCTTCTGGTGTGGGATCTATTTTGCTAGCGTTGACACACCGACCCGATCCGAAATGTACCAGTTTTTGTCGTCCGAACCAAAAGGAAAACGGTTCTCAAGTCTTGGTCACTATCAATTACAGCCTTGTTACACTGAATTTAGCGAGGAAATTCAGTTCAGAGTTCAGTTCAGAGTTTTAAGAGTTTGTTCTAACAGTTCGATTTGATTTAACACCAAAATTGACAAGACGGGGTTTATATCATAACTGATTTTTGTGGGGGATTTAATGCAGGTTTGAAAGTATTTTGTAAACGTTTTCTTACACTTTTTTTGTCACTATTTCTTGGTACTAAACAAACGGACACTGCACTGAGGTTACCTTATCAATATTTTAAATTTCCTACGTGGGTAATATCTTGGCATTTGCTGCTCCAATAAATGAACTAGGTAAATAACTCTATTCTTAGAATATGTTAAATAGGTCGTGTTCAAATATCTTTGTATTAAAATTAGTACACGTGCTAACAATTGTTTTAAAATCAACAATATTTTGCATGTCCAATTTCTACCATTAAGCAACGGCAATTGCAGGTCAAGAGTTCTTATAGGAATACATGTTTGATATTAATATGGCACAAGTTTCTGAGATTTCAAACGAGATAAACACTCGCAGTTGCTTTGATCCCTTTGTTACTAGATTTGGCAACGCAAGAACGCGGATATGGCAGTAGTTTTCGCCGCACCCAGCAAGCACTGTTTCGCGATAACCGTTGGATCTTCACGATTCTTTTTTGTGTACGCGGCGTTTCGTTTCGCCCCAAAATAATTTCGTCGGCCGTCATCTACATAGACTGAACGTAAGCGCCATGGCAGATCGTGTTTTGTCAATGATGTGTGGATTGCCGAGCGTTCACGTTCACACCATCCACAAGAAATGCCATGGACTTGGACTGATCGCGGCGGGCGACTGGCTGGCGAAACACTTGACAGGCAGACCGGTGCCCCCTCGCGTCCGCCCCACCTGCCATGGCAACGGCCACAGCTGACTGCAGAGCCGTGCGGACGGGCTTTTCCAAGGGATTTAATAGTCTTTATACAGTGTGTTTCAAATTAAATGCAATATAACATTGGTATCTTGAAAACCGTTAGAGATAGAGACTAGGTTAAATTGGAGCAAAGTTGCTAATTTGATGACCAATAAGATACCTTAAAAAAATTATTAGTTTTTGAGGTATTTGAAATAGTTTGAAATTTTGGAAATCGTTTTTGTAAAATTTCAGCTGTGTTTGAGAGCTATTGAAATAAAAAGGACACCTATAGCTGGTTTGTATAGCTGGTTATAGCTTCAAGCCAAAAACCCCTGTATGTAATTATACAAGAAATTACCTCCACATAACTTAATTGATGTTCAATACAGTCAGTTAGCAGTTTATTTATTGTTTTCATGCATAGAGAAAAATTAGACGGTAATTTTGTTGAATATATAATGCTAAATCTTTTGAAATAGTTACTTTTCTATAAATAAAAGCGATGATAGTTACTGTAGTGACACATTCTAGTCACAAATGCCATACGCTACGCCACTGGTAAACGGTGATTGGATTATACCTGATTATTAATGATTAACGATTATCCTATCAGTATTTATGGACATGAAATGGTAAGATTAACGCTTACTGGACGAATGTTTTACAGAGCGCTTAGACAAAATATCAAATTGATCATATGATATTGATTTTTCCTATTTAGGTAAATTGAAAAGGCATAATATACAAACAGCAACAGGCAGTCTGCATAAATGGAAACAATTAATTTGGGTACCTCTAATTAGTAAGGTTATTCAAGGAATTCAGTAACGAGTGGGCTACCTATTGGAACTTCGGCGGCATGTACATCCGATGAAAATAAACTAATTTATGGACGGTATGTAGAAAAGTTTGTCTTGTTTCGATTGTTTTATTGCCCCGGCTGATTTATTACTGGAAAAAAATTAAACAGTGTTCAAATAATTGTTATCCTCTGAAAACCAACGGTCTTTTATCAGTGCCAAATTATGTTGCTTTCTTGGTAGACCTTATCCCAAGCCAATATGCGATTCATTTTAAGATCGTAGCGCCAAAACGGCAGTAACCTATACTAGCCTACGGCCCCTGACACTGACGTTTGAAACTGTATTCATCAAAGATTTGTTGTCGAGAACTTTAAACCAGGTAAAAAGCTTGTAAAACTATTTTGAAAGGGGTAAGTAGTGATATAAAATTAAAATATGTCAAATTCTTTATTGGACATACGGCATAAACATACCTTTATGGAAATAGTCATTCTTAGAGAAAAGTAAAGAGCTCACACTCTACTTTGCGTTCTTTAGCTTCTTTATCCATACTTGTCTCCTGTAACTCTAATGCCCAACTTATAGTTTCCACGATAGCTCCAGATTTTCCCGCTTTTGGAAAAGTATGAAACTGATCTCGGGGTTTTTCTTTGTCCAAGAGGAACAATGATGCTCACAACAATAATGATTTATATCTAATCAAAGCAATTAACTAATATAACAACGGATATTTCACAATTCACAATAGACATACATACGCAGAAACTGAACCAATGTCACATGCGTTAGTTGTGCGTGCCGCCAGTAGGTAGCGTATTGCTTAGCAAGAATTGCGTTGTGTATAATAATATCAATAATCCCAAGTTCGCCGCCACTGGCAATGGCAAATTTAATTCTATCTTGCAATAACAAATAAATGAGAAAAGCTCTTTTGGGACGCGGTATTATCAATTATCACAGACATGAATTTGTCTGTGGTATTACCATTTGCAAAATTTTGCATTGCACCGTCTGGTCAGATGTGGGGGAAGATTTCTCTACCCTCAAAGTTAAACTCGTCGAAGCCAAGCACACTTACTTGGCACCACCAACAATAAGATCGGGGTCAAAAAGTCCTCATCCAAATCTACCTGAGGAAGGAAACGTGTAAACTCGGAAAGGCAGCAGGTCAAACACCTCACGACCGCTCGAGGCGGCCGAGATCGACAATTGACGATCGCCCAGCCAGCTGGAGCGTTTGCCGGTTGAATCGACGGGCGGCATAGGGAAATCGCACGTATTTATCATTATTTATGCAGGATCGACGTGCGGCATAGGCGTACACTGTAAGGTTAGCCTTTTATTGATGATTTGTATGTTAATCGTGCTAACCAGTGGAAAACCCAGGGAAGGCACCAAATGTTTATAAGAGGTGAATAATCTTCGGGAACTTTAGTTACACCGATTTCTGGGTACTGAAGTCGAGATTTTGTTAGAAATTAGTAGTAGGTATAAACAATAGGCATTATATCTGCCATCACATAGCTATTTTACTAAGAGACTGGAATAAATTTTTGTTGCACATTGTTATTATATTATTAATTGGCTCTTATCATTTTTCTAATGACATTTTAATATCACACTTTTATCGTAGTAGGTATAATCTACAAGTGATAATATCAGATAATAAGAATATTTTCTAATGAGAAGGTAGGTGATACAAAGTGAGAACATATACCATACAATCAGTGAAAACACTAAGGTATACAGTGTGGTATTGATCCAATATTAGTTTGGCAGTACCCCATCTGTAAAAATAACCAAAAAGAAAAGTCTTCCCGAAAGGATTTAAGAAAGTTTGATGATGGAGAGGACTTTCACGTTACTCGAAACTCTCTAAAACCTGAAAATGTTTTTGTGCATTTATTTGATTAGGTTTGGTTAGGGAGGGAAAAATTTCCTGTTACTCGAATTTTCTCTAACTAGAAGACATTTTGTCTGATTTAGTGGGTTCGAGTTACAGAGTGCAAAGTTGGACTGTATTCCTGAGAAGTGTTCTTTTATAGCGGCTTGAAACTTTGATCCTACTTACTTACTGAATAAATTATCAACCACTAAACAAGCTTTATCGTGGTATTATCTATGTCTTGCAGTTTTAAAAATTTTTTGATTTATTGTTAAGATGTTGCATATGGAGCATAGATTCCTTAACATATATTTATAAGAAAAAAAACTTGAATTTCGTATACGTATTACGTTGGTAGATAGATATATCATCACCTTAAAGGAACTAAGGCCTGCATTTTAGATATTATATGATATATAGACAAACGAAAACTTTTTCTAGAAAAACTTTTTCATCTATATCACATGATATGAGCAGGAGTACCACAAGGAAGCATCGTAGGTCCTATCTTATACCTGATCTACACCAGTGACATACCACAGTTAGAGCAAAACACAATAGCCACGTTTGCAGATGATACTGCCATTCTTGCGACAGGGAAGGGCTATGAAGAAGCTGCAAACAAACTGCAAACATCAGTTCACCATATCAATAACTGGACCAGAAGATGCAGTATCAAGCTGAATGAAACCAAATCAGTGCAGATTAATTTCACAAATAAAAGAGAACAACAAATACCTATTAACATGAACAATGCCCAGATTCCATATGCAAACTCAGCAAAAATCTAGGCATCACATTAGACGCAAGACTTCGCTGTAAAGTCCATGTTAAAAAGAAAAGAGAAGAGCTAGATATCAGATATAAGAAAATGTACTGGCTACTTGGTAGACACTCCTTCTTATCAACTTACAACAAAATACTGTTGTATAAACAAATTCTCAAGTCAGTGTGGACTTATGGAATACAGCTCTGGGGCTGTGCCAGTAAGAATAATATATTAATCATTCAAAGATTTCAGAACAAAGTACTGCGGAACATCGTCAAAGCGCCTTGGTACATCAGAAACAGCGACCTTCATCGAGATCTTCAGATGGACACTGTAGAGCAGACAATTACTAAATTTGCAAGGACTCATGAACAACGACCCCATCAACATGTGAACATCGAGGCCATCCAGCTCCTCGACAACACTAACATAGTAAGAAGGCTCAAGAGGGTTAAGCCCTTTGAGTTAGTGAATTGATTATATCAGTATAAAAGCAGAGTATTGCGCGGTTAGTGTTACACGTTAGTGTTAGTGTAATTAAGTTACCAGACTCTAAGGTACACTAGGGAGTAAGACCTTAGCTCTAAAATTTTCAACTTTAGTTAAATTAGGATAGAACCAAATTACTCATTGATCTCCCTTTGATCAGATTGTAATAGCAGCAAAATAACCTTCAAGGGGTATTTTCTATATACATATATAAAAAAAAAACATGATATATTCACTCAACGGTTAAAGTTTCAGATTCAACATTTGATTTCTTTAAAATCATCAACAATACAATTCTTTAAATACAGTCCTGCCAATTTTTGACATATGAATTCATAAGTTTTAGTTAAGGGATACGTAAAAAAAGTACTTTATTAATGGGATGGAATGGAATATTTAGTGCGCTACTGTAGAGGACAGGACTTAAATATTTTAAGGACAGTAAAAACGTATTGGAAACTGACCTAATTATTCTTTGGCAATTACAAACTTAATAATTGTTTTGAAAAAACACAGTTCTCATTTAGATGTTTCAAGAAATATATAGAAAACACTCTATATACTAGTATTTCGGCTTGTTAGGCCTTTCTCAATAGAGTAATAGCATTCTTTCTATAGTCACTGGTAATAGACATTTACTCTATCGACTAACTAGCTAGAAAGGACTAATAAGCCGAAATACTAGTATATATAGTGTTTTCTACAAGAGAATGCGTATGTGCAGGTTAGCACTCTGGAAATAATGTTCTCTATAGGAAACTCTCTATAAAATATACTGAAATCATTAAGTTCTGAGTTACATTACAATCAATGCAAACAATTCTGCAGGTCTTTCATGTTAAGATGAATAGAAGTCTTTGTTAAAACGAGAATCTTTACCCGTTCATTCTTCGGAATGAAAACCGAGCCTCCAGCTGCAAGACGGGACGGGACATCTCCTGGACTTTCCCATACGGTTTCCAACGCGGCCGCCTCCCACTTTTTCGTGGAAAATCCTCCGCAACGCCCGTATCAGTATCGATCCAGAGGCCACGTGGTAGCACAGCTGCTCGGCAGAGACAGCTGAATTTTGCATTTTGCCAGTGAGCCGTGTTGGAATTTTCCGTAAAATTGCTTAGATGTGTTACGGGTAATATATATTTCTTTAAATCGGCGAGGAAATTATCTCATGCTTCTAGCCAACAAGTCCTTTAATGATTGATTAATTCATTAACATAGAAATTGTGTTATACCTAAATGAAAGCCCAAATATTCTGACACACTTCTAATAAAGTAGACCCCTCCGCCAAGGAGATCAAACATACTAAAAAGGGTACAGTGGAATTCGATTGATATCTTGAAAGAACTTAACAATTTTATTAGAAGAAAATTGAAGATATAGGACTTAATTTGTGCCAAGAACAAATTTACGTGTATTATGTTAAGAAGGTGTTTTATTAAGATTTGTGTTTCCCGAAAATCAGTTGAAAAGATGTGCTTTTTCGTTGACAATTTAATTTATATATAAAAAATCGCATATGCCACAGTGCAATTGTCACTTTGACAGCGACAAAAGTTACCTGCAACTTTTACAGCGACAATTGCACTAGTGCTATTTTCACCTATTCATTTTTTAATCAACTATCGCGATGTCTGCTGTCAAAATAAATAGTTTGACATTTCTGTCAACAAGTTATTGAACTATTAAACACTAACAATAAATCGATTCGGTGATGCTCAAATAAAAATGTGTTTATTTTTAGTGTTTCATAAATAAAGTTTGCATTCATATGTTTCTAAATTTCTTATTCATTAAATTGTCCTGCCGAATTACACTCGATGTTTGCATTGATACCGGATAAATTTGTATTGTTTAAATTCTAAACTGTTTCCTTTAGCAATTGGACTCGAAAAACAATCAACCTAAAAATGCTCCACCTTCGGTGTCGCGTTTTTAATAGTTGACAGTTTTTCTCGTCTAATTCCTTGGCAACAGTTTCTCATTAAACAATCCAAATTTATCCGGTAAAATACAAACCTCTTGTGCAATTCTAAGTGACAATAATTGTTATATTTATCAAAGACCAACTATGGTGTTCATTGACTTATTTCACTTTGGGTTTTTAAGAAGAAAGAATGGTCCAAAAACCTAATTTTCTTATTTTGCTGAAAACTTTCCTCTTTTTAGTCCGATTAGCTATAGTTATTCATAATATTTTACCGATAAAATGATAAAGGCGGCTGTTTTTCTAACATAACCTGTACGTTAACAACGATTTGTTATTTTAAGACTTCTATTCCATCTGAAATCGTCAAAAATACACCCGATACCAGATCCTGGTATATTTGCCATCACATGTCCGTCTGCCACCATTAGGTATAGGCAAAAACAAGTCCTATCTAATAACATCTTTTACTAAATATATTTTTATGGTATAATCCTTACTCGTTAAAATCCTACTGACTAGTCTTACCAAGCATAGCTTTGTGATCTGTTATTCTTCCTCCTACTCAGAACTTTGTGGACTGGCAAACTCAGCCTCCTTCGTATAAAGGCTGCTGTGTTAAAATTGCCATAAAAAACAAGTTCCTGCCCTTCCTCCATGATATCACCTCCTAAATAGAGTTTAACATCGTCTATGATGACAGTTTTTACACAAAACATACTAACTGGCAATAAAGGACACCATTTATTTGCACCCAACAGAAACTATGAAAATTAAAGTTCATTCTTTACAAGGAAAACTGACTACAAGCGACACATTTCACACTGAATCTAGGATTATATTGATATTCGAGAAAAGTCTATACGCAGTAATAAAAATCAAACTCTTTTATTGCCAATTACAATTAATATAATAGGTGTTAATCAACGATGCTAGTATTTATGAGTTAGGTGTGAGAATGAGACTTGAATTTTCCACGATTGGTTACAAATTGTTCTACAAAGTAATAATATACCGCTCCCCAGGATTTGAAGTAGTGTTCATGAGTTCGCGGAAGATGGTCCCCTCTTTAGCTGTTCAGTTTTTCGTCCTACAGAAATATACGAAATACAAATCTGGTGCACTTAAAAAAAATCATCAAGCATTGTTCTTCAGAGGAATATAATATACTAGTATTTTTTTTAATAGAACACCATGTATATTTTTATGTAATTAAATATGGCGTGCTGTAAGTTCACGAGAGAAACTTCTATCTACTCTTTAAAAATACACCGGGTGTTTCATTCAAATAAACTTCAGTTTTGTATACATCTCTGACACACGTAGCTTGAATGTTTTTGTGTGCTGAGATAAGAATAACATTTTCTGAAACGTTTGTATTTATTATTTTTGTCTACCTAGAACGAAACACAAAAAAGTTAATGTGGGATAATCTTTTGGTAATACCTCTGTACTAAAAATTTATTTGTATTTGTTATTTTAAAACTCGGCATTTAACTCTGAAATTTATAGTATTTATTGAATACTGTGCTCCGTTTTCCATGTCCCACCATTAGTTTCCCAAAATATAATAATTAATCATGTACTTTTCGTAAAATTGAAATATCAACAAGTTATATAAATCCGGGATTATGATGTATACATATGTATATTTAATATTTATTATACAACTATAAGGATTGTCAAGAATGAGAACAAGCACTAGAAATCCAGTGTTTTTCTTTTTATGCCCCTAATTAACTTACTCTTTTTATTACGAAAAAGTCAAGATACGTACTGAGAGTTTTCTCATTATATTTAGAAAAAATTCAAGATATTGGGAATAACCTCAATATATTCAATTTCCTAAAAATAAAAAGTATCTTTGACACCAGGATGCTTTTCTAGAGCAACAATCGAATATCCTATAAGTGCCTGTAAGACATGGAAAAAGAGACGCCCTGTGCTGTGATATGTTAGTAAATGGAATGAGTGTGTGAAAGATGCAGATTAGCCTGATGGATCAAAATTACCTTAACGGTGACAGATGGACAGTCAAAAAATTACTGCAAGCCCACGGTGGAAATTATAAATGTATGTTAACATCTCACACCTATCTGAACATAACACATAACAACTAATTCAACCTTGTTTGGATGCGTACGTTGATAACGAATTTTATTTGAACACATGGACTTTATCTCTGTCATACAGAGTGGGTTAGTCATGGCAAAACGTTTGTCTTCATAATATTTTAGGTGACCGCCACTTGACTGGTTAAAAGAGCAGTAGAAACGGTAGAATCAGGAAGCGTTATTATTAGTTTATTAAAATTTAGCTGTTGGTGTTTGTCGTTAGTAATCTTTGACCTCCGCAACCTCGGAAATGGCCAGAGTCGTTCCAATGATATTTTTATTACCCGGCAAGGACGAATATAATAAATATTGTCGTTCTTTTACGTAATTTGTTCAGGCTGATGTGAATTAATATATTTTTTTGAAGCAACTTTATGTCTATGACATCATTCATTGTCATTGTATCTTTTAGAAAATTCATCCTGCTGGCAGGCACCACACAACCCATTTATAAAGACTATTTTGCTATCAATAACAAGTCATCTGGTTTTTAATTGTTGGTGAAATTAATGATTTCAACTATATAGTGTTGATGACCTCACACACTTAGATGACAATCACTACTAATTATAAAACTTTAGGTGCCAGTTTATTCTCATTACACCAATTAATAAAGGGTTTGTTTTCTTGTTCGTAGAAATCTGAATTTTCCAAAAGAAACTCTAAAGTGAATACTCTCTAACAATGGCAAACTATGATCAATATTGTTGTTACTTTATTGGCGATTCAAATTACCGATGAGGGCGCTGCAAATTGTAAACAAATATGGATGAAGATGAGTAAAAATTTTGCATTTCATATCACATCATCTATTTATGATCATATCATATCTGATATATCATATCTGAATTTAGCATTCAGCTGCCATAAATATAGTTACTTCATGTGTTAGTTAGGGTGAAAAAAAGGATAAAGAGTGATAAAAGTAGTGAAACGTCCCATAAGTGCTTCATTGCGAATTATATGAATTTTTTGGGTTGAAACAGGTACCCTAGTTTTTGTTTACTTACATTTTGGACTAAAATAAGTGTGATAAACTGTATGGTGATACCATATTAGTGCTTGTTTTTTGTTAAATAATATTTAAATTAAAATATATTCTGCTTTTATAAGACTAATGATAGAAAAGTATAGACAAACGGCAACAAAGTGGTTCTGTTGTGTAAATGAACGTGTTCCCTGTTATTAAATTGTTACATGCCTTTTGGAGAAATGAATGAGAAACAGTTTCTTATACTAGGGCCAAACTTCTACCTATCTTCAATCTTAAACTCTTCTATTGACTTCTATTTATCATTATATCAGCAAGAAGCCTCCAAAAATTACCTATTAAATAGGTGCAAATATTTTCCTGCAGAGGGCGCATTCATTTTTGGAATCGCCAATTGTATTGTCGAGAACGATACAATTTTGACATTTGTCAATTTGATATAAGGCCTATAAGCCCCTTTTTGGGTTTGTCATAATATATTAAACTCGCCTCCGCAGACTCGTTTCAATCATTTCTCGTAAACCACGTATAATAGTATTTTTTGTATTCGTTTTAACACATGCATATTAGCATTTAAAATAACGTTTCGTTTAAAATATCAATGTTGGCAGCTGTGTACATCGTCTCTGATATAATCTGTATCAGAAAAGGTGCCAAAAAAATAGTAAAAGGTTGTTACCAAATTACTTTGATAAACTTTTGTTTGTATAAATATATTGAAATTTCCATTTGGAATCATTTTTCAGAACGGCCCTTCGTCGCCGCACGCCCTGTATATGCGAATATCTTATGAAATGAACACGTGAAATATGAAACGCCCTGTAGATGAAAATACATATGAAGTAAAGGAATAATGATTTGGAGAAGCATAATAATTTAATATGGTAGACTATTTGGGTAAATAAATTTGAAACAAAAATGATAAAAATGTTTGTTTAAATCTTAAATAATGCATGATTTTGTATCATATGTAAAATCACGGTCACATACAATAATAGAAAGATTATTTTAGAACCTTTTTATTTACAGATATATTATGTATGAATCTTATCTTATTTCATATAACAGCTAGCTGTTAATACAATTTTCATCTTTATTTTTATTGTTGTTTCTATTTATTTTTTAATTTTATTTTTTATTCGTCTTTTTATATTTTAATTTTTAAAGTTTCTTATCTTTTTTTAAATCTTCTTCTATAAACTGCTTAACTGCTTTTAACAATTCTATATATCATATATACAATTAAAAAATGGTGATACAGATTCATGGTAAGTATACCCCTCTTTCGCCCCTTCTTGTTTAGATACAATTTTCAAATTTGTAATTGTAGAGGTACTTTACTAAAAGTCACTTTTTGACATACAAACAACCTTTTACAACTTCCGGTTTTACCGGAAGTAATCATAAAAACTCTCGATTTTTATATGGAGCACCTGTATATTATTATATTTTTGGAATCCAAGGATATAACATAAGTGACATTTCAGCTGTCAAATTATTTTTTTCTACTCTATTTTACTTTTGAATTTAGAATGTCTTCTTTAAACTGTAATTTCAGTTCTGTTGATCAATTGTGCTTTCTAAGTAGGTACCATTAATTGTAATGGTACCTAAATACCATTATGGTACTCCACTAGTGTATTAGAAGGAATCTAATCCATGGAAAACAGACGTATTAAACCTTCCTAATATAGTGGTCGCGTGGAGTGGATAAAATTCATAATAGGACCACACTTCGATTTTCGACTCCAAGACTTTCTAGTTTTCAGCTCAAAATCAGTATTCTTGGTCAAAATAAATCTGTCAAATCTGACGTTTTTCAAAACCAGACTTTTTCACCTGCTCTCACACGGCTTTCACTCTCCTAATTGACCGGTTTTGGCCGTGGTCGTGGATAAAACGTTAATTTACATTCGGAAATTAACTGGCTTTAATCCTTGCGAAAAAATGTAACCCTCGGATGTGTCGAGTGCTCCTTTTTCTCGTGGATTAGAGACTTATTAATCCCCTTATATAATTAATAACTATAATGTTACAATATATTAAGATATTACAATTTTCTTTGATTTTTTATCTTTTTCATTTTTCGTGTACATTATTATCAAATTAGCCATAAACATATTAGATGGATTTGACTACAATGTCCGTGGCTAATGGCATAATAATTTATACTAAAGTCCGGTATAAACGTACTGTATTGTATTGTATTGTATTGTATTGTATTATAGAGTATTATTTCCAGAGTGTAATTCAGTGTAAGGGACGAGGGTGAAAGTAGGGATACAAATAGCTGTGCAGTCGATAGAAAATATAATATGTCTAATGTTGACGGAGGTCATTTAGAATATATTTTCTATACTTTAGGGTAGGGTACATTTATTTTTAATTTTGTTTTATTATTTCTAATGTTTTTGCTTCTTAATCACGTTCTTCACTGTTGTAATTTGTTATTGTTAAGATTACAATCCTTGTTGAAACTTATATCATGCACGTAGTATGTTATTGATACGACATAAAACTATTTTCAACTATTGGAAATGTTTTCGTTCAAGGTCAAAAGACAGCGGTGTCGCGATCGAGAGACGCAATACATATAGTGGATCAGATGAAACCTATACATTAGAATAAACTTTGCCTATACCATCCTGTAGAGCATGTTTTGGGGCATATGTGGTGTGATCTACAACATTTTTTAGTAGGTCAATTTTATTAAATGGTTAAAAAAAGTACGTATCCGCACAATTCGAAAACACGCGTTTCTGTGAAAAAACGGCCAGCTTACCGCCCTGAAATTTTACCGCGAGTTTCCTTAGATCGTTCCTTATCCTTAGATCTACGTTTTGTTGAACTAATAACAGATTTCTCCGAATAATTTTCTACAAATTTGATCCCTGAAAATGAAATACTTTAATGATCCCTTACCTGACTGTCGTTTTTTAGTGGTTAGAGATACCTACTTATGGCTAGTGTCTGCATTTAGGATAAGTTCACATTTAGGAATTCTAGAGAGCCATCCATTTAAATCTATACTTTGATTTCTTATCTCAACGATTGAGCCAATTTCTATGTGACATATACACATGGTTATAGAAAATGGAGGATGCAGGATACAGGTAGTAGCACATTTAGTAGAATAAAGCTACAAAACCGAGTTGTATTTACTGCATGTTATGTTTAGATATTACGCCAATATGCCAGCACATGAAAGAAGGATATTTATTTACAACTTTACCCCGGTTGATAATGATGTCTATCTGTACGAGACATATTTTGTTTAACTATTAACTCACGTAATATATTGTTCATCGTTTACTCGTTTATCGGTTGCATTTTAGATAAATTATAAAATTACGTGTGCAGACACATATGTTGATAAAAATAAACGTGATTGTTGCAATACCAATACTTACACTGCATGTTTAAATTAATATGATGATAAAAAGCAGATCCATTACAGCAAAGTACAGTATCATTATTATAGTTAGTAGTTAGTGATCGTAATATAAAACAATCAATGGCAAACTTCCTCATTTTAGACATAGAAAAACAATAACAGGTTGATACTGATTGACATGAAACTTATAAGTTTGAAACATAAAGATATTTTATTTCTAATTTTAAATATAAATAGTATTTATTAATAGTTTTCTATATTTATTTCATTTAAAACATTTCCAATGGTTCCACGATTGCTATTTTGTTTATATCTAGTCGAAATGACTGTGACTCTGACATTACTTGAAGTGTAGGTACCCCATACAGGTACTAAGAACCTACTGGTGTATAAATAACTAATTGAGAAGAAACTTACAACAACCGTACGAAATAAACCCCATAGATTGCATATAGGTAGCAATTGTTGTGGGGGTAGAAATAGTACGTAAAGTAGTTGTTTTCTATATATATCTTAAAAATAATAGGGTTATTCCTTTGCGTACCTACATTATTGGCAGTGAGGAAAATTAAAAACTTTATTCAACCATAATGTTGAACCTCTTAGTTAGTTAACTTTTCCGATTAATTCCTTATAAAGAAAGATATAAACAGTTAAATAAGCCAATAAATAATATTAACAATATACCTACTATAAAAAACTATGGAATTAGAAAAAAATATTTTTGGCTGTGTTTAATACACATAGTAGTGAAATTTAGCAAGTTTATTTTAAGTCTGGGATGAACAATTGTTCTTTATGATATATTCTGGCGATTTATTCAAAACCCTATTTTTGTATTTCTTGAAATAAATGAGATAAGGAAGGAGTAAATCATCACCCGTCTCTCCACGTACAAGATTGCTATTTAAATGAAAATGTCAACAAACTGAACGTGTATTGACATAATAAATAATATAAACAGTGATCGTAGTTATTGCCCAACTTTAATTATTGTGTTTATTATTTAAATAAAAACAGACAAGATCGACACGTAAAATAAAAAAGTTAAATAAATAAAGTATAGTTGATGCTTAGTAAAATAAATTGTATAGATATAAAAAATTACTAGGTGTAATGTAAGTAGTCCTATTCTATATCCTAGAAAAGGAGCCACACATTCGCCAGTAGCGACCATCAAACAGACCAAACCGAACCATTTTAAAACTTGCTCTACATAACAGTGGAACATAGTAAAGTCAAAGCCAGAATTAAGCAAAGTGCAATGACCGGAAAAAGAGTAGATCTATGTTGTCACATTTATTTCTAAAGTATTCTTATTTAAAACAGGAAACGTATTAATTACTTTATTTACCCATTTTTTTACTTGTCTTTAACGTCCCTTATCCCTATTGTACTTTATTAAAGCAAACACAATGTTTAATTTGTGTTTTACTTAATAATATCAACGAATTTCCGAATACGTGGCAACTGCGAAAGTCGTAAAGTTGACAACAAGCTGGTCATCCTTATTTAACATACATATTCTTGCATTTACGCTTTCTTTTCTCTGAGCTTCAACGACGTTGATTGGTCGAATCAGGAACCAATAAGCGACTGCGCTCGAGGTAGTAGGGAAACAGTGGCGTGATGTTGGGTTATTTCGCGCGCGTTTTTTAACGGTAAGAATTTGTGGTAAAATTATCAGTGTATTTATTCTTTATCTCAGTGTTTATACTTATTTGTGTTAGTTAAAAAGGTGGAAGTGCATATACTAGAAGTATTCTATAGAATAGTATAGTATAATAGTGTATTAACTGAAATGTGCCCAATCGTAAAACAATACGCACGCCCATGCATCACCGCATTTTACCAGATCGGCGAGGTCATTCCACTTTGCTTAATTCTGGCTTTGACTATAGGTACATAAAAAAGTGTTTCTTTTATACCCTAAAGCATATACACAGATTCCCAAATTCCTTCTGAATCGTATCCCAATGTAGGTATGCTGAGAAACGAGAAGGTTGTGTTAAAAAACCAAACTTTGTTTTGAAATATAGAGACTAAAAACCCAAAATGCCATAGCTTTCTTGAAATGGCTTTTGGCACAAAATTACACTAATTGGAAAACGATGTATTTATGATGGTAGTCTTTTACGTGGTCACTTCTAAAATTATAAAATGGTGAAAGATCCGATGATACTTTCATCTCTCTGTAAGTCACTCATCATTATTAATAGGAGCTGAGGTTTATTTCTAAAAAACTTACCCATTGAGAAGCGCGGGGTCTGTGAGTTGTCTTACGTCTTCCAGATCTGACCCATCGTCGGTACTAGGCGGGTCTTCCACAAGTAGTGGAGCTAGAGGTTGCCTGTAAGTTAAAGCAATCAATTAGAGATCAACCTACTGCTGTACCTATTTAGTCTTAACTTTAGCACAATGACAAGACACATACAGATCCAGTCACATTCATATTGAGTTATAATGTAGTTTGAAATTAAACAGATATTCTTTTATTTTATAAAGTGTTGTCGGTTGCATTCGTTAGCTAGAAATAAAATCACAAGGTATAACATAACATTCTTGACTTTTGTACATATTTGATTTTGTAATAATGAACTAGCTGGGTCAACCATTTGTTATTCAAATGTATGGATTTATGAAAAGTAGTTGGTTGCATTTGCTGCAACACTTAGGAATTTATATGTATGCAACCAGTAAAACAGATGCTAGATTAAAGGGTGGACTGTTTATTCTTCATTCATTGACCTCCGTATGGCAGTGGAAACAAACCTTCATGTTTTGGCACAAAAAATTATAAAATAACATGAATCTGGTAAATATAAACTAAAAGACACTATGGTACGTCTAGTTATTTCATAAATGAGTGTCTACGATCTATAGAAACGACATAAGGAGCAAGTCGTACCAGTGACGTACCCATAGGTAGATGAGGAAGATAGGCTCCCTCAAAAAAGTAAAAAAAAAACATTAGAGTACCACGTAAAAATATGAAATAGAATAGATCACACAAAAGTTTATGATCTTAAAGATAAATCGTAATTTTGATTAATCACGCTTAGACTTCGAATTTAAGAGCATTTGCTTGGCGAAAACATACCCCTTAGCCCTTAGGGCTATTGTGACAAAAGCAATGAAGTTGCATTCTGTAAGATCAGAAATAGTAAAAATGAAAACAAGAGCCGTGTTTATTTTCTTTTGATTTTTGTCTTGGGGGCCAGAAATAATTATATTGAAAAAACATCATTCGAGTAACACACACGATTTTCTTTATATCCATTTTAAGTGTTTTGCCATCATAAAATCGTAGGTAGGATATTTTTAGAATAGGTAACTCAATATTTAACATCAAAACATAAATTCAATCTTCATGCAATTTAAGGTGCTACGTGTGAAAAGGAAAAAAAATTGCCGAAACAAAATCAACCAAACTTCTTATACATATTTAGACACTTTGTGGTTTTATACGTGACGAAAACATCTTTATTCACATTAAATTATTATGGACTATTATGAATTTGTTGACTTTTTTGTGGTTTATTCTCTTATTTATTTTAAGTAGAAACAATGCATGAAAACACATTTTGTTTTGCCATTTTGGTAGTTGATTTTGTTTCTTAAACATTAAAACATACCGTGCAAAGTATTGCGAATTACCTTGGAACTTTAAGGGAATATAAAACCAATATTTTATCGTATTTATAATGATTATGATATACAGGGTGTCCCCCTAGTGCGGAATTCTAAGATATTACAGTTATCACTGAAGATACGAAACATTTTCAAATGGTAACCCCCCCCTCTTTTCCGGAGGTCTATAAAATAAAAATATGAATGACTATACAGGGTGTTTCAATTTTGCTGTGCCGAGACCAACTTCATTTTTTTAAACGGCAACTAAAAATTTCGGCAACCTGTTATAGTCACCCATATATTTATTTTATATACCTCGAGAAAAGAGGAGGGGTTACTATTTGAAATTTTTTCGTATCTTCAAAGATAACCAGAATATCTTAGAATCCTGCACTAGGTGGATGTATGTACGACACTCATCAGCTTAGTGACCACAGTGTGAGTCGCCCTCTCACGCACACCACACCTCACTTTACATATAACGTGGAATGGGGCATTAGCAACGGTGGTAACTTTGAGTCGACGAGTGTTTACATATATTGAAATAAAAGATTGTTATCTCAGTATAATGGTAATGGGTTATTCTTTGTTGGTGAAATCTAGATCCCAGAACTAAACTTGCAATAATAAAATCTACCAATTAAATTATGTGCTACTTTCAAAGGTAGCACATAATTCCAAGTATGGAACAGGTTCCATATACAGAGTTGGTCAAAAATCAGGACGAAAGTTATTATTAGGGACATACTTATAGTATAATCCTGTTTTTTCAAAGTGCAATCTCTAACAGACAAAACCAGCTCAAATACCTACTCGTAATTTCAAAATTACCAACAGATTTCTTCGTTATACAACTACAGTATAGTCAACACGTTCTCCTGACATTAACTCCATAGAACATGACATGTTTTATATGACGAATTTATAAGAAGCTCTTAGTCAATAAGTAAGTTAGAACAAGATGGTCATACAGTGATGGCCGTTACCACAGGATATTAGTTACCTCCGACCTCCGAGGTCATCGGAGGTGGTCAAATGCGGTATTAATAACTTTTGTAGGTATCATGTAATTATGTAGGTAGTATTTTTATATTACATTAGATTTTGCATTACAGAAAATATTGGATATTTTTACTAAACAAGAACTTTAAAGGACTGTTAACTACGAAACAACCTTATTGGAAGCCTACGTAAGTAGATGTTGCAGATTGCTGAGAAAATATGGATTTCCAAATAAAAATATATTCAATTTGAAGACAAGGACGGGCAGATAATAAGTGTGTATTGAACAGAGAAAAAGAACGGTGCTTGGGTGGGCCCAGGTCTATAGGTAGAAGACGTGAGTGACACTGGTGACAGAGATCAGAGGTATCTATGGGTATGTCTCTCTGCTCTATTATGTTCTAATATTTTGTGTCTTTGTTTCCAAAGTAAACAAATTTTAATTTGGGGGCCTGTATAGTATTTTAAAGATATTATGAAGAAACACTACCTTTTTCAATGCGTTGCATAGTACGTTCTTTAAGATTATCTAGGATGATTCTTTCGTATGTATAATTAGGATTGAAACCTAGTGGGTAATTATGAAATGAAGCGTCCATTCAACTTGACCAAATTTGTAGGTGTTTCACTTTGAGCGAACCCATAATAGGTAGTTCAAATTTAGTTCAACTTTACTTTCAACCAACTTTGTATACTATTAGGTACTACATTATTAAAAGTTGTCCTGAAAAGGTTATTCACCCTCTAATTTCCAAGGTAAGAGACAGATTGCTCTTATTCGTGTATAAATTGCTGATATCTGACCTGAACGGCATGAACGGAAACACCGAATGATGATTTTGTGTCTAGATTTGCATCCTAAGTTAACTAGACTAAATGTAATCCAGTTACAGAGTGATGACCTGAAAACAAAGAGGTCACTAATTTAGTCCAATATAAAATAGTAAATAATTTTTTTGCTATAGTAGAGTAAATGATGTCTTTAATTCAATTTGATTTATGTTTGGTCTACATTTGGTCTAGAAGCATGTGACTGAACCTTATTTCTGTTTTACGTGTAGGGAATTAATAGGTGAGCTGTGGAATAGTCTTCCTACATTAATTGTAATAATTAAGAAGGAGTAAAAAATCCTGCCAATTGCCTGAACCACATATAGAAATTACTAGCAGGTCAACGATGACCTAAATCAATGTACTTAGGAGATGTTAATGGAACACGAGGGAAGTAGGTGTTGTCGTACAGGTTCATAACTAGGAAGATTTGGCGATTGAATCGCAGACAAAGACTTGAAGTCAAGTGATGGTGTTGTAACTCGCCACTGCATGCTTAGGAAAAATCTGCTTTTGCTAGAGATAGAGCAGATATGATTTGCAAACAAGATGAAGATGAGTTACTTCTGGTGAAGTGAAGATACAATATTTTAGATATCGTGGAGCTATAAAGGGAGGAAAAAGATTCTCTGACATAGAGCGATATCCTACCAAACATTAGAAGAGTAGGTGGATTCGAAAACGACCAAAGAAGCAGCAAAAAGGAAAGAAGTAGATAGCGAGACGATAAGGGTACGCAAAAATGACCTGCTATTACCTATATGGTACCTGCATATTTGTCAAATATCCACATATGTATCTGTAATCCATAGAATGTCCTATAAATTTAATTTGTACGCTCAGGGGATGTTCAACCAACTATATGGTACTACCACAAGTATAAAGATATATACAGTAGTTTCACTCTTTAAATTTTTTGTACAAAAGTTTTTAATGCACATGTCTGCTCTTGGGTAGTAGGCGCGTTGGTAGAGATGTAGAAGGGGGGGAATGGGCCGGCGTATGCTATTTTATGGGCGCACATTTGCTTTTTGCTTTACAGGTAATCAGCATACGTTTGTGTGTCTAGGCGTTGGTGTTTGTGATTTTGATAAGTGTTTTGTATTGTGTGTAACATGGCTACAAAATATTGTTTCATTTGTAAACGAAATTCTGATAGGCCACCTTTTTTACTCCAAAAAGTAATAGTCCGGGCCTGTGCGTAGCTGCCAAAAACGGTCATTAATGCGCATGATTGTGCGTGGGTAGTATGCGCAGTGGTCTTTTTGGGGGGTTAAAAAAACAAAACTTAAGGACACCAACATCAAAGAGATTTTGCCGAGTGAAATTACTGTATATATCTTTATACTTGTGGTACTACTATAGTAGTATCACAGTTAAATGAATTACATATATTCATTTAACTGTGGTAGTAGATAAAGTTCATCCATTTTAAGAAAATACATGTTAGTTATTATAAAGAAACTTGCCCTTAAGCAAGAATATAAATATACAATAGAAATAAAACATTTAAAATAAATAGGTAGATGTTTATTCTCATTGCGAAAATAGAAAAACTTCTGTACATTAGGGTTTTCACTTCTGTACATCAAGCTTATACGATCCATTTTGATCACACTTTTTAATAGTTACAAGTTCAGTGATGACTTTTGTAAATGCATAGTTCCTACTCATTGGCATTCGCCCTTTGTACATAGTGGAATTATCTTATGTTTCTGTGATTTTATTTTATCTTATATCCAGTCGAATTATTTCAAATGGATAAGTTGTTATCAAACATTTTATTACACATAGATACATTAATTATTATAACAGTGCCATATTATGTTATCTTCGACTTTAGCAGTCTGGTTCAAGGGTTAAAAAGACGGTAGATTTTTATGTACAAGGCTGAATAAATGTAAATAATAACAATGTTTAATCGAGCATGGTAAATATGATACAAAGTCAGCGAAATTATGTAGATATTATTATCGTTGTATGTATTATTGTTTAATACTTGTTACCGTTTTATTTATACTGGATATTGTTTGGTCGATAGATATATTGCGAAAATAAGTTCAGTTCAGCTTTCTTAAAATATTGGTAAAATTTGTGTTTTGTTGAATAATTAATACCAGACCATTGGTCATTGCATCCTCCACATACTATGCATAGGGTATCCCAAATATGATTCACCACCCCCTTATCTCGGAACTTATGAAAGATAGAAAAAAATGTTAACTTGGTTTTTTATAATTTTAATTAACTAATCTCATATACACAGGATGTTCAGTTTTTCTGAAAAAGATATCAACTTTTGTTTTTCAAGTGGAATACCCTATATCTTATGACATTTTTGGATGTTACATAAAATTCTTGATCAACTTTACATAAGGATTAACTGTCAAAAATTTATAGTTTTCCAGGTATTTCCGATTTTTGTAAAAAATTGACAGATGTAGAGATATTTTTGAACCGGATTTATTATGTAACTATACCTTACATATTTTTGAAATTTGGTGATAGTGAACACAAAACAGTGCAGTTTGACCTGTATACATCAAATTTAAAATTGTTTAATACAGGGTGTCCAGAATCTTAGAACCAACATCAGACTTTTGAATTACATTTTTCACAAAAATTCCAAATGGTACCCCTTATATATTTTGATACTAATCAATGCAGAAATATGTTTACTTTCAAAGGTTATTGTATTGTAAAAGGTATTTCACACACCATGTGTATTGGATGGACTGTAAATTCTAGTTTTTCTAATTTCTATTCCCGTATATTTGGGACTGGCCCGCAGGGCGACCTAATGTTTGAAATCAAAATTAACGTGGAAGGCTCGCACTTACCCCTGGTAATCCTCGTGATGACAAGTTGATGGTCTGGCCAGACTCTTCGAAACACAAACCAGCAAAATGACTTCGAACCCAAGGTTTAATAAGTTACTGGTCCATTTTCTCCACTATTTCTAAATTATAATAAAAATGAGACGCGAAAGCACTCGCCGACAACTCTTGTGCTCCTTCAAACTCGCGCTCTGCTCTACCAGTGTTGCCACCTCCCATTGGTGCCAACCTTGTGTCGCCAAATCCCACTGTGCGACCTTCAGGATTTTAAATTCAAAACAAAAGGTCCCTACTATCCCATACTCAAATATTTATTCCCATTACCGAATGTTTATAATCTCTTTAACAAATAATAAATATACAAAAACCAAAAAAAGGAAAAATCATAATTCTTTACTAAACATACCGCTCACCGTAAAATGACTATTTTACCTAAACTAAGCTATCTCTTTGCAGATCATTGATTTGGGAGAGGGCATACCTTTACGACAGGTCTTTTATACTCTCCATTTGCAGTTTGCACCTTTACAACGCGAATAATTTTATCGGGGCCTGGAAAGACTTCGGTAATTCTGGCCAACTTCCATTGCAGTGGGGGCATTAATTCATTTTTAATGAGCACCAACTTGCCTATAGTTATGGGGTTAGAAGTGTCATTCCAAGCATTACGTTGTTGAAGCGTGGTCAGATATTCAGCACTCCAACAACGCCAAAAATATTGTTGCAAACTTTGCACCTTTTGCCATCGGGATAAGCGGCACATATCTAAATCCGAGAAATCTTCATCGGGTAAGGAACCCAGGGGTTCTAGATTCAAGAAATGACTAGGAGTGAGAGCTTCCAAGTCATTGGGGTCAGAACTAATAGGTTGTAAGGGTCTAGAATTAAGTAAGGCTTCAATTTGTATAAAAACTGTAGACAATTCTTCAAATGTGAGCGTATAATCACCAATGGTTTTAACTAAATGTCGCTTTATGACTTTAATTTGGCTTTCCCATAAACCACCCATATGGGGACTTGCCGGAGGGTTGAAGTGCCAAGTAAAACCTTCTGATTCCACCACAGACTGCATACACTGTTTTAGAACACGATCAGCTCCCTTAAAGTTAGTGCCACAATCACTATAAATGTGAATACACTGGCCTCGCCTAGCCAAAAATCTACGAAAAGCAGCTAGAAATGCGTCCGTGGACAAATCCGAAGCCAATTCGAGATGCACGGCTTTGGTGGTAAAACAAACGAAAACACACAAGTAAGCCTTTAAAACTTTAGCGCCACGCACTCTACTCATAGTAATTGAGAATGGACCACAAAAATCTACTCCTACAAATTTAAACGCCTTTACCTCCGAAACACGCCCCTTTGGAAGGTCTGCCATAAGAGGAAAATATGACCGTGGATTTACCTTAAAACAACCATGACATTTGGACAAAATAGACTTGATTGCCCTATGGGGTGACAAGATCCAAAATTGACGACGAAGGAGAGCTAATAAGGTATTACATCCAGGGTGCAAATAAATCCTATGAAAATGAGAAATAATTAAACCCGTAAGATTGCCCTTGCTCGGCAACAGAATAGGGTGTTTGGAGTCATAAGTTAGAGACGAATTTCGCAAACGGCCTCCAACCCGACAAATGCCTGAAGCATCGAGAAACGGATTTAATTTCCGAAACGGTTTGGCACACACTTGCCCCTGCTTTATCCGTTTTATATCCGAACTGAAATACTCCTGCTGAGTTAAGCGCACACACGTCAACAAAGCAGATTGTAATTCTTTACTAGTGAACGGACTCTTGCAAGTTTCTCTTTTTCGGCAAAGGGAAATAAAGCGAAGAACATAAGCCAATACTCGTTGCAATTTCAACAATGAGGAACATTTATCTACCAAAGAAAATATATTATCTTCTACAGTAACGGAAAGACACAAATTGTTTTCCTTGGTTTCCTCTACAGTTTCATACTGCTGGTCGTCATATTGAAGCGGCCAACAAGCCTTGGATTGTTTGAGCCATGCGGGCCCCGCCCACCATAAGGAATGGTCGAGGAGTTGTGAAGGTAACAACCCTCGAGTAGCACAATCCGCGGGATTTTCGCCGGACGAAATATAATTCCACCTAGTACCAGGTAACAAATCTTGAATCAAAGCCACTCGGTTTGCCACGAAAGTCTTCCACTTGAAAGACGGCGACTTTATCCAGGCTAATGCCGTCTGCGAATCAGACCATGCCAATATATTTGAAAAGTCAATTTGTTGATCAAATGTATTTACAACAAAGGTAATAAGTTCTGCTAGCAGTACCGCAGCACTGAGCTCAAGACGAGGAATCGATAACCGCTTTAATGGTGCAACCCTTGTTTTACTACAAATAAGAGTTGTACAAATTTCTCCATTTGGTTGAAGGATTCGAAAATAAATAACAGCGGCATAAGCAATCTCGCTACTGTCACAGAAACCATGAATTTCACATATGGATGATTTATCAAGTTCCAAAAAACGAGGCAACGACAAATTACGTAAGAAAGGCAATTCTGACTGATGCCTCTCCCATTGTGACACAATGTCACGGGGCGGTGCTTCATCCCAATCAAGTCCTGTCATCCACAACCTTTGAATGAGGTGTTTCGCAACCACAACTAACGGTGCCAAGAAACCTAACGGATCAAACACCCTTGCTAATTCGGATAGGATTTTCCGTTTTGTACAAGCACTAGATTGAGGACAAATATCATACGAAAAACAATCTGACTTTGGGCTCCACTGCAAACCCAATACCTTAATGAATGAAGGTTCTTCTTTATCAAAGGAAATTGGTTGCTGCAATGAAACCGGCAAATGCTCTAATACTAGTGGCTCATTACTAGCAAATTTTTTCAATTCAAATCCTCCCTTCTTTAACAAATTAATCAAATCGAAAACTAAGTCCCGTGTCTCTTTGACGGAATTCCCTCCAGTGATTACATCATCGACAAAGACCTGCGACAAGAGAACTTGGGACGCCTTCGGAAAATACTGCGCTTCATCTAAAGCTAACTGCTTAAGAGTTCTCAAGGCCAAAAATGGAGCCGAGGAGACCCCAAATGTGACGCGATTCATAACATATTCCTGAACTGGCTCGTCTAACTTAAACCTCCACAACAAACGTTGGAAGTTTTGGTGTTCCTGCTTCACCATTATTTGGCGATACATCTGTTTGATGTCAGCAATGATAACATATTTTGGCAAACGAAAATGTAACAATATCTGCGTAATATCCTTGTGCAGCTTGGGCCCAACCAACAAACTGTCATTCAAAGAAACCCCATTGGCCGATTTGGAGGACGCATTGAAGACGACTCGCAATTGGGTAGATATACTACCAGGTTTCATTACCCCATGATGAGGTATATAAAACATTTGAGTAGGATCATCCCTGGTCGAGGCAAGGACCATATGGCCTGACTTCAAATAATCTTGCATCGCCTCTTGATACAAGTTATGTAGTTCTGGATTTTTCAACAAACGAGATTCCAGATATTTTAAACATTTTAAAGCTGTCGAATAACTATCTCCAAAAGAAGGTGGATAACCTCCCTTAAACGGCAAAGCCACAACATACCTTCCCTCCGCATTCCGGAAATGGGTGTCTCGAAAATGTTGTTCACATGGATCTATTTCAGAGGTGGTTTTAGATGGAATTTGTTCCAATTCCCAAAAACGTTTCACCATTTTCTCTAAACCTGATTCTACTAACAAACATGAAGGTTCTACATTAATGGTATCACTAACCTTACCCATCAAAATATACCCGAAGACGGTATCAATTGCTGACGGTTCATTATCATTTTGCCCCAAAATAACGTTACCTAAAAGAATCTGTGGAAACAGTTCTGCTCCTAGAAGCATGTCAACTGGCTGCTTCCGATAAAAGTAAGGATCAGCTAACTTCAAATTTGACAAGGTATTCCACTTCGGAATATTCAAAGGCACGGAAGGCATGTCACTACAAATATTGGGCAAAATGTGAGCATCCACCACGAATTTGGGGTTGTCCTTCATCCTAGAAGACAGAGTGCATTTAACAACACCTCGACTTTTGATCGAAGACAACTGATTCAACCCCCGAATCGACAGAGAAGAGTACGAGCGAATTAAACCTAACCGCTGTACACAACTTTCTGTTATGAAATTCACTTGAGATCCACAATCAACTACAACCCTAACTAAAATCTGTGTACCCGAAACGGCCCCACAATTTATAACAGCTGTAGCCAACATGACTGTAGGTGATGAGGCTATAACACCAGCAAAAACGGCATTGTCGCTTGATGCGATGTCATTGGTACCTGATGGGTTACCATGCGCTTGTTTTGAGACACCCTGTATGTTGGACAAAGGTTCGATTGGTGCCTCACTTTGTTTGGCATAATGCAAAAGACTATGATGTTTTCTTGCGCATTTGGCACACACCTGAGTGGAATCACAAGCTTTAACCAAATGGGTGCAACTAAAACAATTTAAACACCTGTTATTGTTTTTTATAAATTTAAATCTCTCGTATGGAGATTTCCTAAGAAAAACCGAACACTCTAAGACATCATGATTTGAACCACATGATGGACAAACCGAGACCGAATTTACTACTAAAGACATTGACGGTTTTACTTTGCCTTTATTGTCTCTCCTAATAAATTTAATGGATTTCGAGATATCATTCAGACCTGAGTTATCTAAAGCTAAACTCTGCCTTTCTACAAATTCAACTAAAACCTCTACCGAAGGAATCAATTCTTTATTTTCAATAATGCTTAATTCAAACTGTTCTCGAGTATGAACATCTAATTTTTGCAAAAGCATATTTACAACTAATAAATTTAATTGATCCTCAGTTTCTGATAATACAGCCTTAAAAGCTGACCAATTCTCTCTAAATTGGTCTAGTACATTTTTTAATGAATGAGAAGATCTCTCCGAAATAGAACTTAACCTATTAATTGTTTGTAAATAACTATTCGCAATTAATCTACTATTTGAATATCTCTTCTTTAATGTGTCCAAAGCTATCGGATAATTAACCGCTGTTAACTTTAAGCACTTAATTAAAGACAGGGGTTCACCCTCTAAAGACAACATAAGATAGTGAAACTTTTCAACATCTGACAAATTTTTGTTGTTATGTATCAAACTCGTAAATAATTCAGTGAACGATTGATATAAAGTTACATCACCTGAAAATGCGGGCAATTTTATCTGCGGTAATTTAACATGCGAATTTGGGTTTTCCGGTGTTGGCGTCGGTGGGGAACCAAGTATCTGTCCATTATTTTCATTAACCTTTTTATCAAATAACCGCTGCAAACTTCGTGCTTTTGTTCGAATGGAATAAGATAAATTGTCAAAAGAATCTTCTAATTCATAATGATCCTTTGGCAAAGTAATATCTTCCTTAAACGCCCAATTTACCACCTGATCATTCAATTTTTCAAATTGCTTAGTCTTACTAACAAAATCTTCACATCTTATTAAACAATTTTCCATATTAGTTATGTCCTGAGACGCCTCCGCATTCATACATAAATCTAACAGTTTTTCTGCTGTTTTGGCAATGGCTTTCATACTACTATTTAAAGCATTTATTTTATCCATGATTATGAACACCCCAGAACTAATTGCAGTAATACTAATTTAAAAATATAGGCAAGTTGGAGCAAACACAAATAAACCAACTTAACCCCACTTTTACCTTCAAAATGTGATTATCCAAATTGTGGTATTTGATCTACTCGCCAACTAAAGTAGGTCAAATATCTTATCCCCGTCTAACTATGCGCACGCACACTTCCAATATTAAAACGGCGAATGTAAACAACGCGAACAAAAAACCAAAGCAAAAAATCTGCTGCTATAAAAACCAACGATCTGCAAATTCCTTGCTAATAACTAAGAACTTCAAATTTAGATTCTATAGTCAAATAATTTACAAAACTAATCCGCTCGAATGACCAATGTATTGGATGGACTGTAAATTCTAGTTTTTCTAATTTCTATTCCCGTATATTTGGGACTGGCCCGCAGGGCGACCTAATGTTTGAAATCAAAATTAACGTGGAAGGCTCGCACTTACCCCTGGTAATCCTCGTGATGACAAGTTGATGGTCTGGCCAGACTCTTCGAAACACAAACCAGCAAAATGACTTCGAACCCAAGGTTTAATAAGTTACTGGTCCATTTTCTCCACTATTTCTAAATTATAATAAAAATGAGACGCGAAAGCACTCGCCGACAACTCTTGTGCTCCTTCAAACTCGCGCTCTGCTCTACCAGTGTTGCCACCTCCCATTGGTGCCAACCTTGTGTCGCCAAATCCCACTGTGCGACCTTCAGGATTTTAAATTCAAAACAAAAGGTCCCTACTATCCCATACTCAAATATTTATTCCCATTACCGAATGTTTATAATCTCTTTAACAAATAATAAATATACAAAAACCAAAAAAAGGAAAAATCATAATTCTTTACTAAACACCATGTATATTTTTATATACTGAGATAGAGCTTGTTGTCGTTAGATGGTCAGTGTTCAGTGATATAAGGTTTGACTTTATTTTCAGTAATTGTGTTAGAGATTCGTTTCCATCAAAGAGTTTATTTACAAATTACAATGGAGAAAGGAATAATAAAACATTGGAAAGTGTTTTAAATAAAATTGTTGAGCTTCAATATACCATACCGTGCTTATTTATAATTTTTATAGTAGTAATGCTAGAATACTCATCCAAATAAACTTTAATAATTCCATTATTACTGCTGTATCATTTAAAGAGGCAGCTATGTATACCTTTGTCATTTGACCAATATGATGACGTGCCTGCTTCTATTATACTTTAATTTATAACAGCAATTTCAAATCTAAAATTTACTGTATATATTTACAGTTTACAATGTAATTTATGATCGCTTGATTGTAACCAGTCACTCGTGATTTCAAATTCTATAGTTTAATATACAGGGTGTCCCATTAATATTGCAAAAAAAATCAGGGGGAGTTTCCTTGACCAAAAATAAGAAAGAAATTTCCTATAAATATGTCCGAAAATGCTTCGTTTCGGATATACAGGGTGTTGAAATTTAGAGAAAATACAAGGTTTTTACTAATATCTGGAGAACCCTAATTCCATAGCCAACAACATACCAAATTTCAAAAAAATCGGGAATTAGGATTCTCCAGATATTAGTAAAAACCTTGTATTTTCTCTAAATTTCAACACCCTGTATATCCGAAACGAATCATTTTCGGACATAGGTTTATAGGAACTTTCTTTCTTATTTTTGGTCAAGGAAACTCCCCCTAAATTTTTTCGCAATATTAATGGGACACCCTGTATAGGCTTTTAATGTTTCCGCTAGAAAAAGCAGATTTTGAAAAAGAATTAAGTACAATCAAACAAATTGCAAGAAACAACGGATATAAAGAAAAACTAATAGATAACATGATAAAAAACAAAAGGAGGAAATTCATTCGTCGGCAGTTTTACAATATTCCGGAAAGAGAAGCCACCTATAGTTATATTAATCACGTCCCAGGTTATAGTGAAAAAATAGCTCGCAGATTAGAACAAAACGGGTGTAAAACGATTAGTGTCAACAAGCGTACTATTGGGAGGATTTTGATAAACAACAAAGAAAGGGTTAATAAATTAAAACAATCGGAAGGATACCAAATCAACTGCGTGGATTGTAATGCCTGTAATGTGGGTCAAAGCGCTAGAAGTATTGAAGCTAGAGTAAAAGAACATAAAAAATCCATACTAAATAACGCAAAAAATTCAGGATTTTCGACGCATTGTATAGAAAGCAATCATTTTATAGATCAGAAAAATGTAAAGGTACTGCATCGTGAAAAGAAAGGAAAGCACTTAGATATGTTAGAGCAATTAGAAATTAAAAAATCTTTAAATATAAATCCTTCTACTACGAATGATCAGATAGATTTTACACTTTCGCCCTTCTTAGAAAAGATACTAAAAACTCGGGCTTTACCAGATGGTAGGATCAATCGATGGTAGGTGCTCGTAAACAAATAAATAACGAAAACGCGCTTGGAAACATTTAGTAATAGACATTTACCTACTCTATTGAAAAAGGCCTAATTAGCCGAAATACTAGTATACAGAGTGTTTTCTATATATTTCTTGGAACATCTAAATGAGATCAATGTTTTTTCAAAACAATTATTTTCAAAACAAAACAAAACAATTATCAAATTCTATGTCCGGATTTTCATCCCTCAACTATGACTCACTAAAACATTGGTGGTAGGCCAAAGTAAGACTATATTAGTGTCACTTTGACTGCAAATAATAAATTAATGAAATATAGATAGTATTCTTTCATTATACAAAAAATAGGTTTACGGAAGAGTCATATTTATTTAGAACTGTTTCGCTTGGCACCGTCGAATCCCCCGAAAAATGAATCATTCTGTATAATTTCGCACTTACCCATCTGAAGACGGCGAAGTAGAAGAAGGGGAACTGGAAGAGTCTGATTCATCGTTGACATGAAAGAACAACATCCCAGTCGCAAAACTAAATAATATCCATCCACCCACCCGTCAAAATTTTCATGATTGCGGCCGAAATTTTCCAAACGACTTTTGTTAATAATTCTCGGTGTTGTTTTTGAACGTAAGCCAAGGTTTGTTTTGGTAGATTTTATAGATGGATTTTAATGCACGTCGAAATCCGCGATTTTAAGATTTAAATCATTATCGCAGCACTTATTGGCAGATCCGGGACACTAAGTGTGATTGCGGTTATTTTTAATCCGAACCAGTGTTGTTATAAAATTTTTGCGCGCGCAAGCGGTGTCATAATTGAATAAGCGCTGCGATTATAGACTCGATGCGACGTTCTATGGGCTCCCAGTCACGGAAATTACAGGATGTATGTACGCCGTGACCCAAGAAAAGCCACGGTTCCCACAGGGGGAACAGCAACAAGACGACCAGATGAAAATTATACAAGAAAAAACATACAGAGTTTCCTAAGCAAAGAAACAGTGGCGGCTCGTGAATTTTTCTTTAGGAGAGGCATAGATAAATTAGTGGTGGCTGGTGATATTCGGGTACGAGGGGCGTACGAAAAAAAAAGCGCCGCAGGCGAAAATTTTTCATTTTTCAAGGTCAAACGCCCTAAAATTAGAAACTAGAAATTCCCAGAGGAAAAATATTTGCTTAAAGAAATAGGTTTCGTTAGACAAATATCCCTTTTTTGATGCGACTGCCAGAAATCTCGACAAAAATTATTTAAATAATATTAAAATAGGTAATAGTAAATAATAAGTAATATTTAATACCTACTTGATTATCAAAAAATTATACATAGTATGCAAACGTCTTCAATCTTCATCTGTACATGCTTATTTTCCCGCAAATTTCTAAGAGGGAAAGGATGGGAGTAGTGGGCGGTCTTGCCTCCACTTGCCTCTAGCTTTATTCAAAAAGCACGTGCTCAGATCTCACACGCATGCGCAAATAATTCATTTATCCGAAAACATCGGTTCAAAGGAGGCATCTCATGCTTATGCCACAGCATATAAAACAATTATGCTGTGCCGTAGCCAACGTGTTGGCTACGGCTGTGCTTATGCCTCTGGTAGGCCACACTCGGCCGCAGCCGTCTTAAAGACGAAAGACTCGTCGAAAGGCTGTTGTGACTCATCGGCTTACGACCGCTACCCGCGCTACAAACCAAATAGTTGGCAGACCGTGGTCATTTTTACTGAGGCGCCCAAGAATGACCATAGATGGGGTTGGGTCGTTTGTGATTGCAACACAAGCATTTACATTTTACATTATTATTTATTATATTAGTGAATATTATTAATATATTTATTAGTTGTTAGTAAATATTATGTATTTAAAAATTAGAACTCTTTGTAATTTTTACAGGGGAGGCACTGCCTCCACTGCAAAGAAAGTTCACTTAAAATGTTGAGCAAACTTAATTTATCGTTGGTTGTAAAGTAAAATTAAACTGTTTCATTAATCTGTATTTTGAAAAATTATCTTTTATGACATTTTTGGTAATTTAGTAAGCTTTCTCAAGATAAGGCAAGGTATCTACTTATTTTTTAACCAAATATCGATAATTCTATAGCCTACAAACTTATCTACTCCAAATTAAAACCAAAATAACCCTAAATATATGAAAAATTTCCTTTCCTATTATTTGCTATAAGAAAATGTCTAATCAATCATTCTTTATCATGACGAAAATCCATCCACTAACTAAATATTTTGACCCTGTCCGCAATACTGATCTGATCAATAAAACGTGAGGTTTTAAATAGGAAGTGTCTATCCTTACGGTCTCGGAGTAAGTAATTTTTAAATAGAATTGTTACAATACTTATATTCCAGGATGGGGAGCTGGCGTTATTTGTACTATCAGTCTGATGAGGTTCTTAACGTATCAAAAACGATGGCATAAACCTGTTAATAATCCACAAAATAATCAAACTGAAAACTAACGAACTCCTTCGTTAGTTTTCAGTTTGATTATTTTGTGGAACACGGACAAGGTTACCATCTGGATATAGCATATGGACAATTTAGTTGAAAAATCAACAATACCCATCAGTACCTGATGTCAATTTCGTGACTTCTTAATAAAAACGCAATCAACATACCGTTACCAGTAGGTTAGTCGCAACGTACGAAATTCAAATCCTTCCTCATCGCCTTGAACTTAAAGTGTATGAAAATAGTAGGCGGTGGATTACAGGAACAATTTATTAAGGATTCGGTGTAGATGTGGGTGTATGTAGAACAATCGTGAAGGAATAAAGGCAATATATCCACCCCTTATCTTTGCACGAGGGAGTTTCTCGTGGAATGTGGGCGGCATACTAATACTCCTATTTAAATTCATTAGTATTTTTTTATTAATATGTGCTTAATATTAATATGTGTATTATGTTGCTACAATAGTGTAACTAATATGCTAAAAAATCACACATTGTATAAGAAATGAGAGTAGTTCCACGTGTACTGTGTTGTGCTTATGTTTTTTCAAAATTATCAGTTGTGAGTTCTGAGATCAGAGTGCCTCTTTTTATTAGCGCACCTAGAGAAAAATCTTGGGGGGGGGGCAATGCTTTAAATATAAAAGAGCATTTTTCAAAGGACACTGATCTGATATAAATTGGATACTCGAAGCGGATGGTCCTTTATGACCATCGCTTCGACATTCAACATCGTGAAAATAATTGTTTTGAAAAAAACATTGATCTCATTTAGATGTTAACTTTAATACATTTTAACTTTAAATTATATATTATTTCAGTATCAGTATATATATATAATATTTATTGATGGAGACATTTCAAAGTCGTTCTTGGCAATCAGTCTTTTGAGATAAAACTACGCGCGGTTTCAAGTGTTTTTTAAGATCTTGGGGGCGGACATGGCCCCTAGGCCCCCCCTGGGTGCGCCACTGCCTCTTTCCTGTAAAACGTATTGTCATCAAATAAATAACGAAAGCATTATCTATAATCTCTAATTGATTGAATAACTGATTCTTTTAAATAGGTTGTAGGTATACAATACATTTTCACGCCAATATTTTGATGACAGGATCGTTAGTGAAAATTCACATCCAGCTCTGTGATACAACTGTTTTGAAGCTTTTCCTGTGGCCCTATTTGAACGACACCATTTTTAACACCCCCATTTATGATTTATGAGTTAAATGAAATTTGCTATTGAAGAAAAATGTCAAAATATTAACAACTCAAATCAATCAACTAATACAATATGATTTTATTGCTCAATGTTCCAAAAGAGGAAAAAGCAGACATTTTAATATTTGATATGGTGATTTAATGTACCTAATCCTGTTGCAAATACCGGCCTTGTTTCTCTCAGTTGAGATTCATCCCTTATTTGATTTTTTGGATCTCCTGATCCTAATGGCACGAAGGCTAATGTTACGCGTCTAATTTATTTCAAAATTCCTGCACACAGGTATTCTTTCTGGTTACTTCAAAACCCAATGCATGAACGAAATTTCCTAAATGCATTCCATCTAAAGCTTATCTACCATAACATTCTATTTTCGAGATTGGTCAAAAAACAAATAGATAGAAGTGTTTTTCTTAACAGGAGTTCTTGTCTTCTTTGTAGTATTGAAAACATTGCTGCGGATACAAGGTGGTAACACAATTCTATGACGTAACTATCTTATTTTAAATAAAAAACTAAAAAAAGAGCTTGAAAAGTTGCATTAATAACTTGTATAATACTAGAAGAAAGGCAATTTCTTCTAGTAAAAGAGTACAGGATTTCCTTTGCATAAATTTTGTTTGCTGTGTGAAGTAGGTTGTTAAAAAAGTGGCATTCCATCTAAGAAAACATTAGATAAAACTACCGGAATAACATTTTGGAACACCCTGCACGAAAAGTTACATAATAAAAGGATTTAATTGAATTCCACTCGTTCCTTTCCCACCCGCACATATTAAATATTAACCCAGATAGAAAACACGGAAGTTCTTCTAAATTTTCCATTGATCCAGAAATATTTTCACCATTTATTCTGAAAATTGAAAACATATTTGCTCCAAAAGAAAATTTAAAGATAGAAGAGTACTCTTAGAGAATAACATTAGTAGAGTATTATATTAACATAGAGAGTAATCTGATAAAATATCCTAAAAAAAGTCGTCCTAATTGCAGAAAAATTGTCTAGCTAGGTCAACCATTCCTGAAATTTTGAGCCACTTGTACATTATAAAGCTTTCTCATGACTATTCACTAAATACATTTAAGACACCCCATGTAAAAAGGTAACATTTATTCCTCCTTTGTATAAAAAGTGTGGCAAAGGAATCCGAACAGCATCTTCACATTTTACTGATACCCCTACTCCAATTCTGTCAAGTCATTAGCATTACACAATCTAGGTCAGTCGTGCGTGCATCCTCACCTCAATCACCTGGAGGTCCTGGAATCCGCAGCCTCCTCTTCTACGGGAAGCTCTTCACCAGTCTCGATCAATCGTACGGTTCACTGCACCATCTGCCATTGAGCAAAGGAACGCCTCGACGGGGAAGAGGTCGTCAGAGGTGTCGTCGCGTCGACCCGCGGCACTGCTTTGCTCCGGCAGTCCCCAGAGTTTGGGGTAGGGTTGCGAGATCTGCTACTTCGTCACGGCTCCCCTCCTGTCACAGCTATCGTACCAGAGTGGTCCACCATAGCAAAAATTAAATGTGGATCAATTAAGTTAGGTACGTCCTTTTTTGTCTTTCGCCTAAATTCTGTATATTAAACTGTTCATTTTTACTGTTATTTTGATTTTTTAAAGGTAAGTACTTAATGTACATAAACCACTATTTCTAATTGTTTATCTAATAACAGTTTTGTATCAGAAAAAAGTCACTTATAGTGTTATAGTCACTTCTCCGAAATCACCGGTTTTTGTCACAGTTGAGGCGTAGCGGCCGCAACTGTCACTGCTCCGCAGAAATCGCTATTCCGCCCATCCGCAGTTTCGGGCGAAGTCGGTCTCCAGCGCCGCTATCAGAGTTAGGCGGAGGGGTGGGGGCAACGGCGAAGTTCAAGGCCGCAGAGGAGGGTGCGTGGATAGCTGCTGGATGAAGTGGAGATTTTTCAGATAAGAAAGTTTGGATTTCAGTGTTCTGATTATAAATTATACAGAGTAAGAATAAAATAATTCATAAAGTGGATACTCGAAGCGGGTAAAATCTATCTGATCATTCGTAGTACACGGATTTATAATTAAAGATTTTTTAATTTCTAATTGCTCTAACATATCTAAGCGCTTTCCTTTCTTTTCACGATGCAGTACCTTTACATTTTTCTGATCTATAAAATGATTGTTTTCTATACAATGTGTCGAAAATCCTGAATTTTTTGCGTTATTTAATATGGATTTTTTATGTTCTTTTACTCTAGTTTTGATACTTTTACCGGTTTGACCCACATACACGGCATTACAATCCACGCAGTTAATTTGGTATACTCCCGATTGTTTTAATTTATTAACCCTTTCTTTGTTGTTTATCAAAATCCTGCCAATAGTACGCTTGTTGACACTAATCGTTTTACACCCGTTTCGTTCTATTCTGCGAGCTATTTTTCGCTATAACCTGGGACGTGATTAATATAACTATAGGTGCCTTCTTTTTCCCGAATATTGTAAAACTCCCGACGAATTAATTTCCTCCTTTTGTTTTTTAGCATGCTATCTATTAGTTTTTCTTTATATCCGTTGTTTCTTGCAATTTGTTTGTTTGTACTTAATTCTTTTTCAAAATCAGCTTTTTCCAGCGGAAATATTTAGTAATAGACATTTACTCTATTGAAAAAGGCCTAACAAGCCGAAATACTAGTATATAGAGTGTTTTCTATATATTTCTTGGAACATCTAAATCAGATCAATGTTTTTTTCAAAATAATTCAAACAAAATAGTCACTGTCGTTCGATTTTCTCAATTAAATTTGAATGGCGTTGTATTTCTTTGCACATTTAAATACATTTTTTTAAAGTGTAGGACTATCTCTATTAGTAATGGAGATCTGGCCAAAGGAATGCAGATAGGATAAGAGTAATGCTAATGTGATTGTGTTGGAGGTAAGAGACACAGATCCTTAACCATGTGTTGTATCTTGGCGTAAACTATTTTAACTTATATCCGCATTTTTAGCGATGGGAGCAATAAAAGAATTCGTGGAAGGGATAGATGAGGAAATTTATGAGGCCAATGATAAATGGTGAATAGCATTGTGTATGTGTATGACAGAACAGAGACCCACAGAAAAATATACAAACATTTTAAATTGCAGACTTAATTGAACTTGTATAGAATTTTTTTGAAGGAAAAATGTAGGTCCAGCGAAAACGATAAGGGATTTGTCCACCTGCATGTATAAGAATTATTGTTTTTAATTGACGCAGTATCCAAAGGATCCTCAGAGTAATGAAGACTTTTGGTGGTTTAATATACTTTTAAGATTATTTTGGATTGCATTTTGATTAAATTTATGCTTCCAAAACTGACGTAGTTCTCCACATAACACCGAATCACTATACTGCACTCGACGCGCGTTTCGCCAACCAGGGTGGTATCATCTGGAGGTGATTAAAACTCATCAGTTTTATTTATCATGGGTTTTATAAGCATGGGTCTAATTCCTCTGGGTGAAGAAGTTCAGTTTTTATCAGATTAAGATTTATCATCCTTGGCATTTTTCCTTTTGTACAAACGCCCCGTTCGCAGATTGGATCGCCCTATCCCTATAATCTTTCCATTGAAAGCCAAGAGTTATTAATTTTTTGACTGATCACAACGATCAATAAGATTTTCTGCTTGACAGACGTAAGTGCGTGTCTAGTTTCATATAATGTATAAATAGATAAGTTGAATCTCATCAACTCATTTGAAACAGTATATTTTTGGAAATGGATCACTCCATTAGAACGTACGTCGGTGGGAAAGGGTCAAAGGCGTACATACGGGGATCAGGGACTTCTACCCAAGACTTCTAGCGCAACGGAATTCAAGTGAATAAAACCAAAGAACCTTACAATACCTTCTTATAAACTATACATAGTGTTCTGTACAGAACACCATACTATACTGACCTCGACGCACGTTTCGCCAACCAAGTTGGCATTATCTGGAGATGATTAAACTGAAGGGTATAAAGCCCAAAACGAATGGTTTTAGAAGAAAACTATAATTTTAAGTTGCTTTAAAACATGATTTCAAAAATTCTGCATCGTAGGTAAAATATCCAACACGTATTTATTTCAGAATATGTTAAACGGTTTGACGGGATTTTATCTATCCATGGGGAAATAACACTATCAATTTCGTCAACGGAATATTAGTAATTAGTACTGAATTACTGATAAATGTGAAATAAAAATATAAAATTTATTCCGTGTATCTGATAGGATTGTCTCTATACTTATACCAAATGGTTTATTATTCCAAACACGTTTGAAAGTCGAAAGAATTGAAGATTTCAAATTTCTTCAGAGAATTTCTTAGCGAATACATCCTCGTTGCGTTTACACCATTTGCTACCAATTTTCACCATCTTGTATCCCCCCAGAATTATGTCTAGGAACACCACTGAAAAGGAGAAGTAGAGGACCTCTGGAGTTTTCTCGAATTGACTAATCAATAATTTAGAGACGGATTGAAATGAATGCAACGGAGACGTAACTTGGGGATACACAGGGTGTTCAGGATTAGTTTCCGAGATGGTCCTTAATTTGTCTAACACATGATGGTTATTACTATATTAGTATAAATTTGTAGCGGATATAAGATTTGTCGAAACAACCATGTTTTTCCCCAATAATAATAACTTTTGACGCATTTTGAAAATTCACCTGGGTATACCAGATAATGCCTTAAACGTGACATTTCAGAGAAGTGTTAAGTAATGTTTACTGTAAGCTTTTGAAAGAACGAAAGTTTGTAGCGGGATATCAAAAATTATCTTGGTCAAGGGTGGTTGTGGAATGTAAAACGTGTGTCTTACTTTAAATTTTTGAATATGTTTTGTTGTGTCAGAATCTGTCAAGTCATTGTGCTGAAATTTTCTAATCCAGTTTTTGAATCATGCCTCTTACCACACAGCACAAAATTTTCATGATTGAAGCCTATTTTCGAACGGGTGCGCTAGTTAATGGAAATTGGCAATACAGTCAACGTTTGTGTTTGGACAATTTTCGAGAGCACTTCCCAAACGTGGCAATATTACCGGACAATTTTTATGCGTGCCTTACAAATTGTGTTGAAGTGTTTGGCGAAACTGGTTGTGTGACTCATAAAAAAGGTGCTGGTAGACCAAGAGTTCGTACAGAAGAAGTTGTCAATGACGTTCGTCAACGTATGGAAGAGGAGCCTGCAAAACCTTTGAAATGTCTTTCTCAGGAAATTGGACTTTCTTATGGAACATGTCATAAGATTTTAAAGAAAGACTTGAACATGCATCCATATAAGATGCAAGCACATCAAGCTCTTCTGCCCGCAGACCACCCCAGACGCCTTGCTTACTGCCATTGGTTTGTCAATAATTTAATGAATGACGATCTTCTGGGCTTAACTTTTTTTTCTGACGAAGCGTGGTTCCACCTTTCGGGATACATCAATTCTCAAAATATGCGAATGTGGAGCAATGATAACCCTCATGTTTTTACTGAATCGCCACTACATGCTCAAAAAATTGGTGTTTGGATGGCAGTTTCTCGCAGAAGAATAATTGGGCCAATTTTTTTCGATTTCACCGTCAACGCAGAAAGGTACAGACACAACTTTTTGGCTGAATTTGTGCAACAGTTAAACGATGATGAACTTCGGTACGTTATTTCCAGCATGACGGTGCAACAGCACATACTACACGAGAAAATATTGCTTTCCTTCGCGAGTTTTTTGATGACCGGCTGATAAGTTTGCATACAGAAGTTGAGTTTCCTCCAAGATCACCTTGTTTAAAAATTATGGACTGTTTTATATTTCCTTACTTAAAAAAACAAGATTTTCGCAACTCCGGTAAATAATTTGCAAGAACTGCAACAAAGAATTGTTCAGCAATGTGCAACCATAACGCCAGAACTGCTGCAAAACGCTTTTCACAGCATGAGGAGGCGCGTCAACTTGTGCATCGAACAAAACGGGGGACATTTCCAACAATTACTGTAATTTAGTTTTTCTTGTTACTAAAACCGTTATTTCGTAATTTGTAGTTCATTATTGTTTTACAACTGAAATAAATAGGTATGAAATTTGTAGGTTATTGATGATGTCAGTGTGACAGTGACATAATTATTTCAAATTTAAAGTAAGACACACGTTTTACATTCCACAACCACCCTTGACCAAGATAATTTTTGATATTCCGGTAGTTGGAGGAAATAAATAAATTGGCAGTGGCAATTAGGTAGCAGATAAACCCATTGAATTTGTTTTAAAGACTAATTCTGTGACATACTTGACTGACAATTTAAGGTTAATGGACAGGTAGTACTGACAATCTCTGACTTAAAGTACTGACAATGTCTGGTTAGTAAAGTGGCCCCTTTACTACGTTTGAGCAAAGTCTATATGTAGACTTTGGTTTGAGATTTTATTTACCATTCGTTTAAGGCGAGTGGCGAGTGTTTTTTTTTTCATGAAAAAACATCAATACCGAAACTCGCTATAATTAATCCAATGACACAAATCTTTTAAATTAGAGGCAATAAAAATAAAATACATTTAATATAAACCAGCAACTCTTTGAAGTGCCACTAAAGCAAACAAAGCATCCAGCTGGCCACTGTTTATTAATAATAATTAGTCATGTTATTAAAGCTATGTCCCACTGATTCTGCGAAACAGTTAAAGTTAACGCCCACACGATATTTACTGTTTGAAAAGCTTTTATTTTCTCTGGATTAGATAATTCACTGAAGCCTCAATTATTTTCTGAGTAGTTATAACATTTAGAATGTTTATTTTTATTCGAAAAACATAAAACTCTGGAATGCGGGCGCTCTCACTGGCACACCATCCGCATTTCATATTGTTAAGAGGTATACCGGGGGTTCAAAGTGTATCTCTTTCTCATAGATAATAGCTCACGTATATGCCTCCGTGTGACGTGAAGCACTGAATGAACTAAAGTAGAAAAACACCTGTGCCAACTATTTGGTTTGCCAAGAATGCTAACAGCACCATCTCTTATTTTAAACGGTTTCAAATATCTTTCTTTATCATCTTTTACAATAGATTCTGAGTATGCTTTTTAAGTAGTGACTAGTTCAGTGTAATATTAATAAAACTTGTTACATACATTGCTAATGCAGGAACTTGGAACTGGAACAAAGTTTTTGATAATATCTTCAATGTAGTAGGCCTTCTTGGTTGCAAGTTGTACCCTTCTGAAAGAAGGAGAAAATATACAAAACAAGTTAAATCAAAAACAATAAACAAACGAGTATTAATGTAATTACTAGAAATGGGAGAAAATCGCTCTCGCGATTTTCGTTCCCATTTCTAGCCCTACCGGGAGTCCAGGCCTGCGACCTGGGGTCACCTTTCGAGTGACAAAAGCATCTAAAATAATATTATTTTTTAAGAAAATACATATTAAAGAAATTTTGTATATGGAATGATGATGTAATTATACTAAACGATTTTTCTTAATATTTTGATGAATTGTACGGGTACTCTATTCTTGATGGCAAAGCATCATAATTTTTTAAGTGCTGAAAGTAGAATTTTTCAGTAAACATTATTATCAATTTTATCAATGGGATCAAAAATATTGTAGATATTCAGTTTTGTAAGCTAAAATGATGAATTTAACAACTGCCAAAATGAAGAATTAATTCCAAACTTTACGTGCAGAAAGAATAAAAGCTACGGATAATGAAACAGAATAACTAAACACTACGAGTAATACTAATAAATAATTTGAATTAAAAAGTGAAAAAAAAAGTTAGCTTGCACCGTGACTCGAACTCGCGAAATCAGCATTACGATCTGTGGAATCCCACAACTATCCCATTGCGCTACCGAGCCTGCTGTCAGAAATTTACCTTGAGATGTTTAAGTATGTAAACTGTACGTGTTATCCTAAAAAAAAAATAATTTTACCGATTTTCTACCGATTGGAAAAGCATTTCGCTTCAGTATTTTGGTAATCAGAAGTGTTTGGCAGTCAGTACTATCGATTCCGTTACCAATATTTCTCATAGGAAAATAATGAAAATAACCTATCTGAAGTTTAATTAATTTGACCGTTTTCATGGGAGGTGTTTGTCTCGTTAGTGCAATCTCACATCGGCAGATAAAATGAGAAAGAAGTTGAGACGGATGCGACTCGAGATTTTCGAAGACGAAATAGACGTAGAAGGACTCGACGTACGGTCTCGAAAAAATCTCCAAGGATTAGAGAAAGGACGGAACTTTCGTGTGAAGCGGTTCTCGATGCCGTAGAATTAGAAAAAGGGTCTAGGGAGTCCCGCGAAAAATCGGGATTTCGGCAGGCGTGACGGGGCCATTAGGCGCGAGGACAAACTAGCCGTATCTCTCTCGCCGAACGGTGATCGACGAAAATTTTGCAGAGGTTTTTTGAAAAGGCGTTTAAAATGGTAAAACGCGTAGGAAACGGGACGAAAATACCCCTACGCATAGGAAAAAGGTTGGGGGCAACCTCCGCTCGCCTGCGGGGATTGCTTCGCGATCGCCCCTCGGAGGAGATAGCTTAGAAACTTTGTCCATTCGGCAACGGAATTTAGAGCGAGACAGAATCGACGCGTTTTAATATATATGGATAAAATGAAAAAAAAGAGTAGTAGTGTTTATCCATTGAATTGGATTCATTACATACGCTTATTGACATTGGATGCTCTACTACTAGTAGTCATTCGGGAAAATTGACATTGTTATGATATTTTATGTTATTAAAATCCTACGTAGTGTAACTAACTCGTAGAGATATCAAACAATATCATATAAAATCTCCAGCTGTTGTGTTTCCATTTTAACAATTAATTGCCAATTGTGGCGAAAGATAATTTAGCAAATATCACTCAAGGTTCAAAATATCTACTCACTTTGTTGCGCAGGTTCACTAAGAGTCCTTTTTAGCCTAAAGGAATTTCGAAAACTTTCCCTGAGTGTATGCTTGAAAGAGTGTGGCTTTTTCCTGAGTTCCACTTCTTCTTCTTCTTCTGAATCTAAATATGCAGGTGTTTCAGAAAATACACCATCTGCTAAGCCACTACCGTCACTCAACTGTTCCTCTTGGCCATTAAGGCTTCCCGCAGGACTGCTGCCTCTCATGGAAAACATCCTTTTCAACTTTTTTGGGGTCCTTGGAGAAGAATTCTCCTTCCTACCGACAGTTTTATCATTCTCATTCCTGTATGCACTCTCTGTTTTATTTTCTAACACGTCTGTTTTCCCTTCACTTTCAACTGAATCCCCACTACCGCTTCTGGACCTATTAGAATGCTCCGAGGACGGTTTATTTCTGAACATAGCCCGAAATGTTTTAGACTTTAGTATGTGGTTTTTATGCACTATTTTCTTTTCTTTGTTGTCAGTGTCATCCTCGCATGTATCGTAGTCTTCATCTGTTTTCTGTTTCGACTTCTCGGTTCTAGTACCGATGAGAGAATCATCGACCCCCGGTCCTAAGCAGAGTTTGCTTAGAACCTTAGGTATTTTTTTTGTTTTCACATCTGTATCGGACTTTTCATATCTGAAATAAGCTTCTTCTTCGTTTCCATCTTTCGATATCAGCGTTACTATTGTACACTTTTGGTTCCACTTCGATCTCGTTGCGTTAGGTTCGGTTCTCTTTAGTACTATGTCTTGGTCTGATTCTCGTCTTTCTTCGTCATGTTCGTCAACTGTTGCTTCTACGGGCGTCTCTTCAATTTCTTCTGTGGTATGCAGTGTATCTACATTTTCTTTCACGTCTTCGCTGCGATGGTCAACAGAACTTTCTGAGTTTGGATCGTTGTCAAGTGAGTGACCTTCTTTGGAATAATCTTGTTTGTTTGCAACTGAGTTTTCCATGATTTCTAAAAAATACACATAATTATTAAACTAATCTATCTGGTTCAGTTTGATAAATTTGTTGACATTTACACAGTGATTCTGTTGTGGTTTACTGTTTCAGAAAGTACGAGCCGATTGAGTACAGAATATTAATTTGTATTAATATTGTTTGTAAAATTCTAACACATTATATTTGATAATGATAAAGAAAAGACAGCGTCATCATAACAATCCATGGAATATTTTTAAATTATTGCAGAACTCTAAGTTTTATTTTGACAATGTTGTTAAGAAAAATGATGTTGCTCTATTTAAGCATAATTAATTTTAAGGTCTTAGGATAGATGGCATTTTCATATAAAAGAAGGTAAATTACACTCCCCTATGCATATAATGTTTATATTTAATGCAGTGTTGTGTGTAAAAATAAACTTGATTGCAAAATCAAATTCTTACGTCGTTTTTAAAATTTTTGATAACCCCAAAGGTTAAGTATTGTTCTAAATGGCCAAATTTGTTTTGTAATATCTGAAATGCTACAGAAATAACATTAAAGTAGAGCTGCATCCTAATTTGATTCTCTAGTTTCACTCTAGTTACAGGTTTTACAAATATTTGTGAATATAAAACTTAAAATTAGGAACTTACACTCCATATGAGTCAGGTTTTTAATGGCCTGAAAACTATGGAAGAAGAACCTTATTCTAAACAAACAGTAATTTGATTTTTCCATAGTATATATTGTTCTCAATCCCTAAAAACCTGTGAGTTAGTTTCGGCCCCCTTGATTCCATGATTTAAGTCCGCTATATTCTTTGCCAAAATATGAACAGCCAACAGAGAAATGTTGACAACATTCATAGAACATTACCGAGCATCGTAAATGTTTAAAGAGGTCTCGTATATTAGCGTTGCTATATTCGGTATAATTAATATTGATTAAGGCATTTTTTATGCTGCTGGCGAATAATTTATTACGTGTAAATTTTACCAGCGCCTTTTGTCATTAATCAAACAAGAGGAGGAGCGTTTAAAAATGATTTATTAATGATAAGGTCTTTCGACTTGATAAATTAACGATAATGAATTAATGTGATACAAGATAATCATGTATTAGTAAAAAAACTAAAATGCTCCAACTATTTCGGTTTACCTTTGGTATTTTCGCTGATAACAAAAGTTTACGTAACTGCTCTGTATTAGATAACCTTGTTATTGTTTTTTCTGATGAGAAATTTGTTTCTAAATATACGAATAAATTCTTCATCTTTCTGTATACAGGGTGAGTCAACGAAAAGTTTCATCCTCATTTATCTCAATTGTCAAAGGATTGGCTTCCATGGAAAGTCCAGAGACAGAAGTACTGACCGTTATATAGGTCAGTATATATACTGTTATAGGAAAATGTGTCTCCCCTTGCCATAAAAATCAAACTATCTCTGGATTTTCCATGAAACCAATGGTTTGACAGATAATCGAGGAAAAAAAACTTTCCGTTTTCTCACCCTGTATAGAGGATGTCTCAGAGTTGACATTTGAGCAAGAAATATATTGCAAAATGCATCGTTTTTCAGAAAGAGGGCGTTTAGTATCACTAATACAAAATATAATTTATAACATCTCCAAAAGCATTCTTTAATTTTTTAACGAATGATAATATTGATACGTTCCCTCTTGTCAAATAATATTACAAAAGATTTTGCAAATTTTTATCACTGTCACTATCAAAATTTTAATACAATGTGGAATATCTGCAAAACGGCTGGATTTATATACCGGGATATCAAAAATTATCTTGGTCAAGGGTGGTTGTGGGATGTAAAACGTGTGTCTTACTTTAAATTTTTGAATATGTTTTGTTGTGTTGAATCTGTCAAGTCATTGTGCTGAAATTTTCTAATCCAGTTTTTGAATCATGTCTCTTACCACACAGCACAAAATTTTCATGATTGAAGCCTATTTTCGAACGGGTGCGCTAGTTAATGGAAATTGGCAATACAGTCAACGTTTGTGTTTGGACAATTTTCGAGAGCACTTCCTGAACGTGGCAATATTACCGGACAATTTTTATGCGTGCCTTACAAATTGTGTTGAAGTGTTTCGCGAAACTGGTTGTGTGACTCATAAAAAAGGTGCTGGTAGACCAAGAGTTCGTACAGAAGAAGTTGTCAATGACGTTCGTCATCGTATGGAAGAAGAGCCTGCAAAACCTTTGAAACGTCTTTCTCAGGAAATTGGACTTTCTTATGGAACATGTCATAAGATTTTAAAGAAAGACTTGAACATGCATCCATATAAGATGCAAGCACATCAAGCTCTTCTGCCCGCAGACCACCCCAGACGCCTTGCTTACTGCCATTGGTTTGTCAATAATTTAATGAATGACGATCTTCTGGACTTAACTTTTTTTTCTGACGAAGCGTGGTTCCACCTTTTGGGATACATCAATTCTCAAGATATGCGAATGTGGAGCAATGATAACTCTCATGTTTTTACTGAATCGCCACTACATGCTCAAAAAATTGGTGTTTGGATGGCAGTTTCTCGCAGAAGAATAATTGGGCCAATTTTTTTCGATTTCACCGTCAACGCAGAAAGGTACAGACACAACTTTTTGGCTGAATTTGTGCAACAGTTAAACGATGATGAACTTCGGTACGGTTATTTCCAGCATGACGGTGCAACAGCACATACTACACGAGAAAATATTGCTTTCCTCCGCGAGTTTTTTGATGACCGGCTGATAAGTTTGCATACAGAAGTTGAGTTTCCTCCGAGATCACCTTGTTTGATAATTATGGACTATTTTATATTTCCTTACTTAAAAAACAAGATTTTCGCAACTCCGGTAAATAATTTGCAAGAACTGCAACAAAGAATTGTTCAGTAATGTGCAACCATAACGCCAGAAATGCTGCAAAACGCTTTTCACAGCATGAGGAGGCGCGTCAACTTGTGCATCGAACAAAACGGGGGACATTTCCAACAATTACTGTAATTTAGTTTTTCTTGTTACTAAAACCGTTATTTCATAATTTGTAGTTCATTATTGTTTTACAACTGAAATAAATAGGTATGAAATTTGTAGGTTATTGATGATGTCAGTGTGACAGTGACATAATTATTTCAAATTTAAAGTAAGACACACGTTTTACATTCCACAACCACCCTTTACCAAAATAATTTTTGATATCCCGGTATTAGGTGTTTTACAAATTTTGATCAATAAGTTCATGATAATAAGTCCGCTCAAAATTGTAAAAATATAGCAGAATATATTAGTGTGGGTTTTCCGCTTGAAATAAGGGATATCTATCTGTCTCTATTTTTAAGTAATTCAGAGAAATTAACAAGATGTTGAAGATTACATTATCAATTTCCAGAAAAAAGAGAGTTATATAAGAAATATGTACGCGATGGAAATCAATTTTGTATAAAGGTCTCTCTAGCAACACAAAACAATATTTGTCATTCAGTGCCTATCAAACTAATGTTATGTTCCCAAAAGTCTGCTGGTTCTAATCCTTCCAAACACACCACCTGGCGTTTGACGCTTGAGATAATGTCAACAATGACTTTTCATATCTTTAAGTATATTTACCTTGATTCCACTAATGCCAAAAATATCCTTGAGGTTAATCTGACACTTTGCGTCTCATTTCACATAATCACAAACTTCGCACACCGAAACTCTCACATGGTAAAATAATAATATTTATATCTTGAATTACCGCACACTAGAACAACCTCAAGTAGCAAGGCTCCGTGTAGGAATTGTAAATTTTATTGGGTTCTTATCAAAATCAGGAGATAATGTCGAGAGTGGTGGGAGTTCAAATAAATAATTAATTTATTATAAACAAATATGTTTTAATAAGTTGCGCTATCGCATTACTTACGATGTAAGCACCGAGACAATTTGCGACACAAAACACATTTTTATTCATTATTTTCATGCGGAGTGGACTGGGAGATTTTCGAATAGAAAATTGAAGATGTGTTTATATGCCAATTGACTTACTTTAGCCGGCAAGACGGTTAACTTTTTTTAAAATATTTTCCGCCCATCTATCTTTTGACATAAACAAGATATACCTATTGCATTCTAGGTTTTTAATTAATCTTAGTTGAATATCCCACAATAATAAATTGCGTACTATTAATACTTATATACAAAATTGCATAACGAAAGGTATACCAGAGGTATACCAAAAAAACATTAAATATGTATAGTATAATATTAGGTATATTATACAGTGAGGTCATAAAGTCCGCCCCCCCCCCTTCTAATTTTTGAACCACTGGGTATATTGTGATGAAATTTGGAACGATAATATATGACTAAATTCTGCATTTTTTGACTCATCAATGACAGCTCTGAATGTCAAAGTGACAGGTGAGCGCGCAATAGGAAAATTTTTTAAATGGAAATAGGGGTCGAGTAATAACTCAGTTTGAAGCTATTTTTATGCTCAAAACATCCCCCAATGTTGAGAACACTTGGTTCAGTAATTTCCAAATAAAAAGCAGTAATATCGATTTCTGTTATATAATTTTTTTACATACATATTACAAATTATTGTAAATTATTCAAAGCAAAACAAAAATTAAAATTAAACAAATAACAATAAACTATCCCTAACCTAAAATAACCTAAATTAAAAAATTATGACATAATTTAAATTAAACGTAGAAGCAGAAGCAAATTTAGAAAACACGTGTTACTTCAATAGATGTTGAAAATGACCACCACGAACCTCCTGACCAATAAATGTTCCATGGGTAAATTCTATTATAAAGATTATGTGGTAAAAAGATTATGTTATAAACTGATATTACTGATGTTTATTTGGAAATTACTGAACCAAATGTTCTCAAAATTGGGGGATGTTTTGAGCATAAAAATAGCTTCAAAATGAGTTATTACTCAACCCCCATTTCCATTTAAAAAAAAAGTTCCTATTGCACGCCCAGCTGACACTTTGACATTCATAGCTGTCATTGATGTGTCAAAAAATGCAGAATTTAGTAATATATTATTGTTCCAAATTTCATCACAATCTACCTAGTAGTTCAAAAATTAGAGGGGGGGACGGACTTTATGTCCTCACTGTATATTAATAATGTATTTTTTAAACAAACACAATTATATTACTGACAGAAAGAAAACTAATTACACCACATAATACCTACTCGTAGTAAACCTCCACATTTTTATGGATTATCTAAAATACACAAACATAGCAAGCCACTTAGGCCTATATAGTTAGCTCAATTGGTTCTGTATGTTAAAACCTTGCAAAATTTTTATTAAATATTTTATATCCTTTATCAGATGGTACAGACTCATTTATAAAAAATGCAGCTCATTTTCTAGAAAAATTAAAAACCATCCAACTTAATTCTAATAATCACTAATCACTACTACTATCACTAGATAAAACACTATCTATTATTAAAGAAAGATTAGAAAATGACAGTACCTTAAACAATAGAACCAAACCGAACATAAATACTATTATGGAATTTTTAACGCTTTGCTAAAAACTACCTATTTTCAAGTACAAAGTGATTTTTTAAACGAGATTTTGGAATGGCCATGGGAGCTTCATTATCTTCAATAATAAGCAATATTTTATGGAATATTTTCTATGGTCTATTTTATCAAATATTTATTTTATTGTATATTATACAGTGATTTTTTTATACAATGACACTGATCAGTCACCTCTAAGCACAACGTTCACTATCCCCTACATACTACGGTCTATACTGAACTTTATCGAAATCTAATGATTCATTTACTAGAATCTGTTCTGGAACCTCATATAAATGTTATTGACTTCTTCATGTTATAGATCAGTTACACCTTTCAGTCCAAATATTGTCATTTTATTCTAGTCAGTGCCAACGTAGACTTTACAGTATTGAAATCTTACCCAAAGGGGAATGACCTCTCATGTAAAATACCAGTGACCCCTAGGTACTAATTCTAAGTCTTAATATGGAGTATTATCTGAGTGCAATGAGTACATATACTTACCGAGTCAAGTTGAATCTCATCAAGGTTTGTACACACACCAGTGATATCAAATAGCAAAATTTAAAGACATGTTTATGCTAGTTCCATAGAACTTTATAGAAAGTTCTGTAGATCAATGGCCTTCAATGTCATAGATCAATGACCAGTAGACCTTAAAGTTCTTAAAGGTCTACTAAGGTTTTACTTTAAAGTTAAAGTAAGACCTTAAAGAATATCATCTTATAGTAAGGTATGTCCAACCGTAGACTAGGCATGGGTTATTAGAGTTATTGATCAGGAACAATGATGATGAAAACAACTACTCCACGAAAATGTGCCCCGACTAGCATTGCATTACTTCGGCATCTCCATAGGAGTCGTCACACAGTCGGGACACATTGCTCGTGGAGAAGTTGTTTTCGGCATCTCCTTCAAATAGGTAATATTATTAAAACTATTAGGATATAGGCTATTAAAACTCAGTCATATTATAAACCATTGAACATTTATTACATTATTTAATACCTATATACATTAGTAATTACAAGTACTTAAAAGAAGCCATTTTGAATAAAAAAAATTAATATTTAAATCCAAAAACAATAGTGATAAATTTTAAATTATTATTCTACGATAATGTTACATAAGATTAACGAAATAAGCATAACTACTACTTTTTAAAAAGCCATGTCAAGTGGTCTCACGTTCATAGTAGAAACATTGCTTCTCAACATAAACAAAAAAGTCTTCTACAGATATTTGAGTGAAAGAATCAAGACTTGTAACAACTGAATAAGTTAACAGTATGGTTTACTGGTGGAGAATATATGTAGGCTTGCTTATACATATCTAATTATAATCATTCCTGATTATATTTTTTGAGAATGTACATCGTTGTTCTGCATTGATTGAAAGTGATTTTGATATTAGTAAAACACCGTACACCATGTTTATAAAATGATATATTTTGGACATGTGGAAACTGAGAGGATAACAATCAGCAACATTTAGCCTTTGGGAAAAATTACAATACAAATGACACTAAATTACAATGGAAGGCGCAGCAAAGCTACTCAGTGGCCATTTAGAGAGTTAACTATAATACGTACTATATTTACTCGATGTTGTATTTAAAGGAAACAGTACAGTCTTCTACTGAAGTGTATTGTGCTTCTGATGTAATGTAATGTGCAAATACGTAAACAAATTTCGACTAAAACTAATATAAAAGAATTTGTGTTTTTGTCACTGCATACAACAATGTCTTAGTGTAGAAATTGTGTTGTCTTATTATAAATGGTACCTTAGTAAGTCTCAAAATAGTTCAATTATTTTCTATACATTTAATGTGTTTGTATATTAGTTTACCAAATACAGTTGTAATTGATAACGGAGCCACCTACACTTTCAAAAATTATCTTATCTAGATGAAGGTAGCTATAAAGATTAAGAAGAAAGATACTAGTGGTGTAATACATCAATCTAATTATTGTAGACTTTATAACAATCTAAATGTAAACTGAAAATGACTTACCTACGTAGACGTTACAACTTTGGTACATCGAGTGAAAACCGTATTATTATTACTTATAATTACGGAAACAATGCCGAAAATATAAACATTTATAAGGTATTTACAAAAACGAGGACAAGTGCTAGCAGTAAAATACATCTTAAATTCATTTCCAGCAACCTACCGAGTTTTATCTTTCAAATCTAACTTCGATTTGCAAAACTAATTTTGTGAGTTAATTTTATAGTTTTCTGTCACTTCTTACATTTCTCCTATACATATATATTTGTCATCTTAAGACTATATCACAAACCTCTCTATAACAAAGCTAAGTTTCGCTAGAAAAGTTATATTTTTACTCGATACTACTCATGCGCTAAGCGCGACCCTGGCCGATAATTTATTAGAATTGCATTCTGCCTAAGGACCTAAAACATGTTAGGATGGACCACTATTCGTAAACGTAGTTGTAGTTTTTTAAATAAAATTTTGGCAATGTAATATTTTTAATTGGCTCTTAAGCACACCGAAACTAATCAATTCAGATAATGGAATGAATTTACAAAGTAAATATTCTATTTATTGTGATACTGACAAAAATACTGAAAGTAGTGGTTTTTATATTTACTTTATGGTTTTAATTAAATAATACTATGTTGTTTGGTCTACAGTAAAAACCAGAATTAAGCAAAGTGGAATGACCTCGACGATCTGGGAAAATACGGTGATGCATGGGCGTGCGTATTCTGTTTTACCATTGCGCACATTTCAGTTAATATATACTCGTATACTATTCTATAGAATACTTCTAGTATATGCACTTCCACTTTTTAATAAGTATAAACACTGACACAAAGAATAAATACACTGATAATTTTACCACAAATTTTTACTGTTAAGAAACGCGCGCGAAATAACCCAACATCACGCCACTGTTTCCCTACTATCTCGAGCGCAGTCGCTTGTTGGTTCCTGATTCGACCAATCAACGTCGTTGAAGCTCAGAGAAAAAAAAAGCGTAAATGTAAGAATATGTATGTTAAATAAGGACGAACTGAACAGCTTGTCGTCAACTTTACGACTTTCGCAGTTGCCAGATATTCGGAAATTCGTTGATATTATTAAGTAAAACACAAATTAAACATAGTGTTTGCTTTAATTAAGTACAATAGGGATAAAGGACGTTAAAGACAGGTAAAAAAATGGGTAAATAAGGTAATTAATACGTTTCCTGTTTTAAATAAGAATACTTTAGAAATAAATGTGACAACATAGATCTACTCTTTTTCCGGTCATTGCACTTTGCTTAATTCTGGCTTTGGCTTTACATATTAGTAAATTCTGATTACCTTTTCAAGCTAGATACATAGTAACATAGTAACAAAAATTTGGTCTTATGGCATTGCATTATGAATCATTATTTCCGTTATAGGTTTGGTTAGCGCGAATATTTTCACTGACTCATGAGTTGGATAATAATCATCCATAGATAAAAGAATTTTTTACTCAAAAGCTGCGTGTATCGTTATCACATGCTTAGGCTAACTTATAGTTCAATAAAAACCCACGGCTACAATAGCTACCAAATCGTTATCAGATCTAAATACGTATTTGTCGCAATATTTCCTGTATGTCCGATTTCTATAGCATTTTCAGTAAAAAATTATACTTAAAGCGAATTTTTGAAGATATAAACATTAACCTAAATTTATAGTATAAACATTTATATTTTATTTACACAACTAGTATTTCATCCAGGGAAATTAAAGCTCTAGTTATCATTTTTACTAGATGCTGTCCACTATTATTTTTGTAGTATTTGATGGTATATCAATAGTGTTTACATTTAAACAGATATATATCTACTTAGTGTTCTCAATTATAAAAAACCCACTCTGAGCAAGCGGTTTTTTAAAAGGATTTGATATTCTTAACCTATATCTTCCTACAAACATTTATAAGTCAATTCAATGTGTCCTTTATACATGTAAAAAAGCATAAAAAATTGATATGAACGTGCTTTTCTATCTCTCGATAACACATTCTACGACCAAATTGAATATCCTTATAATATACCTAGAACATTCTTTGAATATCGTTACAAAATATCCCTTAATTGCATTTCGCAAGGTTGAGCTGATTTTTACAAAATATTATAAGGAGTATAACTTCAATATGACTGAATCCCCTCTGCATGGTATAAAAATCAACACTGAATATCCTTTTCAATATTTTTGTGACGTTTTACCATCATGAACTTATTTATATCCAAACAATGAATAACTTCTCTCTGTCTTATCTGGGCTGTTCCGTTTTCCTAGTAGTTTACAATGATAGGTACTGTGTGTCTGTATAAAAACTGAAAATTGTGTGCCTGTCGACAAGCTGTTTGTGTGATGGTGTGGATTTTGGAACGACTTGAATTGACTTGAAGCGAAAGAAGCCTACTCTGAACCGCCTTACTCCCTTAGCTTATGCCAGTCGGCTATCTGCCTCCTCGGCGAGTTGCACACCTCGTTCCAATGATGCTGAGCTGTGCCCGTGCATTTTGATCCTCCAAGTTCTAGCCTGCCTATGACCTGAAAAGCACGTAGATATCGGTTAAATACTCAGCCATACAATGATTCAATTAAACGATACTCTTACCACATCTATGTCAAACACTTCCGAGACTTAAACGACAGAAAGCTGTTTCAACTTATGAGGACTCGTCAGTTAAATGCTCCTGCTTTTTCTCCACGAAGACACAACAGTTGATCTTAATAGATATACGAGTATAGATAAAACATTCTGCGCTTGTTGGATCAAACAGTGGAATACAATAAGCTTAAATCCACTGCTTTCTGCGATTTTTGTCTTAGAAGTGTTGATTTTGCTGTGGTCTTTCGATTAAGTGTTTTTGGCGTGACTTCTGAATTACTGTGTTCTTTCTTACCTCGTTCTTCGTTACTCTATCCCAATCCAAAAGCAAGAACTCCAAGCTGACGGCTTCCAAACCTTCGCCTCCTTGTGGAATATCAAAGACGAAGCTCTCGTTAAAGACAGGGCTAAGGGTCCGCTTTTTCACGTGAGTCTTTTTCTTCGCGATTCGTTGTCCTAAAATTGAGGTCACATGAAAAAATGTTTAGAATGTGAAACCGCCAACACGTTTTATAATGTATAATACAGGGTTATTCAGAACTTATCTCTAAAACTTTGAGGATTGTGCATCCTTAAATAATAAATCGATATCACCAAAAAAATTTATAATAAAAGTCTTAGGATTTCCCTTAAACAATGTTTAAAGTTATACCATTATAAAGGACTACGTAGATGGGCAACTGTACTTCAACGACAATCTGATATACCACATTCCTAAGAATGTGGTAAAAAAAAGTAAACACGTTTTTTCTACCTAAAACGCCTGGGCGAGTAGACTTGGAGTGGGGATAATATCTTTATTGTCTATTCAGTCATCAGTCTATGTGTGTACTCTCTGTGTGCCGCTGTCGTTTTATTTATCGTAGGAGTGTTAAACTGTAAAATTTTCAAAATGGCTTATGTGTACAGTAATGCTGAGTTAATGGACTGTTACCAGTGGATTATCAACTACGAGTTAGGTTTTGTGAGTGGTTGTTGCAGCAAAATGCTGAAAATCCACAATTTACTTAATAATTTGCGTTTACAAGATCAGCAACCAGGAGGAACATTTGGTTTAGTGCGGCAAAATTGAATAAGGCGTGCCCAAAATGTGTACAAGTCGCGGAATATTATTTCGAACAGCTTTTGTAACAAGGTATGTGCAAATTTTTTATAAATTTCATGTTTCTAATATCTAGTAATCAAGTAGCGCAATTCTTCAAAATTAGTGTAACAAAATTTTATTCATTTTAAAGACACGTCACTTTGGTCAGATCTATCTATCTTTAAGTTTATTTTAAAGTAAAAACGCTGCAAATCTTTTTTGTCGGTATACTCTCAGAACTTCCGAAGTTTTTTTCGTGCTAGCCAGTTTGCGTTGTCAGTCCCAAGGTCACTCCATTACAGTGGACCAGTATCCAGCGGCACGCAATTAAAATTTTTTAAATAGTTTTCAGAACCCGCCAAAAATTTTTTTTTGCACTACCACATTTGTACATGTATGTTGAACATCCCCAAATTTTATTATGGATAAGTTCTGAATAACACTGTTTATAAAAATGAAAAGTGGACCGCTAAAACTTATAGCCAACATTATTTGTATCTACTTCAAGTAATCGTTGTGACATTGTAAGTTGATTTACCGTTATATAGCAAATATATTTTGACGTATGGGTCTGCCAGACCAGTGACGTCCATCTTGGGAAGGTTTCGGGCCTTGAGGACAACGACTGTTAGGCGATTCGCAGCTGGTTGCCAACAGAGGGAGACAAGGAGTTCACCTCTTCCCTGGGATCGTATCTGGAAAATTAAATCGTATTAACTTGTATTAAACAGGTCAGAAGGAAACTAACAAACTAAATTAGAGGCTAAACTTCTTAAAAATGTAAAATAAAACAACCAAAATCAAACAAGTTTCTGAAGATTACCAGTTTCATCCTCGTTGTCTTTTCCTTCTCTTTCATCTTCATCTCTTCAGTTGCTGGCTTTGTCATTGCAAACATTGTTTTAAATTCAGACAAAGTCTTTGTAATATACCAATCATCCAGGTAAAGCATACATTATTTCATTTATTTAGTCTTCTCCAAGTTAAAATTTAACGCATAGTATATAATCAATAAACAATAAAGAGAAAGGGTATCAAGGAGACAGTAGATGGTAAGGTGTCCTGAGGGATTAACAAAGTTACGGTCAATAAATTTTGTATTTACACTGCTACAGATTGACCTTCACATCGTTAAATGTCAGTATAGAAAGAATACGTGGAAAGGAAATTACATTTTGATCTAATTTTGGCATTTAATTTAATACTCAAAAGAGTATAGATTTTTCATTTGCTACAGCCTGTATTAGAAGCAATGAATGCTGTGAATATAACACGTAAGATACTCAATATACGGGGGATGACAGAATGAGTTTTTCAAAGATGCCACTCCCTCTTGTAACCTATTACTGTAAGTCTGAAATGAACTCCTTCGAAATTTACTTGGTTTTACCTTCAAACTCCTCGGTTGGATTTCTCTGCATAACGCCATCTGTTGGGTCTCGATCTGAGTGACATCGACGGTATTGAGAGCGCAGAACACTTCCCCGATGATATCATCTCTGCTGTATCGATCAAAGCTCAGAACGACAAAGTGTAACGTGATATTGGGCAACTGATTAAATCCTGAAAATATAGGCAAAGGATCACTAATTGAACCAAAAGTCATTATAAACTATGTTAACTGTTATGGTAGATTATGTAATTAATTAAGTATATTTTATATAGATGTTCAATACAATATTTTTTGTGTTTCCGTATGAATGCTTTTCAGCATCTCTTAATTAATGGTAAAGGTGACAGAAAAAGTGTACCCAATTGTAATTCAACAGTGATATGTTTCAAAGGATATTGACACTACCCTAAAGGAGTAGGAATTTAGTAGCATGAGTATTTCCTAAATTAAACAAAAAAGAGTTAGTGTTATTAGTGGTGAGAAATATCGTAGTGCCCTCTTTCGGTCTGTGCTGGCAATTTTTGTCTAATTGACATATAGATAGCGACATGCTTTTCTGCAGGTACCACTATTATAGTTTTGACCTTTATAGTCTCTAAGGAAGATGAATCTATTTATTTATTGACGGAGATGCCCAAAACTACTACCACACGTTATTTGTCCCGACTGGCGTTGGATTACTTCGGCATCTCCACGTAATTCGCCACTTTTTTCATCGAGACCAACGACAAGACCCTGTCCAACAATGGTCAGTGTCTGGTTATGCACGGTGTAAGGTCCGGAGTAATGCACATAGTCCGTGGAGTAGTTGTTTCCGGCATATCCTTCAAATAGATTTAGTATTAGTTCAGGTTCTGATAATGTTGGCCAATTTGAAAACCCTGCGTTTCATTTGATATACAGTAGGATCTTCCAATCCGTAAGTATCGCTGTATATCCATATTTATAAACACAGTGTTTGGTGTCTTGTACTTACCAATTCCATAGAAAGTGAAGTCTTCGTCGTAGACAGGGTTCCTGGTCTTCCTTAAGACTCGAGTCTTGACCTTGTGCTGTTTATCCGGAAGCAATTGGAGTTTTACGTAGGGATCACTGGAACCTAGATTGGGGTCTTTCGCAGGTAGATCTCGACAGCGAACCACTGATACTATCAGAGCGTTTTTGTCATGCTTATATCTGGAAGAACACACGAGATTTAGGCAAGTGAAAGTTAGAAAAATGTTGACTATAAGTACAATATTTTAAAATCATTATCAGGTATAAAGTCTATTAAGTTGTAATGGGGTATTTTCCTTCAATCGAAATGAAAGTGGAAACCTGTATTTTTATAAAATATATTTTTTTATATTTATTAGGATAAAAATTATTAAGATTGAATCTGTAGAAAATTTTTAATTCAATTTTAAAATTTTATTCTATATTCGTGACGTCACTAAGGGAAAATTAGGGCATATATATCTATAAAGAGGCCACACTGATAATATGTGGCTAGATTCAGTTTGTAACGACCACAAACGACAGTCGACATTTCGATAATTGACATTTCAAATTTCCTGTTTGTGTTTGGCTTGACAACTTGACGTGTTGTATTGTTGTTTTCTTGTGAAGTAAACTTTTATTAAACATGGAGCAAGGTTTTGTAGAGGCCAAGTCCGACAATTTACCGGTTATAAATCCTTTTATGATAAAAATCCTATAGATCCTTTCAGAAATAAAAGGGATGAAAAATGTAAGGTTAGTATTTAACTTAACAGTATTACTGCAAAGTCGATTAAATATATTCAAAAATTACCTTTACAAATTACGATGTTTTTCTATTACTAATAAATACACTTGTAATCAGTCACAGGCAGAGACAACAATTCACAGGTAAAAATATAAACTAAAAACAATGTCTCATGTTTACCATGATGTTTACCCTAACCAAACAGTTCAAACATAAACAAAAGTAAAGTTGGCACGCAGTGACACCAACCACACAAATGAAAATATCCTAGAAATCACTAAAAAATGGCGCAAATTTTGAATTTTCGCTTAGTGACGTCACATCGATATCGCGCACAATAAAAAAATAATTTATGGACTTAAATGAACCCAATATTAAAATTCCAGAAATACGTATCTCTTCTTTTTCCAACTACTTTCCATTGCCGATTTAAAAAAAAAATAGGAAAACACCCCATTGGCCTTGACCGGTTCTATATGGTCCCTTTTCGATAACTCTAACTTTTTTCTGTGTCTCTGTCCTCAGATCTTCACAATAACATAAAACATTAGACCGCAATTTGAACTTCCATGTTAAATCGATGTCTTATTAAAAGGCTCATCATTATCTTGTAGGACTTCTATGAATTTAGGCTTTCGTGTTTATAAACACTTTTTGTCTTCCTCTTAATGAATTACTCATCCAGAGGCTTTTTTTACATTAATCCCATTATAGATCAATGTATGTATGGTGCAGCTACAATTAGTAAGATTCTCTGATTATCTCGGAACCTTGAAATCCTTTTTGTCTTTGGTCTGAAGTATATAAAAAACAAATCTATTTTTTATGATGGCATCAAAACGCTACACTTGTCTGGCTTGTAATATTTGAATGTTGTGAAAAAAACGAAATAAGAATATTCGGTTAGATTAGAAACTCGACACTGTAGTGACCTATAAAAATGTATCGTCTGTTGACTGAACCTAGTTCCAGTTACAATACCTTTAATAAAGTTAATCCACATAAATTGCGCCTTACAAGCCAAGGATATATTGCAGAGTTAATAAAAGTTTATTGAGTTCTTTCAATCTAACTAATCTAATCTAAAACTGGAATGGACGATTATAATTTCATGGACAAATATTAAAACGTACTAGTATGTTGATAACCATTACATTTTTATATGGAGACTGTATAATAGAAATAACCCGAAAGCATGTTTATTTGCCCTGAAATGTCAAAAAATATGAGTAAAAGAATGTGGAACACAACATTATTCTTTTCATACATAAGACGATAAATTTGTGCCCATATACACCTCGCAATATGTCATATGATTCCTAAATAATACTTATTAAATTTTTCATTTTATAAAAAACATATAAAAAAGTGTTGCAAACTGTGTATCATAATATAATAATAATGAATAAAAATATATTAATAAAAATACAAAATTCCACGGCATTTACATTAATTAAGTATATTGTTATAATGTTAGATGAGAAAATCAACGAAACGCCAAAATACAATATTGCCAAATTTACTTTTTCATCAACCCAGCGTAGAAAAAATTAGCACTTTATGGCAACACCGCCTCCGAAGTTCCTGTCAATCTTAACCTGCTAGGGCTTCAAACAATTAAGAAACGATCCTTATCTCCATATCTCCGTGATCCGACTACACATTGATCTACCCTCGTAGAACTATACAGAGCCACAAATAAAAATATGTTCAATTTGGAAACAAGGGCGGATCGATAGTATATGTGTATTAAACAGAGAAAGCGAACGGTGCATGGGTGGCCCGAGACATCAATATGTATGGGTGGGAGACGTGATACCTGACACTTCACATGGATGCGATATAGCGAGCAAGAATTTGTAACAGCCTGTATAAGGTCATCGGCCAACGTCGTCAATTGGATTACTATGAATTTCAATTTACATTTTCCATTTCCAGTTATTATCCATGAGTTGATAATTTAATTCAGTACAGCGTGAGGCAGAAGATGCTCAAAAGCGAGACGAAGTAATATGGTTTTGACGTATTCTAATTGTGTTGTCGAATTCAAGTTGTAGTTTGTATACTTCATGTTGAAATAAGGTTTTTACGGTTGGCAATGAAAACTGCCCATATTTGCATAGTTAGATTAGATTACAATCAACAAAAAAATCGTTAATATCACTTAAATTCTGTGAATTTCTAGTAAAATTGTTTTTTGAAGAATTTTAGTTTAGCTCTAAGTACGTACAAGTATGTACCTGCTATTCAAAGTACTTTTCAGTTGAATTTGCTGGAAAGAAAAGTTAAAAATATATTGTAACACATACATAGGTATAAAAAACTTACGTTTCAGGGTAAACAGAATTCATATTTTAATATTTTTCAACATTATTTATCAGAATAACATCACAAGCTTCTATGATCTCAGAATTTTGCCTTTTATAATTTATGATAAATGATAAAATCATAAAATAAACTTCTAAACGTAAATTTCATCTTCCTTAATTCGATTCAAGTCTAATTTAAGTCCCCGCTTTGATGGTAAAAGTTATTGCGGGAGAACTTTCCCTACAGCTTAACATACAATATTTCACAGTTTGAAACTAATTAAATATCTGTAAAATAACACGTCGGAAATCTAGTAGACAATATAAAATCAGTAATTTCTCAGGATGAAACCAAATATATTGGTCCTATTTCTACAAAATTTTGCAAACCCAGTGCAGGAAAACTGTGTTCTTTACTATGCTAACATTCAATTAGGTTGACATGGTACACTGTCGATTAATAACAACCTAATTTGAAATTTTTATTTAAATTACCCGCCATTTCTGACGTATCTGTGTTCTAGAACCGACCTTGTTTATCTACTGCCCAAATTCTTGCGTCGAGAGTTTTTGCACTCTCTCAACTGACTGGCGACTTCACGATTAGCAAATACAATGACCGGTCAAGTGATTAAAGTCCAATAGTTCTTACCTCAGCTTGAAGACCAGCTGTCCCAAATATGAAGCGCTCTGTTGCAGGTTCTTCTCATTAGTCTCGATCTCCTCCTTGGTGGGCGAGTGTGTCTCATTCTCCGTGCTGTAAACATCCTTCATAACCGACTGGGTGTCCTGCTTGTTCGGCTCGCTGTTGTGGTTGCCGTTGGAGACGCCGCTCTCCAGGGGGCCGACGACACTTCCCGTTGGACTGGGCGTGTGAGGAGCTGACATCTGGAAAGAACTATACCTATAGCGAGCGAACTTGCATCAAATTGGTTTTGACAGAAGGCACTTTGCTTATCTTCAATTCCAGAGTGAGGACGGTACAGTTAGAATAAAAAATTATGATTAAGTACTCACCCCCGGAGGCGTCTTGGCCGCCCCAGTGGGGCTGGGGCTCTTCTTCAAGTAGTGCGTGCCGGTGCCGCTACCAGCGGGGCTCTTGACCGCCGTGGGGCGGCGGTGCGCGTGGAAGGCCAGAGGTTGATCGGGGCCGTGACGTTGCTTGTGCTGCAGAGCCAAACGCCGCCGGTAGCACCACCAGGTGACCGCCACCATGAGCAGTCCGAAGAGGACGCCGCCCAGGCACAGGCCGACAATGGTCGGATACGCCACTGGAAAAATCACAAGTTTTTTACGGTGCTTTTCTACGTTCTAACGTAACCTCGCTTATTACCAAAGATACAGTTGGCTATTGAAAATTATACAGTGAGGACATAAAGTCCTTCCCCCCCTCTAATCTTTGAACCACTGGGTAGATTGTGATGAAATTTGGAACGATAATATACGACTAAATTCTGCATTTTTTGACACATCAATGACAGCTCTGAATGTCAAAGTGACAGCTGGGCGCGCAATAGGAACATTGTTTTAAATGGAAATGGGGGTCGAGTAATAACACATTTCGAAGCTATTTTTATGCTCAAAACATCCCCCAAATTTGAGAACATTTGGTTCAGTAATTTCCAAATAAAAATCAGTAATATCAGTTTATAACATAATCTTTTTACCACATAATATTTATGACAGAACTTACCCATGGAACATTTATTTGTCAGGAGGTTCATGTTGGTCATTTTCAACACTTTTTGAAGTAACACGTGTTTTCTAAATTTGTTTCTGCCTCTACATTTAATTTAAATTATTTAATAATTTTTTAATTTAGGTTATTTTGGGTTAGGGATGGTTTATTGTTATTTATTTACTTTTAATTTTTGTTTTGCTTTGAATAATTTACAATAATTTGTAATATGTATTCAAAAAAATGATGTAACAGAAATCGATATTACTGGTTTTTATTTGGAAATTACTGAACCAAATGTTCTCAAATTTGGGGGATGTTTTGAGCATAAAAGTAGCTTCAAAATGAGTTATTACTTGACCCCCATTTCCATTTAAAAAAATGTTCCTAACGCGCCCAGCTGTCACTTTGACATTCAGAGCTATCATTGATGTGTTAAAAAATGCAGAATTTGGTCATATATTACCGTTCCAGATCACAATCTACCCAGTGGTTCAAAAATTAGAGGGGGGAGGGGACGGACTTTATATCCTCACTGTATGTATACGTGTGACGCGTTTTTTGAGACAGTGCGCTACTTTTTAAAAAAGAAAAGATGACACAAGCCATAGTCATAACATATAGAAATATGTTTGTAGTGGCGAGATACAGTGAAATACACTGCAGTGCCCTCTTTGGGTCTTTGCTACTACCTGTCTGACAATTATTGTCTAATTGACAGACAGATAACGATCTGCAGAAAGCAGATGCCATTACAGCGACCTCTATTGTCTTTGAGGAAGACAATCCTACTTAATTATTGGAAGGAGATGCCGAAAACAACTACTCCACGGGCAATATGCCCCGACTGGCGTTGCATTACATCAACATCTCCATGGATGTCGCCGGATGTGGCGACATCCATGGAGATGTTGATGTAATGCAACGCCAGTCGGGGCATATTGCCCGTGGAGTAGTTGTTTTCGGCATCTCCTTCCAATAATTATATAGAAATATGTTATGACAATGAGTTCATAAAGTCCCGCATGAATTTATTATTTTGAAAACAGTAAAGTTTTTGAAAAATCGCTTGGATACATCGATTTTATTTTATTTTTTGCACTTATTTCACATCTACTTAATTTATTACGGGGTGACTCAATGAAGTTACGTCGATATAATTTAATATTTTAAATAGGACACCCTGTATTTTTTGCATATTTAGCAAGAACTCATTTTTACGAATATGGTCATATAAGGTTTTATGAGTTTATCTCTAATAATCAGGAAGATATGCCCAAAAAAGTGTGCCATAAGAGCAATATGTGTTAGAAAGAGAATATCAATTCGTAGCTACCGAGTATTTCTCCAACAAATCGCTCTTAGGGCTCACTTTTATGCGAGTATCTCCCTTATTATTAGGGATAGACCCATAAAACTATGTATAATCAGTGACTATAAAGATAATCTCTCGGAGAATCTTTATAGTCACTGATTATACATAGTTTTATGGGTCGATCGTAGTCATAGAAAAAAGGTCTTTTCAAAGATGTAAAAAATACAGGGTGTCCTATGTAAAATATTAAAGTTATATCGACGTAGCTTCATTGAGTCACCCTGTAAAAAATTAAACGTGTTTCGACGTGCCCCATCCATTTTTCAAAAACTTTACTGTTTTCAAAATAATGCGGGATATTATTCAAATAATTTCAAATAATTTATGCGGGACTTTATGAACTCACTGTATGTACTTTATTACTATAAATTTATAAATAATCAAGACAGAATTTCGATATTTATTATACAACTATTTTGTGAACAAGACAGAAATCAGTTCTATTGATATCTTACACCTTTAAGTTTATCTGTCCCAAGATAATGGTTAAACATATATTGCTTTATAGAAACCGGTATGTACTGCTTTGTTGTGTGCAGGTGATTTAATTGAAATTTATTTAATGCCACAACATTGATATGTATTGGATTTCCAAAGAATTTTCCCTTGAACTTACATTTTCTCCGTAAAATGTAAAAACTGACAAAAGCCCAATGAAAAAGGCATTTTTCGTCAGTGCGCTGTACCTATACCATTAAAAAAGCTGAAATGAAATGTCACTCATAATTTAGTAGCTCGTCTTGCAAACGATGAATATTTCACGGCAGACGATCGATGCAGCTACTTTTCTAAAAAAATAGGCCACAACTTTATACCAGAATGATGTGGCGACTCCTATGGAGATGCCGAAGTAATGCAATGCCAGTCGAGGCACACTGGCCGTGGAGTAGTTGTTTTCGGCATCTTCATCAAATTAATACCAGAAGTTCTAAAGCATTTTGAGCTTAAGCTAAATCCAACTCCTGAAAACTCGTGACCTGCTACTAAATAACATAATATTGTTGAATGTTGCAAGTAACTATTATGCTAGGTATCAGTGCCTCTAGAGATAAATAAAACATATTCCAGAAGGAGTGGCATTTGTCTTGATCGAAGTATACCATAAACTAGAAGTACAAGGTTTTGGTAGGAGAACAAATAACATACGATGACCTAAGATAAGATGGTTACCAGTGACAAAAGACAGCTACAGCTGCAAAAATTGAATAAGGTTTGTTTTGCATTAAATCAATCAATTAAATCAATAACGATATCCAATCAATATCAAACGTTTACTTTTCTTCAGCTTATTCTCATATATTTTACAATATGTTACTGTGGAGGCAGAGTTCTGGGATCCAAAAAGTTTTATCTTACAAAAAATAATGCCAAGAATTAATCTTGAAAAGGGTTGAAACCTTCGGTGTGAAGGTAAACCGTAACACCAAAACACTATACTGCACTCGACCCGCGTTTCGCCAATCAAGTTGACATCGTCTGGAGACGATTAAAACTGAGTTAAACATCTCCAGATGATGCCAACTTGATTGGTGAAACGCGCGTCGAATGCACTATAGTGTTTTGGCGTTATGTGGAAAACTACGACAGTGTTGCCAAGAATTATTTTTTGAATTGGGCCAAGAGATTCTTGTAAAAACTATTTTTTATTAACTACAAATTTCTATCTAACGGTGCCATCAATATACATTTTTGCAGTACCTACTTAAACATGCTAAAGTAAATTTAATTAACCATGAAACTAATGGTGAGTCTCACGCATGTTTCAGGAAATATAGGGACCGGCTAAAAGCACAAACCAGCTTTGATGTATTTTTTAATAAATCGACTAACGATATTAAAAATCTTAAATCATACATACATCATTAATGTATATAAAAATAAACTGAAAACGTTTTTAACTGATAATTGTTTCTATAGTGTTGATGACTGTGAACTTGATGAAAAATGTGATGTATTTAATTTTAAGTCTATGTTTTATACAATTCTGTGTAATTTGTCTTTATGTTAATTTATTTTTTATTTAATACTGAGTTTTTATATGCTTAGTCTATATAAATATTTTCTAATGTGCCTATATTTACTACCTTGTTGACGATCACATCAATTGTAAAATTGCTCAGTGACTAGTAAATTACCTATATCCTTTGTACTTAATTTTTTAATCAGAAATCTCGTTACTACTGGATTGGTATACCCATAATTTACTATAATCGATATACTCTAAGAAGCCAGAACATGGTAATTATAAATTAATTTCTTTAAATAAACCTGAAACATTATTTTTACTTTTAGTATTCACAAGAGGCTTTACAATAATCCAATCGCAGGCGCATTATAGCGTTTCAAAAATCGTGTTTTGAAAATTATTCTATTCTTTATTTTTTCTCTAGATTCTATCGTTATAATTTAACAGTGGGGGTTCAAATACCGCCCACGTTAGTTGTTTACGACGTATTCCTTGGTTATTCCTTTGGTTACAGAGTTACAGGTTACTAAGAGGATAAAAACTCACAATAGATCATAATTCTTTAATAATTTCATGATCTCTTTGTTCATTTTTTTTGTCTGAACGTCATATAAATAGTTAAAAACGCCAATAAATAAAATAAAAATCACTAGAAGGCATTCTATCATATTTCCTAACGTTTCTTAAAACGTAATTGAATCATGGCGTGTTACATTTTGAAAAACTGCTTGTAACTCTATATTACAAACAATTAAAACAGTACGTTTCATTTTACTATAAGTAACAGCTCATTTAATCAAAATCTTTTTATTGATTTATCACTATTCCTCTCACTAATGTAATTATAACAATGTAAATTTTAAGCAACACACAAAACTGAATATATAAAGTAATTCCATTCCAGGTCGAGGCAAACAACTTTCGAAGACGATAAAATTGGGCATAATTCTAGAAATACTGAAGTGCATTAGAAAGCGTCAGTTTATGCCGTAAACAACCCATTAAAAAGACGTAGAAGATTAAGATTTCCCCATCGATATGGGTGTTTATCCGCAACGAAAATGTCACAGGTACTTTCTCTACTCACCCCCTTGCACGGGCTTGATTTCTGGGCCCTCCCCGGCCATCGTATCCAAAAACACCACTTCACAGGAGTTACTCACAGACAGACAGACGCGCTACCAACGGGTCTACACCCGCAGAACTCTTCGCTTGGCTCAAATTGGCCTCGAAATACGGTGAGATGCTGTCCTGAGGGTTTTCGGGTTTTCGACTTAGTCATAGACGTCGGGGGTGATCAATACGGGGTTCGACGCAGCCGCCGCGGCGCTGCGTGACGTCACTTACGTGGGGGTTGTTGGTGGTCGGCTTTGGTAGGGAAGGATGTGAGTATACTCTATTCGCGTCGGTTTTTCACGTTGGTGGTAGATGGAAAGCGCATACCTTCAGCAGAAATAGAAGAACGGATATTTTTTTATAACTGATATAACCAACAAATTTCAAAATTATTATAGAACTTTTATATTATAAGTTTTTATAAGACCCTTGCAAGGATCTAGTATATAAGCGTAAAGCTAGTATTCAACTGTTATAAATGTATTTCATATGACACCTATGAAAGTCTTTTAAACCATAATTAAAAAAAGGAGAAATGTCCAAATATCGAAAAAATTCAAAAAATGTTTTGAAATGAAAATGAAAACGATTAATTGAGTAAAATGTTGAAAAATCGAAATACATTGTATGGATAAACAGATCCAGAAAGGTTGAAAAAGAGGAAAAATGTTCAAACGTCAAAAGAAAGGGAAAAATATTGTGAAAAACTGAAAAAAGTAGAAACAAAGCAAAAAGAGGAAAATTTTGAGAATGTGGGAACAGGTTGTAATGGTTAAAATAATAAAAAAATGAAAAGGAAAATGTTTTAAAAAGATCAAAAAATTAAAATTTGTGAAAAGTCGAAAAATGCTGAGAATGCCCAAATTTTTAAGAAAAGTCGACTAAAATCAAATTCTAAAAATGAAAAAAAAAGTTCAAATTTAGTAAAAATGTTAACAATTACAGTCAAAATATTTTAAAAGTTGAAATTAGAGATAAAGTTGAAAATATTAAAAACCCAGAATAAATATGAAATGAGACGACTAAATATATTGAAAAAATTAAAAAAATAGGTATAGTTGCAAATACCTCTGTAAAGCTGCTATATATAATTTACGTATAAGTTTTACAAGAAACGAAATTCTCTTACAAACAAAAAAAGGAAAGCTTTACCACAAATCATACTTTTTAAAATGAACACCCTGTGTATTTTTAAATATTTAGATAGAATGTCCTCTCACGAATACATTGAAATAGGATTTGATAAATGTAGCTGTAAAAGTAAGGGGAGGGAGATATACATAAAAGAGTTTTCCATAAGAAAATGAGTTAGAAAGAGAATACCGATTCGTTACTAGGTTACAAACATTACAAAGACTTTCTCCGACACATTACTCTTATGGTAACCATTTATGTTCATATCTACCTTACTGTAGCTAGATCCATTAAATCATATATCAATGTATTCATGAGAGGACGTTCTCTCAAAATCTGTAAAAATTAACAGGGTGTTCTATTTAAAAAATACAAGTTGTGGTAAAAATCTCTTTTTTGGAGCACCATGTATAAAGTCAAAACTATAAAAATGTGTCATTCTTCGAATAAAAATCGACCTGCCTCTGGATTTTCCATGGAAAGTAATCCTTTGACATGTAATCGATAATGAAGCTCGATTCACCCTGTATATGCATATTTACAATAAGATTATTTTTTCAGATTTAAATACATTTATCAACAAAGCAATCAACTATGTACATTTTTACATATATAAATAGAGGATTAATAACTTTTTTAAACCGAGTCATAGTTTTCGGGCAAACTATTTTAAGTATGGATGATTGCAAAAAACATCTGAAGTTACTGATCGACATGATTTTTGAAGGTATTAAGAAGTACATTTTTAGAAGGGAGATTTTTTTGAGGACACACTGTATTGTAAGTGTTTCGAAATGGCCCATGTTTTCTTAACCATTATTTAATTATGAATTGACGACCAGTAATCTTCTCATATATCATACTATACTGATAGAAACAGATATAGAAAAATATCAGTCGACAACTAAATCGCTAGTATATCCCTAATGAATTAGAAACTGAATTAGCCAATTTTGCAGCTATTTGGAATCACTCAATTATACCGGGATATCAAAAATTATCTTGGTCAAGGGTGGTTGTGGAATGTTAAAACGTGTGTCTTACTTTAAATTTGAAATAATTATGTCACTGTCACACTGACATCATCAATAACCTACAAATTTCATACCTATTTATTTCACTTGTACAACAATAATGACATACAAATTATGAAATAAAGGTTTTAGTAACAAGAAAAACTAAATTACAGTAATTCTTGGAAATATCCCCCGTTTTGTTCGATGCACAAGTTGACGTGCCTCCTCATGCCGTGAAAAGCATTTTACAGCATTTCTGGCGTTATGGTTGCACATTGCTGAACAATTCTTTGTTGCAGTTCTTGCAAATTATTTACCGGAGTTGCGAAAATCTTGTTTTTTAAGTAAGGAAATATAAAATAGTCCATAATTGTCAAACAAGGTGATCTTGGAGGAAACTCAACTTCTGTATGCAAACTTATCAGCCGGTCATCAAAAAACTCGCGGAGGAAAGCAATATTTTCTCGTGTAGTATGTGCTGTTGCACCGTCATGCTGGAAATAACCGTACCGAAGCTCATCATCGTTTAACTGTTGCACAAATTCAGCCAAAAAGTTGTGTCTGTACCTTTCTGCGTTGACGGTGAAATCGAAAAAAATTGGCCCAATTATTTTTCTGCGAGAAACTGCCATCCAAACACCAATTTTTTGAGCATGTAGTGGCGATTCAGTAAAAACATGAGGGTTATCATTGCTCCACATTCGCATATTTTGAGAATTGATGTATCTCGAAAGGTGGAACCACGCTTCGTCAGAAAAAAAAGTTCAGAAATCCAAAGTCCAGAAGATCGTCATTCATTAAATTATTGACAAACCAATGGCAGTAAGCAAGGCGTCTGGGGTGGTCTGCGGGCAGAAGAGCTTGATGTGCTTGCATCTTATATGGATGCATGTTCAAGTCTTTCTTTAAAATCTTATGACATGTTCCATAAGAAAGTCCAATTTTCTGAGAAAGAGTTTCAAAGGTTTTGCAGGCTCCTCTTCCATACGTTGACGAACGTCATTGACAACTTCTTCTGTACGAACTCTTGGTCTACCAGCACCTTCTTTATGAGTCACACAACCAGTTTCGCGAAACACTTCAACACAATTTGTAAGGCACGCATAAAAATTGTCCGGTAATATTGCCACGTTTGGGAAGTGCTCTCGAAAATTGTCCAAACACAAACGTTGACTGTATTGCCAATTTCCATTAACTAGCGCACCCGTTCGAAAATAGGCTTCAATCATGAAAATTTTGTGATGTGTGGTAAAAGGCATGATTCAAAAACTGGGATTAGAAAATTTCAGCACAATGACTTGACAGATTCTGACACAACAAAACATATTCAAAAATTTAAAGTAAGACACACGTTTTACATCCCACAACCACCCTTGACCAAGATAATTTAGATATCCCGGTATCATAATTCGCAATCGGGTTTATACTTTTATCGTCTGTAGATAAGGGACCTCTACTCTGAATAAAATAATAATAATAATAATAATAATAGTCAAATTATAGGGACCAAGGGAGGGGGGGGGGGGGGAAATAAGACCGAACGAAATTATAGTAACTGTTTTTATTTAATAAATCAATATATCCATGGCTTCTAAACGCGAACATGACTGAGTAGCTTAGGGGCACTTAACATAAACAATTTATACTTCTAGTTAACCTTAATCATTAGCGACACATCTCCATGGCTTCTTTTTGCCGACAGACAACAACTTATGTATGTTATAAATACAAATAGATACATCAGAAATACAATATACAATTTATAAAACAAAACTTTGGTATATCCAAACCGAGGTGAACCTGGCCCGGAAAATATCCCTTTGGAAGGTGTGAGTGGTTAGTAACCGGCCAATTCGGCGAAGGTGGAGTCCATCTCGTCGGCGAGGGACTTGTACCTGTCCTTGTTGATGCCAAGTTCATCTGTAAGGATAAAAATGTTGTTAGAAACGTCTTACACCTGCTTTTGAGGTTGGACAATAGTTGGACAACATTGGAGGACATGCCAGTGACACATTTGGATAAGGTTAAAACGTCCTTGGACAAGTATTGAGTCAACTGTTATAATGGAGTTAGATCTGGAGATTTTGTGTGCCATTTAGGACAGCAAAGGAGTATTGGAAACATAAAATGATATTTGGACAAGATAAAGGGATGCAGTATTTGAAACCTTATATCCCATTATGATGGGATGATACTAAAAATGTTATCATCCTTTCTTTTACGAGATTCTCTTTAATTTTACCAAAAGATGTGATATAAGATAATATAATATTTATATTGTCATATATGACCTTTTCGTCAAATAAAAAATGCGAAATACCATCAAATTTTAAAATAAACTAATTTAATTTTGCAGAGATAAATTCTACTGTTTTGTATAAAATAAACAAAATACAAGGGATACGGTAAACATAACAAAAGTTTGTCTTATGGAAAACTTACCCTTCAAAATATAGAAGCAGAAGAAAGCAGAAAAATGTAAAAATGTATTAGTAGTCAGCATATTGGCAGTATGAACAATATTACGGCTAACATTTTATATAAAATAGGCATTCTAAGTTAGTCTAAAGATATTAAAAACTATGTTTACAATAAGGCTAATATTTACACTGATAAAAGTAATTACTAAGAATGTTTCACTGTACACTGATAAAAGCTACTGAGATGTCAAGGAGTTAACACTTATATTAAGCAAAGTCACTAGATAAACAATACAAAAAATACTTCGCAGCCATATTGAAACCGTAAAACAGCAAACTAGGGTGAAATTCCTTTGATTTTTCGCCATATTTACTCCAGATTCAAAGTACTATTATATTAATCTGTCCAATTTGGTACTTTGTCTGTCTAGTGACTTTAATGTTAGGGAGTATGATATGCATAAAAAAGCGTAGGAAGCAAAGCGTTCATTTCTTTTGACCAAGCGAAGACATCTCGACAAAGGTCTTGTCGATGTCTGTGACGATGCCTATGTATTTGTTCTTTTCTCGGAGCACGAAGTCTGAAAAGCAGAAAAGCTGGCATAGATTAAGAAGCAGGAAGCTAAGAAGCAAATAAAATGTTGCAAAGGTCGTTTTAGCATTCTGACGTAGGCATATTTATACAGGGTGTCCACCTAGTGCGCGTAAGTCCAATATCTGGGTTAATAAAAGAGATAACTTAATTTTTTTTCTACAGGGTTGTCTAATATCCCGAGCTGCACAAAATGAAAATATATTTACATATTCAGGGTGTTCAGTTTTTCCTGGACAGGTACCAACTTCGTTTTTCTAAATGGAAATATATATTTTTTATTGCTTTTTCGAACTAAACCCTTGATTTTAGTAGGACTTTCATCAGCCTTCCCTATACCTAACTTAAACTGTTTTTGAAATATTGACGGGTGAATATTGACATTTTTGCAACTTTGACACCCTGTAAAATCTAAACGGTTTGAGATCAAGCAAAACGGTTTGCACATTCCTATCTTAACTTTTCATAAGCTATCGTTTGGTACTAATTTCAAATTTATCCAGGAATTAAAAATTTTCAAAATTTTCAGAAAATTTTAAATTTTTGGATAATTCTGAAATTAGTACCAAACGATAGCTTATGAAAAGTTAAGATAGGAATGTGCAAACCGTTTTGCTTGATCTCAAACCGTTTAGATTTTACAGGGTGTCAAAGTTGCAAAAATGTCAATATTCACCCGTCAATATTTCAAAAACAGTTTAAGTTAGGTATAGGGAAGGCTGATGAAAGTCCTACTAAAATCAAGGGTTTAGTTCGAAAAAGCAATAAAAAATATATATTTCCATTTAGAAAAACGAAGTTGGTACCTGTCCAGGAAAAACTGAACACCCTGAATATGTAAATATATTTTCATTTTGTGCAGCTCGGGATATTAGACAACCCTGTAGAAAAAAAAATTAAGTTATCTCTTTTATTAACCCAGATATTGGACTTACGCGCACTAGGTGGACACCCTGTATACTTGTAAAATACAATCTATACAGGGTTATTCAGAACTTATCTCTAAAACTTTGAGGATATGTCCATCCTTAAATAAGAAATCGATATCACCAAAAAAATTTATAAGAAAAGTCTTAGGATTTCCCGTAAACAATGTTTAAAGTTATACCATTATAAAGGACTACGTAGACGGGCAACTGTAGTTCAACATCTGATATACCTACCACATTCCTAAGAATGTGATAAAAAAAGTAAACACGTTTTTCATGTTTCTAATACCTAGTAATCAAGTAGCGCAATTCTTCAAAATTAGTGTAACAAAATTTTATTCAATTTAAAGACACGTCACTTTGGTCACATCTATCTATCTTTAAGTTTATTTTAAAGTAAAAACGCTGCAAATTTTTTTCGCGCCGGATGTCGGTATACTCTCAGAACTTCCGAATTTTTTTCGTGCTAGCCAGTTTGCATTGTCAGTCCCAAGGTCACTCCATTACAGTGAACCAGTATCCAGCGGCGTGCAATGAAAAATTTTTAAATAGTTTTCAGAAGCCGCCAAAAAAATTGTTTTTCCACTACCACATTTCTACATGTATGTTGAACATCCCCAAATTTTATTATGGATAAGTTCTGAATAACACTGTATATAAAATATAGCTTTATATAAAATAGTGCGTCAACTGTACTAGGTATAAAGTTATCCATATGCATTTTATTGCACTATTGATAATGTCGAAATAACCCCTTTTGCAACACTTTTCATTAACAGAAAAGCCATATTTATCAAAGTGAAAAAAATCAGTTAATGTCGATTCAATGTAGCAAATATAATGGGCCTCGTAAATCCTACCTTCTAGTCTGTCTACTTCCTTCTGCAACTTCTTCACGGTCTTCTCAGCGAATTCAGCACGGGCTTCGGCTTCCTTCAGCTTGACGGTGAGACTCTTCAATTGTTTCTTGAACTCCTCGACCCTCTGGTTGGCCTTCTCTTCGGATACTTCCAAAGATTTGAGGGAGTTTCCTACGACCTTCAATTCCTCTTCAAGTTCCATGATCTTGGCATCACCACCCTAAAATTCACCACCAGAATGAGTCATACAGTTTAAAGTTTTTTTTATAAAAAATAACGCGTTATGTTCCTCTGCACATCTTGAAAGTAGTGCAGTTTCCTACCTTGACACGATCCTCAGCGACTTCGAGCTCGTCTTCAACGAAGGCCAGCTTGCGGGACACTTCATCAGATTTATTGTCAGCATCTTCAGCTAAGAGACGGGCTTCCTTCAGTTGGTTGGTAAGTTGGTCCATACGTTCTTCATCTTGTTGGGCGCGGTTTTCCAATACCTTGCACATACTGCAAACGAAATAGCTTGGTTAGTAAATGAGATCATGCGCTTCCTCGAAATTTCGTCATAGTACTCAGATGGAGTCAAAACTTCAGCTTCTGGGGCTGAGTCTTAGCACTATACTTAGTACTATGTATACCAAGACTGTACTGGAGATGTCAATGATGTATTTTAAATATTATTGGACAGTACAACAGGTTTACGAAGGTCTCAGTAGTTGGCAGGTTCAACTAACCACTTTTTTTTTAAATTACTGATTATTGAAAGGGTAAATAATGGGTATTGGTGCAATATACATTAGAAAAATATTTAAAAGCGATTACTATAGATTTGAATGTTGTTACTTAAACTTCTACACGTATATCAAACCTTGCCAAATTGATGTCAGACAGGATTTCCTCCACAGTCCTGACTGAATATCCCATTTCTAGGTTATCGTCGAAGATCTGAGATTTTGTCGAACCTAGTTCGATTTCGTCCCCCATTATAAGAAGAAAGAACTTGTCAATTTTCATGTGACATTTTTTTGACGTTTTACGAGACAGGGTGATTTTAGGTTTGAAGCATTACCAAGTCATATGATGAACGATTTTGACTTTTTCTCGTGAGAGTTTTGGATTAAGACTGAATGGGATCTCACCAATACAAAAATGGTGCTACTTGGTGTTAATGTGAGAAATTAATACACAAAAACAAAAAAACAATGAACTGTATTATTTGTAAATGCTATTTTACGTAAAACAATAATATTTTTTTAATCAAACCGACCAGGATCAAATTCGAACAGTAGACAGGGGCAGGGGAGAATTTTAGTGGACTAGAAAAGGGATATGTGGCATAACTTAAAAAATATATATTACCGTGAGCTTTCATCAGCGGCTTGGGATGCTTCTGCGAGTTTGGTGGTAGCTGTGGCCAAACGTTCCTCAGAGCGCTCTAAATCTTCTTCAATCAGTTGTACTTTGCGGTTCAATGCTGCTACTTCAGCTTCAGCCTGAAAAAATATGCATGCATCCCGTTAAATATAGACAAACACTATTAAATCCGTCTTTTAGCAGTTTCTCTAAAAGAAGTATGTTGATAGAAACTTGGAACCATCTACAAAAGCATTAAACTAGGTCATTCTGTTTAAGATTAATGCTTTAAATCATTATTAGTTAATTTGTGAAATGCTGGAATATAAAAATGCAAAAATACAGCTCTCTGATTGACACATTATTTTTCTTTTTATATAGTCAATAAATCGTACAGAATTTAGTAATCAGAATTTCGCTCCGGAAGAGCAAAAACTTGACGATTAAATAATCCAGTTAACAGCGTCAAAAAAAGAGCCATCTCTATGGAACATTATCTAAACCTACTAAATTAAACAATCCACAACACTGAAGTCAATTTTCATACTTGCTTTCATTAATAGATTCAAAGTTTTGATAGTCAAATACTACACGTGTTTTCTAAGAACACCTAAGAACGCTATCAACCAAATATCAAGACAAGCTCCACCAGAATTGGCTTCAATATGACGATTAGATCATTTTGTATTTGTCCAGTAACATTATCTGTTTTTTTTTAAGACGTACCTGGGTCAGTTGCTTCTCCTTGTTCTCCAAATCCTTGTTGGCGTTCTCCAGAGCCTCCTTGTTGTTGATGAGGTCGTTCTCGACCTGTGAGAGCTTCTTCTGCAGCTCGCGCACCTCCTCGTTGATCTTGTCCACGCGCGCGCTCGCGTCCTTGAACTGGCCTTCCATCGCGTCGGCTTTGTCCGCCGCGTTGTCCTTCTCCAGCTTCATCGCCTGCATCTTCTTCTTGATCGCGTCCATGGTGGCGGCTGTTTGGTGGCTGTCTCCTCACAAGAACAAGAAACAAGGGATATCTGCAAGAAAATCTCTTTCATTAGAAGGTTCGTTGATTCAGTATAGAAGACTTTAAATGCAAAACTCTTCTAGCATGTTTTTTGCTTTTCCTTAACGCCGCATTTTAGTGTACCAAATCGAAATCTGCTACTGTCTCCATGACCATGGGAAGCAGAAAGAAAGTGCATCGGTGAAATGAGTTGAAACATCTGAGAATTTATATTAAATGACACGTCGAAGTCTACTTTTAGAAAAATATTAAAAAGAAAACTTAAATGGTTCTCAACATCGTTCCGAAAATAAAATTGGAAAAGTAATTGAGAATAACTGAGAGTTACTTTAGAGACTGTATGTTTTTACTCCATAATTAACTTTTTTAGAGAAACAGAACTAATCTTCGTCCAATTCTGTTGCCACAGAGGGCTACGATAAAATATAACTGAATATTGCATTCAACTCAAAATGATGCAGGCTACCAGCCGCATAATTGTTAATTAAAAATAGCGTTAGCTACTTAATGAGGCGTGTGGTGACGCGTTCCCTTGGATTTTTCCCGCAGTTACACTATTTTTATTCGAAACCAAAATATTTATCCGTTCCCACATTCGCGCTGGCCTACATCTGGCGAGGCTCTAGGAACAAGTTTCCACTTGTTTAAAGAACAGATACAGATAGACAATTTCCATTGATATCCATAGAAAGGAGACTTTACTGTACAGGGTGAGCATATTTTATAGTACATTAAAAGACAAACATATAAACAAGCATTGTTAAAATAAATATAAGCACGAATGGTGTTCAATGCATTAAATCATACTTTTAGTATAATATTTCCACTCTCGTTTCCCGTTTTTGCGAAAACTGAACACTTTTTTTCACCGAAAAATAAAACCCTTGTGACGTTATCATCGGCTACCAATCAACGATAAGCACTTTCAATCAATTTTACAAGCTGGCAATAATAATGTTCAACCGTAGGTCAAAATCATTTGTTTGTGTTGACAATTTTGACATTTGTTCACAGACAAATAATATGATTGATTACTAAATTACTCAACCAATACTGCAAATAACAGAAATACAAAAAGGGAAAACACTAAAACCGGCAGAAAATATTTAACAATTATCCCATAAAGACGGACCGTTGTGTTTGGACTTTGGTATTGTTTGACAGTTTTGACAGTGATACATGTCGCAATGTCAATGTTGATAGGTTGGATTTAGGAAGAGCCGTCCTAGAATTTGTAGCAAATAATATGCGTAGCCGATAAGTACGTCATCAATCAAATTTTTCTTCAATTACGAGAAAACTAGCGATTCAATATGAAAAATATTTGGGAATTAAGTTCTCCATTGAAAGAAGAATATTTTAAGCCAAATACGCACTTTCAATTCGTTTCAGGTGGAAAGACCCGAGGCCAAGCTGATTTGGCACTAAAACGTAGTGTTAGAATAAGGCGCTAGATGGAGTTTAAGTTACTGAAAAAAAAAAAAATGGTTAATCTTACACTAAATATAACGACGTCAATATCACTTGTATTGTTTGTTCATTGACGTTATTTTTTACGTTATGTAAGCGTTGCCAGATTAACTAGCTTTTAAAAACCAGATTTTAATCAAAAACTTGTTAAAATTCATGGCCATGATCAGAACCAAATAAGAAAAGGAAACCTAGGACGTGGCACGTTTCTTTAAAAAATAACTGAAACTATCCTTCAGCACATGGCAGTTTCATTTAGAATCCAGGTTAGGTATATAGATAATTTGACGTTAATATGATAGAATTTGAGGTTATAAAATCCGAACCGACACATAATATAGGTAAAATATATAAATTTATTATTTGCGCAGTTGTCATTGAGTGAATTGCAGTCACCTACAACAAAAAAAAAACAGAATATATAATTTAAATCAAAATAGAAGGCTATTAATCATCGTTGTCCGAATATTCGTAGTCTCCACGTCGACCACCGGGAGATCCAACTTATTCTCATTCTAGTGATGATATCTGATGGCAAGTGGCTAATTTTAGGCCGCTCCTAGTATAGGCAGAATGGTAGCACGTCGGAGATGCCACCAACGCTCTATGCGAATCTGAACGTGTTTGTTCTAAGTCAGGAAAACTATGTGGACGGTACCGCTAGTAATACACCTAACGGGTGTATAAACTGTCAACATCTAGGTCTTTTATTGCCCAATATACAACAAATATTAGACGTTAAATATATTATACTAAATGTCAGTAGTTAAGAGTTAGAACGGGTTATGGGGTTTCACTCTTTGATATGATGTTTATGCTGCAGCGGAAGGCATTTTTCCTTCAAAGGTACTGCCCGAATGGAAATTTTCGACGCAAGTCTGTAAGCAATTACAAAATTAATAAATGTCAAATAACTCTCATATGTTCTCGCAGAAAATTAGATTTTGTTTCTTTCGTTATATCAATCAAAAGATAATTTGGAGATCTCCAAGGAATTGGACAAGATTTTTTCGAGGTGTTCAAAGGTTATCCTCATTTCATGGGGAAATAATTCCAAGATGGACTTCCACAGATTGCAAATGCCTATTTTCTGAACTAATTCATTTTTGGTCAATATTTTACCTCAGTTAATAACAGATATGTGAGCATTTTTAACATTACCTGCACTTTACTCAAATATTTTTTTGATTTAATGGAAAATCTAATGCAATAAAGAAAGTTATGTGATATTTTAAATATTAAAATTGCATCTAGGCTTGCGTAGAATAATATTATTCACCAATCTTCTATTTCTAAAGTAACTTTCAACCAAAAAGAGTCTGTTACAGCATAAATAATATTATTTCAGAGTTTAAATAACTCTAATATATGACAGTAATCACTAGCATTTAATATAATTTATTTGTTTGTAAAGAATTCATGTAACATGTTACTATTGAGTAATAAAACACATTCGCTCAATTTTCCACAGTAAACGACGCTCGGACCCGTCGAATTTCTTTTATTTTAATTCTCATTTTACATATATTAGTATTTTAGTAGTAGTATAGTATTTTAGGCCACCGTGTATTTTTTAACATTTTTAGAGAGAACTTTTATGGGTCTATCTCTAATCATGGGCATATCTCCCTAATAATTAGGGAGATATGCCCATAGACGTGTGCCTTGAAAGCAACGGGCTAGAAAGAGAATATCGAGTCGTTCCTAGGCACAGTCGTTCTCCAACACATCGCTCTTATAACCCTCTTTTGTTCATAACTCCCTTATTATTAGAGATAGACTCATAAAACCTTATATGATCATATTCCTAAAAAATATTTCTTTCAAAATATCTAAAACAATACAGGGTGTCCTATTTAAAATATTACAGATTATATCGACGTAACTTCATTGAGTCAGCATATAAAAAATTAAATATATGTAAACTAAGGTAATTTATAAAATAACGAATTTATCCACTACTTACGAAAGCACTGTATAAAGACCAGTTATAGAAAGCCTATACAGGGTGTGCCGAAATTAGGGTGCAATATTTTACCAGTGTTTTTTGTGGTTAAAAAGAGGACGTTTTCTACATATAAACATGGATCGAAAGATACTTCCTTAAAATTTAAAAATCGATTTGATATCATGACGATGTTCAACAAGTAACTTTTTTACGTAGAAAACTCTAAAATTTCACATTTCAACTCGTTTCGAAGTTATTTAGAAGAAATCGGCACTAACTCCCTTATAGGAAGCATTTTTCGAACCCTGTTTATATTAAATATTACTTACTAAAGAAGCTTTTTATTTAATAATTCTAAACCCATTTTAAATGTGACCATGAACTTATTTTGAAGGTTAAATTACGAATTGAGAGCAGCATTTGTCTCATTACATGTTTTGATTCAAAGCGTTCACTTTCTATTGTTTTAACTACAACATTTTGTATAGATTTAGCATTTTATTATGGTGGACTCAGAGCTAACAAAAAGAAGGATCAATTTGAAAATTTGAAAAAGCAAGTGTGGTCGAATGTAGAATAATTAGTAATCAGGAAACCAGCGTCCAGCGAAAACGCAGAACAGAAAGGATCGACCAAAAAAGAATGTCATTTTAAATGAAGATCTGCATTTAATTACAGTCCAAAATCTTAGAGACAAAAAGGACGAGCAAGGAAAGAAAAAGAGTTAAAAATACGAAGAAAATCTACATGAAAATTATCCAATGAAAGCATGTTCCAGTTTATTTTCTGATAGGTATCTACAGCATTTGTTTCAAAGGATGTCCGACTTATGGACTGCTGTTCAGAAATTGTTTACATGGCTGTAAAATTTATATATACTTATTTTGAATACAATTATTAATATTATGCAAAAATAAAAAGCTTGATATAAATATATTAATATAAACAAAAAAAAACTACTTTTTTTGATATTTTGGTTTAAAATCTTATCAAGAAAGATTCTCTTTGATGTCCTTATTGATTTGTAATGGCTTTAAGTCAGTATCTAATATAATAAATATATAGAAATAGAGTATGAAATAGATAAAACAATTTTATTTATGAATACAACACTGAAAATAAATTAGACACAAGGGCAACTACGATAATTTCCATTGAAAATGTTTATAAATACATAATTGTGTCAAACTCATTTGTAGAGTCGGGTAATTTTAGCCCATCTACTTAATACTGAAAATATGCAAAAATATTGTAAACATGGTCTTTAAATATCCGCAATATCGACACGTAAGCTTACATTTTTAGTCTGTACTATCATACCTAGTCGAGAACAAAAGTTTAAAGAGGATTTGTCGATTTGTAGTAATCGTTTTAATACACCCGACCCGTGTTTGGTGTCCATTTTGGTCGTTATCCTTTTCCAGAAGAATATGGCAGAAGTATGCATACAAAATGATGATGAATTTGAAGAAAAATAACAAATACCTAATTACTTAATAAAAATAACTTAATTTAATCCTCTCACTTAATAGAGATGACTTCTCATTGAAGTTTTAATATAATGGTCATCAATTTAGTTTAAGTTTTGTAGTGCATAAAAACATATTATTTATAAACTGCCATATTAATCATATTTGCCTGAATTATTTTGTGAATCGATCATATTATATGCAAAAATATGACATTAATTCATAGAATGGTACAACGTTTTCAGCTATAGAATTTTTTTTACCTACCACAAAATATTTTTATTATTATACAAGATGAACCAAGAAGATACCAAATTTTGGGGTTATAGAGGACACTTAAACAAGCAATTTTCGTTAAAATAACCCCACGTCCGAAAGAAGACGTTTAGGTCTAATTTTTTTTATCTTTTCAACTATACCGGCATGAACAATTACTTGGAACATGCTGTATTTTCCCCAGGTCATTATTCTTATTGCGAAACTGTATTACCGGCATTTCTTGGTTATTTTTGATTTTATTTTTATCATAAAAAACATAAATAGAATAAACTTTCAATAAACGGTCAACATTTTTTGCAACGCCGTGAATTTGAATAATTTAGTTTTTGGATATTGTATGTTAAGAAAAATTGCTTGTTTTCTGTGTCTCAAATTGGTCGGTATATTTTTGGGACACTGTATATTTTAGGATGGATATAAATAGACATAAAAACCTGTTACACTTATTACATTTTTTGTATGCAACCACGTAGGTATATTCTTACGGGATTCCACCCACTGAGGAAATAAATTAAATAAAAATGGAATTTCTAACTTAATACGAGCGAATTTTCGGTTCGATCAGTGTATATACACGGGCGTATTTTGATACAATCCTAAAATATCACTCGGAACACCCACGAGTGGAAGCCTTTGCCAAAATAGCGTAATTATTATGAAATTAACCCAAAATACTTTCTAAAAGGATACGCGTACAGTTATTGGATATTGGACCAGATATAACAGTTAAAATGCCAATTTTTCGCTGTGTTTGTAAAAATAAATTCATTGACGAATTTCTAAACGCAGCAAACCCGATTTTGACACACACAATCAACAACACACTAATTTTATATCATACAATACAAAAACAGAATTAATTTTACTGTTTTTAAAACCATAAAGTTATTTAGTAGTGGTGAGAAACACACCGTAGTGCCCTCTTTGGGTCTTTGCTACTATCTGTCTGACAATTATTGTCTAATTGACAGACAGATAACGATCTGCAGAAAAGCAGATGCCATTACAGCGACCTCTATTGTCTTTGAGGAAGACAATCCTACTTAATTATTGGAAGGAGATGCCGATGTAGAGCAATGCCAGTCGGGGCACATTGTCCGTAGAGTAGTTGTTGTTTCGGCATCTCCTTCAAATACGTAAAGATATTGTTAAAACTACCATTTACAACTTTTTAAAATGCTCCAAGTGGATACCAATCCCTTAAAGAGCCCATTCACTAGTCCGAAATAAGCCCAAAATCGGCGTTCGCCTCGTGTCTAATTATAAAGAAACTACAAAAGATAGCGACTTTTAGTAAAAAAGTATTGAAAGATAAGACTTTAATCTAAATCCCTATAGTAGTAATTTTTTGTAATTCTTTTTATTTTTCAAATTCCAGGCAAACAATCTTGTACTAAAATAGCGTATTTTCAAAAATTGTTTTCTCTAAAATATTTTTATCTTTTGATCTTTCCGGTGATATATAATTTATAACATTAAAAAGAAATTTTGTTGCAATTATAAGACAAATCCGGTACCCTTGCAATGAGGGCTAACTTTATTTCCATGTGCCTTTTTACTTCGGCTTTACGTGCACCTCCGAAATCTAAATAATTCGGTAGTGGAAATATGTAAGTCTCCACCCATCGGCTACCCAACCTCTCAACCTGACCCCAAATTCATGTCTGTCAAGTCTACATTGAATGGACCCTTAAGACTTAAATCACATTATTTTAAGTAAGAATTAGTTAAAAATAATTATCTAGACACATGTTTGTTCATACAAGCGATTTGAGGTACCCTTTTACATTTGGGAAACCCAGGACGTATTAACTTTGTTTCAGCAAGCTTTGGGACCTGAAACGCACAACGCCCTGTGAAATGAACGAACAGGGAACGTATCCATTCTTATTGATGCGTACTCAAAACAAAAGCAAACCGTTTTCTTTCCGCGTGCTGTTCTTATTGTTCTATATTTCCATATTTGTATATTTATTTATGGCTGATGAACAGTTTATTTAAATAATTGCACCTATATCACTGACACTGTTTACATTAAACCGATGTATCGTGCTCTTGTCCTAGCGTGCCTTGCATAGCACTTTCCAAATAAAGAAAAAGATCTCCATAATTATAATTGTTTATTCATACATCTTCAATCGCAAATAGTTAATTAATGAAAACAAAAATACGCGTGATTGTTGAACAGAACATGTGTGTTGTTAATTCTGCTAGTTTAGGTATCGTTGTTCTTTTATATGGTCCTAAGAATCGGAGCAAAACTACTTTAACAGGCCCAACTGGCGAAAAATTTTTCAAAATGACAGTTCTTCTGACAGATCGCTCACATGACGTGGCCAGTCTTGTACATATAATTTTTTCAAAAAATAACTGGTGCCTACTTTCACTTAATAACGAAAACATTTGCCATATGGTGCGGCCCTTGAACACACTGTATGGACACTGTAATTAGTAACGAACAGAGAATAATGAAATGTCCAGTTTACAACAAAATTGTTCCTCTATCTTTACTCTATATTTATTGTAATAATCTATAATAAACGATTTATTTCAAGAAGGTATTTTCAACAAATTCATCTTTATTTTGAGGAACAAGACGATAGAAATTATGCACAGATGTAACCAAATTCGAGCTGGAAATACCAAATCTCAAGAATGCCAAATAAAACACCAGCACGTTTTTCTATATCCGATTTATACAGAATGTTTCACCACGCCTCTATTTTTAGCACGCATCTCGCTCTTTATAGGTTAAACAAGAGGAAAGATTTCAGAAATAGAAGAAACTCGCGCACTGGCCAAACCTTGAAAACGTAAATCGCCTGGTAAAATGATACCTTCATCTGCATATACTAAATTTCTCACAAGTTGCCTGCAAAATTTTATAGCAATAAATATTTTCCCATATCTGTAAGGAGTAACGTAATAAGATAATGGACAGAAAAATGTACAATTTCTTCTTCTCAAAGGGTCTTTTCAAATGTAAGATTGTATGGGGTGTTGAAAAAATTAAGAGCAAATAATACTCAAAAACATAATAAGTAAAATTATAAATAATAAGAATCAAAATAAGAGAAAAAAGTTCCTATGCGTATAATTAAGAAACACTGCTTTTTAGAAACAGGTTCAGCTCTAATATAGAATATATATGCTTAAATACAAGGTGAATCACTTAAGATTGCCTCCCGGTTTTTTATTTCTGGTTTCAGGAAAAAAATTCGAATAAATACAACCATTGCACAGTGTTTTGTGAGTTTGTTCAAACATTTAAGAGAAAAACCACTGAATGTCTCATAGAAAAGATTAGATGCATTTTTACTAACTTAAAACTTCTCTTTTTTTCCGAAAAGTATTTTTTAAATACCTGTGAAAGTTTCCCTTTTTGGAAACAAAATGATAAACAATAACTTTTAAGTAAACTACCAATTAAAACCATCGACTAAATTTGAAAGACCTATTACTCCTATGAAGAGGGGGCAGTGTATTAATATTTTGCCGACCGAATTCGCCTTCATAAACGATTTAAATTGGTGAAACTGCAAAACTCAGTATAGCATCTGTAAGTTGTTATAAATCAGCAAATTTTGAATTTCTGAACAGATTAGTAGAACTCAATCAAGTTTTGGTGCAAAATGGTTTTGTATAAAGTAAACTAGATTTAATTTAGGATAAAGAAACATTCCTAAGTAATATAAAGCATACTAGACACCTACTGCATGTTTGGGTACCATGATCTTAAAAAAAACTTTTTAAAACTTTACATACTCGGAAAAGTTGTACGATAAAATATCATTTACCGAAAAGATATCGAAAATGATTTAAACAATCCTATACGGCAAAGCAATACCGTAAAATTTCGCACGTATTCCGTTACCAAATTCGCCGATCTAGTAACATTTCGCTCTGAAGCAACCAGGCCTACCAACAGCGAGTCAAAAATTCCGACAGCGCATTAAAATACCTCCGCTTATTTTTAGATATCGCCACAGTTTATAGGTTAAACGCGAATAGCTTTAAAAATAGCGAGTAGCAGATACAAATCTGGAAATCCAAAATGCCACCCACCATCTTGGTACGGCTGTCATTTGAGATTATGCAATTATTGCAAAAACTTTCCTTACGTGTAAGGTTAGTAGGGTTAAGAAATTTCAAGTAAAATAAAAGTGTCTTGAAGGTTTAGTAAAGTGTTAAGTTAGCTTCCCATTAAAAGTATTAGTGGTAGAGTGACTAAATTTCTCTCTAGAGTGGTACTGACTTAGCATACTGTACCTTTCGGTCAATTTCGCACAAAACTCACGCGCACCACACTTTTTAATGGAAACCATGGCTTGGGGTGTTAATCCAGTATGCAAAAACCACGAAAAGCACTTTCACCTACCTGTGCCTGAAGGCGGTCAGAGGTTGACGCTGTCCTAGTAGCTACAGGCGTCGCGACGCCTTGAGAAGCGCCGTCGTCCACCTCTACCGGTTTCCCCTACCAGTGGCCTACCACTGCCTGCAGACGGGGGTTCGGGTATGCTGGTGGTCCGCAAAATGTTGGATTTTTTGGGCTCATTCAGTAACAGCTACATCTGTGTAGCTCTAATTCGCTGCTCGAGATTGGGATCTCGGAAATTACGGGAGATACAAAAAAGGTTAAATTAGAGAGAACGTTTGTATCGCTATTTTATAAAATGACGATTTGTCAAAATGAGAGCATGAAATTTGGTACAGGACGTAAAACACTATAGGTACACTTTCTATTTCTTGTAAGTAACAAAATTCCCAAAGAACGCATAGAATAGAACCTAAATAAAAGACAAAAGAGAATTTATTCGTGGTGCATTGTTACACCTAACACAAAACTAGTGAGGCTGCTTACTGTAGAAGTCTTTTATTTGTTGTATAGGAGAATCCAATTTGTCCAGAGAGTCAATAGAGTTCAAGAAGCTTTAATATGCCATCACAATTTTCCTATAATTATTTTCATCTAATTTTAATTTGCTTTCTATAGGTGATTAATGATTATAGTAACATTTTTGCTTTAATTAGTATTCATTAGTCATTATTTTATTATTATTGTTACAAGTATAGACATCTTTTCTTTTAATAAAGTAGATACTCGAAGCGGATGGTTCTTTATGAAACATCGTGAAAATAATTGTTTTGAAAAAAACATTGATCTCATTTAGATGGTCCAAGAAATATATAGAAAACACTCTATATACTAGTATTTCGGCTTATTAGGCCTTTTTCAATAGAGTAAATGTCTATTAGTAAAGTTATTTATTTGTTTACGAGCACCTACCCCCGATTGATCCTACCATCTGGTAAAACCAGAGTTTTTAGTACCTTTTCTAAGAAGGACGAAAGTGTAAAATCTATCTGATCATTCGTAGTACAAGGCCTTAAATTAAAGATTTTTTAATTTCCCATTGCTCCAACAGATCTAAGCGCTTTCCTTTCTTTTCACGATGCAGTACCTCTACATTTTTCTGATCTATAAAATGATTGTTTTCTATACAATGCGTCGAAAATCCTAAATTTTTTGCGTTATTTAGTATGGATTTTTATGTTCTTTTACTCTAGTTTCAATACTTCTACCGGTTTGACCCATATACATGGCATTACGATCCACGCAGTTAATTTGGTATACTCCCGATTGCTTTAATTTATTAACCCCTTCTTTGTTGTTTATCGAAATCCTCCTAATAGTAGGCTTCTTGATACTAATCGTTTTACACCCGTTTCGTTTTAATCTGTGAGCTATTTTTTCACTATAACCTAGGACGTGATTAATGTAACTATAGGTGCCTTCTTTTTCCCGAATATTGTAAAACTCCCGACGAATTAATTTCCTCCTTTTGTTTTTTATCAGTTATCTATTAGTTTTTCTTTATGTCCGTTGTTTTTTGCAATTTGTTTGATTGTACTTAATTCTTTTTCAAAATCTGCTTTTTCTAGCGGAAACATTAAAAGCCTATGTATTAAACTGTGGAAAACCGACTTTTTTATTTGCCAGGACTGCTGCGAACTTCCTGGTATAATTGCGTCGGAAGTTGTTGGTTTTCTATAAACCGATAATTTTAATTTATTTTCTACCTTTCTTATGTTATATCCAAATAGTTTATTTGATTGTTTTCCTCCTTTTCCATTGTAAACTGAATATTATCGTTAAGGGAGGATTTTGATAAACAACAAAGAAAGGTTTAATAAATTAAAGCAATCGGGAGTATACCAAATTAACTGCGTGGATCTTAATGCCATATATGTGGGTCAAACCGGTAGAAGTATTGAAACTAGAGTAAAAGAACATAAAAAATCCATATTAAATAACGCAAAAAATTCAGGATTTTCGACGCATTGTATAGTAAACAATCATTTTATAGATCAGAAAAATGTAAAGGTACTGCATCGTGCAAAGAAAGGAAAACGCTTAGATCTGTTGGAGCAATTGGAAATTAAAAAATCTTTAATTATAAATCCTTGTACTACGAATGATCAGATAGATTTTACACTTTCGCCCTTCTTAGAAAAGGCACTAAAACTCGGACTTTACCAGATGGTAGGATCAATCGAGGGTAGGTGCTCGTAAACAAATAAATAACGAAAACGCGCTTGGAAACATTTACTAATAGACATTTACTCTATTGAAAAATGCCTAATAAGCCGAAATACTAGTATATAGAGTGTTTTCTATATATTTCTTGAAACATCTAAAAGAGATCTGTGTTTTTTTCAAAACAATTATTATCTTTTCTTTATCAGTAAGAAGTAACATAAAACTAAAACAGATGCAAAAATGCATTATAACACCTTGTACAACACATCGGAAATGACTCAGCCACTGCCAGATCGCCGAAGAAACTAACAGTAACACTCGACCGTGCCCCATATCTTTTTCTCGTCCTTTCCTTATACATTCGTATCACCCACAGGCGTGGCTGAAGAATCCGAATATTACCTTTTTTGACGGGCGATTTATTTCAAGGCACATTCAGTGACTCAATTTCTACAACACTAGCGAAGGACTGTGAGGGATAGCAGGCCCTTTTCGCGACATTTGCGTTGGCGTGAGATCATGGGGGTCAGTGGAGCAGGTTGCTATTCAATGTGCAGCGCCTGACTCTCGCTTTTCGAGGCTATTTTCTAAGGAACGTTATAGCGCGTTTCGAGGTGTTGTGGGTAATAATTAGTGATGTGCAGTTCATGACCGAATAGTTCGCATGAACTATTCACTTGAGGTGAACTGAACGAACTGTTTCATATAGTTGCCACTGAATAGTTCATTTTGAACTGTGTGTGAAATTGTACCATTCATTCACGTTTTCGTTCCCTCGTTCGAGTCAGTTTAGTTCTTTAGTACTTCATGATTCAACATGTCGGACATGAAACATGAAACTTAAAACCGAAAAAGAAAACTTTTCAATTTAGTAATTTAAATGAATTATTGCTCTGAATCGATAAATTTAGCGTTTTTGTTATCTGAAATTCTGAACCATTTATGTATATTTTATGAACTAATAAAATAATTTACTTCAAAAGTTGATAATAAACGTAAAATATATTTCTATGTAAACAAATAATACGAACAAAAAAAAGAAAGTTCAACATAGTAAAATTATAGTAGGTACTGTACTACTGTACATACTTTTATATAGATACAAAATTTATAGATTATAGTTTAAAAGTATTACTTGTGACAATTTCTAATGTTTTATATACCATTATTTGGTTGTCATTTGTCATGAAGAGTATAGGTACCTACTACCACAAGTATAAAGATATATACAGTAGTTTCACTCTTTAAATTTTTTGTACAAAAGTTTTTAATGCACATGTCTGCTCTTGGGTAGTATGCGCGTTGGTAGAGATGTAGAAGGGGAGGAATGGGCCGGCGTATGTTATTTTATGGGCGCACATTTGCTTTTTGCTTTACAGGTAATCAGCATACGTTTGTGTGTCTAGGCGTTTGTGTTTGTGATTTTGATAAGTGTTTTGTATTGTGTGTAACATAGCTACAAAATATTGTTTCATTTGTAAACGAAATTCTGTTAGGCCACCTTTTTTACTCCAAAAAATAATAGTCCGGGCCTGTGCGTGTCTCCCAAAAACGGTCACTACTGCGCATGATTGTGCTTGGGTAGTATGCGCAGCGGTCTTTTTGGGGGGTTAAAAAAACAAAACTTAAGGACACCAACATCAAAGAAATTTTGCCGAGTGAAATTACTGTATATATCTTTATACTTGTGCTACTACCTACTACTGCAAATATATTCGGTCCGCAAGGAAATCAAATACGAGACGAACTGTAGTTCGTTTTAAACTGTAAAAAAGAACTATTCACTTAGGTGAACTGTTTCGGTCCGAACTATTCACCAAAGTGAACTGGAATGCCCATCACTAGTAATAATTAGCTCGATAAATTGACGTTTGCCCGCCATATATCGATGCAAGAACGCACAAAAAATAATGCTTTATGCAAAAGCAAATGTAAGTATAAAAATGAATATCTCTTAGGCAGTTTTGATGTGGTTGGTTACCCATGGATTTGTGACCGCGGTTCCAAAAAGTAGACGTATTTTCGAGTATATTTTAATGCTTTACCATAGACGTACCTAGTTAATTTATATGTTTACGGTTTTGTTTGGAAAAATGTTAACCACAATTTTTTAGATTAGAAATTAGATTTAGAAATTATAAGTATGTCGTTTTTCGTCGTTCTAAACATACGTCGTTCGTGATACTTTATAGTATCAAAATAAAGCCAAATCATCCAAATCTTGGTGGGCTTTAGAATATTGTTGACAAACATCACAAGTAGTATGTGTAGTCAGACATTTTTTGAGCAAAATATCTTACAAATGCTGTTTCTGCAATTCCGTTTTAACCACAAACTAACATTAACGAAACTTAAGGCACTATAATTAAAGGAACCCGGTCACTTGAGACTATCTCACTTGAGTCACTTGAACCTCAGATTAACCGACCATCGGGGTTACGGGAAGGAATAGACCACGTAATAAAGGAGTTATGCTTCTGCTTATTAATTTGTTTTTTGGTGTAATGTCTTCTAAAGCATTACAGAGTAGATATTATAATAGTGTCAACCAAGATCGGATGAAAAATAGCTTTTATACAGGTTTTACAAGCAGGCTTATAAAACCTAGAAGCAGAGGGGTTTATACTTTCAATACAGACCAAGCTGTAACTACCAGTAACTATAAAAAGTATAGTTTAAAGGATAATTCAATTAGCAGCGATAAGTGCAGAAAATGCCACCAATTCTTTGAAACAGCAAGTTTCAAAGAACTCAAAGTTACTTGTCCTGAGACGAGTCATAATATTGGTTTTCTCTGATAAAACGTCAAAAACTCACTCATAAAACTTCAAGATACGATACAAAGGATCACCTACGTCTTTGACGAAGCAATACCATCTGACCCAAATATAATATCAATTATTTATATACCTCTTTCCACTTTGTTCCATAGTCATGGTACAAAAAGTTCCTATATTTGAAATGTATCTTATTGCTAACATATGGGTCTGAATCAAATTTTAGTGTCATACTCACTTATTTAAAATAGTGAAAATGCAATAATTTCAATAAATAGCATAGCAGATTTCACGTCACAGTATTGAGAAACGAACTATATTAGAATTAAGATGTTTGTTGGAATATTGCATGGCAAGTTATGCAGATATTTCTTACCAATATGAATAATGGCTGTAAAATAACCTAATTGAAGCTAAATATGCATTCAGCGCTAATTACTAATTACTATTCAAAAGGGTATGAGACAATAATTAATAACAGAGGTGTAATAATCTCTGTTAATAATTATTATAAATAATCATAGGAATTAAATATTTTTACATTATACAGGGTGATTCTTAACATATATGCATAAACTTGGAAAATTATAGCTGAGGACAAATAATGACTATTAATTAATGAAAAAAAAAGTAGTAAAACATCTTTACATTTGCGCTGTACATTTTCGAATATGAATTGTGCTAGGTACTTACTTCTGGTCAAGCTGGAATATATGATAATATATTCCATCTTGATCATATATGTATATGATAATGTATCTAGTACCATCTTGGTCCAGTGGTACAAATGGTGTCCCATAAGAAAGGTCAATCTATCAATCAGATTCTTGCCGTCTGTATCTGTATACCAATAAACCTTCCCTGGAAGACATAGGGTGTAAAAATTGAAAATAAACAATCGTTTTTCCTAATAGTTCCCTTAAATAATCCCCTTTTTAACCATATAACGGACTTGTAAAATATTGCACACTAATTTCGAGACACCCGACACCCTGTATAGAAACAGAAAACGTATATAGAAAACTGCCCTTAGTTTTAACCAAGGAACCACCTGACATGTTTCGCATATATTTAAAATCACCATTGTGATTCCCTTGCACCCTGTATACTGCCAACGTGATACAATGGAACACCTGCACCTGCATATAAGTTAGAAAACTTTCAAATATTGTGACGTCGTTCAAACATGATCCCCCAATATTTCAAATCATCGTATTTGTAAACCCGATTTACAACCAACAGCTGGACCAGAAAGTTATTTTTAGTAAAGCACCCCCTAGGAAATTGGGTTTGTTATACGTATCTGTCAACATCTTGAAGAATATCCGTGAAACAAAATGTAGGGTGGTTTATAGACAAACTGACGGCCACTAAAAATGGGGTCACTATACAAATTTTGGTCAAGTTCAATTCAGAGGAGACTTTTCTGATAACTCCGATGAAGAAAATTTTAAAAATTATCCCAGTATTCCGAAAATTCGGGATAACATTGTTTACTCTAACACTGACGTAGATTTCCACATAACATCAAAACACATACTGCACTCGACGCGCGTTTCCCCAACCAAGTCGGCATTATCTGGAGATGATTAAAACCTATCAGGTTCGGATATGTTGCTTGTTTAAATTTGCCATTACTACTGACATAGTTCACAGGGTTTATACATTAAAGTATCGAAAATTTCGAACATTTTCTTCATTACTTTTTCCATGACAAGGAACAAATTTTGAGGCAGAAATAGAAAAACAGAAATTCAAAACCCCTAGTTGAATCAAGTTGAAGCCACTGTTTAAAATGCCGTTCTATAAATTGAGACCAAACCTCTGACTTTCCTTTTTAATTAATACGTTCATAAAGTGTTCACTAGCACTACAATGGGATACACTGTATCTAAGTTCCACACAAACACTCTTCAGAAAGCTATGAACAATCTTATGTGTATAGATACCACCAAAACCTACTTGAAGTTCCTCAAGAGCCCCGAAACGCAACCCTGGGTCACCCACCACTCACAGTCACAATTTATTCTCTGGCAGTCTACAGTCAATACCAGAATTAAGCAAAGTTGAATGACCTCGCCGATCTGGTAAAATGCGATGATGCATGGGCGTGCGTATTCTGTTTTACCATTGGGCACATTTCAGTTAATATATACTCGTATACTATTCTATAGAATACTTCTAGTATATGCATTTCCACTTTTTTAACTAACACAAATAAGTATAAACACTGACACAAATAATAAATACACTGATAATTTTACCACAAATTTTTACCGTTAAGAAACGCGCGCGAAATAACCCAACATCACGCCACTGTTTCCCTACTACCTCGAGCGCAGTCGCTTGTTGGTTCCTGATTCGACCAATCAACGTCGTTGAAGCTCAGTGAAAAGAAAGCGTAAATGCAAGAATATGTATGTTAAATAAGGATGAACAGCTTGTCGTCAACTTTACGACTTTCGCAGTTGCCACATATTCGGAAATGCCTTCATATTATTAAGTAAAAGACAAATTAAATATTGTGTTTGCTTTAATAAAGTACAATAGGGACGAGGGACGTTAAAGACTTGTAAAAAAATGGGTTAATAAGGTAATTAATACGTTTCCGGTTTTAAATAAGAATACTTTAGAAATAAATGTGACAACACAGATCTACTCTTTTTCCGGTCATTCCACTTTGCTTAATTCTGGTACTGACTTTACTTAGGACATTTTGGGGACCTCTCCTAAGCCCCATCACCCCCGGCGTCTCCGCCGTCGGCCTATTCTTGGCCCGGCGCGTGGTGGGGTCGTCGCCAACAGCGCCTGGTAAGGAGCCCGCGTAAGGTGATAGCACCTCCTCGCAACGTGGTACCCTCAGTCGCTCGAAACCGTGTGTAGTGTCGACGGGCAACTCCAGAGTATCTTCAGACTACTCAGTAAGTACCAAAAATCTGTTTACTTCTTTTCGCGAGGTAGCAACAGCGTTCTTTGGCTCTTCTTCTAGTGGCTTGGTTGTCTTTATGTCCATTTAGACTGTGAATTAAACACTTGATTAGATTTCCAAGAAAGGTATCTAAAGTAAACAAAAGCTTGTAGGGTAGTTGGCCAATTGTGGATGTTAAAATAAAATTTCAAAGGTTTTTATAGAATACTTTATTGAGGGTTATAAAAAAAAATGCCTTCACCGCTTAATATGCCATGTAGATACAAATATGAACTCTGATACTCAAGTTAAACGCCCTGTATGTTATCTGAGAATTGAGAATTACCAACTTTCGAGTATTTTCTTATTTCAACAATACATAATTCTATATATATTCAAATAAATTATTTCTTGTTATGTTGGTTTGATATTTTTTGGTAAATTGCCAGCATTTTGTAACATCTATGAAGTAATATTGCAAATATACAGAGTGATATTTTCTCGACATCTAATCCTACCACATTCCATAACATTTCTCATTCCATAATTTTAACTAAGCAGTTTTGAAACAAAAAATAGTAACTGAAAGATAGTAAGGACACCTTTCAGTCTTCTTTTTAAATATTTTAACTTAATTTCTTTTATAGTGATTTATTTGGCAAAGTGCCCAGTAAGGTATAACAAAATTTTAGATAAATGTGATTGTACCAGTGCAAGTACATTTTTATGGTATTATTACTACTATTTACATAAAATACCTACATTTAGTATAACTGGTTTATTATTAGATAAAAATATAATTTTATTTCTACTGAACTAAATGTCAGAAGTAATATAATTCTAACAAATAATCTTGAATAACGAAAATATAGAACCAATAATTTTAGTCAATGTACTTAATGTACTGGGAAAACTTCCATAAAAATTGTAGGCATGTGGAAGTAAATACAATGGATGAAGATCCAAACTTCACCATCTTTCAATTGCAACGTCCAACGCCTAGTTCACCAATTTATAATATTCATATTAGTCGGTTAGTAAATCTTTATAACTAGAATATGTAACACTAAAAACAAAGTGAAAAACTTCAGAGATATATGGTATATAGCTAATAACTGCATTCCATATTTTCTCTGAAAACAAAATATATAATTTTACATATTTAATATTCTTCTCATACTAATTTATTTTTTCTTAATGTGGCCGTAGTGGCTTTAGTGATAAACACTGATACAAGCTGTCCCCTTTATGTACGTCTGACTTCATTCTGAAATTTAAAAAGGAATACTGACAGTACATTTACATTTACATACTGTACATTTGAGAGGGAACTTTAACCTAACTTTTCCTGCTTTAGCGTTACATCCAAACGCTAATCTATTGTCAGAATGTTGTTTGTTTTAAATACTTAATCGTAGGGAATATTTTCGCCCTTTTAGCCAACAACATTAAGGGGAATTAGTTCCGATTGCTGAAATAGCAAAAGGTGAAGTGAAATATTGTGTACGACCCGATCTGGTCTATAATTGGGTCATTGGAATTTGGAATATATTTATAATTTAAAGACCTAGAACCATCTGGTTTGCTTCAACAGAAAATTAATTAAAAGTATACTTACGTACTTGAACACATTTTTGATATTACTTCTAAAAAGATACCTAGTTTTACCTACCTTAGTACCTAATGTATTTCATAGACTTTTTGGACGTTTATTCACTTGACAGAACAATTTTTATTTTCAACAAATTCTAAGCGATAACACAGAAATATCATATATCAGACATTATCTGATATTCAATCAAAAGACATTTGCCAATAGATAGGTACTTGGTTTATTTTGACGAAGATTCTTCAAGAGTATTTCTTTCCCATCTATTACACCCTTGTTGTACCACTTCCACACCCTATTCTCACCATTATCGATCCCCTTGCCCCCTTTTCTAGATACGCTACTGTTCTTTAATGATTCTTAGTACCTAATAAAATAAATAACCTATCCACATTCAATACTCTGTGTATTTGTAAAACTTGACAAGCTGTCGTTAGGCTACAGTCTGTATCATTATACTTTCATTACCAGCATGGCAGATCATTTTTTCGTAACGAGTTCTTTTGTCACACAAGCAGGAGCTTGAAATTCTTTAAGATGGTCGAAATGCGTAAAGGTATGTAGGTCAGGCAGGGATATTGATATTGAGTCATTTTTTAGGTATTTCTTGTGACTAACATTAGGTAACAACAATGAATACAGATGGTAGTTGAACAAACAATAAGACCGAAAATGACTGAAGGTACGAATGATTCGTATGGAACTTCTAGAATTCCATTGTCACATTTTTCACATATTAATAAACAAATTCACTATCAGTTAATTTGGATTTGCTTAGGATTGACCAAATCATAAGTAAAAAAAAACAATTATATAAGCGTTATTATTATTGTTATATAAGTAAAAGTGTTACAGGTAAATTATTAATTTATATATAGGATGAGCCAAATAACTATCTCTTTCTGAATCTTCTGCATTTTTTATTTCACAAAACAAAGTAAAATATGAAACACATTATTATGATCACAGTCCGGCGTTTTGTCCCGGTAACAGAGTCGTATTCAGGTCAGAACAATCAGAACAGATCACATACTTAATATCTGTTGAAAGTGCTAGATGGGCACCAACAGGGTGCTGGACCTCCTAGAAAATTGACTACGACTGCTATAAAACCTTATTTTATGCCACAGAATACATTTTTTCACTCTATTCAAGAAACAACCTGTATATCGAGAGGTGGAAGTGGGTCTTCAATCGATCGTTACACTCAAAATACTTGGAGATTAAATAAAATGCAAATATTGTTTTGATGTTCAATATAATCATATTCCGTTTCAGTTTTTTTTTTTTTTTTTCATTTTCTCTGTTTTCAAATGTCAACTATTGTATATAATCCTCGCAAATTTTACTTCCTAATCTTCTATAACATCACAGTTATCTACTTAAAATTGAATATCTTTTTACGATGGATGACAGACGGAAATTGTAACGGATTTGAACAAGGTGGTTCGTTTTAAATAATGAATACCCTATACAGTGTGTCCCAGTGTGAACGTACAAAAATTTACCTGGGGGTGGACCAGACCAAAATAAGAATAAAAAATCTCTGACGCACGCCTAACGAGTTACAGGCTGCTATTGTGAAAAAAAAATCCGCAATAACTTAAAAATCGTTAGGTAATTTTTGAGAGACGTGCCCATCTAAACATCTACATGGTGTTTGTTTAACTCTGACACCTGTGGTGGCCTAGGCCTACTCTTCCTTATGACTTCCTTTGCATGTATTTTTCTGCATAAAGAATGTAGTCGGTACTTTACACTCAATTTACTCGAAAATGGTTGATTTTAGAGCTATGTAACAAGAGCACCTTTTTTGTTCAGAATTGATAGCCGATTAAGGAAAACTTAGTTGATCCACGAAAAAGTAGGATATGCAAGAGTTATTAAAAAAGACAAAATTATAAGGAAGAGTAGGCTTAGGCCACCACAGGTGTCAGAGTTCAACAAACACCATGTAGTTTTCATGACCTTTAATAGATGTACACGTCACCCAAAAATTACCTAAATCTAAGAAACGGTTTTTAAGTTATTGCGAAAAATTGTTTTTTTTTTCTCCAAAATAACACCCTGTAACTCGTTAGACGTGCATCAGATAATTTTTTTTTATAAGAGTTTTATTCTTATTTTGGTCTGCTCTACCCCTTGGTAAATTTTTGTACGCTCACACTGGGACACCCTGTATAACCAGAAGTTCCTGCACACGTTGCACAGACCTTGTTGAGTGGGTAGACGACACTGTTATTTTTGAATAAACAACTATTTTCAAGTACACACAACCCTGTTAGATTAATACATACATTATTGTAAGTGAAAGCACTGAGACAGATACAAGACATATTTATAAAACATTGGCTTCGTATTTTTGCAACATCAGCGGCATACTTTTATGAAGGATTCCATAACAAATGTTCTTCTTTGTTTATGAGCAATTGTCTGCGAGCAAGGATGATGTTATTTTATTCAATTATTAATTACTTGAACATGCTTGTTATCATAAACATTTTTTCTCAGGCGTAAATACTGTAGTCTAAACATTCCAACAGTCGTAAGTCATTTTAAAGAATGTTTGTAATACACAATGGAAGTGTTTCCATCTTAGGCTTTCATAAATATTATAGACACTTAGGTATTCGCCATAAAATTTTCGATCATGCAGTCGATTACCGAATCGTTGAATCAATAGTTTACGATATTTGTGTACCGAAAAAAACGGGGTAAAATGGGAAAATTTTAAAATGGGCCGCCGAGAACGGCCCCTTAACGGAAAATCTAGCCATTTCAACCATTTTAAACACATTGGAATCCTATAGAGGAGTGACTTGTGACTTCTGTTTTTTATACTGGTTACAACTATATGTACAGGGTGTTAGTTAAACATCCCGCAAAAATTCAAGAGGTTATTCCTTGGACTATTCTAAGGATATTTTAACCTTTGATGATTTTTGAAAAAGCTCTTTATTGCGAAGATATAGGGCGAAAAAAATTTTCAACAAATAACAATTTATTACTAAAAATTACATGTAATTACTAAAATGTTCCAAAAAGTTGAGGTATACTTCGCCGGTAAGTCTTCCTGGTAGAAATACCGGTCCAATTAGCCAGTCACCAACAATTCCAACCCAAACGTTCAACGAGAACTGATGTTGAAACCGCTCTTCACAAATCTCATGTGGATTTTCGTCAGCCCACACATGGTTATTGTGGAAATTCCTTATTGCATTTCGCGATAAACTGGCTTCATCGGTAAAAAGAATCAGCGTAAGTAGTTGAGGGATTTCAACCAATGTGTGCAAAAGCCATTGACAAAATGCAATACGTGAAGCAAAGTCCGCAGGAAGAAGTGCATGAACGCGTTGAATGTGGTATGGGTACAACAAATTATCTCTCAGAATTTTCCAAACAGTCCAATTACTTACATTCAAAGTATTTGCAATTCTTCGCGTAGAAGTACCTGGATCTTCTTCTATCATGTCCAGCACATTCTCTTCTACATCTACCGTTCTTACAGTCCTTGGCCTTCCTGGTCCTCCAGTCCACTTCAATGTTCCCGTTTCTCGAAGACGTTGATGAATACTTTGAAAGATTTTTCTGTCGGAAGCAATGTGGTTAGGAAATCGTTCAATGTACAGTCGCCTAGCTTCTAATGCATTGCCATCAGCAAGTCCATAAATAAAATGCATGTCAGCCATCTCGGCATTCGTATAGCGAGCCATGATAGAGGACTTCGCTAACAACCGTTTACACGTCAACTAGCCAAACGTCAATCAATCTTAACAAATGCGACACATACAAACTACAAAAACACAACATACGAAAACATACAAAATAATCACTCCGAAGTATCACGGGATGTTGGTAAGAAAAAACAACTCCTTTTTCTTACATGTCTTTTACTTGATACGTTCAGTGTAGTACGCCATACTTTTATTTCACCTGCATTAATAATGTGAAAAATACCAAAATTGATTTTGTTGAAAATTTTTTTCGCCCTATATCTTCGCAACAAAGCGCTTTTTCAAAAATCATCAAAGGATAAAATATCCTTAGAATAGTCCGAGGAATAACCTCTTGAATTTTTGCCGCATGTTTAACTAACACCCTGTATATATTTAATATATGAATTACGTAAAATGTAGCAAGACCCTTACGCTCGTAACACATATTTGATTGGATTTGATCATGACCTCAAAACCAATCGGTTCGCACCGATGGACGGACGCATTAATCACAAACATATGGCGCCTCAACTTGACCCAATAGGGTAAAAATTGAATCAGAACCGAGATCGTACAACCTCGACTGCCTTGAGAGATTTTGTAAGTGTACTTGTTGCACATATAACCTATGGAAGGCGGCAGACGCGTATCTGATTTTTTTTTGTGTTCTGTTTTTAAGGACAAAGGCAAAACTGCACACATGTTAAACCTAATCGGTGGTTTTTCTTCTTTTTAGTTGACTTTCTGCCTCATTTTGTATTCTTCTAAAGTTCTTCATTTCATTGTTATCATGGATTCAAATTCCATGTAAAAATTATCGGTTTCAAGTAATATTAATATAAAGAATTATCAATATCTATCGCAATGAATCACAGAAGCTATAGTTTATATATAGGTATTCGTTTCTATATTCCGTTAATACCCATCGATTTGAAATGATAAATTATCGTATAGACAAAAATGTAAGATGTAAGTATATGAAGTGATGATAATATGGTACTTCAATATAGCTGCTTTTACTGACATATATTGTACCTTTGGTAATTTTAGATGCAACCTTCTGAACTTTTCCTCCCGTTTGCTTTGTAACACCCAGTGCAGTATCCTTGGGCCTTGAACTATATCATAGCTACGCCCTTGCCTGGCGCCCTACGCCAACATACATACATTATATACAATGTATATACAGTATACAATTTTCCACAGAAAGTAGGTACTAACTTTATTTAGGTTTTATTTTTCTGAAACGCGGACATGGCCTCCTATGATGTTTCTAGATTTAATTCGTCTTTCCATAGAATAGTAATGCGAATTAAAACCGTCATATTTGTCGGTTTTTGGACGTGCTAGCAATCGTAATTGTTAATACAATTGACGTAGACTACTAAAATTCACAATCGTGTTTGTACGTGGAATCAATTACGTACTAATTTTTCTGGAATACAAATTTTCGCACATTCTTATGTGCTTATCACCATATCTAGTCCAGTTACCTCATTTTTAACGTCTAACCTCGATCTGAATAAAAATCCTCTTATTGTGAATACTGAATAATGTCAAAATGCATCTGTACACAATAATTTTTAATAAAAAACCACGAAAAGTCAGTGCAATGCTTAATAATTACAGTTATTAGTATTAATACCACTATTTTTAATAAGGTTCTTCTTTTGTTCCAGTTTTCTTTCGGTAAGCGCGAAAAACCCAAACCGCCGCCATGGACGCGATCAAGAAGAAAATGCAAGCGATGAAGCTTGAGAAGGATAACGCCTTGGACAGAGCAGCTCACAACGAGCAGCTCGCCAAAGACGCCAACCTCCGCGCTGAAAAGGTAACTATGGTGTTCCCTGCGGCTCCACCCTGGGCCCTTCCTTACTCATGTCTTTCGAACCACCCTCCTCAATTACTTCATCTATAATACTCCCCCACGGTGGTGTATGGGGGTCGCTTTTCGTCACTTGTTATTTAATGATTCGTTCTTGTGACAGGCCGAAGAAGAGGCTCGTTCCCTGCAGAAGAAGATCCAACAGATTGAGAACGACCTCGACCAGACCCAAGAACAACTCACCCAGGTTAACGGAAAATTGGAAGAGAAGGAAAAGGCCCTCCAGAATGTAAGTGCATTAAAAATATTTGTATTTTTCTGTACAGTCGAATATTCGTTACTATAAAATTGAAAGATATATTATATCTTCGTCTTATGTTAATTTAAAATACTATACACGGTTTACTACAAAAAGGGAGCTACTTATTAGGGCAAATGCATTTTTAAGCTGATCAATAATCTGAAAAGAAATTGGATCTACGTTTAATAGTTTTGGATGGATCGCCAAAAACGTAAAATTCTGATTTGTTTTATAGACAGTTGTAAAACAACAATTTTGAGATATTTTTTTACAAGGAATCCGAAAAATCTTCGTTTTTGGTCAACGACATTCAAGATGGCGGAGAAACAATTGTCAACTTTCTTTTTTCTTAAGGATGTCATATTAGACTTTCATATTTTAGTCCAGTTTGTTTTTCCATTACGACGATGTATCACACTTAATACTTTGTTTTACATTTGTGCCAAAATTCAGGTTTTTAATAAAACAAAAGGGGCATTTTGTTGTTAAAAAGTGTCTAAATAATGTTTGGGTTAGAAATGTCTGATATTAACGGTTTTCAGTTTAAACAATAAGAACATAACCAAAAATTTTCAAAACATAAGCAAGTTTACTGGCGATAAATAGAATTTCTCTTCAGACTATTGATCAGCTTAAGAATGTAGATACACCTTTTCTCTAATTTAACTGTTTTCGTATATCTTAATGTAAGCGAGCTACCCATGGTGGTACTCGAAAAACGAACACCCTGTAGATTTAGGTATTACCCTTTACAGCAATTATCGTCAGGAATGTATACAAACAAATAAATCAATCAATAATACATTAATATTTCTAAAACCATGGACTATACTAGATATCTGAAATTTTTATTACTGATTCTGTCGGTGTCCATGAATTTTTTGGTAAAAATAAACAAAAACAAAATGGAAAAATGGAAAACTGTCGAAGTGTCACGTAAAAATTAGATCATTGATCGTGTTCTTTGAAAATTTGTCAATTTCGTCGTCTGGTATCGGTTTCTTTATAATTGTCAGAAAAAAAGTTGAGTAAACTTAAATCTTGCACACCTCGGCTGTTAGTATCAACTGGAAAAATATAAAATGTGGATTATTTGCCACATGCCAGTAGTCACGCATTATTTTGAAGACCGTTACAATTATACACCGTGTGCTGTATACAATAAGAACTTATTTGAATTTGGTTTACCTATAAGCTGTTTTCATATTGAAATCATTTTCCATGAGCTCTTACAAGTGCTTGTAGAAAGAGAAATGACCAAAATAAAAAAATCGAAGGTCGCAAGATATATTTGAAGGAGATGCTCGTTTAATGCACATTGTTGAAACGATTTTGTCTCCAAAAAGCGTCAAAAAGTCTAAAAATACTTAAAACTAGGTGCCAAATGCAGTGCATCAGTAATTATGTCAAACTTACTGAAGGTATCTATCTGAAGTCTTATTCAGATTCAGCCTTGGAGGTACAAGTGCGAATAAGAAAAAGATTACAAAATATAAGAATATAACATATTGGATATTTTTAGCCAACTTCAGCTAGATTTTATTTTCTGGGTGTTCTGGTCTTAAAATCTGAAATCATAAGAAATCGTTTCCTTGGAACGGTCTAAAAATACCCACACGAACTCGATCTGCTGCCAAATATGGACCGACGACAGATCATCCGTCCCTGTCTATCCCACATTCTCCCGTGACGTAAGGAGCTCTCGGCCAACTGTAATGCCATGCACCTTAAAATTTCCCACAAAACGAAAATAAATCTTTATCAATGATTAGACAGCGACGTTTTCGCTTGTTAATTGTTACAAATAACTATGTCAAGTAAACAAATATATTATTTTCTTTGGATTTGCCATGAAACCGAGTGTTATGTTGCGTGTAAGGTTGGTTGCATACGTGGTGGTGCACTCAAGTCTAGTCGCGGAGCAGAGCCGCGAGCGGGTTCCTCGATCGACCGCTGCCAAGTCGGCGGCGCCAGTGTGGCAACATGGCTGAAAAGAGTTAGACGGGTTAAGTTCGATCTCTACGAAAATGTCAACACCTAGGGCAGTGGGGGGCGCGAAAAAAAGGGGGCACCAACACCACCCCCGCAACGAAGGCACAAGAAGAAGGGCGGCCCTAGAATTCAGTTCCAACAACGCACCCCTGAGCACTTACAGCAAAAACAACGCAGTGACAGTGCAACATGCAACAGTAAATCAAAACAATGTGATCAGCAACAGTGCCTCCCCCGATAATAAGAAGAAACCCAGTTTAGAAATTAAGGAAACTCCAAACAAAGCCAATTGTGATATTGAAGTGATAGATTTAACCAATTGTGATGACGATATTATTAGTAATAACGTTAAAAAAAGAAGCAACACCAACGAAGACAAACACGAAATCTTAGTTAATAAGAATGTCAAAGAGGACCGCAATAAGAAACTGAGGAAACATAAGAGGTCCAAAAGTAGGAAAAGGGATGACGAGAAAACAGACATGGCTCTCATCCAACGACCAGAGGCCGAGGGTTCGAGCCTCAGCGACCAAGAGAATGAGTTCAAGGAAGACAACTTGGATCCAGAGATAGAAGAGTTGTCCAAGCTCCGCTGTACGTCAGAAATGACTGAAGTGGTAGCTGAAAGGGAGAAACGTCGCAACCGAAGATGCGCCGACTACCCGGGGCTGGCCTTTAGCTCCATCTTTAGTTCCGACACCCTGATGAAGTTCTCGATCATCCGAAACGAATTGCACAACATCATGAATACGCAGCTGAAAAGGGTAGGTACAAGGTTGCACGGGTGAGATTATTGCGCTTCTGAAACGTCGCAACGGTTATTCAGAGGTTATTTTTAAACGTTGAACAAACACATCCTTCCTAGTTGTAAGGAATATTTCAGTTTCAGTCGATGATGCGGCTATTTTCCCCTCGGATAGGGCTCTGACCTTTGTCAGCTATCAATCCCCGTGGTATCAGCTGTTGCTTGTCACATAGGCACGTGCTACCGCGTGAAATGCTGAGATTAGAAATTGATTGCATTCCTTTGCTCTTTCATATTTTTTTTTCATTCTGAAGGAATCAAAAGAATATTGCGTGTGTTAATAATCACCATTGTTAAAAAAAAGTTATAATTAATGGTTGTGTTGTATTAACGCTTGAGAAAGTATATGAAATGTTGCGTTGCTGGGTCTTGGAAACAATTATTTATTTTATGGTAATCTCGTTACGGTTTAAATTCTAATGAAATGATAATGAATTAGACATAGTCACCGTCTAAATATGTGATAAAATGTGTAACAAAGAAATGAGGTGTTGGATATGCAACTTTCTTTTAGTCATTGTTACCAGAATATGGACATATTTTATCTAAATTGCCTCTGGGTATAATAGATGCAGAAAAATGAGTAAGTTTAAGGGTCCTGGTCCCTTATATATTATATAGGGATTTATATAAAATTTAAATAATTTCGTTAAATTTATGCAGTAATATATGCAATAAATTTAATATTGCATACTAAAATTTAATATGCCATAAATTCAATGTCAATATTGCAGCAGATTGATTTTTCTGCACCTAATGCGAGAGTCAACTTCTGCATTCCGATGCATTGATGCATTAATATTAATAAAATTTCCGCTGCTCATGAAATTTTACCTTTTCAATTTTTGTATAAAGCGATTTAATGTTCGAGTACTTTTGATACGTGGTTTACTTCTAACAATTCGGTGTTCGTGTGGATTTCTGGGTCGTTTCCATGTTATGTTATAAATATTAGCAGTCCTACTTAGGTACCTATTATTTTTTTGGATGCACTCTTGGTGGTACCGGGAAAGTCTCTACCAACTTCTTTATTTTAAATTAATTATACTAGTTATTTTAGGAGGACTTCCATGCTTAGGTTCATACACCTAAATTACTGTTATTCAGTTATTTTTGGAAAATTTCGCACCTACTTTCGAAAACGAAAAAAATTTCCAGAAATATTCATCCCAAGTTCCCATAAAATTACACTGGAAATTTTTCTGTCATGCTAAATGTCACAATAATGACGCGGGAATATCAGAGTAGCTTTCGAATTTAATAATGCTATTTATCGACGCAAAATAACATATTTGGTGCACAAAAGAATGTATTTATTTATTTTTATTTTTATTTGAATTTTTTCATTTATGATAAAAATGTTCAATACTTCTAAAATTCGGTTTATGAATAAAAATGTTGTGATTGAATGAATAAAGGAAATAATTCAACCATTAGGGAAATTACAAGTGACAATTTTGTTGTTTCACCCTATGACTTTGGCAAGTGATAAGCAGCATGCCAGCATGATTATAAGGACTCTTCAACTTTACCCTTATGACTCCATTTTTGTTTAATCGTTACACAGTGTGCAAAAAAATAATGACTTTTATGAATTATTGCTTTGGTTATTTTCTCGTATGGTCTTCGTATACTTATCTTTGATTTGACCAAACCACAAAAAAATCAAGGAAAGTCATATCGGGAGAGCTTGCCGACCACTTTCATGGTTCGTTGTACTATATCTGTCGATTTTTACTACATTTTTGTTGTTGTATATCTGTTTCCTGACAACAAAACAGTTGAAAGGAATGTTGACAAAAATATTCAGATATGGAACATTATTTGAAAAACGACCTGTTGATATGATTCAGCACAAAAAGAGAATAATTTTTTGCACACCCTTTAAATGACTTAGTAAAAACAAAGTTATTAGTGTGAAGTTAGTTTAAGGGTTCTTCTAGCCATGCCGCTACTCCCTTCATTCATTTCTAAAAGGGCAGTAGGAGATAATTCGAGTGTTATGATGTGAAATAAAAATTAAAAACATTAAAATATCTCGACAGCAGTGGAATTTTTGCAAAAAAAATCGGCAGAGCTCCTAATACTTCCAAGGAACAGTTTAATCATTCTATATATATTGAGACAGTTCTTTACAGTCCCTCTCAATGAGCTGAAGCCGCCCCTGCCTAATTTTACTGCTTCTAATACAAAGGGCCTTGAATTTCAAATAAACCGAACAATATAAGAGTAATGTGTAATGTAATGTAATAAATAACAGGCAGAACGTGGATCGAAACGAATCAAACACATCGAATATAACCCTCCGTAACACGCCGGTTGCACGGCCTTACATCATCGCCAGAGGATGGCCATATATGGAGGGCTAGTTGTACGTTACTCGGGCAATGAGGTCGAGTGTGTCGCCACTCCAACGCCATATGGCCTGCAGACACTTTCCATGGGCCAGTGTTACTATTTTTTCAATAATAGACCATCGCTTGGTTGAACTAATTAGCCAGAGGGCTCAGTATGTTTCTTACAGGGCCGTATTCAGAAACAAATATGCCTAATTGGGTTCCTGTGTATTTTTTAAATTCGAAAGACGTTTCCGTCATTATGGGGGGTTTTATGAGTAATGGCCATGCCTTTGAAATGGTAAGATCTGTTCACAAGAGATACCATACGATTAATATGTTTAAACCTATTTTGCTTCTAAACTAGAAAGTTTTGGACAGTCGTTACTTTATTGTGTAGAGTGTTTTGACCTCAATGTCAAACAGTTGCCTAGGTATAATGGTATTTTTCCAAAAGGGAAAATTTTCCGTAGGTAATTTAAAGATTAGTACCCTTTTATTCAATTTCCATCATTTTACTAGTTATTTTTGTATTTGACATAATCAAATCAACATAACCTTAAAATCAAAGTCTAATTTAATACTTATGGTAAGCAAAGATAAAAATCTGTGAACGTAACTTTTGAAACATATATTTTTGTGGCCTCAATATGAAATGTAGGTCGGGTATTTAGAAGTGTTTGAATTAAAGAAAATTGTAAAAAAAACTAATGGCTGCATTGTTTCTACAAAATCTATCCAAAAGAATAATTAATGCCATCAGAATGAACAGACAGGTGTCGTTAGGCACATTAAACTGTGTAAATGTGCCCTCTAAAATAAAAGCGCTTCAAAAATGGCCTCAGCAAAAAGCCGAGAGGAACGATGAATATGTAACAAACACTGCATTGAAACAAAGTCGGGAAAATTTACCATAGTGTACCGGAAAATTCTCTGATACAAAGTTAGTAATAAATTTAGCCACTTCAAATTTGGTGCATAGATTTCATTCAACTTTTTGATCTAACCGGCAGCCACTAAAAAAAAAAAATGGAAAACCCTTCAATACGATAAACTATACGAAATCGCACACGCACAAAATCAAACTCACGAAAAATAGTCTGCATATCAAAAGATTGCAGTGTACCTATTTTATAAATATCTTTCATTTTCATTAGTGGTTCATCATATGTTTCATTTTTTCCACTTTTTTATTCCTTTAACATATTATAGTATTACTTAGAGATGGGTAAATTCCGGAAAATTAAAAATTAACATTAATTTACCTTCGGAAGTTACCGAATATTAAGAATTTTTTTTTTCTTTAACTGGCTTTATATTATGGCAAGAGCTTTCAAAAATACCAAATACTTAGTTTTTTACTAAATAATAGCAATATTTATTAAGCTTTCATAAGTTTTTTATATTATTGACTCGATAGGTAGATATAATTATGATGCACCGTGCAAGTGATCCCTGGGCTAAATACTCACTCAATATACTCAATAACTCAATAATACTGTACTATAATATAAAAGATGAAAACTGAGGCAAAACAAAACATTTAACATTTTATTGAAAAAAATTTCAAAAAAAATTACTACAAAACATAGAGATCTACTCTCTGAACGACGAATACTAATTTTTCAGTTCTACATACAGTTAGTCTATACGCTTTTTCGTTTTCATATTTGCACAATCTTTAACATTTCTTTCGCAGCTGGGAGTTGTAGCTGGATATTAAGAAGACGCATTGCAATTTCCTTCAATAATTTTTGCGGGAAAAACCTTTCCACCATGTCATATCACATATATCTTTAGATAAGTATACATTCCAAAATGATATATTTGAAAAATCTCCCAATTTTGCTCAATATTATTTCTGCAAGGATTTTTCTGTTTTCTAAACCAAGTTTTGTACCTCACCTAATGATGAAATTCATGGCAAGATTTAATTTTTCATTAGTCTAAAAAACTAGTTTTAGTCTTCTTTAGTTAATAAGACTAAATTAGCTAAACAATTAGCAGCTAGTTGGGATCCATGGAATAAAAAATCTTTTCTACTCTGAAAGGATTCTCATATGCATACATTCTCTTTCCACTAAAATTTTGAGATGCTGCTATTATATAAGTTTCAAGGATTTATGAGTTAAAATATTAAATTATTAAAATATTACAATATGTTGAAATTTCTTTTGAGATTACACCATCTGCAAAATAATAAAAACAGGAAACCATATTGTGTTGTGAGGAAACCATGAGGGCTTTATTTATTAAAATAATTTTAAAACCCACTTCTGAAATTCATTTGTATACCTATATTTATTTGTACTTTTTGTTTTATCTTGGTACTGCACTGTAAAACTTTATGCGTAGGTATTCTAAGACAGATCTTCGTAAATATATGTTCTTTTGAAGTTATCTACATTATTTCTGCTCAAAACGTATTGTGTATGTAATATTGTTGGTAAATAAACTTACCTTCCAGATTATTTATTCACTTTTAATGAAAATATAAATATACATTTTCTGTTGTAGAAAATCATTAATAATTCTGGCGGAGGAGCCAGGTCGATAAGTACAAGTTTCTGTTTTAATAATAATTATTTTAACTGCAATTTTCACACACAGATCTTATTTAGGACCCGAGATATTTTTTTTTATTTCAATACATAACTCTATAATCAACTGATAATATATTAGGGTTAAAATATAGGGATAATATATTATGGTTAATTAAGGTTAAAATCGACGGGAAATTTGAATTAGGTATGTGGGCATTTTACAAAGTAAATTACTTTGAAATTTACTTGGGAAATATTCAAATCTCTTATTTATTACTTACAGTAACTTTCAAAATTCCGTATTTTAACCAACTGGTATTTTACCATTTGCCCATCTCTAGTATTACTATGGGTGTCCATTTTTTTCACTACCTGCTGTGTCTACTTGTTTCTCATGAGGGCATTTTTTCCATGAAAATCCTTCCGAAACCGAAACAGTGAAATGAAACATTTTAAAATCGTACGGAAAATTGTATTACCTATACATTGTAAAAAAAATCGTAAAACCAGACTATAAAACGTCTGGCTTTACTTTGCTAGTAAGTAGGTATGTGGACATACCGAGAGAAATTCATTTTATGGTCATTTATAAACTCGTTCTACAAATTAGGTCGGATAACACATAAGGCCTCTTTTAAGGCAACGTCTGATTCCAGGTTTCCCCTTGCCGCTCTTCTAGTGTTTAGCTTAATTCCCAAGGAAATTATTTTTTAATTAGTATCAGAAAATAAATAGTTCGCTAAGAGGCCAAAACACTCGAAGGTGGGTGTTTTAAATTACCTACCCGAGAAAGATATAAGTAGGTATCTCAAATGGTATGGAAAGTGTCTGCAAATAAGGTCTACAAGGTATAATAATTTTTCGAATGTAAATTTTTATTTAATCATTTGTTTTTTCTTTTCAATATTCGTGGATGCCACTGGCTGTACTGAAAGTAAAAGAAATCAGTTAAAAAATATTTCCCACAAATGAGGTAACACTTTTTAAAAGTGATCAACGTTTATTAGGTACTTTTATTAGATACTGTTAGTGTTAATAATATGAAGAAATAATTTATTATGCCAAGTTTACATAAAATACCAAGAGAAAAAAGAGAACTGCTAGTTTGAATAGCAGAAAAGTGACCTGACCACGTCGACAGAGTCGCGCCTAAATTTCAAATCGCTCGGAATAGTTCATTTGTCCCCTTCGGACTCCGGCAGGTGTCCGCGCGCCTGCGCCGCCATCTTGCACGAAGGCGAGACTCGCCCAGTTGGATATTTGTCACGAACGCAGCGGTATTGCTTCTTGTCTGACACACAAGAGTTTTCCCGTTTTCCGACCGTTTTTCGCCCGTGAAGTGCAGTGTGTGCCGCGAAAATGACCACCAATATTCAACAGGGGTCCCTATTGGACGTCCTCAAGAAGAAAATGCGCCAGACGAAGGAAGAAATGGAGCGGTACAAGGACGAGTGCGAGGAGACCATCAAGAAACTCCAGCTAGAGACTATGAGGAGAGAGGAGGTACACGCTTAACGTTTTTATTACCGTTTCTATGTGAGATGGCCGTTAGATTCGCGAAAAAATAACGTAAATCATGACTGGCATGATATCTGCACGTCCCGGCAGCGAAAAGTGGTTTTTCGTTGGAGGTTTGGGTGCGATGCCCTCTCATATTGATTTGGGTTATGACGTGATCGTGTTTCCTTTCTGTCTGAAGACTTTTAGGACCTTCCAGGGATTACAATATTACAAATCTCGCGACATGAGTATTCTAAAAACTATGAAATGACGATACTCTGAATACCATCTGCACCATCCACTTATCGATCGTATCTACCATCCAAAACCCATAAATTTTTAATTTCCTCTAGTCGACAGCCTTCAAGTTGTCAAATTCGATGATTTTGTGACTTTTTTTATATAATAAAAATTGGAATAAGTTAGATCTCATTTATCTACTTGTATAACTGAATAGTACCTTTATGATACCTCTCTACTTGTTTTTCTGTAATCTTATCGGTGATATTGGATCGAATTCATACTAAATTTGTGAAAAACTGAACTTGTTTTGAGATGTATTAATACCTAATATTTCAATAGGTATTTACTTTGTTTTTTATGATAAAATGCCTGTATAAATATTGGTGAAAATGTAAATACCTACTTACAGTTTTTATTACCAATACAATTTTTCTTTTGTAATTTACCTACTTACGTCTGCATAAATTGTTACTAAAAAGATACTTACATAGGTACAATAAATTCCTATTGATAAAGATAACGTCCTGTATATTTTAGATTTCCCAGAATTGGATTCTTAATTATTGTTTTTGTATACACCTATCTAGGGCTTAGGGAGGTTCTAGTTATTTGTTGCTTGGCGTGTTTTTGACTATTATGTTTATTATTAAATTATGACAAAACTCAGTAAGTGATTCGTACTTAGGTATTTCAAAGTGAGAACTTAGGTATTCAAGTACCTATGTTTTATCTGGATAAATTTCTGATTGCATGGAATAGGTGTATGACTCATCTTGAGTCCCCTGTTTTAATCTAATGTTCCGTAATACAAAATGTCATCTTGATACCTAGTAGTGAAGTACTGAAGTACATGACAATAATTTTACATTATAAGGAATTTATGAAAAATCCCAATGAACAATAAATATTTATTCAAGTGTACCTACCTACAGGGTGTTCATTTAGAAATATATTCTCAAACAAGTATGAAACTAATGTCTGTCGAACTGTACCTAGGTATGACTTGCTTTTTCAGTAGACAGTAGACACTAAACATGCATTAACTTTTATGATTTTAAATAGGACAAAGTGTACTTAGGTATACTTAGGTATTTTAATATTTTTTGGCTTCTTGAAATTTCATTCTGAAGAATATTCCTAGCCTATTTACTTACCTATAAATTTAAATTATGTTAAGTCCTATTTTTCATCAAATACCTATTTGACAAAATTAAGGGGTACCAACTTGTAAAAATAATGCTTCATAATGCTTTTGTATGCGATAAATCGACGAAACTTGTTTAACATTTAAGATTTAAACAATTGGCAGAAATTTGTCAGTTTTGGAGTGCCATTCATGCTCTTCAAACAAATTGCACAATAAGTTTAATCAATGTTCTTGTCAAAGAAATTGTCTAATGTAAAACCTACATAAGTAATATTTTCTGGGCATGCTTACTGCGTCTCTGTACAGAGCAGGGCTTAACTATTTTAAGGATTGGTAAGGACATACTGAAAATGACTGAATTATACTTTTGTTTAACCAACTCATTTTCAGACATATTTTACACCTGTTGAAATCATTTTTTTATATATTATGTAGGTATAAACTGTGTACTCAAAGTATAAAATGGCTTTATTCTAATGGGCACAAGTCAGAACACAATATGCAATCCAAAATAAATAAAAAATAATACAAAATTCGCAAATTCGCCCATGATTAAGTACTTGGAAATATCTCGTCTCTATCTATTGTCATTACACCGAACTGACAGCATTGCTGTACAACATAAAATCTCTTAAAAGAAGTAGTGAAGTACAATTTCTGACAGTGCTACATTTATGTTTCGTTAAACTTATCCTTAAATCACTTTTCTGTAGATACTTGAAAATATGAAAACAATAATCGCATCTAAAAGTGCCACCTTATACAGGGTGTCCCAGTGTGAGCGTACAAAAATTTACACAGGGGGTAGATCAGACCAAAATAAGAATAAAATTCTTATAAAAAAAATTCTCCGATGCACGCCTAACGAGTTACAGGGTGTTTCTTTGGGGGAAAAAACCAATTTTCCGCAATAACTTTTAAAAACCTTTTCGTAGATTTGGGTAATTTTTGGGTGACGTGTACATCTATTAAAGGTCATTAAAACAACATGGTGTTTGTTTAACTGTGACACCTGTGGTGGTCTTGGCCTACTCTTCCTTATAATTTTGTCTTCATAACTCTTGCATATCCTACTTTTTCGTGAATTAACTAAGTTCTCCTTAATCGGATATCAATTCTGAACAAAAAAGGTGCTCTTGTTACACAGCTCTAAAATCAACCATTTTCGAGTAAATTGAGTGTAAAGGTACCGACTACATTCCTTTATGCAGAAAAATACATGTAAAGATTTTATTTGTTGTCATCTAGTAGGTATTTACCTGTCATTATAAATAACAAAATCGCTTACAAGAGTTATGTTTAAGAGCTACGAAACGGTTTTTTAAGTTATTGCGGAATTTTTTTTTTTTCAAAATAACACCCTGTAACTCGTTAGGGGTGCATCAGAGATTTTTTTTATAAAAATTTTATTCTTATTTTGGTCTGGTCTACTCCCTGGTAAATTTTTATACGCCCACACTGGGACACCCTATACAGGGTGCTTCAAATTCGATGCAATACATGGGGATCTCGGAAACGGTAAGAGATACGAAGTCGGTTAAATGGAGGCAAAGTTGCGTATTCAGGGGGGCAACATAATGGTGAAAAGAAATCAAGGCTAACTTGATTAGTTTTCGAAATATTTTGAAAAAACCGAAAATTTCGATTTTCGTTTTTGTTTTTTTGCGGGCCTATTTGATGAGGTATTCAAAAATAAAGAGCACTTTTCTATAGCAACTTTTTACCCTTTATCGAATGGTGTTAGCAAATTTTCCACAGCGTTTCGTTTCCCGGAAACCAAGTTCAACTTAATTTTTTTAAATACGGACCTGGAATTTTTTTTCAATTTTTTGGAAGCATTTTTGTAACTTGATAGAATGCCACCATAAAAGGAACCAGATTTAAACGTTTTGTCTAAGAAAAATCAATCATTAATAATTTCCCATGGTCCTCTTAGATTTAGTTTTATCTAGGCAAACGTTTCTATGACAAACACATTTCAATGTTGAGGCAAGCACTATCGGTACTTAAAAATGGCTTTCAGCAATCTAGAATTTTTTCTAGAATTAGCAATCATAATTCAGGAATTGTGCGCAACTACTTAAATGAAACATTTCCAAACAGATGGATTGGAAATCATGGTGCTATAGAATGGCCAACAAGAGCTCCTGATTTATCCCCATTAGATTATTTCTTATGGGGACGAACTAAAAATGTTTTATATAAGAATCAATATAATAACATTGAGGATTTGAGAAATGCCACTATTCGTGTTCTGAATGCAATACCTGCAAGGGAAATCGAAAGATCTATTCAAAACTTAAAAAGACGAATACGCCTATGCATGAATAATGACGGAGGATTATTTCAACATCTGCTTTAGGGTTTTATTAGTTTTAACATATTTTGTTGTTTTATTCATTGTTTATTCAATTACATCAAAGTTTATAGTTGTTAATTCGTTGTTTTATTATTAGCTTTTGTTTATTTATCGTAAATAAAAATGAAACCTCAAAAATATTATTCAATATCTAGAATTAACAAAAGTCGAAACAAAAATACCAATGATGGATTTTTCTTAGACAAAACGTTTAAATCTGCTTTCTTTTATGGTGGCATTCTATCAAGTTACAAAAATGCTTCCAAAAAATTGAAAAAAAAATCCAGGTCCGTATTTAAAAAAATTAAGTTGATGTTGGTTTCCGGGAAACGAAACGTTTTGCGGAAAATTTGCCAACACCATTCGATAAAAGGCAAAAAGTTGCTATAGAAAAGTGCTCTTTATTTTTGAATACCTCATCAAATAGGCCCGCAAAAAAACAAACGAAAATCGAAATTTTCGATTTTTCAAAATATTTCGAAAACTAATCAAGGTAGCCTTGATCTCTTTTCACCATTATGTTGCCCCTCTGAATACGCAACTTTGCCTCCATTTAACCGACTTCGTACCTCTTACCGTTTCCGAGATCCCCTTGTATTGCATCGAATTTGAAGTATATCGAGTAGAAATTTTTGTTTACAATTTCGGTACTCACGGAGCGTGGCCAATGAGCCGTTGCTCAATGGAAAAGTAGAAAACACAGTAATAATTGTAATACAATGGTTATCGCCGTAATTACGTCAGTTATGCACAGTTTGCGATGATTCCCAGCGGACGGAAGGAAGTGGGCTTCGCTTCCTCTCATTCAACGGCTGCCCGAAAACACCTCACCCTGTGCGTTGTGTGTACGAAACTGTTACGCAACTCGGTGCGTGTGATGCGTTTTCCACGTTTCCTTCCGATTATTAGCGGAACGTACAAATCAATCTTTTCGGTTGCACCACTGGATAGATGCTTTAAAACATCACATTTGGTGTTCTTGCAAACCTGCGTGCCGAGTTTGCCCAACGAATTACCTTTTCCAGCGGGGTTATTATACTAATTGTCTTAAACTGAAGACAAAAGACAGGCTGATTCATTTTAAGCCACCAAAATTATAGACTCCTTGTATTACACTATTATTCCTTTAAGACCGTCTATAATTAACATGGACTTAAAGAAGTTTTAGCCCCCACAATATGGTAACGTCGCAGTCATTTATATTTTTAGTTGGAAGAGAAGGAAGAAAACATAATCTAACCACAGTTTAAAAGGAATCTAACCTTAAAATTTGTGCATTCAAAAAGAAAAACAAGTTATAAACCAGTGTTTCAGTGTATATTTTTGAACTGAATTGAAAATGGAATCACAAAATCCTTGCCCCACAACCCTTTGGTAACATCCATGAGACAGGAAGCAAAGGGTTACTAAAATCTATATTTTACATATTATATTACTCTTTAGCTTCATTTATTTTACTCGCCTTTACTTGTGGAGCTAATCCATCAGATCTGTAAACCCGAAGCGGGGGTCAATCTATTTATTAAATATCGTGCACTTAGGGTTGCCAACCGTCCCGAATTTTGCGGGATGTCCCGGTGCGGGACGCCTTTAGTCCCGCATTTTTTAGGATTTTCGAATTCAGTCCGATTTCAGTCGTCACGTCCTGCGGTCCATCTCGCGTTTAGCCCAATGTCTAGTCATCATGATAAAGCAAGATCTGACAAGATCCAATTTACGTGTCATTATCATTAAAACTACGCCCCCATGCTATGCGCATTTTGAAGAAAGGAATATCGGTTGTCCATCGACCATGTTGAAGCGGAACTCCAAATAAAGACAAATTTTAAATTCACTTGTGAGGAATTTTATAAATACAAACTTAATAATAAAAATATTTTAAAGGCTGCCAAAAATCAGTCAAAATATTCTTTCAAGAAAGAAATAATTTAAATAAAAACTTTAGGCTTTGGGTACCTATTATAGTGCAGGTAGAATGTAAATCTTTTATTTTATTTTTTCATTGAGCTGTTTTTTTATGATTTTTAGTCTGTAAATACCAATAATAAATATTTAATTAAAGTTTAACAATTGGTAAAGTAAATTTACCAATAGCTTAAAATATTTTTTTTAAGTTAAATATTTATTTAAAAAAATATTTTATAGTTTCTTTTATTTTTGCAATAAAATTTTAAGTCCCGAATTTTTTCATTAGGTATGTCCCGAATTTTCGGATGAAATGTCCCGATTTATAAATCACTTGAGTTGGCAACCCTACGTGCACTGTCCTTGTCTACACGAAAAAGGCGCTGAAATTCTAAGGCCCTCACAAAAGGATTATTGTTGTCTCTTAAATGTCTTCTGTACACGTTTAATTCCCTTATATCATATCTTCGCCTTTCGTGTTAAACAAAAAATAGCAAATGAGGCATAAAAGCCATATTTTACTCCAAGTATGCAAAGATACAGAAAACAATTATGTCTGACACAATGTACGGCACGGTCTTAAACTAGTTTAGGGCACCTTCGGGGGTGGCTCAAAGTAGGAGCTAAAGAAATGTCTGGCATTTTAGACCAATTTGTAGACAAAGTCATTAGTATAATTCCAAAATATCGGATGTGACTAGAAAATCGGCGAGAAGTTAACTATAAGACATAGTTATGTCCAAAAGCCCATACATAAGATTAGTGTAATAACCCTGCAAGTCCACCTTTTGCATAGTTGAGATTACACGGATTCATCACAAATGTATTCAATAGTGTGCTTATTTACTAAATCGTTTGCGTCACTTGAAATGTTTATTTATTTTAACTGGTTATAAACAGTCACAATCCCACTAAAGTTAGGGAATCTCAGGGATTTAATCTTTCATTCGACAGTGCCAATACCAATACTTAGCTAATGTGTTTTGTGAAAACGATTAAAAACGTGTATAATTATTACTCCTAACTCCTAACTGTAATTCCTGTTCCTCAAGAGAACAAGATTTTGATATAATTTAAATACCTAAGCAGGTATATCACACATTCCTAAATAAGTCCAGTCATTAGAGTAGAGAATAGTAATTTGTGTTTAACGCGTTATAACACAATCTGTCAGGTACTGAATACTCCTTATTCTAGTTACTATCATTACCACTAAGTAGATATTTATGTATTCAGAAACACGAGATGCCCAGTAAAAAAAATTAATTACAACAAAAGGTTTTCCTTGTACAATAGCAAACAATTGGAAATCTATTGATGAACACTGGCCTATTATATCTACCAATAGATAGAATAAGGAACCTTCCTTATTTTTCAAAATAGTATGTTGGCTTCCATGTCGATCAAATTCCGAATATGCATATGCGTAAATTCAAAATATTCTGTTATATTTGTCTTGATAGAGGAGCCTTAATTTTTTTAAATTATACGGTAAGAGTCTAGGGCTTTTCCCTGTACCTACAGGGTGACCCATTAAGAATGGAAACACTCGCGTACAAAATTTGTTTATGGACCGATTTAAACCGGATTTTTTTCAAAAGATAGATCTCCAAAAGCTCTATGTTGATGCAAAATTTGAAGACGAAATTTTGATTTTCAAGGCCTATTACAAATTTTTTTTTAAGTGAAAAATAGCAAAATTTTGTTAGCGATTTTTTTATAAAAAATCTGACTACACCACTGGATTTAGGATCCCCTCGAATGCATTTGTACCAATTTTTGCGAAGAAAAGTTTGTCCTAAAAAAGTTATGACAATATTGGCATCACCAGTGTTTGCCTTTGTCGGTGAACCTATTCTTTTATAAAAATCGAATAGAACCCAAAGAGAAACAAAATTAAACAGCTTAAACACTGGTGTAATTATTAATAAGAACCATAAAAACCAGTATACACAAAATAACCAACAATTACTCTAATATAAACAACAATTGATAGGTAAGTTCGTCAAATTATTATTATTTTGTGGTTATTATGCCAAAACTTATAATATTACTTTCTTAGATAAAAAATAACTACATTATAATTTTTTATTCAAAAATTGTGAATCAATTTGACTCCTTTTTAATTTTTTAAAATGCAATTTTCTAATCATTACTTTTTTATATCAATTGTTCTTTATATTAGAGTAATTGTTAGTTATTTTGTGTATACTGGTTTTTATGGTTCTTATTAATAATTACACCAGTGTCTTAAGTTGTAATTTTGTTTCTCTTTGAGTTCTATTCGATTTTTATAAAAGAATAGGTTCACCGACAAAGGCAAACACTGGTGATGCCGAGCCGATATTGTCATAACTTTTTTAAGAACAAACTTTTTTTCGCAAAAATTGGTACAAATGTATTCGAGGGACTCCTAAATCCAGTGGGGTAGTCAGATTTTCTATTAAAAAAATCGCCAACAAAATTTTGTGTTTTTTCACTTAAAAAAAGAATTGTAGCAAGCCGTGAAAATCAAAATTTCGTCTTCAAATTTGGCATCAACATAGAGCTTTTGGAGATCTATCTTTTAAAAAAAAATCCGGTTTAAATCGGCCAATAAACAACTTTTGTACGCGAGTGTTTCCATTCTTAATGGGTCACCCTGTATATATTATATATATAGAACGCTTTCTCATGAAGAATAATATGAGATATAGAGGTGTACGTGTCTCGACTATCTCCCAGTAACAGAAATATGACAAATGGCAAGTATTTATACCTTGCTATAAAATCTCCTCCAAAAAGTCTGAAATTTTACAAAAATGAAATTCCAAAATCTCGATTTTCTTCAAATATCTCAAAAACTAATCGTGTAGTAATTACATCCTATTTGAAACGGACTATATGATATTTTATGGTATATCCTTTGCTGTTATCATTTCCGTATACGATAATAGGTGTTCACCATTTCCGTAAGAACAATATCCATGTGATTGAGTTATTTGTCACTTCTTGATATAGTTCCAACCGTTGAAGATTCCTTTATTAGAATCAGGGTAGGGCGAATTATTCTTCACCAGATTCGGTGCCTAGATTTTCCGTAGCTTTCTCCGCGTGGGCAGTTGTTTCGCCTTTTCCGTAAAAACAAGAGATTTGATCTCGTATAGACGCCTTTGTTCATAGCCATAAACGATCCCAAGATTGGAGCGTACTGTTCACACGGATACGACCTTGGCGCGGTAGGATAAGGTCGAGTAGACCCAGACAATCGGAGCTAGGGAACCAGTCGACTGGATTTCAAAAAAAAAAAAAAAATTTTGTTTCCAAGTTCCGTCTTATATATCTCGACGGGTGTGCTTTTGCGTTGATTGTTTTAATGCCTCGTGATTAAATCTATAATTTAATAATTAATTTAGTAGATATAGATAGATAACCATGTCGGGCTTTTTAATAGATTTATCAAATATTATTTACACGAAAACAATGCTTCAGATGAAACTTTAAAAGCAAAATTTAATATGAATTGTAGTGGGCCATGTATGATTTATATGGCCCCATTGACGCTTGAATGGCGCGTGTTTTTAAAACAGTATTAAAGTTTTTTTACTGGATTCCTTATATACTGACATTTTTTCTTTCTTTTCCAGGCTGAGTCCGAAGTAGCCGCCCTCAACCGTCGTATCCAGCTTTTGGAAGAGGACTTGGAACGTTCCGAGGAACGTCTGGCCACAGCCACAGCCAAATTGGCGGAGGCGTCCCAAGCCGCCGACGAGAGCGAAAGGTTTGTTCACACCGGCGCGAGCATTCGCGATCGGTTCTCGAGCGAGACGAAGCTCTTACTAACATACGTCCTCTAAGAGGTAGAGGCGACACATAACTTTGTTACCCTTCGGCTACTTGTGATGTTATAAAGGCAATAATAATCGCGAAATATTAGGTTTCCAGAGAATGTGTAATACAGGGTGATATATACATATTATGCAACAAAAATCGTATCTAGTAGATTATTACTTTGGGTTTATGAATATTATGTTTTTGAGTTCTTTTAGAAAGTCATAATTTTACAAATTGTATTCTCTAAGATTCGATGCGATATTGTCGATTTCTTCCACAAAAATATAACATACTGGTGGCAAAACTGTGAAATACAGTGGCTGTTAGTAGCTACTACGGTTAAAAATATAACATAGTAATTTTAGGGGTAACACTCAGAATGGTGTAATCAATAATAAGTACTCGCAGTCAACAACTAGCTGACTAACTAATATTTTTATGATATCACCACAGTTTCTGACGTGAGTCATGCAAAATCAATGATAGGATTTTCTGAAAATATTATAGGATACGTCAAGATAGTACCTAATCAATTGGTTCTTTCATAGATATAAATAAATATTTTTTTAAGAGTATACATTTCAAAGTACGTAATAGCAATAAATTGTTCTACGGGGTGTTGTGCGAAAATGAAACACTTGCATTTAGGGTTTTAATTAAAGGCCTGTGTTACAGTGACAAATATAAAATTATTCCGATTAACTTTGAGAGAAAAAATGGAGGAATAAAAAATTTAATCACAAATAAATTAGATCTTGAAGTGTTTACTAAAATCTTACAAATAGTCTCAAATCTAGTAATCGATAAATAGTGGAGTACAAGGTCGATACAAACAGCACAGCACATAATATATCAGAATTCTACGTATGGCCATCTAGACTGAGTGTTACATATAAAAACCGCCACAATTTGGCAGCCAGAACACCGCGCCATCTTTTAGTAGGAAGCAGTAGTTTATAGAACTTATGGGTTTTACTAAGAGATGGCGTAGTGTCTATCCAGTGAAGAGATGGTTTGAAATATTGCAATTTCAATATTTCTTGTTCAGTGGTTCATTGAATTAACTGAATCCAGCAAATAGCAATCAATTGCATATCCCTCAAGTACATGATTACAAATCGTAAATGTGTAAGTTTGCCATTGAGATACAGTACGTAGTTCTAACTCTGTAAAATGTAAAAGTAATCTAATCGTTTTCTCGGATAACCTCCAGCGTTGGCGATAAATTCCTTCGTTATCTAATTAGTCATCTGCGTAAAATTATTCTCAGACGAAATGTTGCTTGTAATGAGCTTTGGCAATACTCTGTATGATCGTGCTATTCCAAAAACACTACAGTTTGATAAAACACGATTTTAATTAATATGGATTCTTATTTAATAGACCCACAGGTCAAGTTTGGTATTTGGATTGGTCTGAAGTGGATGCAATTAAAATGTTACTCACACATTAACCTCGACATTCATGTTCATGTCTATAATTATTTAAAAGGGAAAATGGGCTTCAGTTAACATTCAAAATAATAATATACTTGTTTATCACCCTATACAGTAAAGTTCGTACATGAAAAATGGTCTTAGCATTATTTTTACAACATTTAGACAGCTACATGAAATTTATAAAGAATATTCCGATTTGGAAGCCAGAAGTAATGCACCATCTGGGTAACTCCAACTATTAGTAGAGCGCTCAATTAAGGGCATTTGGAACTAGGGAAAGCTTGCGAAAGTTACCTTCTAATTTGAGAACTTACCATTTGCGACTTAAAGACTTTTCCACCTTGTATATCAAGTTCATATGAGCTCAGATTCTCAGACTTGCAATTTGCAATATACGAATACGAATGCCAAACTATGCGCCCACGCCGCCCGCTCTGCTCGATCCCCCACTACCTAAGCATGTCGGTGTGACATGCTCATCGCGTTACACTTTTCATCGAAACATCATATACGAGAATACCTTCGCAAACCTATAAGCATTTTCAATGCTAAATAGTGGTAATTTCTATATACTAATTATTGACCTGTTTCATCGGTTTTAATCTCGACTAGAAAAAAAAATAATTTTTTCAATCATTGTGAGATACACTGTATTGTCTAAACGCATTATATTTGATCATTTCCCCTATCTATTACATCAAAGAAATAATTCCATCGCTGTTGTGAGAATTTTGTTTATTTCTTTATCATTCAAACTTCGCCCCCCAAGTTAAAGAATTATATTTGCGTTCATTGCAATACGATGCGCTCGTCCTCCTTCTGTTTATTCTGGCTTTCTAATAATGCCATCTTAGCACTAATCCATTTACGGGCGGTTCGAGCATACCATTAGGCAATAAATTATTGTTTATATAAGGCAGTCTATTTTCGTAACTCGATATGGCAAACATACAAATATTTTCTCTTGTAATTATCAGAGGAACTCAACACCATTTCTATCTCTGACATGTTTGATAAAAGAAACTCCTGGCACCTAGGTAGCTACTTATCAGTAAAAAAAATCAGATTATTTTTCGTTTCAAGTATTATCAGATAATTCTACGGGTATTCAATTTATAGTGCGTGACGTTTGAATTTTTGGCAATACGAGATTTTATCTGTATTGAAAAAAATAACGATTTCACATTATACGGTTAGATTTGCTGATCACAACTAAATAAGGATCAGTCAAGATGGCTATATTTCTAGCTTAAAATCTTTTATGGAGAAAAAATATACACTTATAGCTTTGTCATGTATTATGGGTAATTTTTGTGTCGATTTTAAGACTTATTTGTTATCAATGTTGACGACAGTCGATGAAACAGTCAAATCTTTTTATGGGCAGTGTAACTATTTTTATTTATCACTGCTTATCAATCATTAGATAAGTTAATCAAACAAACCGACGAAAAACAACTCGGAATTCATCTTGTCTAAGAGAATGCATGTAAAAGTAAATCAGGGTAGCCAACACAGAAATAAAGATTATAGAACGGAAATTCTTATATTTTGTTCTGTACCCCGTAGGGGGGGAAGTTCCGAAACAGAGTTTGCGCAGTGTGAAACTAAAAAAAGGATGACAGGAACAAGAAAGATAAAAAATACGTTGTATAGTCAGTAGCGGCGTCCAAATTTAATAATTATTTTTGCGATAAAAACTAACAAATCCAGACCAGAGAAATACGAAGCAACAAACAAGTATTTTTGTCATATTAAGGCAAATGAACAAGTTATACAGTATTCAGAACTTATCCATAATAAAATTTGGGGATGTTCAACATACATGTAGAAATGTGGTAGTGCAAAAAAAATTTTTTTGGCGGCTTCTGAAAACTATTTAAAAATTTTTCATTGCACGCCGCTGGATACTGGTCCACTGTAATGGAGTGACCTTGGGACTGACAATGCAAACTGGCTAGCACGAAAAAAACTTGGGAAGTTCTGAGAGTATACCGACACCCGGCGCAAAAAAGATTTGCAGCGTTTTTACTTTAAAATAAACTAAACTTAAAGATAGATAGATGTGACCATCCAAAGTGACGTGTCTTTAAAATGAATAAAATTTTGTTACACTAATTTTGAAGAATTGCGCTACTTGATTACTGGGTATTAGAAACATGAAATTTATAAAAAATTTGCATATACCTTGTTACAAAAGCTGTTCGAAATAATATTCCTCGACTTGTACACACTTTTGGGTACGCCTTATCCAGTTTTGCCGCACTAAACCGAATGTTCCTCTTGGTTGCTGATCTTGTAAACACAAAATATTAAGTAAATTGGGGATTTTCAGCATTTTGCTGCAACAACCACTCACAAAACCTAACTCGTAATTGATAATCCACTGGTAACAGTCCATTAACTCAGAATTACTGTACACATGAGCCATTTTGAAAATTTTACATTTTAACACTCCTACGATAAATAAAACACCGGCACACAGAGAGTACACATATATACTGATGACTGAATAGACAATAGAGATATTATCCCCACTCCAACCTGTTCGCTCGGTCTTAACCAGTTGTTCGAGGTACAAAAACGTGTTTACTTTTTTTTTACCACATTCTTAGGAATGTGGTAGGTATATCAGATGTTGAAGTACAGTTGCCCATCTACGTAGTCCTTTATAATGGTATAACTTTAAACATTGTTTACGGGAAATCCTAAGACTTTTATTATAAATTTTTTTGGTGATATCCATTTCTTATTTAAGGATGCACATATCCTCAAAGTTTTAGAGATAAGTTCTGAATAACCCTGTATTTGATATTGCGGTTTTTACGCTTCTTGTCATCTATTGGCTAGCTTAGTCGGCAGTTTATGTGTAACCAATCAGGGACCGATAAATTGGAAGTAACAAAAGAGCTACATGAACTTTGATGTTAGATGACGTCATAAGGCTCAACTGCGCAAACTCAATTACGGAAAATCGACTCCATGTGAAGTGGACAAAATGGTGTTAATTCGGTGTATACTATTTCCATTTTCCATTCTATAACCTTTGTTTCTGCGGTAGCCAATTGTGTCGCCTCCATCTATGCCCCCCCACCCCCGTGTTTTCGCTTCATCCCCCCCACTGACATAACCCCTAATTCCCGATCTAGGATACGAAAAGCATTAGAGAATAGAACGAACATGGAAGACGACAGAGTGTCCATCCTGGAACAGCAGCTGGCCCAGGCGAAGCTCATAGCTGAGGAGGCCGATAAGAAATACGAAGAGGTATATAGTAGCGCCCCCTTTAACACACATTAACCACAGCGTACGCTGGACGAACAAAACTAGGAGTCGAGGACCCTAGATTCGTTCGGCTGGTGTGCCACTTGTGCCGGGGAAGATGACATTAATTGATTAATATATAAATGGTAAACTGTGAGAAAAGCGGTTTTGATACTGCACTTGCATTCCTTATTTTAAATACTTGTGTTTTCATGTTTTATTATCTTGCAAATGGCATATATTACCAAAAAAATATGGTTACGCCACATTACGATTATAATTTTTAATTTCATCTCCCCCGCTCAACATCTAGGGCATTTAGGGACGTTAGGATGTATTTTTCTAGCATTATTTCCAGCATTAGGTGCCCTTAGGCTTTGGATACCAGAGAATATGCAGCCGGACATACCTATATAATAATTTTATATGTAGATTTTATGCACCTATCGATTTTCTTATCGATCGACAATGTCGAATAGCGTGTCCATCGCCAAAAAAGTCGAGTGTGTTGCGCATTGATGGTTGTTGGCAGGCAGGTACCTCGGCGTCATCTTGAATGTTGATTTGATAAATGTTTGCGGCATGAGTCACAGTAAGTCATCCTTGTCTGGTTCAGTTATTCTGTAAAGAGTAGTAGGTCGGTTTTGTTATCCATAAAATGTTGTTATTGCTAGTAGAACTGTGACACGATTGAATTTATTATTTGGTACACATGTTTTACTATCAGATTATTCAATGAAATGAATATTAGCTAGAATAACGAATAACGAATATTAGCTAGACTACAATAATTGTCAAAGTTAGGTCACGCATTTTTGGCATGTTAATTGTCTCAGCCTCAATTAGTATTTACATTATTTTTATTATACTGAGAAAAGGGGTTTCTCAAAATTTTATTTCTAAAAACCTTATCGTGTTGGAAATATACAAGAAAAGAATAAAACACATTTTAAGAGCACGATATCACGGCCAATGCCGCGTTTCATTTTGTCACTTTCAAAAAAAGTATTGTTCTTTAAAACAAAACTATGAAATTGTAGTTAGTTTCGGCGTTCTTAATGAAAAACTTGCTTTGGACTTAATTACGTAATAGTTTCAGTAAGTTACTGCTAGATGACTCTGCTGTCAAAAAGTAATTAGAATATTAGAGATATTTTGTGTTTACCGCGTTACTGTAGAGGGCAGGACAGGGCTTAACTTTAAGGGTACCTATCGTTAAAGCACCAAACATTTATTAAAAATAACGTACATTCAGCGCATACAAGCCAATGAAACCTAGCCAACAACCTTCAGCACTCGGTCACGTTGTTTTTCTTTTTTATTTCCCTGTATGTAAACCTTATATTTAACCTAGGCAACGGAAAGTACTAGAAAACCGTTCCTTGGCAGATGAAGAACGTATGGACGCCCTGGAGAACCAACTCAAAGAGGCCCGATTCCTGGCTGAGGAGGCCGACAAAAAATACGATGAGGTTTATAAATTGCATATGACTTAGTTGTGTGTTACTAACAGCGGTGATACTAATCGGAAATAAAAAAAGTAACGCCGGGCTCCTCGACGTGTTCTAAAGCAGCTCTGATCTAATGTGTGCTGATAGTGTGCCTTCTGTTGTTTACATCCGTGTAGATATCGTGGAACGTACCATCACAGTCAGTCGAAGCCTCGAGGAAGGGTTTGGTTTGAATTGGGGGAGGGGTAGGGGGGTATTTTTAGTGCAACAAGTGTTGGAAAGTGTTGAAAGTGAAGAAAAGTGTGTTTTCGAAAAAGCTGTAGTGTTTACCGCCAGAAAAAATGTGCCCTTCGGGATTATTTCGGTGGTTTTTGTGTTTCTTTGTTTTGAATACGCGTAATTCAGGTGACTTCCGTCCTTTGTAATGAAAAAAAAGGCAGTTGCAGTTTTTAATGGGGTTGGGAAATGAAAAAGTATTTTTTTAGAAGTTTGTTCACTTGGTTTTTTGTAAATTTTTTACTATGTTGTACTAAACTGCTGGGTAGGATAGTTGTCAAATTACCAGGCAGCTATATAGTTTGTTTTTGCATAGATATTAGTAGAAATATTGAACAAATAACAGAAAAAAATAAAAAAAAACAAAAAAATATTTATTAACAGATTTAATAATATATATATTCGTTGAAAAATTTGGATAATTATATAAAATTGAAAATTAAAAAAATATATATGATACCTTTATTTAAAACTTTGTTATGGAGGGAAAAAATGAGTGATAGGTGTAGGAAAGTTAAATATTTTGCACCCAATCGTCAATAAATTGGGTACCAATAGAATAATATACATGTTTGTCAGGATAATTTGGCATACTATAATAATTTTAAAAGACGTACTCGAATAAAATAGGGCATTATTTGACGTGAATAATATTTGGTTATTATTCACAGGCGCCCTTAAAAACGAATGATACAGAAATTAGTCGTACGAATTATTATTTATTTTAATTAACGAAATGAATTTGCTTCATTTTTCGAAAAGTTATTTCGAGGTTTGTTTTTACTAATAAATGTAACTGGGGGTTACGGTTTTAATATAAACCACTTATGTTTGCCTCCGATTCAATTATTGAATTTCTCAATTAATATGGTTAAAAGGGATTTAAAGATATTAGAAATATTATGCATGAAAACTCTTGTTAAACATAAATTACAAAACCACAATTTTTAGAATCATAGCTGTTATAAATAAAATATTATCTTAGAATGGACTACCACTATTATTACTATCAAACTAAAAAAACACTAATAAAATTTAGTTAATTTGTCATATATTTGTTTTTGGACTACCTATAATATACAGGGTGTTAGTTAAATATGCGGCAAAAATTAAAGAGGTTATTCCTTGGACTATTCTAAGGATATTTTATCTTTTGATGATTTTTGAAAAAGCGCTTTGTTGCGAAGATATAGGGCGAAAAAAATTTTCAACAAATAACAATTTATTACTAAAAATTACATGTAACATTTCTGAACCTACAAGAATTGTTCAAAATGGCTACCTCCAGCTCGGATGCAACCATTTAATCTTCTCATAGACTCCCGAACTCTTTCAAAAACACCAGGGTCGTTTTTTATTGAGTTACACCCAGCAATTATCCGATCTCTTAAATTGTCCACATCTTCCACTGGTCTAGTATAAACTAATGATTTTAGATGGCCCCATAGGAAATAATCCAAGGGGTTTAAGTCCGGGGATCGAGCAGGCCATACATGAGGTCCACCTCGGCCAATCCAGCGATCTCCGTATGTTGCTGTTAAAAACTCGAGCAACTACACTAAAATGAGGTGGTGCACCGTCATGCATAAACCACATTGCCTGTCTTGTAACCAATGGTACATCCTCCAAAAACTGAGGTAACGTTTGTTCCAAGAAGTTGCGGTATACTTCGCCGGTAAGTCTTCCTGGTAGAAATACCGGTCCAATTAGCCAGTCACCCACAATTCCAACCCAAACGTTCAACGAGAACTGATGTTGAAACCGATCTTCACACATCTCATGTGGATGTTTCGTCAGCCCACACATGGTTATTGTGGAAATTTCTTATTGCATTTCGCGAGAAACTGGCTTCATCGGTCAAAAGAATCAGCGTAAGTAGTTGAGGGATTTTTATATTAATTACAGTGTAAATTAAAAGTATTTTTAAAAGAACTACAAATTTGCACGTCCTTATTTTGTTTAAAATTGGCGAACGACGACCTACAGCTCCCACTGGAATCTGAACCAGGTATTGGGGGTAATCAATTAAAAATGATTTCTCATTAAACAACGAGTAGGTATATCCAATAATTGGTCAGAATAATATAAGGTGTTCCGTTCATTTTTTTTTTTTATTTTATTTACTAACACCCTGTATTTGGGATGTATTGTTTGTCAATGTTCCATATACTTGCCTAAAGTATAGTAAAAGCTAATGTTGCATCGCAACTAGTGCTAAATTGTAAACTTTATTTTTATTGTGACAGCTATGAAAGAATTTTAGCAGGTACAAATATAAGTACAAATAAACGTTTTTACTTGAAAACAATGTTTGTTTATAAGTACTGTTTTACTTTATACTATATGTTTAGAGTTTTCATGCATAATCCACTTTTTATATACGAGCAACTGTTGTATATATTGTGTTGTAATTATTGTAATAATATATACTTATTGTTTAAATGTAAAAACATGTAGAAAAGAGAAAGGTTTATTTTTGTAACTGCTGTAGCTATAAGCAGCCTAAAACTAGACTAATTTCAAAAAAAATATATAGTATTCTATCACCGGAGCTATAATAGGTAGTAATTTTAGTATAATTTTGCTTTAATTTTTGTCAGACCAAAGTTATGTTAACGTTAATTTAGTCGATGTCGAATTGTAATAATTAAAGTTAATTTCGCATTAAAAAAATTACAAACCGATCGGGAGTGTTGCGGGACTGAAAAGTGGACAGAATAGCAATTATTACAGTAAAATAACAGTTGCCTAACAGTCTAGTAGCTAAGAGTGAGTCGCCTTGGACTGCTTCAATCGACCAAAAACTTTCTTTGCCAGTGGCTGTAAATATGATGAGTATGTTCCATGGTATTTCATAATTTTACTAGTTTAGGTTGTAATTTATTAAGTTTTCCACCGCGTGCTTTTGCAAAATCTCTGACGCATGTGTTTTTGATGCGAGTGATTTCTAAGAAAAATGTATAGAGATTGTTTCACATCCTGTATTGGCGATTCCAAAAATGAATGCGCCCTCTGCATGCAAATATTTGAACCTACTTAAAAAGTAATTTTTGGAGGCTTATTGCTGATATAATGATAAATAACACGTATTTGGGTTTGTTTAACGTAATAATTTAGTGGTGCTTGTGATTTTTTGGTATTCCAAAGTTAAAAACGACGTGGTTAGTATTTGTACATCTTTATTTTTACATTTTACAATGGCATTCAAAAGAAATCAGCACAACACAAACAGCCGTGTTTATGGGTGTCATTCCACAAAATGTGTCAATAGAAGTGTGTTTAAAATAGAAGATAGGTAAAAGTTTGGCCCTAGCATAAGAAATTGTTTCTCACTCATTTCTCCAAAAGGCATGTAACAATTTAATAACAGGGAACACGTTTATTTACACAACATAACCACTTTGTTGCAGTTTGTCTATACTTTTCGATTATTAGTCTTATTAAAGCAGAATATATTTTAATTTAAACATTATTTAACAAAAAACAAGCACTAATATGCTATCACTATTCAGTTTATCACACTTATTTTAGCCCAAAATGTAAGCAAACAAAAACTAGGGTACCTGTTTCAACCCAAAAAATTCATATAATTAGCAATAAAGCACTTATGGGACGTTTGACTGCTTTTCCACTTTTTTTATCCTTTATTCCACCCTAATCAGCACATGAAGCCACTATATTTATGGCAGTTGAATGCTAAATTGCTAGATGATGTGATATGAAATGCAAAATCTTTACTCGTCTTCCTCCATATTTGTTTACAATTTGCAGCGCCCTCATCGGTAATTTGAATCGCCAATAAGTGGCGGTGGCGGCGCCACGGGTACACTTCTCATCTGCTTGTGTCGAATGACGTCATAAACTAGCAGATGTTCCAATTTTTCTATGGGGTGTAATCATGGAAAAATAAAAATAAATTGCTTACAGAATGCGAAACACACTGTATACATTTTGATGTACATCTTTGAAAAGCAGTATCGACATGCAGCTTTTAGTCATAAAATACACTAGTGGAAATTGGAAACGACTCACCTAAAACTATAGTCAGTTTTGTATGGTTATATTTTCTAAACGCTTTTATCAATTTGACCAATTTTTTTTTATTTCATTAAGGCATTATTGGACTGTAATGTATCGAAGGCCAATTGTCATATAACACTGTTAAAGAATATCTACAGGGTGATGTGTAGGAACGTGTTTTTTTACTAAAATGTAAGCAAATATCTGCGATGCACGCAAAGTGGGGAAATAATTTTTATTGTGTCAAACGATAGTTTTATTTGTGCTAAAAAGAATGTTTTTTAAAAATCATTTCTACCTAGATTGGTTTCCAAATTATAGCAGTTTTTGTAAAACATTGCATTTGTGACTGATCACAGGTGCCGATTTTTTAAAATAAAACAAGTTGGCTTTGAAATGAAAATCGATCCTGTCACCTGTCAGGATGATGTTATGAAATTATAAGAGTTCGTGGAGGGCCCACCAGATATTAGTCCTATTTTTTTTTTTTTTTAACATTTCTATTTCATGTTCTTTTATTTTATTAATAAATAAGAACTTAAATTTTGTATATGATTTTTTAATTATAATCATATTATTGCTAGGTGCAAGTGACAGGATCAATTTTCATTTCAAAACCAACTTATTTTATTTTAAAAAATCGGCACCTGTGATCAGTCACAAATGCAATGGTTTACAAAAATTGCTATAATTTGGAAACCAATCTAGGTAGAAAGGATTTTCAAAAAACATTTTTTTTAGCACAAATAAAACTACCTTTTGACCCAATAAAATTTATTTCCCCACTTTGCGTGCATCCCAGATACTTGCTTATATTTTGGAAAAAAAACGTGTTCCTACACATCATCCAGTATATATTCTATAACCGTGTTATAATGACAACTGACCTATCCTACATTACAGCCCAAACTTGGCTTAATGAAATAAAAAAAAATTGGTCAAATTGATAAAACCGTTTAGAAAATATAACCGTACAAAAATGACTATAGTTTTAGGTGAGTCGTTTCCAATTTCCATAAGTATTTAAACCAATGGTTATTTTTTAGCAATATCGGATTGATATTTTTCCAAAATATCTCTTACATTCCAAAATAGAAAAATAGTCGTGGTTTTTGCTGTGTTCGAAATTGTAAAGAATATTTTATTTTGTTATTTACTTTATTATTAATTTCTTTTTGAATTTTATTTTCTCGGCGGATTATTCATTTGTAAGTGTGGTACTACATTTTTTAACAAAAATTGTGATCATGTCTTTTTGGAATCATAATCAAAATCAAAGTACTTATTTCCTCTTTTATTATATAGATTAATTTGTTTCTATTTTAATTTAAGATTACGCTAGCACCGGCAATGCCGCGTTGCATTTTGTCACCTACAAAAAAGCATTGTTCTTAAAAACAAAAGAAATTGTTTAAGTCTCGGCGTTCTTAATGAAACACAGACCTGAATTGCCGATAATTTTTCTTTGCCGTAATTTGTCGAATATTTTCCAAAAATTATCAGTGCTTTGACCGGTTCATTTAACACGCACCACATTTTACACAATTTTACGAAATGCAACGAAAATTTACATAAGAACTATGCCCCTTTGGACCAAATTGTTTAAATTACGAGTACATAAACTAAAGAGAAAAAATCAGTTTCATGTGAATTTTTTCTAAATAAATTCAGTAAGTTACTGCCAGATGACACTGCTGTCAAAAAATAACTAAATTATTTAGGGATATTTTGTGTTTAGTCCGTTACTGTAGAGGGCAGGGCTTAACTATTTTAAGGACAGTAAAAATGTTTTGAAAACTGGCCTAATTATTCTTTGGCAATTATAATAATTTAATAATGGGACACATTCAGTGTTTCATATAAGGGTCCGTTCACTGTAGACTTGACAGACATGAATTCGGGGTCGGGTTGAGAGGTTGGGTAGCCGATGGGCGGAGAGCTACATATTCCCACTACCGAATTATTTAGATTTCGGAGGTGCACGTAAAGCTGAAGTAAAAAGGCACATGGAAATAAAGTTAGCCCTTATTGCAAGGGTACCGGATTTGTCTTATAATTGCAACAAAATGTCTTTTTAATGTTATAAATTATATATCTCCGGAAAGATCAAAAGATAAACTAGATCCCTATAGTAGCAAATTTTTGTTTAATACATGTATTTTAGAGAAAATAATCTTTGAAAATACGCTATTTTAGTACAAGATTGTTTGCCTGGAATTTTAAAAATAAAAAGAATTACAAAAAATTACTACAATAGGGATTTGGATTAAAGTCTTATCTGTCAATACTTTTTTTACTAAAAGTCGCTATTTTTTATAGTTTTTTTTATAATTAGACACGAGACGAACGCCGATTTTGGGCATATTTCGGACTAGAGAATGGACTCTTAAAAATTTGTGACTTCCAACATAAAAAATCCCTAAATTGCTCGACCAGTACGGTTTTGATGTTTCAAGTTTTTAATTCATCTTTTAGCAGCTTCATCGACAAGGGAGTGCAAACGCGCCCTTAAATGCAAATAACAAAATGGCGCTATCTATATATTCTAAAAAAAGCAATTTTCAACTGAAAATTCTAGCTGTACGACATAAAAAATACGTTTCAGAAGAGCTAACACCTAAAAATTAACGTTTTTTTTTCTTACTAAAACGACTGTGATATTAGTCGATTATAAAGGTACTCACGTCTCTTTTTTTTGACATTTAGGTAGCCCGTAAGTTGGCCATGGTTGAAGCCGATTTGGAGCGTGCAGAAGAACGTGCCGAAGCAGGAGAATCGTAGGTTTCATTTGTTTCGCGTTTCAGTGTGTGTAGCATGCGTTTTTCTCCAAGATGTTCGTAATATTTATTTTATTTAGAAGTGCAAGCCATCTAAATGTTTCTTTTATTAGTCACAAAACATTTTCGTTATTTGATGTTTATTCAGTACCTACCTGTATATCTATTTGGCTTGCATTTTATCGTATGTTTGGCTCGTTGCCTTTCTTCTAGGTTTAGGAGACACGTGGTTCATCGCCGATTGTTTTTATTTTTTTATTATTAACTTTAGCTAGCTGTTTTATTTTATTACAATATAAAAAAATAATATGCAATAGTTGCAAAAAGTTAAACATCGTTCGGATGGTAGTATTGAATCTAATACGAGGTTTTTCTACACATAATACTTTAAACTTACCTTTTCCTCTCGCTTTTATGAATTCTTTGTTTTAATTTTGAATGTTGTCAATACGTCAACTTAAAATATTAATTTTTGAAATAAAAAATGTTTCGAAAAACAGATTTAAAACGAAATAACGTGTGATATATGTACATTTGACATTTTGCGTATTATTTTTTTCATTATTGTTCAATAACAATCCCTCTTTTCATTTGAAAGTGCTTGCTGCATGTTTGCAATGTTGCCAGGTTGCCCGAAAATTGGTCTTGATGGAGCAGGACCTCGAGCGAGCGGAAGAGAGAGCGGAAGTTAGCGACAGGTGGGAAGCACTGCTTTTTCGTTTTTTTTTTTTTTCTTTTATAGGGTGTCCTAAAGAGTGGATTCTTCAAACGAATTATAAGACGATATACAGAGTGTTTCTTAGATAGAGGTCAAAGATCCAGAAGCGTATTCTGTGGCCAAAAATAAGATTTTTTTGTTATACAGGGTGGCCCACGAATAACGAAACAAGCGAATTTTCGGATACTTTCCAACTTTTTCTTGCAAATCGCTCGGACACGTCAATGAAATTTTCGAGGGGGAAATATTTTGCGCATATTTTCAATGTCGTAGTTATACCCCTTGAGCGAGGGTGAGGTTCACCCTTAAAATTTTAAATAGGAAGAGGGGTCGAGTCACACCTCATTTTAAAGCTTGAAAAAAGACCTTTACAATGCTGCATCCTTTTTTGAATTTGAGTCACTATACCCCGATTCAGAATTAAGCAAAGTGCAATGACCGGAAAAAGAGTAGATCTGTGTTGTCACATTTATTTCTAAAGTATTCTTATTTAAAACAGGAAACGTATTAATTACCTTATTTACCCATTTTTTTACTTGTCTTTAACGTCCCTTATCCCTATTGTACTTTATTAAAGCAAACACAATGTTTAATTTGCTTTTACTTAATAATATCACAAGTATAAAGACATAATATATCTTTATACTTGTGATAATATCAAGGAATTTCGGAATATCTGACAACTATGAAAGCCGTAAAGTTGACGACAAGCTGTTTATCCTTATTTAACATACATATTCTTGCATTTTCCCTTTCTTTTTTCTGAGCCTCAACGACGTTGATTGGTCGAATTAGGAACCAATGGGAACCAACAAGCGACTGCGCTCGAAACAGTGGCGTGATGTTGGGTTATTTCGCGCGCGTTTCTTAACGGTAAAAATTTGTGGTAAAATTATCAGTGTATTTATTCTTTGTGTCAGTGTTTATACTTATTTGTGTTAGTTAAAAAAGTGGAAGTGCATATACTAGAAGTATTCTATAGAATAGTATACGAGTATATATTAATTGAAATGTGCCCAATGGTAAAACAGAATACGCACGCCCATGCATCACCGCATTTTACCAGATCGGCGAGGTCATTCCACTTTGCTTAATTCTGAATCGGGGTATAGTTCTTGAGAAATTGAATTTTTAATTTTTTTTTTCATTTTTGCAAAATAATTGGAAACATTTCGATTTTTTTTTCTTTAGATTGAAGCATTGTTAACTAAGTATTCCTGTTTAAACATTAATGTAGTAATAATCTGGATCGTCGAGAAACCCGATATATAAATTTCCGGTTAATATCGTAAAATAGCAATTGTCTGTACTGACAAAAAAGGCTGATATCAAATCACACCAGAAATGGTAAGTAATGTTCGGAAAGACTTCGAGCAAAACCTTTATCACTGGAAGCAAGAGGTGGTCATTTTCAGCATTTTTCAAATTAATACTCGTACTAAAAATATTAATAAGTAAATTTTCGTTTCTTTCGGGCCTATGTAGTATAAGAATTGCAATTAATTTATTTTTTACCGACCAGGACTATTATTCGAAATTCGAAATGTTTCCAATTATTTTGCAAACATAAAAACAAAATATTAAATTTCTCAAGAACTAGTGACTCAAATTCAAAAAAGTATGCAGCATTGTAAAGGTCTTTTTTCAAGCTTTCAAATGAGGTTTATCTCGGCTAAAATTAAAATTTTAAGGGTGAACCTCACCCTCGCTTAGGGGGTAAAACTACGACATTGAAAATATGCGCAAAATATTTCCCCCTCGAAAACTTAATTGACGTGTCCCAGCGATTTGCAAGAAAAAGTTGGTAAGTATCCGAAAATGCGCTTGTTTCGTTATTCGTAGGCCACCCTGTATAAACCTGGGGTCTTACGGCAGGCCTCGTATAATACCCATAGAATGCACCTCTGGATATTTTACCTCTATTTAGGAAACAGCCTGTGTATTGGTATGTTAGTCCACAATCAGTTGAAAACAGACAGTTCTAAAACAAAGTTGTCGCAGTTGGGCAGATCATAATAATATCTGTATCCCTCATTCTCATCGTAATGATGAGCCGTGAACTCAGATGCTTGTGTGGGAGAGGGAGCTGCATATTATTATTCTTTTGCGGGTCGCGAGTGCGCCCAGGAACGACTTACGTTACGTTTTATAACTTTAACTATCATCTGGTACGAAAATAAAGGAACCCTGAAAAATAAGGTATAATAGAGAGTTTTTGAATCCCTTAAATTCTAGCACGTCGTTATCGTTATCGTTATTCTGCGCATGCGCAGTGCCAAAAACAGTATCATTTTCGGCACTGCGCATGCGCAGAATAACGATAACCATAACGATAACGTAAATTTTAAGGGGTTCAAAAACTCCCTATTATTAGGTATATAATCTATTGCGTTAAAGGTTGACTGCTGCCATTTGGTAGAACTGGCTGTTTTTAAATTAAGGAATAGCTGTGGCATTTATTATTTATTGTTATTATTATAAATCCAGTTGAGTAGGACACCTGGTATGTTATGTATATGCCCGTAAATAAATATAATGAAAAAAAAAGAAGAGAAATATTGAAAATGGTCCCAGGACTTCTTTTACAATTGTTTTTTAAGGGTGTATACATTGTCGAAAAATGTGAATCTTTGTTTCAAATCGTTGGATTTATGTATTTTTTACGTTTTTGTGAAAGAATCTTTGGAACCATTTTCAGTATTTATTATTTTTGACGCAGATTTTTGTGAACATGATTAATTTTTTCAGCAAAATCGTAGAACTTGAGGAAGAACTCCGTGTCGTAGGCAACAACTTAAAATCCCTTGAAGTCTCAGAAGAAAAGGTAATATTTTCTCTTTTATTCTATTGTTATTTTATTTTTTAATAGGTACTTTAATTCAGTAAGCGTCTTTAAAAAAAAAGTTGATCAAATTTATTATAATAAAAAAGTTATTTAATACATATATGTATACAGGGTGGTGCATAATTATTGTAAATTTTGTGGGTGTCAAATTCATGTTGTCTTTCCATCTCCTATAAACATCATTTTAAATTTATCTTTCTTGTAACTACAAACTGGGTCTTTTCACTGTGTTTTAAATTAAATCCTGTCTTTAAAGTTCTCTATCTGCTCTTTAACTTATCGGTCACTTTTAGTGGCCTGTAAGTTACAAAGAGATTTCTAACCTCAGAAATTATACAATTTGAGGATTAGTAAACAATTTGATTAATAAAACGTCAAAAAATATATTTTTATAAAGGAAAACATTATTGATTTTGAAGAAGAAATATTATTAGATCATGAAATTTTAAATATGGTAAATATTGCAAATCGCGAACGAAAAATATATACTGTAAGACCTCGTATAGACAATTTACACATCTGGGATGATGAAGAATTTATGAGGAGATTTCTTGTATCAAAAATAACGGTGTCAAATGTTCTAGAAAAAATCGAGCAACATTTACGGCATCACACCAACAGGTTAATAATAAAAAAGAAATGATATCTACGTTTTGTTAGATTTTATGACATGTTTTATTGAATCATATTTAGAAATGAGGACTAAACTGCTACGATTTGTACCAGTAAGGGCCTCAAATTCTTGGGCAATTTGGTTCCAAGCTTTTTTACTATATCATCCTGGGAGGACATTTTTACACTTCTGAATATTTAATTTAAACTAGAGATTCTAGGTACAACTAGAACTTAAAAAATGTTATAGTTGGTTATAGCCACAGTATGTTATAGCTAGGTGTCTATGTAGCTATGTAATGTCATAATTGACATATTTTGTTGTAAAGTGGATACTCGAAGCGGATGGTTCTTTATGAAACATCGTGAAAATAATTGTTTTGAAAAAAACATTGGTCTCATTTAGATGTTCCAAGAAATATATAGAAAACACTCTATATACTAGTATTTCGGCTTGTTAAGCCTTTTTCAATAGAGTAAACGTCTATTACTAGGTGCCTAGTAATAGACGTTTACTCTATTGAAAAAGGCCTAACAAGCCGAAATACTAGTATATAGAGTGTTTTCTATATATTTCTTGGAACATCTAAATGAGACCAATGTTTTTTTTCAAAACAATTATATTTTGTTGATTATGGTTGACGCATTTCATCTGTCTCACTTTATTATGTAGACTTTCTTATTTAATCAGTATTGCCAATATCATTAAACTGTCTTTTTACAAAAGAGCAGTTAAATTGTGTTGGAAAGACGCAATTTTTTAACTGCCAGATAAATTCACTTGTTAACTTTAAGTTTCTTTTAGTTAAAAGCAACTTTATAAAGAGATGGAAAGACCGGCCATTAGTATAATTGACATTTCGGAAATATCAAATATACTGAGGTTATAGGTACTCACTATAATTATTCAAGTATTACGTTTCACCCTGTATATATTGAATATGTAATTTTTTTCAATGCAAATTAAAATTTTTTTCTGTTCTCACATTTGTGTGTTACATTTGATATAAAATGGAAGAAAAAGAATCCAATTTTCATGAAATGCCAAAACATTATACTCCACTCGGAGCTGGTTTCGCCAACTAAATTACCGTATTCAAGAGAAGTGAATAAAACCCTTGTATACAAGGATAAAACTGACTAAACATCAGTGGACGTTTTGGTATTTCGTGGAAAATTTTCTATTCTACGTCTGTTACAATGTATAGGTATTAATCACAAATATATATATTGTATAGGCCAACCAGCGTGAGGAGGAATACAAAAACCAAATTAAGAACCTCACCACCCGTCTAAAGGAGGTACAGCGGCAGTGTTTCTCTAACGTTGCTGTGCCTTAACTTAGTGCAGTTTTTTGTTTGGCATGTAATGCTGCTCTTCGTAACGTACACACGTAAAAATACACTCAGAGGTTTTGTAGAACTATGTAGATGCTTGCGAGTAGTGATAGGCCGGCCTCTCCCCACACTACATTCGCTAGTTTTACCTCAGTTTATGTAACGGGTGTTGTCGGGCGAATTGAAGCCATATCCCTCGACTCGTAATTTTTTTAGTTCTTACTATATTATCGGTTTTTTTTACGTGTGTGCGTCTACGACTAATGTTTTTGTTGTTTGTCTTGTCGATTTTATTACAAAACTAACTTTAACACAGGCCACACGCAAAGAGGACGAATATTCAGTCACCTTAAAACAGGTGGAGCAGCAACTGAGAGAGGTAATTTGGGAAGCGAGCCCAAAAAAAATTGGGAATGTTTATACGTATAACGCCCCTTGCTAGCTGTCCCATCCATCATTAGTGTTTAGCTGTATATACTCGTACATATGTTGGTTCTTTTAGCTCTGTTATGGTCAGTCTACGGGGTCCGATTTCTGTCTTGTTACACAGCAACGCAATGTATGTTATTTCGCGGCTACACTGGGCCACAAAGGTGATCCTTGAGGTACCCCAGTCATCTAAATGTTGTCAGTGTCGAATCTAGCGAACTAGGTGGCCGCCAAGCGGGTTCTTGTTTAAATGATCAGAAGTGGGACTAGTTGTTTAAATGATCAGAAGTGGGGCGGGATAATTTGCGTTGCGATGTTGTGTAAGACGTATCCTATTTCCTTTATCTTGTGTTTCGGCATGTGTATAGATTTGTGTATATGTTGTTTAGGCTGCTGTAACCAGAGAACACAGCGAAGACAAAATCCGTGCCATCTCTGATAAATTGCGTGAAGTAAGTGCACATTTCAAAAGGCACCTTTTTGTCACTTTTTTTCTATTTTAAAAGAATTGCCGACAGAATCAACTGTTGAAGTAAATCGCTGGATGGGAGTTTTTTTTCGTGGGAACTGTGGTGTTGAATAGATCATTTTGGTTGTATTTTAAAAGCATCAGTCTTGCTTATTTCAAAAAGTATTACATTCTTGAACAAGTTTAAAACAAAACGGAATGAACTGGTTCTGTTGGTAATGCTTTGTTAATACAAAAAGGTACCTATCACGAGAGAGTATACATTTCACACGTTTTATCTCCTTAATACACGTGAGAGAAAGTATTTTTTAGGGAAAATAAAGGGCGTGGGTGATTAGTAATACCAGGGAAGTTCAAATGTTAGTTTGTACTAGATTTCAGCATTCACGATTGTCAATGTCTTCAACATTGCATCTGCTTGGTGCTCTGTGAAAACAAAATTGTATTTACTAAAGTTACAAGAGTAGGTGATCTCTTAAAAATCACAGGGCTCAACCAATCATATTTATTAGTGCCCGAAGGAGATCGCGAAAAAGCCATCCACATATCAAAATGTGTCATTTCTTTCAGATGTTCTCCTGTCTTCGTATTTTTCTACCATCACCTTTTCTGCTCTTGCCAAATAAATTATTTGCTAAAAGAAATCACATCACATTGAAGTTTCCCTGTATTAGGTACTTTATAAGTGCTATCGGCAAAATATGCTGTTTTATAGAAAAGTTTAGTTACTTTTCAGAAATTCCTGTACAGTTAACAATCGAATGGAGATAAAACGTGTAAACTGTTACTGGCCCACGGTAGTTTTACCGAAATAATCGCCTAACAATACCCTAAATTGAAACCACCATCGAGGCATGCAGTCCTATTCACAGTCACGGACTGTTGATCTTTATTATGGGCATTACGTAACGTGATACTAATCCAATTATCCAATTTAAGCAATGTAGTTTAGACTTGTACCAGTTGCATTCGAACACTCCTTTTCTTGCTTTATTCACGCTTATCGGGCACTAGGGCGAAGGTATATAATCCATTCACGATTCTTTTGCACTAGATCTTATACTCCGTTCGGTAGTTTTTTGTCCGACTTTTCCACCGGTGCTCGTAGAAATTTTATACCGAGTTTCCCAGTTCATTTGACTAATGGCAATGAACATGGGCTATTCATTTCATTGAATTGTATATTCCCAGGGCACACTATGAGAAATATTGCTAACGGAATCGATAGTACTGACTGTCAAACACTTCTGATTACCAAAATACTAAAGCGAAATGCTTTTTTAATTAAAATATCAATAAAAATTCGTTTTAAGTTAATAGATGTAGTTTACATAAGCGTTTTAAGAAACGTAAAGCGGCAGTGTTTCAAACTGAACCGCAAAATTTTGCAGGTTCAAATCCCGCCAGAGACAACTTTTTTTTATTTTACTTTTTCATTAAATACAAATTATTAGTGCTTACTTATTCGAATAAATATGGTTCATTGTCAGTTCATTAATATTTTTGAAAGTCACAATATTTACTTATCAGCAAAAAAATAAAACATGTTTTAATTGGTTCGTTTTCTTTATCTTTAGCTAAAGCTACTATCTTATAAAATAGGTAATCAACAAGCAACATATTTTTTATTTATTACATGCACTGTGCTTTTACTAATAGTGTACTTATCTCTGCTAATAGTTACTACATAAATATTATACCTCAATCTGGATATTGAGTTAAACAGTTACAGAGGAACTGTTTCCGTGTGTCCGTGTAATGTCGTGAATTAGTAATAGTTTTTTTTAATAAAAAACTATAAATCTAAAATTATGAGTTTTTTAAAATATAAACATATTTTAAGAAACTCAATATATTTTAAAAAACTCATAATTTTAGATTTATAGTTTTTCTTTAAAAAAAAACCTATTACTAATTCACGACAGTTCCTCTGTAACTGTAACTCAATATCCAGATTGAGGTATAATATGTAGTAACTATTAGTAGAGATAAGTACACTATTAGTAAAAGCACAGTGCATATAATAAATAAAAAATATGGTGCTTGTTGATTACATATTTTATAAGATACAGTAGCTTTAGCTAAAGATAAAGGAAACGAACCAATTAAAACATGTTTTATTTTTATTTTTATTTTTTTGTTAAGTAAATATTGTGACTTTCAAAAATAATAACTAGGTACTGACAATGAACCATATTTATTCGAATAAGTAAACACTAATAATTTGTAATTAATGAAAAAGTAAAAAAAAAGTTGTCTCTGGTGGGATTTGAACCTGCAAAATTTTGCGGCTCAGTTTAAAAGACTGCGGCTCAACCAACTAGTCCACGGGATGACGTTAAACAATGTTTCTTAAAACAGTTATGTAAACTACACCTATTAACTTAAAACGAATTTTCATTGATATTTTAATTAAAAAAGCATTTCGCTTTAGTATTTTGGTAATCAGAAGTGTTTGAGAGTCAGTACTATCGATTCCGTTAGCAATATTTCTCATAGCGTGCCCTGGAAATATAAAATTCAATGAAATGTAATAGCCCATGTTAATTGCCATTAGTCAAATGAAATGGGAAACCCGGTATAAGTTAAGTTTGTTCTAGTTCAAGAAAATCCTGAATGCATGGAATGCGGGTTATGTATATATATTTTTTAAATAGATCCTCGCACGCAGGTGTAGGCACGGGTGCTTGTACAAAAAAGAATGCATATCCAATCTGTAAGTATTTGGTGTGGTTTTGCATGTGCTTGGCGTGTTTCTTTTAACTTTTAACTGTTTCATAAGTTTTTCGTGATTGCACTGATATCAATTTTTTGCTATTTTATCAACAAAATATCAGTTCTGTCAGTCAAAAATAGCGCAAAAATATAAAAGTATGTTTTTTATAGTATATTTTTAACATTATTTGTTGGCTTATTTAACTGTTTATATCTTTCTTTATACATATAGGAATTAAGCCAAAAAAGTTTACTAAGAGATACATTATTAATGAAATCATCAAATATTATGGTTCAATAAAGTTTTAATTTTCCTCGTTACCTATAACCCAGGTATGCAAAGGAATAACCTTATTATTTTTAAGGTATGTCGAATACAACTAGTTTACATGCTATATGCACTCCCCCCCAACATTGAATTACAACGGCATATCTTCATATAACCTCAACTTATTGTCTTTAATACATTTTCTTTTTAATAGTGTTGTCAACATCTTTTAAATAATGAAAAATTAAACAAACATCTACATTACCTACATTAAAAAAATGTGACCAAAATAATTATTTTTAATGTAATGTAGATTCTTGTTTAATATATCATTTAAAAGATATAGATCACAATATGAGAATGAACAAAAGAAAATTGTATTAAAGACAATAAGTTGAGGTTATATCAAGATATACCGTTGTAATTCTATGTTGGGGGGGTGCATATAGCACGTAAAGTAGTTGTATTTGACATATTTTAAAAATAATAAGGTTTATTCCTTTGCATACCTAGGTTATAAGTGACGAGGAAAATTAATACTTTATTATACAATAATAGTTGATGAATTTCATTAATAATTTATCTCCTGGTTAACTTTTTTTGTTTAATTCCTATATAAAGAAAGATATAAACATAAAAGCATGTGTTAGAAAATTGTTATTTTTGTTGGGCATTTCTTTTCATTGTGGTAATTTACGAAGCGCCAATTTAAAAAAAAAATATTAAATTTTCTCACTAAAAAAATGTTGCTAATCGGGCTTTTTCAATTATTCTTATAATGTCTCAAAAATATATGAAACAGTTTGAATAACCACATTATTTAATCATAAGTGACTGTTTAGTACAATTTGTATTGATTAAAAGTTCAGTTAAGAATATACCTTTTGATCCAAAATATATTTTTTTTCTGTAATTCGAATAGCAGTTTGATATATATTTTTATTCAAGGTAGTTATGTATTACCATGGCTTCATACCTGTGATGAACATTTTGATTTGTCTAAATTGGGTGCAAGGTTTTTTTTTTATTTTTAAACCACCCATTGAAGCCAGTACTTCTAAATATGCAATTTGCTCTAAACAGTCACTTCTCATTTTTAGTTCTTCGACAACTTAATCAACTGTTTTCTATCCGTTTAGGCTGAAGCTCGTGCTGAGTTTGCAGAACGTTCCGTACAGAAACTCCAGAAGGAGGTTGACAGACTTGAAGGTACGTAATTTAAAAAAATATATATGGACAGGTAACATTTCATTATTCGTATCTTACGATGTCTTGCTGTTGTCGACTAATCACTTGTGCCATTTTGGAATTTCATTCCAACTTCGAGCGAATGCATTTTCGAACATTCAGGTTATTTATATTTTTAATACTTTATAAAATATTTTAAATTGTTGTGCACGCACTACATCTGCAGTAAAGAGTGGGGAGGTTTCATTTTTTTATTTGTGTTGATGTTGAAAAGTTTCTAAAGATAAACTGATTAAAATTATTGAGCAAGTATCAGAAAAATATAGATAACCTGTTAGATTTCGTCTTCTAAGGCTGAAGTTTCGCGGAAGTGAACGGATGTTTATTTAACTGTATTAAAAAATACGTATAATTTCGCGTTTGTCGAAAAAGCTGAAACATATTTGAGTGGCAAAAATACAAATCGGGCATGATGTGATTCAGATCGTTGATGTACAACTTGGTGATAGACAATTTTTAAGTAGCTTTATATAAAATGTCAGATAGGGAATTACTGATAGACATTGATGCAGAGGTGCAAATGTTGATTCAATATTCATACAGGGTGTCAACGAAAAGTTTCATCCTCGATTATCTCTCAAAATAATTGATTTCCATGGAAAATGCTCGAACAGGTCAATTTTTATTTCGAGTGGACACATTTTTATAGCATTGACATTTATACAGGATGTCCCAAAAAAGAGAGGTTTACCACAACTTAAATTTTTTAAATACAGTGCTTTCGAAAAGTAACGAATAAATTCATTATTTTAGAAATTGAGAAGTTTTCGAAAAAATCCCCTGACACGTCGACTTGGTTTTTAAAAAAGGCACTTTTTGACATACGACCCATATTTGTGACGTCATCGTTGTTCGAGATATGACGTCATCGACAATTTTTTTAAATAGCAACCCCCAATTTTGACCACGCCATTTGAAAGAGCGTATCATTCTACATACGCATCATGAAAAATTATGGTGTTACATAACAAAAATTTCAAGAAAATAATGTTTGAAGATCTTAAAATTTAATTTTCACAATACTGACAATGATAATGATTATGTAAAAAATCGACTAAATTAAATGTTCAAATTGTGCACCGTTGGCTGCTTGACAGTAGCCAAGACGATTAATAAATTCTTTTTGGACATTATCTATAACTTCAGGAGGTATACGATGTATCTCGTGAAGAATTCTTGCTTTTAAATCTTCTAAATTAACCGGTCTAGTAACATATACTTTGCTTTTTACGTATACCCACAAGAAATAATCTAGGGGTGTCAAATCAGGCGATCTGGCTGGCCACTCAATCGGCCCCCAATTTGGTGCACAATTTGAACATTTAATTTAGTCGATTTTTTACATAATCATTATCATTGTCAGTATTGTGAAAATTAAATTTTAAGATCTTCAAACATTATTTTCTTGAAATTTTTATTATGTAACACCATAATTTTTCATGATGCGTATGTAGAATTATACGCTCTTTCAAATGGCGTGGTCAAAATTGGGGGTTGCTACTTAAAAAAGTTGTCGATGACGTCATATCTCGAACAACGATGACGTCACAAATATGGGTCATATGTCAAAAAGTGCCTTTTTTAAAAACAAAATCGGCGTGTCAGGGGATTTTTTCGAAAACTTCCCAATTTCTAAAATAATGAATTTATTCGTTACTTTTCGAAAGCACTGTATTTAAAAAATTTAAGTTGTGGTAAACCTCTCTTTTTTGGGACACTATATAATGTCAATGCTATAAAAATGTGTCCCCCTTCAAACAAAAATCGACCTATTCGAGCACTTTCCATAAAACCCAATCATTCGACAGATATTCGAGGATGAAACTTTTCGTTGACTCACCTTGTATATTATGTACTAAAACTGTACCGTTTCAACTGATAGTACGTACCTTAAGTTTCGTTAATTTACATTTTTAACTTCAGCCTTGGGAAAATTCTTGCCAAAGAAAAATTAATTTTACTAAAACCGAGTGCATTTTTAATCTTTTTTTTTTGTTGTTTTTTTTTGTTTGGTTTTTTGCATAATAACCCTGTACCTTGCAGACGACCTATTGCTGGAAAAAGAAAAAAACAAAATGCTGGCCGACGAGATGGAGGCGACCTTGCACGACATCCAAAACATGTAAACCCCGCCCCCTCCGTCTTCAAAAGGCCGCCCTCACAACACACACGACTCACTCGCACACACATTCCTGCCTTGTTTCATGCATTCCCACACAATACCGTCGGTCTTTCGGAGTTAAAAAAAAGCCGAGCGCGGACAAAAACTTTCCCAAAAATTTTATGGTGCTTACGCGAGTCGTTTTTGCTTATTTTTCTGTTAGGTTTTGTTCGAGGCAACAAAAGTTAAAGGCGTCGCAGGTGCGCTGATGCTGTGAACGCGATAGCTGGTTCTGGTTTCGGTAACACGATGATAGTGTGTTGGAATTGTTGTTATCAATATTTTGGGCCCCACATCGGGCGCCAATTTGTTATTTTTCTTGTCATCGCAGCAATTCCTATAAATATGAGTTTCAATATTAATTAAGAAACGTCAATAATGCCCTTCAGGTTGTATCATAACCTCAATTTGGTAAACAAATGACGTAACACCAAGAACCGTGATCTGTTCACATTCATCAGTGCTCCTGCTAAAACCATGGACTTATATGGCAGAATCACAGCACACATAGCTAGCTAGTTAGGCGTTTGTTTCATACTTTCACATGTTAACGAAGCGTGGCCATTGTTTCCTTTCTATTTTCGTTTGTTTTGTTTTGTTGATCTCTGCCAGCTGCAATATTATTTTACTACATTAATTGAAATCGATCAACACTGCCATATTGGAAAAGGGCCCAATACTTAGCTTCGTTAATATTTTTTTTTTTTCATCGGGGATTATTTTTGTATATTGTACATTCTTCCACGAAGTTTAGTCATTATTTTTTTTTTATTATTTTTTGTAATTTATTTTGACCATAAGGGGGCCGGCGCGGGTTCCGCCGTATATTATTGCATTTATTTGATTAAAGAGTGGTTGGGGGATATCGTAAAAGCGGTTCCGTGGGCTCCTTTGTGCGACAGCGTTCTGTTTACTTTTCTCGATTGAGTATTCATAGGATTGCATAGGTGAGATACAAGAACTGCGAAGGAATTCAGCTGGAGCAAAAAATAATCCTAATCGTGGCAATTTGAATATTCGAGAGAAATTTAAAAAACTAAAATGGAGATTTATGTAGTTTAGTTGGAGTAAATTTCGTGACTAATTCTCTGTTTACGTTTTCTCTGAATTTCTCACGAGATCTTGTAAGTTCTGTGCAACAGATAAGCAAGCGTAATGTTCTAGTGATGTTCATTTGAGCTATTGATTGTGTTCAAATAAACTAGCGGCCATATTTTTGGATTTTACTGATATTTGTTTGCCAATTCTTGTATTCTCGTCCATGCAGCGGCATAAATAAAGTTTTCTATTTTAAAGCCTGTTTATATTCTAATATTTACTATGTATTTTATGTAGTTAAACTAATAATTAATTATATAAAAGTTTTTAATATTTTGTTTTTTTATTTTTTTTACCCCTTTTTCGTTTTGCATGATTGATTTTCTCATTGTCGTTTTTGAGTGCTGTGCAGTGACATTAACCGAATAACTGCGAATAATAACGATTGGCCGAAAATCTGGGTTACATTTTTTATTAAATAAAATAGGAGAGTAAAAAATATTACAACAGACACTGGTAAGTTATTAAAATGTAATGAGTGTGGCATAAAAGAGTATAATGGTTCAATGCAAATAATACACCCTGTACAGGATATTTCATGAAAACAGTGTAAAAAATTCAACTGTCTTAAGTCGAAGATGTATCAAGTGTTAATTTCGTAAATGTGGTGTCCTGGGTAAAAAATATAGTTTTATTTTGCAAATTAGTATATTTGAAGTCAGCTATCCAGTGCAAAGGATAGTGAGCCACTGTACCCTGTGAACTAGACAGAATAAGGTGTTTTCCGTATTTGACGAATCAAATTATAAACCTATACATGCTTAGTAATATCTACATCCACAAAGAAGTTGTAATGTGTTAAAAATGCAAATTTTGCATTTTTCAGAATAAAATCGAAGTTAGAAAATTTAAAAAAGGATCTATTTTAAACAGGAACCAAAACATAAGTAACGTCATTAACCATATAAATGGCCGCCGTTTAGTGTTTGTTTATTACATATTTTGAACTGGAACTTTTTATATATATTTAAAACATACAATATAACTAATACTTCATAAAATAACTTAAAAAACTTGTTACCATACACGCTGATCTTTATTATAATGGAAATATAATGACTGATGTTGATAGCTTCCTGTCAAACTGTTTGTTTATATGCCTGATGACGTCACCAATATGTCTGCCGTAGTAAACGCGTTTGCGCGCCAAATGCCGAATTTAAATTTCAACTCACTTTTTTTCGGATGTGCAAGTGTTTGTAATTTTTCTTAACTAGACATATGTATAATAGGGAAGGAAAACTCAATTTTTTGGTATTAAAAAAAAATATGTGAGAACACCCTATTGTATTTCTATAAAACAGCGATAACATAAAAATAAATTGTACCTACAAAAGAAATATACACATATGGCAATGGTAGACTTACAAAGCTGTTTGTAATGCGTAAGACGAAAAAGATATGTGAATTGTTAAAGTTAGAGGGAGATATAGATAATCGCCCTGTTGTCAATTTGATGAGATTGATGACTGTTGAAAAAGTCACTACCGCCCCGTGTACTATAGTGGGGGCAATCGAGAGGGAGGACCGAGCGAGAGGTCCATGTAACATCTAACATCGAACAGGCTGTGGGGGCTGGGTATCGATGCGCGCGCAACTGTTGCCCGCTTTAAGGGATTGCTGGTAGGGATGTCTTTCTAAGAGGGACATGAGTGTGGCATCAATGTAATATATTGCACTCTCTTTAACATTCTTAAAAATATAAGTTACTTTATCTTGCCCACGGGTTTTACGCTTGTAAGTCTACCATTGCCATATCTGTATAAACCTCAATGTAGTAATGCAAAATCCATGCAAGGATAAAAACATAATTATTTATTACTAAATATATAACAATAACCCATTTATTGTGAGTAAGGAACAAAAATCTGAAAAAATTAAACTTTCACCCTAGACCCCCATAACTAATCTTCAGTTTGTCATGTTTGAAATCGGATATTTTCAATTTGATGCCCTGTATATATTTATTGGCTACATATCCATAAAATATCTTCTTAAATAGTATGTAGGTACAAGTATGAAACGGTATTCAAGTTTCAATAGTAAAACTTTATTAGATTTTATAAGTGTTCTTTAGCGGACTTTCCAATTGCATTCTAAATTGTTGAGGTGTATCGATGTAATGTTTTTTGTTCATCTTAGCGTTACTTATAACTTTATATAATATTTGAAATTAACTAATAATTCGAAGGAATACGAGGTGAGTCTTTGACTTGTACAGGGTACCTATTCGCGTATATTTTGACCTCTACCTACAAGAGTTATTAAGAAAGTTGGAAAAAAAAATTGAAATACAAAAGTTGTTTGGTTTTTCATGTTTTATCTTTTAGCTAGGTCGAAAAAAAAAATTACATGTCGTAAACTTGGGAAAACCAATTGAACATAATATTTTTAAATGGAACACCCTGTATAATTTTACACGCTTGGGTAAACATTCTTTTCCTGATTAAAAAAATATATATTTTGTTGACATTTGCACTGACAGTTTTCGAAATATTTGACAGCGAGTACCATAAAAAAAATACAAAGAACCAGAGACTGTAGATTCTATAAGTCTCTGAAAGAACTAAAAATATTTAACAGTAGAAACCAACAGTAATAAAAAATATTTTACGATTTTCGATGTAACTTTAGTTTTTATCAGAGAAAAATTGTTTTTCCAAGCGTCTAAAATTATACAGGGTATCCCATTTAAAAATATTATGTTCAATTGGTTTCCTCAAATTTACGACATGCAATTTTTTTTTCGACCTAGCCAAAAGATAATACGTGAAAAACGAAACAACTTTTGTATTTCAACTGTTTTCCTAACTTTCTTAATAACCCCTGTAGGTCGGGGTCAAAATATACGTGAATACCCCATACATATATTTTACTGAAGGGTGTATTTCAACATAAATAACACTGATATGACAATGTTTTTTTAAGAAAATGAGAGTTTCAAATTTCCAGAGGTTCTCAAACTTTGGGATTAAAATTTCAAATTTTTTTAAAATTAAAAACTCGCTTAATACTCGAATTTCGAGAAATTACTTTTACTGTATTCATTTATTAATCAAAATTATCACGCCTCAAAATATATGTATAAGTCAAAATCTCGCCCTGTATAATACTTGTAAAACTATTTGTGTGTTTACTAGATGTAGTTTTATCCAAATTTATAGTAAAATTAGACTTTTAGCACATTTTAAATGGGTTCTTTTTAAAAACTAACAGAAATATCAAAGAAAATTTGTTTTCAATAAAAAAATAGAATATTTGTATATATTCTGTTCGAGATACTTGATGCGGTTTGAATCTTTGTAACGAAAATGAATTAGCAATATGTACAAGGCTCAGTGAAGATGTACAGGACGATTTTGAGATCCTTACATTGTTAAAAAATTAAACAATCCCTCAATCGAACAATGCTATATTTCCAAATTTTAATCGAGGACTACAAGTTTGTAGAAAATACCCAATATATAAAAAACTTATTGTCTTACAATTATAAAAGTTAATAAAGTCAAGCTATACAAATTTCGGATGACTTCAGTATAAAATATTGTTGAAAAACAGTAAGTAAAGACCCAGATTTTCCGAATTATTTGCTACCGCTTGCCGTTTGCGCCAAAATCAAATCTCATCTTGCCGGTTCACGTTTCAGACGAGCTGGTGGCCGAGAAAGAGCGCTTCAAGGAAATTGGAGACGACTTGGACACAGCATTCGTCGAACTCATCCTTTAAGTTCCTTTTTTCTCCTCCTATGCCTTTCTGCACGCCCTGTAGTTGAGCTCCTTATCACGGTTAATCCAGCGACTCATACAAATGTTCATAAACCGTTCGTTAGTCAAGTACAGGGTGTTATGGTGACGCAGTCGGTTTATTATTGAGTTACTCTTTATTTTAACATCTTTTAGAGTATTTTTATTGTTTATTGAATGTTTTTAATTATTTATGTATGTAATTTATGTGCACAAATAATATATTAAGTTGAAATTTTATTTGGTTTTATTTATTTTTCCTTTTTTTCTCGTATCGTTACTTTTGGTTTTTTTTTAATTTTAATAAGTGAATTGCAAGTGAATTAGTACAGTATTGTCAATCTTTGATTCTCTGTTATTTTCATTGTTTGCTGAAATTTGTCGCCAACTCTATTGATTTTGACAGTAGCTCTTCAAATATTGTACGAGTTTATAAACAAATATTAAAATTTTTAGGTAGGTATATGCATAATGTTTACAAATCAATATTTTTCAATGAACAATATAAATAAAATTCTATCTCGGCGATTTTTTGCAAATAATTCGGGTGGTTTGTCTTTCTAGATGAACTTATCGACGAAAAGAGCAAGTACAAGGCCATCGCCGATGAAATGGACCAAACGATGGCTGATCTTGCCGGATATTAACCGAACTCACAACCAGTCTACTGAAACTGCCATGCGAGTAACTCGTACAGAGTGGATTTCAAATTCTGAGATAAGAACAAAATTTCGACTATTAATAATTCAAAAGTTTATATTTGCTACGATCGGTGGACAGATATTGATCGTTCTTTTCTTAGAATTGTGTAACTTAAGTGAATTTCTCATTTGTACGTCCTGCCAGTGGAAAAGCAGATCAATTATTTTGTTATGAAAGACTTTCAGATGTAATTTTTGAGTGCCTGCGCAAAGAAAATGTTCTACACATTCTCAGAAATTCTTCTGATTGTTTCATTTATAAGAATTTTTTGATTTCCATGTTTATTCAAACATTATTTTAAAACAAAGAAATACAAGTAAGTCAACAAAAAACTTTAGTAAAAGGTGAAGTTAACAACAAATACAGAAAAGTTCGAGTGGAAAATATTTGATCTGCTTTTACTGACGGCAGTTTTGATGCAATGCGTTTTTGCTTCTAAGAAACTATTATTTGCACTTGCAAGTTGTTGAAATTGATTGCTTTCTGTATGAAATATTTGGTGTACTCAATTCTGCCATCTATATTGATTATGGTTACAAATGGATTTAAAATCGTTTGTTTTATGCGATTAATTCTTGATTTAAAGGGTTTTATCAGATCTCTAAAAAGTACCTACTACCTGCTACATTCCTTCAAACATTCCTTTAAATAAATATATGACTATAACTTAATATTAAGGATAAAATTAATAATGTAGTTGTTTGCAACCAGGAATTTGTCATTTGGAAGGCGGAACTATCTGATCATGCTGAATTTAAAATTCATGTTTACTACAAATTAAGGATTTAATTCAGGCGTTTAATTTAAGGTTCATTAAATGATCATACATTTTGATGGCGGTGATTTTTATGTAAATTTTAAACTGGAACATTAAAAGCAACTACTGAAGTCATACAGTTATCAGCACATTAATATATTAGTATAATTTTGCTTTATTTTTAAAGTTGCACCAAATTAAACTTTCATCATAATTTTAATATTGAGTATACAATTTTCTGGTACCAAAACAACTACATACTTTGACCAAAGGCGTAATCATTAATTTATAGATATTTTTGGATAAAATTAATGATGTGTTCTTCACTTATGTATTATTTGATTACTTTTTATACACATTAATTGATGCTCATGCTGTTCAAATATTGAGAAATAAATATTTTTACTGAATTTCTATACTTGCATATTTTATTTCAACACTGGGATACAATATAAATATTCAATAATGATATACTCGTATAATATACCTACTTTAAAGAATAAAATCCATAAAATATTTATAATAAATAAATTAAGATGTGAATGGATAATAACAAAATATCAAAATTACTAAAATGAAAATTTCTAATTAAAAAGAATGGTAGTGGCCATAGATTAGGTAGTGACAACGGAATGTAGTGACTATATTTAAATAAAATATGATGGCAACAATAATTAACATTCGGTCGGTATTACCGCTGTTTTCATCGAATGGTCGGATCCATAGAGGAACCAAATACGAGCATTTCATTCATATATATGTATGATTTCATTATGTACATTATTAAAATTCTCCGTTTTTACGTTGCTGCAAATGTGTATTGTGTGTTGCCTATAATGTGCGACCATTTAGACATGCCTACAGTGGCGTCCTCTATTGTTCAGTTGGGTGTAACAGCAACGGAAAGAAGTTCATTTATAAAGAATTCTACTCCTTTCTTCTAATAATGTTAAAAATTATAGATAGGTGGCACGTGGGTTACATGATCTTAGTTAGAATAAAAGACGAGAGATGAAATGAATATAACTTTTTCTATGAGATGAGAAGAGAATAGACGAGCTGAGTCGCGAATTTTCGTTAGCAGTTGCGATTGAAAATAGGAGCTTTTATTGGCTGTGAATATAAACTACGACAGCTATTCTGATCAGAGTCATCTATCCCATGCTATTAAAACTAATGTAACTCGATGGGTTCCTAGCACAGTTTTCTGCATCTCATTTCTTATTTGCTATAGTTAATACGAGCAGTCGAACTATAGATGGCGGTAATGTTGGCATCGACACTATTTTCTATGGATTTACGACCGCTTATTTGATATTTGTAATTTGTAGAGATGAGCTCAGTCGCCAAATTTTGGTTAGCAGTTACGATTGCGAATACGAGCTTTCACTCACCTTGAATTAAATTTTGGTAGCAATTTTGATCAGAGTCATCTATCGCATACTATCAGAACTAATGTAACTCGATGGGTTCCTAGCACAGTTTTCTGCATCTGATTTTTTATTTACCAAATAGAATATTGTTAATACGCTCAGTTAAACTATAGCTGGCGGTAATCCTCAACTCACCAATATTTTTCTATAGAATTACAACCTCTTATTTGTAATTAGTTGAGATGAGCTAAGTCGCGAATTTTCGTTAGTAGTTGCGATTGCGAATGCGAGCTATCATTCACTGTGAATATAAAATATGATTGCTATTTTTATCTGAGTCATCTATCGCACACTATCAAAACTAATGTAATGCGGTGGGTTCCTAGCACAGTTTTCTGCATCTCAATTCTTATTTGCCATGGGTAATATTATTAATACGGTCACTTGAACTATAGATGGCGGTAATGCTCGCGTCGACAATATTTGTTCTTTGTAATTACGACCCCTTATTTGATATTTGTAATTTGTAGAGATGAGTTCAGTCGCGAATCTCTAGCAGTTGCGATTGCGAATACGAGCTTTCATTCACTCTGAATTAAATTTTGATAGCTATTTTGATCAGAGTCATCTATCACATACTATCAAAACTAATGTAATATGATGGGTTCCTAGCACAGTTTTCTACATCTCATTTCTAATTTGATGTGTAATATTGTTAATACGACCAGTCAAACTATAAATGGCGGTAATACTCGCGTCGACAAAATTTTCTATGGAATTACCTCATTTGATATTAATTTGTAGAGATGAGCTCAGTCATGAATTTTCGTTAGCAGTTGCGATTGCAAATGCGAGCTTTTATTCCCTCTGAATTATATTTTATTAGCTATTTTGATCAGAGTCATCTATCGCATAGTTTCAAAACTAATGTATCTCAATGGGTTCCGAAGCACAGTTTTCTGGATATCATTTCTTCCTTCCCATGTGGTAAATTGTTAATACGATCAGTCAAACTATAGATGGCGCTAATTCTTGCGTCGACTTTATTTTTTATGGAATTACTAACTCTTATTTCGTATTTGTGATTTGTAGAGATGAGCTAAGTCGCGAATTTTCGTTAGCAGTTACGATTGCGGGCTTTCATTCATTGTAAATTAAATTGAGATAGCTATTTTGATCAGAGTCATCTATCGCATATTATCAAAACTAATATAACTTCATGGGTTCCTAGTACAGTTTTCTGCGTCTCATTTCTTATTTGCCATGTGAAATATTGTTAATACGGGCAGTCGAACTATAGATGGCGGTAATGCTCGCGTTGACAATATTCTTCCAACTTCCATGGAATTACGACCTCTTATATGATATTTGTAATTTGCAGAGATGAGCTCAGTCGCGAATTTTCGTTAGCAGTTGCGATTGCGAATGCGAGCATTTATTCACTCTGAATTAAATTTTGTAGCTTTTTGATCAGAGTCATCTATCGAATAGTTTTAAAACTAAGGCAACTCAATTGGTTCTTAAGCACAGTTTTCTGCATCTCATTCCTTATTTGCCATGGGGAATATTGTTAATACGATCAGCCGAACTGTAGATGGCACGATGGCAGTAAGTTATTCTGTGGTTGTGGTTATGTTTAAATCTTTTCTGTGGATAAATCCTCATATAATTTTAATCTACTTATATATATAGAAAATTAAATATTATTTTAATCACAGAATATCTATAAGTATTTTAATTTATTTTTATTATTGAACTTCGAAATGTAAAAATACATTATTACAATTGAATTAAGAATCTTTATTGTCTTGTCTGTGAATCTTTACTATTGATTAATGTGAATGTGAGGATGTTCTAATGCAAAATTAAGGTTTCCTTTAATAATAGCTCATAAAAATGACCCCTGTACCAACAGCTCCAGAAAAGACGATAAAGAAGAAGTGGAGTGATATAAACAAAACTCGAAAGGAAGAAAAGAGAAAATGGAAAGAGCAAAGTTTAATGAAAAAACTAGGGAAGAAGGAACATGAAATAATACAAGAAATTAAGGATACAGCCGAAACTTCTAAATGTGAGAATAATTCATCTTTTGTATCAACCTTATCAATAGCAGTACCAGGCTCAATACTAGAAAACGCGCAGTCCCCGGAACTACGCACCTATTTGGCGGGCCAAGTGGCAAGGGCAGCTTGCATTTTTCAAGTTGACGAAATCATCGTATTTGATGATTATGGTGATGAGGCAAACTCTAAAAAATCCACGATTGAAAATACCGATGGCCTGGTGACGGCAAGGCATTCTTGTGTACAACTAGGTAGGATTTTACAATACTTGGAATGCCCCCAGTACTTGAGGAAAAGTTTCTTTCCAATCCATAATGACTTAAAATACTGTGGCATATTGAATCCTCTAAATGCACCTCATCATATGGGGCCCAAAGATAAGTTTAGATACAGGTGAATATGAGTAGTGTCTATTAAAAATTGACTATTTTAAATTGTTAATTTTTAGAGAGGGTGTAGTACTGAATAAACCTGTAAAGAGTGGGCAGGGTTCTTATGTAAACGTAGGGCTTTTGAAGGAGGTCCACGTGGACAAATTGCTGACAGCTGGCTTACGATGCACAGTGAAGTTGCTGCCACAACAAGAGCATTCGAAGAAACAAAAGGGAGTCATAGTATCACCGAATGCTCCAAGAAGAGAAACTGGTGTTTATTGGGGATACTCTGTGCGAATTGCCAACTCTTTGTCCAAAGTTTTTTCTCAGTGCCCCTATGATGGGTAAGTCACCAATAAATATTGAAAATGTAAAATAATTTAAAAGGGTATTATTGAATAATTATCACTAGTAATGATGTGATCGATTTGACATTTATTTTTTATAAAATGATTTTGGTCGCAAATATGCCTTGATATTTATTTAAACACCAATAAAAATTGTACATGGCAGAATATCTTGTTTTTTAGTGCTTTTCTAGTTTATAATTTCAATAGTATAAACATTATTTTGGTAGAATTATTCAAATTGATCAACTTGTTTGTGAAAGATTAAGTTCTCGATAAAATAACAAGGCATTATATTACTTCGAACGTTCATTTCAGATATGATTTAATTATTGGAACTTCGGACAAGGGCACATCAGTGGACACATTCAACTGCCCTAAGTATAAGCATCTCCTAGTCATGTTTGGAGGGCTCCAAGGGCTTGAAGCAGCCATCGAAAATGATGCAGTGCTCCAAATCGATGATCCTAAATTGTTATTTGATCAGTATATCAATACTTTACCGAATCAAGGCTCCAAAACGATCAGAACCGAAGAGGCGGTGCTAGTGAGCTTGGCTGCACTGAGACCGAGACTTAATCCGGAAGGACAGTGTATGGAATTTCAAGGATTTAGTGAGGAGGGCGGTGAAATTGTTACATTAACTAATTCGGGTGGTAACAGTAGCGGCGACGATATGAGCAGATTTGATTAAGATAAGGTTTCGGTCATATCAAGACGTGGAAGTTACGTAACTTATGGGCAAGAGGACATTTTATTGAATTTGTTGTTTTTAAATAAATTTTATAAAAAACAATCATCTAGGCTTTATTTTTACACTTTTAACATGAAAGGTTTCAGGCATTCTATATTATAGAATGGAACTATACATATTGTAATAAAATAAATATATTCAAACATCCTAACTTGGTCTGTAGATATGAACATACACATTTCCAATGTTAAAATTGCATGGGTAAGTATTAGATACAGCGCCTAATACCAAGTAGTGAACGCTATTTCAACGACTAGATCTCATCAGTAGTATACAGCTTGTCATAATTATTATTACCCTTGTTTATATAAGATATAGTTAATCAACCGCAGTAGTGACACCTTGTGGAAAGATCTAATACTACCAAGGTCGTTGAATTTGATTGGTTATTTCTATAAATGCTCGAATTTCATTGGTTAGTGCACACATTATCCACCATGACATCTATATGCCATCCATTCTTTATCTATGATCCATTCGTACTAATGCGGTTGAATAACTCACACACAGAACTCACAGTATATTAGCATTATATATGTACTGTGACTGTGTCTAAACTATATATATCTATAAAGGTTATTACTCAATAAAATAGAGCTTTGTAGTTCAAGTCTTTATTTCTCTATTTTCATTAAAATATAGAATATAAATTGACAAATACAACAGTGTTAAGATTAATTATTACTTGTAAATTATATACAAAAATATTCACCTTATAACCAATAACAGTAACCTAAAGGAATGTATAAAAACCTTTTTATACAACTCTAAAATCCAAACTTAGACTATGTACCACATATCAACTTAGTTAATTCGGCAGGGATCAAACACGTCTAGTTAATATATATTTTCTGCAAACCATTCGGTTAACCACGTTCATATTTGGTGCATGACCTTGACTTTGTATAAATCTAACCTAAATAAAACAAATTTTCAAGTTCAACTTTATAACAATTTCCATCGGATACTTCAATTTCACCATATAATTAGAATCACATTGGGTGCCTGGTTAGACATTGCATTTATGGATTGAGCTCTCGACAGTTTCTCTTAGACTGGCGATAACAGCCTTTTGGTCTGGCGAGTTTATTATTGCTGTCCCTGATACTATCATGTTAGCTCCCGCCTATAAACAGAAAATAAATGTTAACTTTTAAACACGAAACTTAAGAAAAAACATAAAGGAATAAACAATTTCTAATTTAACTGAGACAAAAAAGTTATCTTGCCTCCGCACATGCGTTTATTGTATTTAATCCCACTCCTCCGTCCACTTCTATGTCCAACAAAGGGTAATTCTGTCTCAACCATTGCACTTTAGGCATCATGTCATTCATAAACGTTTGTCCTCCGAATCCTGGCTCCACAGTCATAATTAGAATCATATCTGCATGCTCTATAAATTGTCGTATTGCTTCTATTCCTGTAGTAGGCTTCAATGCTAGTCCGACTTTCATACCTGCCTCTCTAATTTTTCTACAAATAGGCAGAACGTTGCACATCACAGGTTCTATATGAAATGTATACTGGTCCACTCTGGCATCGGCCATCGGTTCTATCCACTACGAATAAGAAAATATTAGTAATGATAACTTAGCTATGTTGCTTAATGAGCTCAAACCGTTTCTGGGCAAGACACCATCATGTGTGTCTCGAAGAAGGCATGTTGTATTTTATTCCTTAAACACTTCACTACGGGATGACCGAAAGTTAGGTTAGGAACAAAACTGCCGTCCATAACGTCCAAATGTAAGTAATCGGCTCCATTATCTAATAATTTTTGTGATTCCACGTAAAGCTGGGACAAATCTGCGTTTAAAATCGAAGGTCCTATCTTGCACTTCAGTGAATTCCTTTCCATTTTTTAAGAAAGACGGATCCGTCACGACTTTCAGCTTGTATCAAACTGAAGTGCAAATCAAAAAATATAGTGCAAATTAACCTAGAAAATTACAAATTGCGATAATTATATTGCTTATCGCGTGATGTGAACGTGGAACAAGGAAAAAAACGATAAAGAATAAACATTTTCTCCTGTGTCTGAATCTGAACATATGGATCAAATTTTAATCTGAAGTACCTACTTACTTCCCATACGTTTTTTTACACGTCGTTATCAAAATCACGCTTAAAATTTATTACTTTTCATTAATCTTCATTGTTAAAACTGATTAGGATTCTAATAAAAAATAAAACTTATTGCTTTTTCATTTTTGTTTTAATTCGTTTTAATAATTGAATTGCAGGAATATATATTTTTAAATCTGGCGCCATTTCTATTAGCGAGCCACCCACACTTTGCGCAGAATCCTAAACGTAGAGCGGAAACCAAGTTCCTTGGCGGAAACTCATTATTGGAATTATTGAATTGAAGAATGAAAAGTGAAAAGAGTACGATTTCTTTGAAAAACAGTTAACTTACCGCCACATGTATGTGTTTTTTCCTTTAGTTATAAGTTTAAAGTGAATTTTCGCATATTAAACTTGTTAATTATGAAATACATTCTTGTTACTGGCGGAGTTATAAGTGGTGTTGGTAAAGGAGTTATTTCCAGTTCATTTGGGGCTATTTTAAAATGTTGCGGCATAGAGGTTACTTCCATTAAAATAGATCCTTATATTAATCTAGATGCAGGAACTTTTTCGCCATACGAACACGGTAAGAATTATATAAGGGATTAACACAGAGCCACAGTAAATGCCCTTAATAATCATTTGTAATTATAGCATAGAAACATCTGCTTACTAACTTACCACATCGTAACCTCAACCATGTGGTCTACCTTTTATTATTATTTTAGGAGAGGTTTACGTTTTGGACGATGGAGGAGAAGTGGACTTGGACTTGGGCAATTATGAACGTTTCCTGAATGTTACACTTCACAGACAAAACAATATAACCACTGGAAAAATCTATCAACAAGTCATCGACAGAGAACGACATGGCGACTACCTAGGTAAAACAGTTCAAGGTATGTTTGTCACGTAAAGAGGTCCGAGAACAGTAGTCATAAATATATTTTTAGTTGTGCCTCATATCACTGATGCTATCCAAGAATGGGTCGAGAAAGTGGCTCAGAAACCAGTTTCGGAGTCTGGAAAAACACCCAAAGTGTGCATAATAGAATTAGGAGGCATTGTGGGTGATATTGAAAGCATGGCTTTTGTAGAAGCTTTTCGACAATTCCAGTTCCGAGTCAAACGAGAGAATTTCTGCGTAGCCCATGTGTCACTAGTCCCTCAGGTAATTAAGCAAATGCTGATTTGCTTTAGTTTAATTCGGGATTTGTAACAAATATCTCATAATGGTTATTCTTCATTTCTGATTTAAATTGTTTCAGCCAAAAACGACTGGTGAGCATAAAACGAAGCCGACACAATCTTCCGTTAGGGAATTGAGAGGATTAGGTCTCTCTCCAGATATTATTGTGTGCAGGTCTGAGAAACCAGTAGGCCAAAGCGTCAAGGAGAAAATATCCAATTTTTGCCATGTAGCGCCCCAACAAGTAAGTGTTTTCAATTTATTTTATTTAACTTTATTATCTGCGATCGGTAAACTTGAGTTCAAGGGTATATCGGGCATACTTTGCTAGAGTAGATGCGGTATCAAATAGAAGAGGTTCAGTTTATTTCAGGGTTTCCACTTGGATCTTATCTAGGGCCATTACTTTTTCTTGATTTTATTAATGACAGTAATATAATAAGTCCTATTATTAATATTTGCAGATAATCAGCATACCAGACTTAAACTCGGTATACGAAGTGCCGGTATTCATGGAAAACCACGGCATGGCGGAATATTTGAGCGAACGGCTCCAGCTGGACATAACGCCCCTACCTCCCATGAGAAAGTACATGAAACCTTGGATAGATCTCGGCGAAAAGATGCGTCACCTAAAATATGAGGTTATGGTCGCGATCGTAGGAAAATACACCAGACTTGAGGATTCTTACACGTCTATAACGAAAGCATTGCATCATGCCGGGAATAAGATCGGGTACAAGGTCAACATTAAGTTCATCGAGGCTTCAAATCTGGAACAGGCGATGCTTTCCGATAACCCGGCTTCCTATCACGATGCCTGGCATAATTTGTGTGTATGCGAGTAAGTATCGTGTATCGGTAAGCTACGAATAATAGTAAAGTGTGTAAAAACATACAACCCAGCTAATATCCCTTAATTTTTCCAGCTGCGTGGTGGTCCCGGGCGGTTTCGGCAAGCGCGGCGTCGAGGGCAAGATCGAGACGTGCAAGTGGTGTCGCGTCAACGACAAACCTTTCCTAGGCATCTGTCTGGGCTTCCAGGCGGCTGTGGTGGAGTTCTCTCGTAACGTCCTCAAACTGGACGGCGCGCACTCGACTGAAGTCTGCGCTGACACGAAGCATCCTGTCGTGGTTGACATGCCGGAACATAACACCGGCGAAATGGGCGGCACCATGAGATTGGGCAAACGTACGACTGTTTTCAAGCCTTCTTCGGTCGACAGTAAAATAAGTAAGTCGTTGAGGATATTTTTGCCGTGCGGGATTGTAACGTTTTATCTTTTTAAGGGCAGTTATATGGGAACGTGGACAAGATTGATGAGAGGCATAGGCATAGGTTCGAGGTCAATCCGGACTATATCGAGCAGTTTGAGAAGCATGGGATGCGCTTTGTCGGTAAGTAATTTTAGTAATGTTCGTGTGTGTGCTCTACTCGCGCTGATATTTTTTTACCTCAAGACAATGGGGTGTTTTCCTATTTTTTTTTTACAACGGCAATGGAAAGTAGTTGGAAAAAGAAGAGATACGTATTTCTGCAATTTTAGTATTGGGTTCATTTAAGTCCATAAATTATTTTTTTATTGTGTGTGATATCTATGTGACGTCACTAAGCGAAAATTCAAAGTTTGCGCCATTTTTTTAGTGATTTCTAGGATATTTTCATTTGTGTGGTTGGTGTCACTGCGTGACAACTTTACTTTTGTTTATGTTTGAATTGTTTGGTTAGGGTAAACATCATGGTAAACATGAGACATTGTTTTTACACCCGTGGGACAAAATAATAGGCAGTGACGTATTACCGCGTGACATAATAAATTGTGGTGGGGACTGTAATTCTATAGGCATACGCAAAAATCATTGGAAAGGTGCTAATAATGTCAAATAAATATAAAAAATATCAGAACATGAACGGTGTTATAGAAATTGTGAATTGTTTTTCAAACTCGCCTTACAGATTAGCTGTACATCGAATGAAATTGATGAATATTGCCACAGATATTAAAAGAACGCTTTTAAGTGTTGATGGCCCACCACCAACCCACAGCCGCCACCGAAAACGCGATTAATCACATTCCGGAGCAAGTTTACTATTTAACACTTCACTTCACTTCATTTCACTACACTACACTACACAACACAACACATGTCTACCCATCCTTCATTTAACCATGTCTCATCCATATAATATATTTTTCTATTTAAAGCGCGAAATTCTCTTATTTTCTCCAAATATTCTCGTCTCCATGTCACAATCTCATTTTTCTCTATAAGTATACATACTCTTCCGATTCCGTTTGCAATATTTGAAATTCATTTCATGCATTGTCCTTGTAAGCAATTTATACGAGAGTTTGGGCAAATCGCTGTCTTCTGCCAGAGCAATGGAGTCTGTGTCTCCATATTTTATTGCACGAAATACACTACGAACGGAGATTTTTGTTAATTCACTACACAGTTCCGCCGCATCAACTACACTTAAATTTTTATCACGCGCTTTTAATCGCTCATAGAAATTTTTTATCATACGAATTTCCTCGCTTGTCAGATGAGATCGTTTACGCGTTTCTAATCCACTGCTCCCCGCGATCGCTTCCATAATAAAATCCTTTTCTTCGAACACTAAATAAACTAAGTAACACATCACCAAGTTCACCAATTAATATATGCAGTCCAGACATAAATTACAGCATTTCCCGCGTACTACGCTAATGTCAGGCTGCGAAGAACTACTTGATGCACTCTTGACTTTTGTTGCATAGGTTGCATATCTCGCTCTTCGTTTTTTAACCCGTTAAACAAAGACGGAACTATATCCGACGTAAAGAATTGTGGTGGCATCGAATAGAGAAGCAAGGAACCACCATGGAACAGACAATTTATAGTTCTGTTCAATAGTAATGCGTAAGCGGCATCACTTTTCTATGTGCAAACGTTTGTGCCGCTATGTATTAAGTATTTACACTTCGTCCCTATTCTGTATCGAATTAGACCATGAGTCAATGCCTATTATTTTAGCCGACTGGTATAGTTTATATTTTTACCTGTGAATTGTTGTCTCTGCCTGTGACTGATTACAAGTGTATTTATTAGTAATAGAAAAACATCGTAATTTGTAAAGGTAATTTTTGAATATATTTAATCGACTTTGCAGAAATACTGTTAAGTTAAATACTAACCTTACATTTTGCATCCCTTTTATTTCTGAAAGGATCTATAGGACCTTTATCATAAAAGGATCTATAACCGGTAAATTGTCGGACTTAGGATCTACAAAACCTTGCTCCATGTTTCATAAAAGTTTACTTCACAAGAAAACAACAATACAACACGTCAAGTTGTCAAGCCAAACACAAACAGGAAATTTCAAGTGTCAATTATCGAAATGTCGACTGTCGTTTGTCGTCGTTACAAACTGAAACTAGCCACATATTATCAGTGTGGCCTCTTTATAGATACATATTGCCTAGTTTTCGCTTAGTGACGTCACGAATATAGAATAAAATTTCAAAATTGAATTAAAAGTTTTCTACCGATTCAATCTTAATAATTTTTATCCTAATAAATATAAAAAAATATATATTTTATAGAAATACAGGTTTCCACTTTCATTTCGATTGAAGGAAAATACCCCATTTAAATGTTTGTTTTTGTTGCATGATTGTTTTTTAAAAATCGTAAAGGGAATGGAAAGTGTTTCAACGTTTTATCAATTTGTATATCTCACGGTTAAAACTATCAATGCTTTTTTGCACTATGGTTCCAAGGACTAATTTTACGTGTTGCAGCTAGCTCAATATTTTAGAAACAAATAGACTAGATTAGAATATTTTTAATAGACTAAACTTGTCGGCTAAAATAATAGGCAGTGACTCATGATCTAATTCGATACAGAATAGGGACGAAGTGTAAATACTTAATACATAGCGGCACAAACGTTTGCACATAGAAAAGTGATGCCGCTTACACATTACTATTGAACAGAACTATAAATTGTCTGTTCCATGGTAGTTACATGATTCTCTATTCGATGCCACCACAATTCTTTACGTCGGATATAGTTCCGTCTTTGTTTAACGGGTTAAAAAACGAAGAGCGAGATATGCAACCTATGCAATAAAAGTCAAGAGTGTCTAGAAGATCGGACATGCGAGGAAATTCGTATGATAAAAAATTTCTATGAGGGATTAAAAGCGCGTGATAAAAATTTAAGTGTAGTGGATGCGGCGGAACTGTGTAGTGAATTAACAAAAGTCTCCGTTCGTAGTGTATTTCGTGCAATAAAATATGGAGTACAGACGCAAAGAAGAAGAAAATGGAAACACGGGGAAGAAAAAAAATTACTGTGAATGAAAATGTGAAATATGCTATTCGGCGAAAAATTCATGGTTTCTTTTTCAAAAATGAAATCTCAACAGTAAGTAAAGTTCAGGCTGCCCTAGCAGAAGACAGCTATTTGCCCAAACTCTCGTATAAATTGCTTATTATATCAATGCATGAAATGAATTTCAAATATTGCAAACGGAATCGGAATAGTATGTATAGAGAAAAATGAGATTGTGACATGGAGACGAGAATATTTGGAGAAAATAAGAGAATTTCGCGCTTTAAATAGAAAAATATATTATATGGATGAGACATGGTTAAATGAAGGATGTGTAGACATGTGTTGTGTTGTGTAGTGTAGTGAAGTGAAATGAAGTGAAGTGAAGTGAAGTGAAGTGAAGTGAAGTGAAATGTTAAATAGTCAACTTGCTCCGGAATGTGATTAATCGCGTTTTCGGTGACGGCTGTGGGTTAGTGGTGGGCCATCAACACTTAAAAGCGTTCTTTTAATATCTGTGGCAATATTCATCAATTTCGTCCGATGTACAACTAATCTGTAAGGTGAGTTTGAAAAACAATTCACAATTTCTATAACACCGTTCATGTTCTGATATTTTTTATATTTATTTGACATTATTAGCACCTTTCCAATGATTTTTGCGTACGCCTATGGAATTACAGTCCCGACCACAATTTATTACGTCAAGCGGTAATACGTCACTGCCTATTATTTTATCCGACGAGTTTAGAGGTTAATATTTTTAATAGTTTGCGGTATTTTCATTGTTCAATATTTTTAGGTTAGTTTTTACTGTCAGAAAAATATATGTATAACAAATAATCTTTTGCGAAGAACTAAAATAGTTACATTATTGTGTTTTGTTACAAAAGGTGTGGATGTGGATCAGGAACGAATGGAAATATTGGAAATGGACAATCACCCGTACTACGTGGCCGTCCAATACCATCCGGAATATCTCTCGAGGCCAATGAACCCGTCTCCTCCGTTTTTGGGGCTGATCTTGGCAGCCAAGGACCGCCTCAAGTCGTATTTCGCCAGGGGTTGCAAGTTGTCGCCAAGGGAGCCCCAATCCGATTACTACGACTCTGGTAAGCCTGCCACTGTCATTGTCGATTGTTCGAGATTGTAATGTTAATATTTGCATGATAAGGGCTTTATGCAGAAAAAGTATTTAAATAGGATATATCGACATCTAAAAAACTGCGTGTCTTAACAAATATACTAGCAGAAATATCAAAAATATATTTTTTCTGGTTAAGAGGCGTAAATGGAACGTTAGTTTACGCCTCTTGGCAATATGAAAAATGCACCCAAAATTTTTAAACACTGGCTTTTCTCAATTTTGCATCGTGTTATTAGATACGACCTATTCTCATTTAATTTTCCTTCCTCCTTTTATTTGAAGTATATGTATGTATTATCATGTATGGGCGTATCTATTATACGCCCATGTTATATTTGTCTGCTTTTTAAAAAGTCCATACAAGAAATGTAAAATATTAGCATAACAGACTCGATTTTGCATTGTTTTATAACATATGCCCGTTCGTGATAAGGTTGAAGAAATATTGCGTTATTAGCAGAGCCATCTACTAGCGATGTTAAGAACTTTTTTTAAAATTTTGGCATTGGCTTATTTTTGACATTTTTATTTTTCAGAGGATGAAGCAAATGAGTTAACCGTTAAGCATATGAGCATCTACGACCATGACGATAGCAGCAGCGCTTACAGCAGCTCTAGTGTATCTTAACTCGTAATCCTTAACTAATATTGAATTATACAGCCAAATTACGTGATAGTGCTGTGAAATTATTCGAAATAGTAAATTAGTATTTTATTGTCCGCTGTATTATTGAAAAATTGTAAATATTTAGTTTCATATTTCTGAAATTGATTCCAAATGAAGTATTCCTTAATTGTTTTTTAAGTAATTTTGTTACAATATATAGTCGATTGTATTTATTTTTGCAGGGTTTTCTGTACTAGATGACAATTTTACCAGTAAACTGTTGAAGGAGACATTTTTTGTTTTTTTTAAGCTCTTAGTGGATCAATTAGGTCACCTGATTGACTTCAATACTTCAAAGGTCAATCGACTCGAACCTGGTGCTCTAGTCGGCCACGTACGCCTAAGAGAAACATTCGTCGTTTTGTCAGAAGCATAAAGGTTTAAAAAAGTACAAGGTGACTTAAATAACTCTTTATTTGTAAAAAAAGTACATAATATTTAGCGCTATATTACTGCGTAATTCTATCAGATAGAGGTAAGAAAAGAAATGCCCAAGGCACTTTTTCCGGTGTAAGTGTTTTGGTAAAAAAATAAGAAAAATGTACAAAATATTAAAATATCTCTCAACAAAAACACATAAAAAATAGTCACTAATCACTAATAAATAAAAAGGACGGAAAATATAATAATACAAAACTAAAATAATTGCACAAAATATTTTGTGCAATGAACACAAAAATATTAATGTTAAAATTCAAATATATAAAGAGGGTGTTTCATAAAATTGGAATTTAAAGAGATTCAATAAAATCAGGACTGGCAAATATTGTTTTACATGATTCAAAAAGTTGCGCAATAAATTGTACAATTTTAAAATGGAAAGTGCAAAAGAAATGGCACTTACTCATTTTTCTATATTTTTTTTTAAATATGCAGTAGTACAGACTTTGCCATAACTTTTAAGCGTTTTAAGAACCAATAATTAAATAATGTCTTTTTAATAATACCTAAAGGTGCATTTAAATTAGAGTGAACAGAAGCGAGCGAACGAATTCGTTCGTTCGTCTCTGTTCGCTCTAAAGGTGCATTTAAATTAGAGCGAACAGAAGTGAGCGAACGAATTTGTTCGTTCGTCTCTGTTCGCTCTAAAGGTGCATTTAAATTAGAGCGAACAGAAGCGAGCGAACGAATTCGTTCGTTCGTCTCTGTTCGCTCTAATATATGCAGAAACACGGACGAGTTCGTTCGCTCCCGTTTTGTTCTCCATATAAATTACGCAAACTTAAGCAAACGAATTCGTTCGTTCGCTTCTGTTCGTTCTAATTTAAATGCACCTTAAGATATTACTTGTCCAATTTATTGCACTGTGTAGAACCGCTTCAACAAATCTACCACTTTTATGGACGCAAATGAAAACGTACCAGACACCCTGTATACAGGGTGTCCCCATTGTGATTAATCACTCTGCTTCTATAACAGCCATCAACGGAATAAAGTATTTCCTAGATAATCGATTGAAACAGTCGAGAAAACTAGATTTATTATGAAAAATTGTGTAAAACGTACTAGTGATTGCCACAACAGAAACACCCTGTATGCGAAGTGCAAAACTAGAGCAGAATCTAAACAGTCAAGTAACTAAGAATAGAAATATTTATATCAGATCTCATTTCCAGCTCGAAAAAAATATCCTTTTGATACTATCCGCAAAATATCGATTTGAATCGTAGTCGGCCGAAATTTAGAGAGACACTCGCCAAAAAAAGAAACGTATTACATCTGAACTTGTACTATTTAGGCCTCCACCTTCAAACAGCCCCCTACCCTACTATATGAACCACTCCTTCTTCTTCTGGACATGGTGGCCGGTTGCGCCGTGCACGACGGCCGTGTCGGGATCTAGAGCCGAGTCCGCTCCAGCGTCCTCCTGGGTGAGGTACTCGCCTTTGTGCCGGTGCAAGTACCGGCCGATTATGATGAGCAGCACCACCAGCGCCAGGAAAATGATGGCGAGAATACCTTTAAAGGGATTATTGTTTAAAGTTTCATTTAGAGTCATTTTTAAATTGAGGTAAGGTAAATGGAAAAAAGAGCGGTTAATTGTTTTGTTCATTCATTCATTTTTCAATTCAAGATGTAACTGATCGAAAAATATCGAAGGATTCGTCGCAACACAGCGATACAAGGAAAAATAATATCTATATAGTACTCACTTCCCAGAATGGCGGAATCCACCTGACTGTATGCCTTCCTCAACTTGTCCTCGTCCAGTAAAGGCGGTGGTCGGGTTTCCACGGTATCGGGCGGGTGAGTGAAGGGCTCCACGCCACAATAGTCCTCCGTTAGGGGTGCTGGAAGAAACGGGTAAAGCTTACAAATCAAAACTTAAGCCAGAGTGAAATGAACTGGTAAATAATGAAATTATAGTGGAAGTAGATTAAAATTTAAGGAAAACAAAAAATTATTTGTAGAACGAAAAATGTTACGACACAGCCGGGAATGGAACCCAGGACCTTTGGCTTTCCGGGCTAATGCTCTTCCAGCTGAGGTACCATGTTTCGAAACTTTATCATTCTATTATAGCATCAGAAGTGGGATAAGGAATCCGCCTGATAGCACAGTTGATTTTATGTTTATGGCCGGCAACCAAGGACGGCTGTGTTGTCAGGTATGGCCGAACTGTAGTAAATTATGTTAAGAACGGTATCCTGATTAGTAGAGTGGAAGTGTGGAAGCGCGGTAGCTCAGTTGAAAGAGCATTGGCCCGGAAAGCCGGAGGTACCAGGTTCGATTCCCGGCGACATCACAAACATTTTTCATTCTCCTACAAATAAAAATCGTCAAAGTATATTGTGAAATAGTTTTAAGTGAAAGATAAACGGAATCAGTGAGATACCGAAACTGAAAGAAAGCTCGGAATTAAAGTGAAATTAGCTGACCAGAAAGAATACTTACTGCCCAAATTCTTCACATTTCCAGGACCCTCTTGCTGGAACAGCAACTTCAACGGATAGATGTCATCAAACTCAACACGTGACACACACCCGACAAAGCCCTCGGTCATCGACTCGTTCCTTCCAATGTACATATACTGGATATTGTTGAATTGGGCGTCCGCCGAAGCCTTGATGTTGAAAGTAAATTCCTTGGGTTCATAATTATCCACTATTATGACCAACGTGGATCCGGAATTCTTTCGGGACAGTATCACGTCGTGGTACTGACCCAAACCGAAATGTTTCTCGGGGTAGATCACCTCTTGCCGCTCAAAGCCGAAATCAAACACGACTCGAAGATGACCAGAGTTGGACACCATGATTGTCATGTATTCTCCCGAAATAGTGGAGGAGAACCCAAGGAGGAACCCTTTGGGATCGGTGGTGATAAAGCCGACCCTTATGTGTTCAGAGATTGTCGATCTGAAGGATCCGTCAAACGTGTACTTGATCATGGAGCTCGGTTTCATGCTGACTCCGATTTCGTCCGCACAGATTGGCCCTTTGAACGCCGTCCACCGACAATCACAGTGGTAGCCGTCGTATCTTTCATGACACGTCCCATTGTTAAGGCAGGGATTACTCTGGCATTTCCCAACACACCCCTCAGAAACTCCATAAATCCCACGCCTAGCATAGGAGCGCAGATCCACGTGTTCCCCATTTATCAACAGAGCCCTTATGCAACCAGTGAAACCATCCCTATACTCCAAGGAAGCTCCCAGAACCAACTCAGAGGTCAGATGTAGGGCGCGTACAGGTCCTGGGGGTTCCCTGACCTCAGCCTTCTGCGCGCCGTCTATGATTATCATCGCTTCCTTGCGGTTCCTTTCTACGGAGACCGAGTGCCACCTGTCGTCGGATAATCTGTCGGACGACTGGCCAATGACGGCCATGGGGCCGGAGCCCGCTTGGTACTGGAACTGCAACTGATTGCCGCCAACAATACTCAGTTTGATGTAGTCCGTCGGCCCCTTAGAGTGGAAGATCACGGCATCCTCCACTGCAGTTCTGAACTCGAAATATATGTCGCCGCTATGACCCATGTCGAATGTCGGTAGGTTTATAGTGGCGTCTGTCACTCTGAAGGTGACAACATTGTTAAATAAGTCGTCCCCTTGGCATATGAGGGGGCGTAGGGTGTAGCGGCCCTCCTTGTTATCCAAAGCGCTGCCGGTGTCGCCAAATCGTAGCTGTTTGACAGGGAGGTTTTCTTTATCCGTTATTTCACCTATAATGGGGATTACTTTAAGAATTTTGATTTTGCATGGCTGGTGCTTAAAATAAATAACTTTGAAAGCAACGATACATATGATTTTTTAAAACTATTAAACACGGAATTCCACAGGGTTCAGTTTTGGATCCTATATTCTTTATCGTATATATTAATGACTTTCTATATTACCTTTTTAGCTGTAAAGTTTAAATTTTATAAAGTTATGGGCGTTGCAATTGAAAAAATACATATACAGAGTGTGATTCTCAACAAACTCGAGTTAATGAAGACATATAAAGTAATTTTTAGCGAGATACCAGGTTGAAAGTGGTAAAGGCATAAACAGTACATAAACATAATTTATAATAATAAAATTTGCCATGTACTGTACCGACGACACAAATAAACTATTTTGGTCACAAAACAATCAAAACATGTTTATACCGTGTAATCATGTACCATGGAACCGCGAATATTCGAGGTTAGAATCTAGAGTACAAAACCGTCAAGGTTAGTTTCCATTTTCGCGAATGGAGTACTTCAACGAAATTTCATGAAAGTGGGGAGACTTACCATCTTTAACCAGTGGTTAAACCCGGTATCTCTCTAAGGGCCAGTTTTTCAATGCTCGGTTACACGGTTTAATCAGTAGTTAAGCTAGCTATAAGTTTAGAATGTGATTTACCTCAAAAATTGTATGAATAACTACTCACATTCTAAACTTGTAGTTAGTTAACTCTACATTAAATTACGTTAACCAAGCATTGAAAAACCGACCCTCAAAATTACTAATAATTTGTCAATTTAAAGTATTGTAAGAAGCCAGCCTTCTTATCTTTCATTTACACAAGAGCTTTGGAGATACTTGCAGAAAATCCTCACTTATTTCACACACAAAAAGTGCAAAGATAAAGATACAAATTATGACCCTACAGCAGACCTACAAGTCCAAGCGAAACAAAATAAGACTCACCCGCATCAATCTGCCAGACATCCATAGCGGCATCACAATTGCACCATTTCGCCTTGTCTGAGCACGTGCCGTAAATCCCACACTCACACTTCCTAGAGCCGGGCAGTGCGCCGCCCCAGTAATCCATCTTCTGATTGTGCCTCGACACCCACCAGGAATACGGTTGGAAGTTATTCTCCTCGGACGGAGAGTTGAACAGTCTGGATCCCTTGCAGGCGTATTCAATGCCCTGCCGACAAATGGTCGACCTGTTGATCAGAGCGGTTATCTGGTCGTCGTTCGCCTCGTAGTGAATGTCTTGAATAAAGCTGCCCGGTTCTTGGAAACCGTCCACCGAGGTCGTAGCTTCATTGCTGTGATGGAGCACCGTATACACCGTTCCGTCGGAATGAAATTCGCAGGTTACGGGGAAAGAGGGCAAGGGCCCGCTACCGTCCACGTCGATTTTGATCTCTGCCTTCTGCCCCACCGCCTGTACATTTTTATACGCCACGCAGGACAACGGGTTGATAGAAGTGTGACACACTGCGCCGCCGTAACCGGTTCCCTTGCACATGCATATAAATTCCGAGGACGTTTGCTTACATGTAGCCCCATGCTTGCAAGGATTTGGGTTGCAACGATCGATCATGTGGCAGGCGTCGAAAACGATGTCGTCTCCACAACACCAATCGTCTTTGGTCCAGTCAGTGGGCAGTTTGTTGTTGCCGTCGACGCGAATCGTCCTCATGCAGCCCACAAAACCTGGGATTACGTTATTGGAATATCCCAAAGGTGCGTTGACGCCCCCGGCTATGAAGTAGACCCCTCCGGTGATGATCTTCAGTAGGCGGGTGGTGTGCACGGTCCTGTAGTCGACAGACAGGGTTAGTTTGTTGGTGGAGATCGCTAGGACGACGGTGTGCCACTTGCCGTCGTTGAACGTGTTCTCGTAGTTGTCGAATACCACTTTGGGGCTGTTCGAGGTCATCAGTTCCACGTTCAGTTTACCCTGTTCCAGATATATCTGGAATTTAAGCGAAGTGCAATTCTAACACACATACATAATAATAATGAACATATATTTATTTATGTGAATCGATGAGTGTTTAAGTCGATTCGTTTTGATTGAAACAAATTGACTAAAACATGTTCTCAATTATTTTTTATTATTTGCTACTTACAGCCGTGTATCCACCAGAGGAAAAGGCATGGTACAACAGAAGACCTTTATCCTCGTACGTCCTAAATGCGAAGGATGAATTCAAGGAGCTCATCCCTTCGTAACCTTTCAATTTTACAGACGACTGTTGCGTTCTAAAAGTGATAGGGATGATCTGCGGTTCCTGAAACACAAGTAGCATGAAAAACGCGCTTATAATTCATTTGCATTGCAAATCTTACAGGACAACTCCAACCCGTGTTTATTTTTTCATATTTCAGAGCCTCTCCATAATTAAACGCCTGCTTTACTTCATAGAAGAGTTTGGTCGAATTCAAATACAAGTTTTCGATGCATCCAGTGTAGTTTTGCACGACTACCAAGCCTTCTTGTGTATTGGGGACGCCGCCAATATAAAACTGTAATATAATTTTAATATAATTTGATCTTGTTCAGTGCAGATCATACCGATTGCCAAGAAGAACATAGTACTTGAAAGAGGTGGTATGCTTAGCACTGACTAACCACATAACCATCGATAGTTCCTCTTATTAATAGACATGATCGCTTATACTGCACTGATGGGACCAGATAAGACCGAATTGGTCAAATCAGTAAATGATTCTTTCAAATTTGCATAACTTTTCTGAATCATTTTAAATATAGTTATTTTCTTCGACTATACTTACATCTCTATTCAAATTAAGCCTCTGAAACTCCCCCTTGATTTTATCCATCACCACTACGCGATCTACCGAGAATAATATGTCCCTTCTATTACGAGAAATAACGACGTCGTGCCAAATATTATCATCCAACAAACTTCCCACGCATAAGCTTGTTACAGTGCCGGTACCTACAGAAAATGCGAAGAACGGTAAGTAGTCACAATATATACAAATCTCAAAGCATTTACCTAAGTCTATGTTGAGGAGCATTCGATTATCGCGAAGTTGCAAAGCGATATAATCACCCTGGGTGCTCCTGCTGTATAAGACCACTCCATTGGGTGAAGTCGTCTTAAATCTGAACTTGACGCTCTCTCTTAACGCCGACACGGGTTCCCGCATTAAATCCAACTTTATGAGTGCAGTTCCATTGAAGTACACGGTATCAGCCTCTGCAAAAATTACAATTTCCAAGCTCCATAGGAATTTAAACCGATCGCCGATACAGACTGAGTTGAATAAAATACTCAGACAATTGCAATAAAGACTGTTTAATGGGTATAAACTTAATGTCAACACGGTTGACATCTTACAACTTTCAGTTCGATGTTCAAAGTACCTATACAGTGGGTTTCAAATTGAATGCAATAACGTTAGTATCTTAGAAACCGTTTGGATGGAGAGTAGATTAAATTGAAGCAAAGTTGCGTCTGTATGAAAGTATTAAGAAAAGAATAACCAAAAAGTAACAAATCACTAACAATAAATAATTAATTAACAACAATAAAGAACAATTAATAAAACAGCAATGAATTAAAAAATAAAATAATAATGAACAGTTTACAAACAAATAATAAACAAACTATAGCATGTGATACATCATTGAACCCACAAGGATTATGCCGTCGAGTGACGTAAACATTCATAGGGCCATAATAGGAAAAAATAAAGTTGATGATAGTTCTGAAGAGGCGGAACGTTACTTAAAAAAGCTGTTTACGCCATTTGATAGAGCATAAAAAGTTGCCATGGGAAAGCTTTCTCTTTTTCTTAATATCTCTTCAAACAGGCCTGAAATTTTACAAAAATGCTTTTCCAAAATGTCAATTTTCTTCAAGTATCTCGAAACTAAACATGTTTTCTAAGGCATATTATTGGTTTCCAAATTACGCAACTTTGGCCCAATTTAACCTAGTCTCTATCTTTAACGGTATTCAAGATACCAATGTTGTTGCATCCAATTTAAAACACAGTATTTCCGAGGTGATGAAATGTTTCACATGTATAAAATATGGTACGCAAAACTAAATTTATTTATAAATTAAACAGACCTCCACCTGGGGTATTCGCATATCACACAACTAACATGATCGGACAGAGGAATATACAGCCTATCCTCTATAAAATTTTATTCTATTTAATTTTAGCCTATAGACCCATACTGTGCTAATGAATATTCAATTTAAATAAGCCTGTTTGTAAAACAAATCTTTCACTTTAATTAAAATACTAACCGTATTCACACCCAAATAATTCGACTCTCAAGGAAATACGATCCCTCCACCTGGTGGGATTGATCCTTATCCACTGAGCAATGATTGGTACTTCAAATTCGTTTTTGTGAACCGTGTCGCCATCCACGTTACCGGCGAACATCTAGAATTGCACTTTATTTTGTAACATACACTGTTTTTGAAATAAAACAATAGAATGTTGCTTTCAAAACTCAATTTAAAAAAAATAATTATAATCTGAAATAATAAATATTAATACACAGATTAATAGAAAAATTAAAATTAAAAGGTTGTGCATTTAGAAAAGAAATCATTGTGAAATTGTTAATGAAATAATTAAAATTTATGAAAAGTAAGGATAACAAAAATAAAATATGTTTTGAGACACTTCATAGGAAATGTATACATTTTTTTGTTATAAAAATTATTATTGAGGTGTGGATAAATCTTAGCTGTGATAATAGAAGTTACATAATTTTTGTTCCTGAAAGGGAATAAAGCAATATTTTTTGGTTTTAAAGCAGGGAGTAAAACATACGATTTTAATAAGGTTTTAACATCACTATAAAAACTAAAAAGTAGGACGATTACATCATAATTTGCAACATCTTCAACTGTTTATATATTTCTTTTAGGTATTGAGCAAATAAATTTAACTCACAATATATTATAAATTACAAGTAAAATATTGAAAAAAATTGTTTTTAAAAATCTATCTTCAAAGCCCTATAGCTCCGTTATATTTAAGTTTTCGAAAAACTGTTATGGAAACTTGGGACATTAATTTTTCTTATATGTATGTGCATGTATATATTTTTTGCGCATACAAAAAAATAAAAAAATATAAATATCTATTTATACACCCTGTATAATTCCAATTTCTTGTTTTATAAAATTGTATAACTTCCGTACACCCGCTAAAACTGTACCCACACTTCAACAAAACATATTTTCAAGTTATCCAATACATTTCGTAGCAGAAACGGAAGCTTCCTCAAAGCCAAACCCTCAACGTATGCACCTCAGTCTCTCCCTCAGAATTGTGAAAGCTCCTCCACCCCTCACCGTCATCAGAAAACTCAACGATGTACTCCGTCACAAATTCAGATGTGCCACTTCTGCCCTGAGTGGCAATGGAACGTATTTCGTACCTCTGGCCCAGGTCCAATATCAGTTTCTCGAAGTAAGTGCTCTCCTTGGGACTCCAAACAGACGGGCCTGATAGTTGGTAAGGTGAAAAGAGGTTAGAGGTTAGTTGATAGAAGCGTGGCGGTTTTTTCGAGTGCAAATACATGCTACGGCTACAGTAATGTTACCCACACCTACCTACTTTGAAGTTTAGCACACAATACAGAAATTCGCATACAGGATGTCTACAAAGCTGGGAAATCAAGCGCAAGTTAGTTTTATAAGCTGGTATTCCATTTATTTTCTTATAGAATATTAGTTTTCATAGATGTAAGAATTTGATTACAATGTTGCCAATTCTGACATGATGTTTATGTTACTGTAAATTACTATTAGTATCTTTATATTTTGTTTTTAAAAAATATTTAAAAATCATTTCTTTTATCAGAATTACTTTATACATTTACAGGAATAACTATTTAAATGCTAGGATGGAGTTCCCGGTGGAACACACTGTATATTTACAATCAGCAATAAAATACGCAACTTTTCTTAGTTTATTTTCTTTGATCCATTAAAATAGCTTCCACCCTGTACAGTTTAGAAACAACATATATACAACTTGCAATACAATATCGATTGTTCAAGCATTAAATGTGTGCAAAGCATAGACAATTGTAAACCATACAAAAAGGAGAATAGACATTGTTAGATTACAGCATAGACGTTTTTATTAAATAAGTTACTCGTTTCGTCGGTCACTTGGCCTTAACTAAAAATGTCTCACCATGATATCGCCGCCGGATTCTTTGTAGTCGGCATAGTCTAGGCCATTGGTGCCATAGCTAATGCGGTATTCCATAACATACTCATTGCTATGTGGCCTGCCCTGCGTCCAGATTCGGGTGACGTTCATCACTTGGCCCAAGTCGATAATGAGATACTGGTCAAAATCGCTGTCTTGGGCACTCCAGGCATTGCCACCTTTATCGTGTTATTTGTTTGTTAATTCCTTTATTTCGGAAGTGTTACTGCTAGTAAGATTCTATTTATGTAGGGAATTTTCCTTCTTTGATGGTGTTTATTAGAGGGGTATAAATAATATGTGCATAATATATAAGTTAGCATCCCCCTCCATACAATATACTCGGGAATTTTTTCTTTTTTCAACAAAAATAATGTTGCAATTAAAAGTTTGGTAAGTATTGAATATTTTTATTTGGAATTTTGTTCGTAATATTAATTTATATTCAATTTTATACAGGAATTATTGATTATTTGTGTATATTAATGAGCTATCAGTTCACTTATAATATACAGGGTCTCCTGAAATTAGTGTGCAATATTTTATCAGTGTGTTCTATGGTTAAAAAGGGGACTTTTTCTTCATATAGACATGCACCGAAAATTGCTTCCTAAGGGGAAATCCTAAGTGCCGAAATAACTCCGAAACCAGTAGAGATGAATTTATCAAATTTGGTATATCAAAATATGTTGAATATGCGGCTATAAATTAAATTTCAAAATTTGTATTACATATGTTACAAACGAGGGGGAGAATATTACCCCAACTTTTTTGTGCTTTGCCTTTTAAAACTTTTGATTAGAAAATATGAAATTTCAATATTTTTTACTAAAAAAAAGGTGCAGTTGGTTCATATCGAATGGACGCATCATTTTCGAGCAAAATCACTTTAATTATTTACATGCGATAACACGAGATGTATGTAACTATTATCTAGTTTTTGTCATTAAAATATAAAATTTTAGAGTTTTCTACGTAAAAAAGGTACTCTTGTTATGTTGAACATCGATAAACATGCACCGTTTTCATATAAAATCGATTTTGAAATTTAAAGCAAGCATTTCTCGATCCAAGTATATATGAAGAAAAAGTCCCCTTTTTAACCATAGAACACACTGGTAAAATATTTCACACTAATTTCAGGACACCCTGTAAAATATACAAACTTTAAGTTTTTTTTAAAGATTTTTGAAATGATAATAATCCTGTCTTGTCGTTACGATTGTTTTTTACAACAAAAATAACTCTGTGGAGGGTTCTAGGTAGATTAAATGACAAGTGTTCTTATATATATTGCATATCGTAAGGGAAATCTATCATTACATAAAAAGTCGGCGATTAATGTGAAATTCATATTTCACATTGCAAACCGTTTTCCTCCTAATATAAATATTTTTGGAAATCTGAACCCAAAATGACCTCAAACATACACACACATAGATCACTTCAACAAATTTTGCATAGAAACTATAAAAAATGTAGGCCAGGAATATGGAAAACCAAGTGATGGAAAGACTGAAAAAATCCAGGAGTTTTCATGAAATGATAGATTTCACCACGTGACGAGTATGACGATATATACACCTCCTCATCTGTCACCAACTGTATTAAATGGCGTTCGCTGCATCCCTGGTAATCACAAATGAGTTCAACAGTACAAGATTGAAAAACCATTGAAGATTCTTATGATTCTATATGATGAAGAGACTGTATGATTTCTCAGAGTTAATTTTGAGAAATCATACAAAGTGTGTACATTTTATTATCAATATAAAGCCTTTTTAATAGAAAAAAATGTGTCTGCCTTCAGAATATCGTTCTTAAAATATCTATAATATTTGGCTTATAGTAAGTTTAATATTTGTTAATATTGTCCAACTAAACCAGCATGTTAGATTTGCATCTATTAAAATTTACCAATGCTCATCTGTCGATAAAAATTCAAACCAAATTTCATTAGTCATTTGCAAAAAATTCAATTGATAAATACTGAAATATAAAATGTAATGTTCGTTTTATGACTATTTTATTGTGTTTATTGAATACTATTCAATTAGTAACGGACATTTTACTTCGCCAAAAACTTTTCTTTAAATAAACGATGCATGTCAAATGAAAAATACATTAGTACAACAAATAAAATAAGTCACAACTGCTGGGACATTTTGACAAATAGTTATAGTCTTCAAAATAATGCTAACCATTCTTATTGATTTAACAAGCACAACCAAAGTAATGTCTCGAAATCATGCAATCCTAACTATTAACGAATGACACTACAACACATATAGTCTAAAGCTACGTGTTCTTTCGACATTTAAAACATTCATTTTGTATAAAACAATTTGTGGATTAATTTTCAAGTATTCTAACCAATCGTTTTTACGAAATGATAATTCTCAAAGATCAAAAATTTGACCTAATATCTCTAATCACTATAGCTGATATTATTTAAAGCAAAACTTGATACTTATTATCCTTGGAAGAAAATTGATAATTACACTAATCTTTTCAGGAAATATACGCAAGAGTTTAAAATAAAAAAAAAATTTCAAAACATTTATTTCTTCCCCATAACACTATGGCCTTTCAGGCTTCTTAAAATAGTTTGCACAATATGGTTCATCGCTAGCCATAAGAGGTACACAACCAGCCATCAATTTACTAAAATCTATTTCTTTAAACACTACACTTGTATCGCTACGCTTACTTAAGGCTACCGCAACACAATGCCAATCGTCCAAGAGCATTTCCTGGAACTCCCAATCTAACTTCTGCCCTTCTACATACACTCTAGTATCATTAACTACATATTCTTTGTTGAGAGTCTTTGTATTAATTTTAAAACTAATATTTTGTAAGTTAATAGTAATCCCGACGCCAATCGCTTTCACGTAACTTTCCTTCAGACACCAATGCCTACAAAACATGGCTATCTGCTGTTTTTCACTGCCGCTGCTCTTGATCGTCGCCCACTCTTGAGGAGAAAAATGTTTAGTCATCAACCGAAAAAACTCGTCTAACGATTTACCACCGCTATACTCTAGTTTCATTACGTCTACTCCCAGCAATGTTTCGCTGCGTTCTCCGGCTAATACGACATAATCACCTTGGTGGGAGATATTGAAATTAAGGCTGGGATATTTTTCACCCTCACACAAAACCGGTTTCCCTTTATCATCCCGGAGCAGCTTAATCTCGTTATATTTTTTATCTGAAGCTTGACAAACAAACTTTCTCATCATCAACCTGCCAACCAAGGATGATTTTAGGTCCTTTTTGAAATAGAATCGGGCCAAACGTTCTTTTTCTTCGAGTTGTATGCATGAGGTGGCCAGCAACATGTCGGAATGCGAAGGATTCCATTTTGTAAAATTGAAAGCCCACCTTATACTGCCGTTCGTCATTTTAAGAATGTTCATTGATTTGCAACACTATACTAGTTCAGCAGTTTACTGTTTTCCTTACCTATGTAATGAGAAAAACGATATTAACGTCACTTACTATTACATGTTTAATGTATAAAATTCGGCCACAATATCAAGTTTATGTGCATTATATGTACTATAAGCAATTAACTTCATTTATTCATTTTTAAATTAAAATATAAAAACAGCAATGGTAAAAAAATATATTTTTTTTTATCGTCAAGACTGAACATGATCCCCTCCTACATCAATAACACAATTTTATTAGTGAAATTACTAATACCCTTCATTTTCGAAAATAAGAAATATCAAATTCTGTTTTATAGGTCAAATACAAAGTTTTAAGGTTTCCACAGCTAGTGTAGATATGTACGAATTAGTTTTGTAGAAGCCCTTTTAGAACTTCCCTAGTCTTTTATATAATCCTTTTCCGGATTACTTCCATTCTACAAAACTACCACAGCTTATTTAATTTCATTTCAATTAATAAATATACCTAAATGATTAAAACAAGAGTAAAAAAGTAAGGATAAAATTAATCCACAAAATGTCAAGTACAAATACACTAATATTACTCATCTAATCAATTAGTACTTATTAAATACATATGACATACCATACAGAACTGCATTTTCAGGTCCTCGTTCATTCATAGACGATGTTGCACTAAGTGCAGCTTTGTGCAATAAGTACTCATTGCATTCGTACTCACTGTAGTAATCTGAAAAAAAAAAAAATTGAATTAATATAGCTTTCAGTAATTAGAACCCATGGAAGTAGTTACCATAGTTTACTAATGCATATTTATTGAATGAGTCATAAAATATTAAAATTTATACCTAATTAGAATATTTTTATAAATGGGATAGTATCATAATCTTTTAGTATTCCTAGCTAACTAGGTATTTAAAAAAATAATAAATACAGGAAGCAGCATATAAAATATTTATATGTAGACCCATTTCAGCCATTTTGTTGTTAAAAGGTCTTTAAATATTTTATACGTTCCATTCTTAACATAAAAAGAAATTAAAATAAAAATCAGTACAATACCTGCAGAAATTAAGCTGGGATAAACAAATAAAAATAAATAAATATTTAATAACATCATTACTACAACATGACACAACCGTCAAGTTACACCCAACTTCTAAACCAAACCAAAAAAGTTTACGTTTACAGAATAGCCACTTCACGTTTGTTTTCAAATATAAAATTAACTCTACTTCTTCTTCAATGAATGAATGAAATGAACTACTTCCAGTTCATTAAACTATTGGCAACATTGCTTCAGGCGGAGTTACTACTCCCCGTGTTATTATTCCATGGTTACTACTAGTGCCCTCATATGGCAAATCAATGCAACCAAAATGAAAATTGTCAAATTATCTTGAATTCCGAGAGGTGGTTTGACATTTCAAAAAGCGTATTTTTATTTTAAATTTTGTGTTTTTTGCATATGATTTATCAAAAATGGAATTGACTGATGATTTAGTAGCCATACAAGGTATTTTAATAAATGTCATAAAAACTACGGGAGAATTTACAAAAATAAATTACAAAGGCGGTAAGTACCAATTTTTGAGGTTACTTGAAGGAAAAGCCGAATTTTTCTCTAGGAAACGAAGAAAAAATCTTGAAGATCGTTGAGGAAATTCAAAAACACATTATCAGCAAAAATTATATCAAAGATGGGAAAATTAATAGTAGTTATGACAAGCAAGTGGAAGATATTGTTGTATTTCTTGCTATTAATACCAAGTATAAAACACCATTAGAATTGGAGGACTATGGTCATTTAATCGATATAATGCCCCAATTGTCTAAATGCGTTTTAGTGAATGTAGTTTATGGTTTAGATTTATGCAAATATTACTGCAAAGTAATTGAAAAGTTACCATTAAAGCATGGGGTAGAATTATTGGAGGAAATTGTTTCCCGTTTGAAAAAATCCATCCCAGAGATTCAGTTACGATATGCTATTATGTTTCTTAGGGGAGCAGCCATGAAACTATCCTCGTCAGAAATCACCGAAAAGGTAAATTTCATTTTATCTTTTAGTACATTCTACCAAATCTTTTGCTTTCGATTTAAACCATGAAAACATGCTTAATTTTAGGACGAGGATGATGTTTACAAGCTTTTAGAAATAACAAACATAATTTTGCAATTTTTAACTGGCGTACATCCGGGTCATATGAAAAATTACAAACTAGTACAACTATATCAACACATGGGATATACTTTACTAAGTCTATTCGAGTTGTTGTTATACTGCAACAAGGAAAATCTAAATATGAAGAACTTTATCAATAGCGTTTTGGAAACATGCTGTGCCGTAATTAAGAATGTAACGATTAACGTGTTCTGTTCTTGGGCTGAGGTAAGTGATTGCTAACTTTAAATATTTTTCTGGCATTGTTATTTAATGACAAGTAAACCTTTTTTTGATTTTAGATTGAGATAGGTGATGAACCATTGCAAAGTCTCATAGCAGAAAAGGCCTATGAAGTAGTAGAGGAATACCAAAAATATACAGAGGCCAAAGAATTGCTTGGTATGCTAGGTACGATGGCCAAAAAACCTAAGACTCTTTCTGAGAGAATCCATGCTGCTGATGTTACCACCATTATCAAAAAAATATACGTCAGCGACCAAGATCAAAAAGCCTGGTTCCAAGCTTTACTTGCCACAAAAGTTTTTGATAGCAAGGACACTATGAAGTGTGTAAGTACTTGGGCACACTTGTGTGATTCATACGATGTCACGAGATTGCTGAATCAGTGCCATAGTTCAAATAACAAGGAAGCTAAGCGTCTCACGATAAAATGTGCTTCTGTGCTGACTTCAGATGAATTGATTACAGTCATGACAAGATACTTTTATGAAAACAAGTTTAAGCCCCTTGTCTCTGATGCCGGGGAAGTTGATTCGCAGTTGAAGTTAATTTTCAACAAAATGAGTGGTCAAACCAATATAGACGATAATTTTATCATAGATATGGGTTTGCTGATGCTGCAGGAACCCAACGTTGTTTTGAAGAGTGTTTATAATGAATGTTTGAGAAATAAATGTTACATACCGTGTTACGAGAGATTCTTTTCTTCGATTAAAGAAATTGTGAACATAAACAACTTCGGTATCGATACGTTACAGCAAGTTGTTTTAAGTAGTGGCAAGCTCGACGTCAACAACATAGATAATTATGTGTCTCTCTTTACTACGCTGTTGGAAATAAATTATCTGACGAGTAACCAGATAATTAACAACTTAATACTCCCGTGGTTATGTCGGCTTCGAAGTGAAAACGGATTTGAGCAGCTGGGCTGTGTTTTACAAATTCTTTTGGTAAGTGCATTTAAGACACTTTTATAAATATACTGTTGTTTTAAACCACAAATCAATTGAATCAGATTTACTAGAGTAAGAGGCACATTTCCCTATACAGCGCTATTCAGAACTTATCCATAATAAAATTTGGGGATGTTCAACATACATGTAGAAATGTGGTAGTGCAGAAAAAAATTTTTTTGGCGTGTTCTGAAAACTATTTAAAAAATTTTCATTGCACGCCGCTGGATACTGGTCCACTGTAATGGAGTGACCTTGGGACTGACAATGCAAACTGGCTAGCATGAAAAAAACTTCGGAAGTTCTGAGAGTATACCGTCACCCGGCGCAAAAAAGATTGCAGTGTTTTTACTTTAAAATAAACTGAAAGATAGATAGATGTGACCAAAGTGACGTATCTTTAAAATGAATAAAATTTTGTTACACTAATTTTGAAGAATTGCGCTACTTGATTACTAGGTATTAGAAACATGAAAATTTGCACATACCTTGTTAGAAAAGCTGTTCGAAATTTTGTCCCTAAAGCTATCCAATTTTGCCGCACTAAAGCGAATATTCCTCCTGGTTTCTGATCTTGTAAACGCAAATTATTAAGTAAATTGGGGATTTTCAGCAGTTTGCTGCAACAACCACTCACAAAACCTAACTCGTAGTTGATAATCCACAGGTAACAGTCCATTAACTCAGCATTACTGTACACATGAGCCATTTTGAGAATTTTACAGTTTAACACTCCTACGATAAATAAAACGACACCGACACACAGAGAGTACACACATAGACTGATGACTGAATAGACAATAGAGATATTATCCCCACTTTAAGTCTATTCGCCCAGGCGTTCTAGGTACAAAAAACGTGTTTACTTTTTTTACCACATTCTTAGGAATGTGGTATATCAGATTGTCGTTGAAGTACAGTTGCCCATCTACGTAGTCCTTTATAATGGTATAACTTTAAACATTGTTTACGGGAAATCCTAAGACTTTTATTATAAATTTTTTTGGCGATATCGATTTTTTATTTAAGGATGCACATATCCTCAAAGTTTTAGAGATAAGTTCTGAATAACCCTGTATACATTTCGTTGTTTTTACTCATTTATTATTAGTACTGATACATGTAAGTTCTTTATAATAAGCGGCATTGAGAGCAGGCCCATTTTAGGACCTTGTGGTATCTGTGATTTTTCAAATAAACGTGTACCACTAAAAATATTCCAAAAAAATAGATTGTCAACTACTGTGTATTCTCATTTTTATTATGTTGTAGGCCTGCTCTATTCAAATTCCCGCCACTCCAGAAATGACTGACGTGAGGTGGTCTCTATTGAATACGGTGAATGACTGCCGTTGCACCTTTTTGGAACTGAATATTGTTAAGCAGCAGACTGCAAGCTATGCAGTCGATGTGATAAATAGTTTATGTGAAATAAATAGAAATTATAATTTTGAAGGTATGGCTATAATAGTATTTTATATAAGTGGGGAAAAATTTCAAAATCATCCTGTAATTCGAAAACGCATGGCAATAGAATGAATTGATTTGAGAGCACCATCAACCTGGCCTTGAAAAGGTTAGTCGAGACCATAGACATCAATAGGTTCTTTCGCAATAGTGATAATTTCCAATAACCGAACGGAAGAGTATGCGCAATAACAAAATAGTTTTCGAAATGTGTATTTTGTCAGTTCTTGAACTGAAAATTATTTTACTTTGCCTTTCGATATTACTTTGAGAACCATGAAATGACGGTTCCACCGGTTCTTGGTTTCAAGCAAGAATCGCTAGTAATAATCCTGAACAGGCATGCGCAGTTTTATTTTTAGAGAAATTAGTCAAAAAATGTTCCATGTTCTGTGGTCAAATGTCAACAGTAAAATTGTCTTCCATGACTTTAATTGTATTTTTATTTTTTATATACATACATATAAACAAAACGGTTACACAAACAAAACAACTGAACAACTAACCTATAAACCACTCTACAACTGACAGCTGACAGTGACAAATAAACGTGAACAATGAACCTGTGATAAATCCTTTCGAAACAATTATTGCATGCAGAACTGACGGTAACTTCACCGACATTTTTCGTGCAGTCGCTATAAATGGTTGTTACTGGTTGCGGACGATAAGAGAATTGCAATTGCGAAAGAACGTTATCTCTATGGTCGAGACTGTGCAATTAATAATTTGTGCGTTACCCTGGATTCTCATCAAAAATGGACTGGTCTGTATAGGAACTGTCACTATAAAAATTCGGTTCAGATATTGTTACAAATGCCGAAGGGAACGTTGGCTGTAACAACATCAATAAAAGCTTTTGTACTTGAATGTTTACAAATTCAGGACTAGTTGTAACAAGACCTATATTTTTCTTTTTTTCAGAAGAATTTCATACGCCTGCGGACACAACTAAACCTTGTGACGAATTTACTAATTATTACAAAAAGTACCTGTCCTGTAAGACTGGCATAACATTATTAGGAATGTTTTGCGAAGATTTTAATATAGAAAACTATACGGAATGTGTTAGTCGGGTTCTGAGGGTGAGTATCATACTTATATAGTGTTTTTCAAATTGGATGCAATAACATTGATATCTTGGAAAGCGTTAGAGATAGTTGCGTAATTTGGTGACCAATAATATACTTCAAAAAATCAAGGCTAACATGATTAGTTTTGAGATATTTGAAAAAAATTGAAATTTTGGAAATTTGTTTTTGTAAAATATTAAATTTGTTTGAAATAAAAAGGTATTTTTAGATAGTTTGAGATATTGAAATAAAAAGGAAACTTTCTCATAGCAACTTTTACGCTCTATTGAAAACCGTAAACTTTTTTTAAGGAACAGGGTATTCGCGTATATTTTGACCCCTACCTACGGGAGTTATTAAGAAAGTTAGAAAAAAAGTTTAAATACAAAAGTTGTTTGGTTTTTCACGTATTATCTTTTAGCTAGGTCAAAAAAAAAATTGAATGTCGTAAATTTGGGAAAACCAGCTGAACATAATATTTTTAAATGGGACACCCTGTATAATTTTACACGCTTGGGTAAACATTTTTTTCCTGATTTTAAAAATATATATTTTGTTGACATTTGCACTGACAGTTTTAATAAGTTTTTTAAAAACATATATACGCGTTGGGTTAATGAATGGTATAGAAAAAGTTGATGAATTCTATTGATAATTTCAGTTCCTGCCGCGTGCCGTTACCAACGAATGGTCCATCATTCTGGAAGACATTTTCTTACTCTGTGGCAGTGAGAAGGCCATGGAACTGTTGACGGACGTCATGATTTTGCTGTGTAAAGTGGTGCAAACCCAGGATCCCAGCACCAATACCGGGAAGCAAGTGATTGTCGCCTTGAAATACTGCTTGCAGGAGTACGGGATAGCGTTGCAGGTAATATAGATTGTCCAAAAAATACTTTGCGTTATATAAAAATTTTACTGGTATTTCGTTTTTGTTTCGAATTTTGATTGGAATAACGAAAAATTGTCGTATAACCTTTAAATAAATAATTAGTAATGGGGTGTTTTCCTTCAATCGAAATGAAAGTGGAAACCTGTATTTTTATAAAATATATATATATTTTTATATTTATTAGGATAAAAATTATTAAGATTGAATCGGTAGAAAATTTTTAATTCAGTTTTGAAATTTCATTCTATATTCGTGACGTCACTAAGCGAAAACTCGGGAATATATATCTATAAAGAGGCCACATTGTTAATATGTGGCTAGTTTCAGTTTGTAACGACGACAAACGACAGTCGACATTTCGACAATTGACATTTGCAATTTCCTGTTTGTGTTTGGCTTGACATTTATTGATGACATGACACAAATATATTAAAAAATTACCTTTACAAATTATGATGTTTCAATTAACAGAACTACTATTACAAATAAATACACTTGTAATCAGTCACAGGCAGAGACAACAATTCACAGGTAAAAATATAAACTAAAAACAATGTCTCATGTTTACCATGATGTTTACCCTAACCAAACAATTCAAACATAAACAAAAGTAAAGTTGTCACGTAGTGTCACCAACTACACAAATGAAAATATCCTAGAAATCACTAAAAATGGCGCAAATTTTGAATTTTGTCTTAGTGTATCGCGCACAATAAAAAAATAATTTATGGACTTAAATGAACCCAATATTAAAATTCCAGAAATACGTATTTCTTCTTTTTCCAACTACTTTCCAGTGCCGATGTAAAGAAAAAAAAAATGGAAAAACATCCCATTAATTTTGTTAAATGAGTCCATATTTAATGAACAAATTCTTTACACGCAGTAATAAAAGAGAAACAAAAATACACATATGCACATAACACTTATAATATAATGGAAACTGCAATGCAGCAGGTTGTAAAATTTCAATATAATACTGAGGTGCCATCCGACGGTTGTTCTCTTAACTACCTTCAGGATGAAAAAATAAATATCTGTATTTTTGTTGGCACAGGCAGCACCATCTATAGAGTCCTAGCAAAAGTTTTGTGGTTCGTGACTCGACTGCAGAGAATAGGAAACATTTGTTTTATTGTGTTATGTAAACACGTGCTGCAATTTTTATATAAACGTATAATTTGAGGTTAAGATCTTCATTGAATGGGGCGTTTTCCTATTTTTTTTTTTTTACATCGGCAATGGAAAGTAGTTGAAAAAAGAAGAGATACGTATTTCTGGAATTTTAATATTGGGTTTATTTAAGTCCATAAATAATTTTTTTATTGTGCCCGATATCTGAGACGTCACTAAGCGAAAATTCAAAATTTGCGCCATTTTTTAGTGATTTCTAGGATATTTTCATTTGTGTGGTTGGTGTCACTGCGTGACAACTTTACTTTTGTTTATGTTTGAATTGTTTGGTTAGGGTAAACATGGGACATTGTTTTTAGTTTATATTTTTACCTGAGAATTGTTTGTCTCTGCCTGTGACTGATTACAACTGTATTTATTAGTAATAGAAAAACATCGTAATTTGTAAAGGTAATTTTTGAATATATTTAATAGACTTTGCAGTAATGCTGTTAAGTTAAATACTAACCTTACATTTTACATCCCTTTTAATTCTGAAAGGATCTATAGGATCTTTATTATAAAAGGATCTATAACCGGTAAATTGTTGGACTTAGCCTCTACAAAACCTTGCTCTATGTTTAATAAAAGTTTACTTCACAAGAAAACAACAATACAACACGTCAAGGTGTCAAGCCAAACACAAACAGGAAATTTCAAATGTCAATTATCGAAATGTCGACTGTCGTTTGTTGTCGTTACAAACTAAAACTAGCCACATATCAGGGTGGCCTCTTTATAGATACATATTCCCTAGTTTTCGCTTAGTGACGTCACGAATATAGAATAAAATTTCAAAATTGAATTAAAAATTTTCTCCCGATTCAATCTTAATAATTTTTATCCTAATAAATATAAAAAAAATATATTTTATGAAAATACAGGTTTCCACTTTCATTTCGATTGAAGGAAAATACCCCATTCAATGTCCCCAATAGTCAGCAATGAAAATTTATGGCCAACTCGTAATTTTTAATTCTACAAAAATTAACATCTGCTTTCGCACTACTTTATTTACATCGTTTTTGTAGAACTTCCAATCGGGTACGACCGTCGAAGTGGAAGTAATTATAGCAAAGAACATCTGCAGGCTGCTAAAGCATCTGCCGGAGGTACTCATGCAGGAAGAAGGGCTGTCCATCACCAGCATATTAACAGAAAGGTCTCTGAAATCACTGAACAAGGACAGAGATTTCGTGTGTTCACTGATTTCCATCAATAACAACCTCATCTGCAGAACTATAGCACAGAGAATGTCAAACTGAGGGTTGGCAACACTTTCCAGAAGTATTTTTTCGTATTGTATCAATAGGTGTAGTGTAAATTTTGTTTTTTGTATTTTTATTAATGTTTTACTCACATTTATAATTATTTTATTATCAATAAAACATTGTTAAAAATGCATGTTTTATTAAGTGCCCAATATAGAATGTAATTGTAACATGTAGCCTTTACCAAAAAGAGGTAGTTCAAAAAGATTACTTTGCGACAGACAAAACTGTGCGGATGCTGAAAAAAAATTGAGTATTAACGTTGGTCTAAAAATTCTGTTATGTTACCTTTCTCCCTTGTGCATGAGGTCGAATGCCTGGTTCAACTGGTCGAATGTGAGGTTATGGGAAACAAATTCGTCCAATCTAAGTTTCTTTGCCAAGTATTCCTCCACAAGCTTGGGCACACTCTCTCGACTTTTCCACCCTAAAAATAATAATTTATGAATGAATATTTAAACTTGCTTGATTTAATTTAAGGAACATTGTCGACGAAGCAGTCAAAATCTGAATTAAACATATTCAATGTGAACTTAGGCAACTGAAACATAGATGTCGCACTGAAAGTACAAACGGCCAATCAAATTGTAACATTTTTATCAAAAACCGAACTGGTCGACTATAATTTAGGGATCTTTATGTTGCACATTGCAAATTTAGTAGCTTAATATAAAACAGTCAATGTGCCGCCTTACTAAGTTTATAATTATAATTATTAAAGTGGATACTCGAAGCGGATGGTTCTTTATGAAACATCGTGAAAATAATTGTTTTGAAAAAAACATTGATCTCATAGATGTTCCAAGAAATATATAGAAAACACTCTATATACTAGTATTTCGGCTTGTTAGGCCTTTTTCAATAGAGTAAATGTCTATTACTAAACATTTCCAAGCGCGTTTTCGTTATTTATTTGTTTACGACCCTACCTCCGATTGATTCTACCATCTGGTGAAGCCCGAGTTTTTATTACCGTTTCTAAGAAGGGCGAGAGTGTAAAGTCTATCTGATCATTCGTAGTACACGGATTTATAATTACAGATTTTTTAATTTCTAATTGCTCCAACAGATCTAAGCGCTTTCCTTTCTTTTCCCGATGCAGTACCTTTACATTTTTCTGATCTATAAAATGATTTGTTTTCTATACAATGCGTCGATAATCCTGAATTTTTTGCGTTATTTAATATGGATTTTTTTTGTTCTTTTACTCTCGTTTCGATACTTCTGCCAGTTTGACCCACATAAACGGCATTACAATCCGCGCAGTTAATTTGGTATACCCCCGATTGTTTTAATTTATTAACCCTTTCTTTATTGTTTATCAAAATTCTCCCAATAGTACGCTTGTTGACACTAATCGTTTCATACCCGTTTCGTTCTATTCTGCGAGCTATTTTTTCGCTATAACCTGGGACGTGATTAATATAACTATAGGCACCTATAGTTATATTAATCACGTCCCAGGTTATAGCGAAATTATAAATCCGTGTACTACCAATGATCAGATAGACTTTACACTCTCGCCCTTCTTAGAAACGGTAATAAAAACTCGGGCTTCACCAGATGGTACAATCAATCGGAGGTAGGCTCGTAAACAAATAAATAACGAAAACGCGCTTGGAAATGTTTAGTAATAGACATTTACTCTATTAAAAAAGGCCTAACAAGCCGAAATACTAGTATATAGAGTGTTTTCTATATATTTCTTGGAACATCTATGAGATCAATGTCTTTTTCAAAAAAACAAAAAAATTAATTATAATTATTATTTCTATTATAACTTTTATAATTATTGTGTTTTGTTAGCAGTTTCTTCTACTTACTTACTTACTTTCTTGTCAAAAATCTTGCGAAAACTTAAAACTTTATTATGTTGTGTTGTGTGTTAACGGTGGTTAACGTATTAAGAGAATTTTAATTTAATTGGGTGTAAGTAGGTAATTTTGTTTGTAACCAGATTTTATTTAGTTTTTTTTAAAAGGGTCAGCTGGCAAATTCCATTTAAATTAATATTTATTTTGTGAGAATAAACTGCAATAAATAGCTGTATGTAAGTAGTATTTTTAATCAAAGCTGGAGATATTCAAATAGTGTATTGGAACTCTTATTATTGTTTATTATGTATCTAAAGTGGTTTCTAACCGTTATAGTTTTCCTTAAATTATACAGGGTGTCTTTAAAAGGTCTGTACAATATGCTAGGACACAATCCTCAGACAAAAATAGAATTATTTATCCAAACTTATCCCTATCAAAAAATGCTTTGATATTGTCAAGGAAGTTAAATTTATTAATCTGTAATAAATACCTACTAATAAAACAGGTAATGCTTAATTAATCACATATCAGACTTATCTATTTACGAAGGATGTTCTGTAAAGTATAGCCTTGAGAAGATATCTACAAATGTTTAACAAGTAGGTATTTATATTTATAAACAAAAAGTAATTTACAATACTTATTATCTCATTAAATAAATTTCAGGATCATTTATTTGTATTATATAATACATTATTTATTATCATTGTCAATAGATACAGGTAAACAATAAAAAAGTGCAGGTAGTACTGATCATTTATACATAACGTACCCCATGAATAAAACAGCGCAATTCAAAGTCCTTTAAATTACATTTTGTTTACATTCTTTTAAAATACTTCCAAAAAAACAAAGGTGAAAACCATATTTGCGAATTTATTCCGTAAAATTTTACACAAACATGTAAATTCTGCTGTCAATTTTTTCCCCGATGATATGATACATTTAAAAATTCCGCCTAACGTCTAATGCGTTTTCACATGAGTGGAAGTGTGACATAAGAAGAGTGAGACGGAGCGGGTATTTTGTGACGCTGTTTTGCGGCAACTGTATTGTTTAATAACCGTGGGTTGTTAAGTATAAAGAAAAGGAGTCGAACTTAATAGGAGTTGCCCGAGGGGTTGCTTGATAAAATATGTACTGAAAAAACATTCATGATATTGACTTACTCATTTGTTTCAGTGGCGCTGCTATCGGCATGATCGTTCGTCCATCTCTTTTATTTTGTTTACTGTTTCTGTTTAACAATAATTGACGTTTGTCTTTCTAAGCATTTGACACTTGTCATTTACCAAATAGCAACTTTGTCTACGAATTCAACCGTAATACTATCGTTAAATGCCATTTTCGTCATGACAGATGATGTTGGCAGTTTGTGACAGTGATTATAAAGCACACAGTGCAACCAGTTAGCCTAAATTTGTACTAAATTTTCACTAGACAGAATTCGAACTCCTTCTCTTTATACTTCATGCAGTGCATATTGGTGGTCCATTACCAACCTCTTATGCTGTAAAATGTTTTCCCCTAAACACAGCCTCCTTGGTAAATCAAGAGAGGTTGGCAGCACTTGTCACACAAAGTTGACAAGTGATATGACCTTCACATTTTTCAGCAACAAATTAATACACGGCATACAAACAAAATAACAAATTGTTAGTTGGTGCATAAAACCAAATTTATTGGACTGTGACATTTAAAATCCAGACCAACAGAACGTTTTCAATAAAAGTCCCAGAAATTAGAAATTTCTCTTGTACAATTTTCAATTAACACGTCAGATAAATAATGAATAACCTCACATTAATTTTACATTTACCACCATTTTGTTGGGTGGCGCCAATGGTGGGGTTTGAAGATTCTCTAAGGGATCGTTTCTTATATTTTGCAGAGAGTGGCCAATTTTACAATGCCTTTTGGCATTCCATAGCTTGTTTAATGTATATGACACTAATTGGTGTGTGAAATGACCTCGTTAAGTGTTCAATTACTTATAAAAATGATATATTCCTACCTCCGAAAGCCGTCCCTTTCCAAACCCGGCCAGTGACTAGCTGGAACGGTCGAGTGCTGATCTCCTGACCGGCCCCTGCTACCCCCACGATAGTGGAAACTCCCCAACCCTTGTGGCACGATTCCAAAGCATCCCTCATGGTACGCACGTTGCCAACACACTCAAAAGTGAAGTCTAAGCCACCGTCAGTCAGTTCGACCAGAACCTCTTGTATGGGCTTGTTGTGGTCTTTGGGGTTTACAAATTCCGTGAAACCGAAATTCTTTGCTGAAAAATGAATATTTGTAGGATGATGTGCAAAACTGAAGTGTCTGTAAAGGCCGTAATATTTTTGGTTTATCATGCAAAAAACGTACCAACTTCAAATTTGGCTGGGTTCAAATCTATCCCAATGACTCTTGATGCTCCGGCTGCTTGACAACCCAAACCGACAGCCAATCCAACAGCACCGAGACCCCACACAGCACAGGTGCTCCCTTTTTCTACCTTGGCCGTGTTAAGAGCCGCCCCATAACCCGTAGGTACTCCGCAACCCAAAAGGCATACTTTATCCAACGGTGCATTGATATTTATCTAAAACATTATTTATTCAAATCAATATTCAAGTCAGTTTTTCTATTACAATAAAAGGAAACAATCTAAAAACCTTCAAAATTATCATTTTGTAGCATATATGAAGATTATAACAAATAAATATTAAGCTGGTACTAAAAGAGCTAGTAACCGCAAAAAAGAATACATATGTCTGCAGCACTAATATCTAACTTCACTTAAGTAAGCAGTTAAGTTTTCTTTTTAATCAGTTTTTAATTTTTCAAATGTATAATTTGACCTACCTTAGCAACTGAAATATCTGCCACAACAGTATATTCACTGAAAGTGGAACATCCCATGAAATGATACAGCGACTTCCCTTTGCAAGACAATCTAGAGGTACCATCAGGCATGAGTCCCTGACCCTGCGTAATTCTAATTTTCTGGCAAAGGTTTGTCTTGGGAGATTTACAGAACTTGCATTCGTTACATTGTGGAACATAGAGTGGTATAACATGATCACCTGAAAAACCAAACTCGATAGAAACAAATTTTTTTTTGTTATTATCCTGATAGAAACATAAAAGTAAATTGTTTTTATTACTAACCTACTTTAACACTGGTAACACCTTCTCCAACACTTTCAACGATACCAGCACCTTCGTGTCCCAAGACAACAGGAAACAGGCCTTCGGGGTCTTGCCCACTCAAAGTATAAGCATCGGTGTGGCAAACAGCGGTGTATAGAATCTTAATTCTCACTTCGTGGCTTTTTGGTGGAGCTACATCAATGGTTTCTATCTGTAAATCCTGTTTTGGACCCCACGCAACTGCTGCCTTGCAACTGATTACCTTGAAAAACAATATTAAATTTAAACCGGTACAATATAATGTAACGAAAAAGCTAACCTTTCCCGCAGTACTCATTATCGAACAAGTGTACACTTTATAATTATATAAATAAAATAACACTACCTGGGTACTTAAAAATATTTGTAAAAATCATAAAAATTGTGATGAGAGTATTTTATAATAGATTAATACAATCGGTTCTAATCTTAAAAATGAAAAGATAATTAAGGTGGCTAATGCACTACAAGATCGATTTAGTGACTTTTCCGTTTTGTTTTATGCTTTTCCGTATGGAAATATCCCTTAGTTTATGGCTTTAACGTCGAAAACTTCCTTTAATTTAAACACAGTTCAAAAGTTCACTTTTTTCTCCGTATCACGATGAACGAATATTGGTCAAATATCTTTTCATTGGTGCCGAGTGCAAATTATCAATTTCTAGCGCGCTCGAGCGTGAAATTGAATAATTTAAAATATATGGTACGAGGTATGACCTTCTGGAAAAATTAGGACCGATTAGAGGCTTATGGCCATTTCCACCGCATTGTCTGTTAAGTGTAGTTAACTAAGGGCGTTTAAAATTTTAAGCCTCGTTTAAAATAGTACTGTTTTCACCGCTCAATTATTAAGTTTCCTTTGTAAAGTCTACCTAAAAAGCCAATATTCATAATTTTTCGGGTTTTTGCACTTGTCGTTAGCTTCATGCTTATTTCTTAACCTTAAAAGTGTGGCGACTGACGACATTTCTATTCTAAGTCTGCTGCATAGTTAATAAAATACTGAAAAAAATCTATTGGTTCTGTACTGTATCTGTGTTCGAGTTGATAGGAGATAGCATTGTGTCAACACCACCTATAGAAGGTGGTGTTGATTGTGTCCGGATTAAAGAATGGAAATAATTCCTAAAAAAAAAACTCGATCGGCAAATTTTAGCAATGAAGAGAAAGTATTACTAGTCAACATAATAGCAAATTATAAAAGTACAGTGGAGAATAAAAAAACCAATTCAGTTCAGTTGGCATTTTAATAAAATTATTGTGCAGTCTTGCAATAGCTTCCGATACCCTCTTTATTATTCTTTAAGCTGAGAATATTGTTACTCCAGCATTATCAGCAATAGCACTGAGGTGACCGGCACTAGAGTAAAATCTTAAGCAACCCAATAATTAATTTATTGGCGATACAGAATTATTACTAAAAATTAGAACAACTTTGTTTTTTTTTTGTAATTTATCAATGATGCTTTTTATAAGAACTTACAGATCACTTGGAAATTCAAGATCTTCTTCGATTTAGGTCAAAAGGTACAATACCGCTTCTTTTATAGAGCCGGTATCTTATAAAAAAAGTTAAATTGTCCATTGTATGGAAGTGATCACTTCTCTCGTATATTTTTCGAGGAAACCCATACTCTATTATTTCCAGTATATCTAAATCATCATTAAATATATCATTTTCATCATATTCATAATAGCTCATCTGTTTGTTTATTTTTCCAAGTTTCCAGTGGAGATAAAAGCAAATTACTGAATTAGGTTAGATACGACGTAACCATAAAGTCCCCTTAATAGAGATAAGCCTAGAATTTCGAGGGCTTATATTTATGAAGCCTTAAGACATTTTAAGTCGGGTTTAGCAAACGGTGGAAGGCAAATTGTATTTTTAAGGTTCCTTAACACGTAAGCGTAGCTTAAAACAAACGGTGGAAATGGCCATTAATACTAATAGAAATACCTATTATAAGATATTTTTATAGTAATGATATGAGTTTTTGGGCCTTTTCCACATCTTTTTTTTATTCGCTTATTATAAAATATATACTTAGTTATGCCTAAAAAGTGTTTCTTTAAATTTTTTTCTTCGCCAGACATATTTTGAAAAAATTGTTACAATTACCATATATTTCAAATAACGCGCCATTGACGTCATACTCCAATTTTCGTTGTTGTTGTCTGTTGGCTGCCCTGTCGCAATCACCGAACCACGAACCACTATTTATATTATATTTTGTGATCTGTCAAGTAAAGTGTGCGTAACCTAACTTTCGTTTTGTGTTTTGATTAATTTCATTTGATTTAAAATTAATAAAATTGAAGAGGGATATCTTAAGGAGTATTTAGACAATTTACAAAGAGTTTACAGTGAAATGGTGAACGATTTCTACGTCACAAATATGAACTTTCTATGTGCTGAAATGCACAATGTTAAGACAATAAGCAAGATGGTTAGTTTTTTTTACTAAAGACCATGATACAACTACAGTATCATGCTAAAGACTAAAACATAAACAGTATAAACACTAGTAACCATAACCTAACTGATCAAAATGTAGTGTAGTACATACTACATACTCCAGTAACCGGCAATCGAACGGACCTAATTACCACAGAACAGTTAAAAGAGATAACACATTAAACACCACGGTTGTCTCATCTATGGTTGTCTCCATATATATAATACTACTATATGGAGCCTATGTAATCTTTACCATGTTTCTCAAGTGAAGCCAAATTAGAGTAGTCCAGAATCATATCTATTGTCTCTTTCACGGAGAAAATACCAAATACTCATGCGCAGCAAACCGCGGGAATTTTGCTCCATATAGGTACTGTAGAATACAATAAATTAACTTTATTTTATATTGTATTTTATCTACATATAACGGTTTTTCAATCTTGTTATTGGGATGTTCCCATATTTATCAAGTTTACCAAAAGAGTGGATGCAGTTTGTACTTGAAAAGAAAATTTTAAAAATACATACTTCAGGTACCTATGCGACTTCATATGGAATATTTCCTTCGCACAAAAGACAAAACCTCGACTGAGTTTTTCGTTTCGGCATTTTGCGATATCTGTCGTGGAATTAAATTAATGAAAATGAGGTACAGTATAATTCATATACCTATATAATTCACTACATATTTAAATTTACAAAATGTTCTTATATACCTAAACTTGCAGTTGCGACTGTAAAAATACCGTCGAAATAATTTGATGAGCAAATGTCTCTAATCACTAATAAGTCTAATAGGTATATGAACAAAACTAAAACTACAAGTTACACATAAATAAAACACTTCTAAAACTGCCGGCTCTACGAAGAACACAAATTTATTTTCTGTGAAACACAAACATACCTAAAATACAAAAGATAAACTGTGACATAACCACACCACAAAACGCATATATGACAGAACACATACAGGGTGTCCCAGTGTGAGCAAACAAAAATTTACCAGTGTGTAGGCCAGACCAAAATAAGAATAAAATTCTTATAAAAAAAAATTCTTCGCTGCACGCCTAACGAGTTCCAGGGTGTTATTTTGTAAAAAAAAACAATTTTCCGAGATAACTTAAAAACTCGTTTCGTAGATTTAGGTTATATTTGGATGACGTGTACATCTATTAAAGGTCATTAAAACTATATGGTGTTTGTTTAACTCTAAACTTTAAAATCATTCCATATATTTTTCTGCATAAAGGAATACAGTCGGTACTTTACACTCAATTTACTCGAAAATGGTTGATTTTAGAGCTGTGTAACAAGAGCACCTTTTTTGTTCACGATTGATAGCCTATTAAGGAAAACTTAGTTAATTCACGAAAAAGTAGGATATACAAAAGTTATGAAGACAAAACCATAAGGAAGAGTAGACCTAGGCCACCACAAGTGTCAAAGTTAAACAAACACCATATAGTTATAATGACCTTTAATAGATGTACACTTACCCAAAAATTACCTAAATCTACGAAACGGTTTTTAAGTTGTTACAGTTATTTAAGTTAAGTTATTACGGAAAATTGTTGTTTTTTTACAAAATAACACCCTGTAACTCGTTAGGCGAGCATCAGAGAAATTTTTTATAAGAATTTTATTCTTATTTTGGTCTGGCCTACCCACTGGTATATTTTTGTACGCTCATACTGGGACACCCTGTATATGACAAAACAAAAGCCCGGTCTTTCTTTACTTTTGCGCCTCATTGAAATTCTTGGATTGGATTGGACAACACTTGGGCATGTGCACAGGAACATTTGTCCGTGAAAGAGAACGAAATATATAACTCCATCTCATAAAACGGCTTCAAGAAAAGCTCGAATAGCTCAATATAGTAGTGTTATATATATGGTTGTCTCTGATATGTGCTGACACTGTTGACATTAGTTAGTAGATATTTTGTGTTGTTGACAGCTGTGGTTGACAGTGCTGACACCACATTTAAACACTTGTCAAATATAATTTAACCATAGATAATAAAAGAAAAAATTTAACCAAAACAGCATAAATTAATAAATGTGTAGTACAATAATTACAATTATTGGAAATTATTATCTCTTTATTAGACGGAAATATGTGGAATGCTTTTAGAGTTGACAATGATGTATACATGTTTAAAATTATTAGCAATGATAATACCTTCAATTTTTACTTATCAGACCTGAAAAACATTTGGTCAGAAAATTACACAAAAGAAGAAATCGTTAAAAATTTTAAGGTGAGTTAATTTATTGAGCTGCCGTTTCTTAAATATTTATGACTATAAATTTTTAGGAGTTTAATCCAGTAATTGTTGTAGAAGGTGAGGAGGCAGTTTCACAAACCTTAAAGATTTTAAGTCAAATAGATAATGCTACAGTGGAAGTTAACAAATGCGATGATAAAATTGATGTGAAAATAAAGTCTGAAGTCTTGGGCATAAGTGATACGAAATTTAAACTTAAATATGAGTTGATTCTGAAGAAAGAAGATGAAATTAAGGTACAAAAATTCATTTCCCGGTGTCTATTTGTTTTCAAATCTATAACCGATTGAAAACAAAAACATGATGGATAATTAATTTCATGTCTGAAAATTCTCTTCAGTTTACAGAAAATGTTACTGCTCCTATGATACATACAATAAATTATTTAGAAAAGCAACAGAAAATGCTGTGTGATTTGATTGAAAAGAAGGATAGAGAACTAGAGGAATACAAAATGGAGAAAGGACTTATTTCTAGAAGTAACCATACCACATTACTCATTTTACTAGATTTTACTAAATTCGGAATATGTTCTAGCTGATCTAATAACAGAGAAATTTGATAGAAATGAACTAAAAACTGCAAACGATAAACTTATGTTAAATACGTATGGTGGATCAAAGAAGTTTTGGGAAGGATTTATTAACAAATATGGAGATGTTGAGGCAAATGTTATAGAGTGAGTTATTATTTTGTTTTGGAATAAGTGTAGAAAGTTAAATTCGGGTAATTTTTTTAGTGTTAAGGTGGATCCTTGGAATCAAGTTAAAAAGAAGAGGAAAATATACAATGCTAAAACTTCTGCAAAAAAATTTGCTTCAGTTATATCTTACAAAAAATGATTAATAATACATATTTTTATATTGATATTCTCATTTTTTCCCTTGACCTGTTTGAACAAAAGGAATATTGTTGATATAGACAAGAAATAATATGCAGAAATAAGAAGTAAGAATATTTATTATTAACACTTGTTCAGTAGATTATTATAATATAAAAATTTAACAATGTTTTATCTTGTATTTAAAATCTGAAAATTATTTTCCAATGGAAATTCCTCTTGAGCTGTCTGCAAAACATAAACAATAATAATTTTTGTGGTAATCGTGAATTTTTTGCACTTACGAAACTATTATTCACTGTTGTCGCATAAGAACTGCTGAATGTTTTAGTGTGCGGCGGTGTAGTTGCATTGACAACTACCAGAAGGGAATTGTCTTTTGCCTTTATGTCCCCCAGCTGAATTATATTCCCGTTTCTTATATTATCCTTGGAAGCAAAAAGCCTAAAATTAAAATTTATATATGATAAATGCGGAATCTGTCTTTATATACTACGTATATATATATAGACACATAACTTAAAATACATTTAAATAGCTCTAAATGAGCAAATTACATGTGGCTTATTGCAGACCCTCATACAACCGTTGCACATTGTAGATGTGTTCTCTTTGAGCATACGTATATATATTTGCTTATGATACAGGGTGTATATTGCAAAGGGATATAAAAATCCCTATCAAATCCTGGTAAATAATTATATTTTTTTAACGTTAAGATAAATGTTAATTGTGATATATATGGAGGTCTTAATTTTTTTTATTTAAGCACTGAATTTAAAAGTATTATGTTTAATTTCCAAAAACAAAAGTTACGATATTCTGTACTTATAAAAAACCGTTCTTGATTAACATAATAGATGCTAATACGTATATATTTAGGTATAGTTCTTATACATACATTTATATGACGCATATTGGTGAAATTAGCAATTTGCGCTTAGGGTAAATCAGGCTCGTAAAGTTTATTTCTGACAAGACTTATACCACTGATAAATTTTTGATTGTACCAAAAATGAATGGGTGGGTGAGGATTTCGGGTCAAGAGAGGTCAAAATCTTCTAAAAACTAGTTCTATTTCGAAAATGACAAACTCGCCGCACATAAAAAATGAAGTCATAAAATAAATAATTAATTCTGCAGGTACGATTTCCCTTTAGTATTTAAAATTTACAATACTTACGCCAAAATGCTCTTTGGGTTTTTTACGTCAACGGTTTGAAAACTTGACGATAGCAGCTGTTTAACATGTGACTTATTTCCCCTTAACAACGACACAATCGAATTGTATTTATTATTTTGAGTTTTGTCTGATTCGCTGGTTGAGGAAGATTCACCGTTGATTCGTTTCTTGTAAGACCCCCAGAACCAAACAACGTTTTGATTGTCTGCCACTGCCACAAATCTGGGTGTACAGGTGCTCATCTAAAAATTATCGGAAATTCGTTGCTATGAAACATATACACGCATATTTATTTCAATATTTATTACATTTATGTATAATATTATGTTATACAGGGTAATTCAGAACTTATCTCTAAAACTTTGAGGATATGTGCTTCCTTAAATAAGAAATCGATATCACCAAAAAAATTTATAATAAAAGTCTTAGGATTTCCCGTAAACAATGTTTAAAGTTATACCATTATAAAGGACTACGTAGATGGGCAACTGTACTTCAACGACAATCTGATATACCACATTCCTAAGAATGTGGTAAAAAAAGTAAACACGTTTTTGTGCCTGGAAAGACCGAGCGAATAGAGTTGGAGTGGGGATAATATCTCTATTATCTATTCAGTCATCAGTCTATCTGTGTCCTCTCTCAGTGCCGGTGTTTTATTTATCGTAGGAGTGTTAAACTGTAAAATTTTCAAAATGGCTCATGTGTACAGTAATGCTGAGTTAATGGACTGTTACCTATGGATTATCAACTACGAGTTAGGTTTTGTGAGTGGTTGTTGCAGCAAAATGCTGAAAATCCCCAATTTACTTAATAATTTGCGTTTACAAGATCAGCAACCAGGAGGAACATTCGGTTTAGTGCGGCAAAATTGGATAAGGCGTGCCCAAAAGTGTGTACAAGTCAAGGAATATTATTTCGAACAGCTTTTGTAACAAGGTATGTGCAAATTTTTTATAAATTTCATGTTTCTAATACCTAGTAATCAAGTAGCGCAATTCTTCAAAATTAATGTAACAAAATTTTATTCATTTTAAAGACACGTCACTTTGGTCACATCTATCTATCTTTAAGTTTATTTTAAAGTAAAAACGCTGCAAATCTTTTTTGCGCCGGGTGTCGGTATACTCTCAGAACTTCCGAAGTTTTTTTCGTGCTAGCCAGTTTGCATTGTCAGTCCCAAGGTCACTCCATTACAGTGGACCAGTATCCAGCGGCGTGCAATGAAAAATTTTTAAATAGTTTTCAGAAGCTGCCAAAAAATTTTTTTGCACTACCACATTTCTACATGTATGTTGAACATCCCCAAATTTTATTATGGATAAGTTCTGAATAACACTGTATTTATTTCAAAGAGGTTCAATGGGAACAGGGAGCATGTAAGACAACATTGGGAAGAAAGTCCCAGTTTGATAAATACAGTTCTTTGTATTTATTTTGATCCAAATAGATCTTAAAGCAAAACTTCTTCGTCTTGATCACATCTAATATAATTTGATGTTCTACTTCTATAATGGCGACAATTTTTATACACAAATTGGTACAATATTTGGAAAGGTACCTACTTACTGTTATCTTGCTGTCCATTCTTATAATTTGTGGTGCTGCATTACTGCCTTCATCTCTCTCATTGTAACTTCTCTTTCCCATTACCACCAATTGACCCTCCTCGTTCACTAGAAACGTTCTATCTGTGCTCATCGACACAGTTTTTATGCGCCCATAGTTATGGAGTAAAGCATGAAATGTTCTTAAATCTCCCTCCTGAGCAACCCCCAGTTTATTGAAATTATTTCTACCAGCCACCAGTATCTTCCCATTGGTGGCTAGAAGGAGAGTTGCGTCTTCAGAGCAAAATATTCGATCGATTTTCGTTGGTAAGTTTACAATGGTAGGTTTGTTCCTATAAAAGTGCAACAAAAAGTATAAAGAACGTTTGACTGACACCTTTTGGAAATTTAATCTGGTTTTCTGTTGTAAATTTTGCCTAGATTTTTCTTGTATATTAACTACTACTTCAACGTATTGGTTTCGGTACCTTTTTTCCAGAGGACCCAGTCCTAATTCACCATATTTGGATAGACCCCAGCTAAAAATTCTACCATTTGTTGTAAGCGCCACACAATGATGATTACCACAACATATGTCGCAAATGACTGACGTAACTAGGCTATCTAAAAATACAGAGAATTGATTTATTAAAAGTGGTACCTAGACCTAGGTATATTCGGCATTTAGCCGTCGGGCAACATAGGAAACATTCTATGAAGTACCACATCTGATAATAGCAAAACCCCTCCAATTACCAGCTATGCTGTATTGTAACAATATTTAAATATCTATTAATAGTAATACTCTGCCGCGCCATACGCCACACAAAGCTTTACTAAACACACTGTAGTTAATACACAAGAATAAATATACGGAAGAATATCTCACAGATATTCTTCTATCTATACAGATAGAATGGAGGGATATTCAGATATCTATACAGATACGCATTTGAAATAAAAAAATTGTATTATTATTTCTGTTGTTAAGATGGCTTACCGCATATTTTAGGCTGTACTACGTTGGTAAAGTCCCCGTGTCCCAAACACCCCTTACTACCCTCTCCACAGCTGAATACTAACCCTTGTGAGTTAAGGAACAAACTAAAATTTTGTCCAGCCGCAGACCTGGAAAAAAATATATGATTAACAGTGCCTTGACGATTCACGACCTCTAGTTACTTGATGATGTTTTTTTTCCTTAGGTAATTTGCACAGACTGGATATTTCTTATGGGATTCAGTGTTTCCTAAGGCTAGTTGGCCGTAGTTGTTGTCGCCCCAAGCGTAGACTGCGTGATCTGAAAATATTTCATAACTAAGTAGGTGCTGGTTTACAATAAATAGGCGTTTTCGGACAACTAAACTTTTGACGGTTTTTCTAAACCGATGAGTGGTATCTGATCTGATACTTTTAAAAAACCTATACTATTACCATTGGCTTCTTTTACCCTGATTTGGAAGCCTTTACTTACGCTTGTTACTAGAGAGACTACACTGTAATTCTATTCATAGAAACGAGCATATTCTACTAAAAAAGCGGTATATAGTATACATATACAGTGCTTTCGCAAAGTAACGAATAAATTCATTATTTTAGAAATTGAGAAGTTTTCGAAAAAATCCCCTGACACGTCGATTTTGTTTTTAAAAAAGGCACTTTTTGACATACCACCCATATTTGTGACGTCATCGTTGTTCGAGATATGACGTCATCGACAATTTTTTTAAATAGCAAAAATTATGGTGTTACATAATAAAAATTTCAAGAAAATAAAGTTTGAAGATCTTAAAATTTAATTTTCACAATACTGACAATGATAATGATTATGTAAAAAATCGACTAAATTAAATGTTCAAATTGTGCACCGTTGGCTGCCTGACAGTAGCCAAGACGATTAATAAATTCTTTTTGAACATTATCTATAACTTCAGGAGGTATACGATGTGTCTCGTGACGAATTCTTGCTTTTAAATCTTCTAAATTAACCGGTCTAGTAACGTATACTTTGCTTTTTAAGTATCCCCACAAGAAATAATCCAGGGGTGTCAAATAAGGCGATCTGGCTGGCCACTCAATCGGCCCCCTTCTCCCTATCCAACGATTCGGGAACAGCTCATCTAAATAAACACGGACAGGTGCTGCATAATGGGGAGGTGCACCATCTTGTTGAAAGAACATGTAATTTCTTGGAAGATCACGTCCCTCTATATCTGGATATAAAGTTATTAGTGCAGGAATGAGGTCGTCTCGAAGAAAATCCAAATATCTTGCACCAGTTAGGTTGACGTCAAAGAAATAGGGACCCAGGATTCTTCCGTCGACTATGCCGCACGACACATTGACTTTCTGGCGACTTTGAGTGTGATACTCCATCATCCATCGGGGATTCTCGGTAGCCCAATAACGGCAGTTTTGCCTATTGACATGGCCGTTCAAAACAAACGTAGCCTCGTCAGAAAAAATTACGTTTTTTACGAAATTATTTTCATTATTGCATAAGCTCTTGCATTTGCTCGCAGAATTGATTTCGCCGATCAAAGTCGTCTTCAGATAGCTCATGAACAAGGCATACCTTATAATGATGATACTTTGCTTTTTTCATAATTTTGTGAACTGTGGACGCTGCCATATTGAAATCAGAAGCCAATTGGTTAAGTGTTGAGTGATGATTTTCTTGTATTGCCAACAAAACATTAACCTCATCATCTATTGATTTTGACCGTCGACCAGATTTAGGAAGATCACGAACATGTCCAAAGTTACGGTATTTAGACCCAATATTGCTTACCATGCTTTGGCTAATGGGATGTCTATCAGGATGAGTTTCATTGAACAATTCAACTACTTCTCTTTGGGTGCGCATCCTGTCTCCAAATCCGATCATGCAAAGAATTTCAATTCGTTCTCGTTCAGTTACTTTAACCATTTTTTTTATAAAATGACAAAGTTACTACTCAATAAACACTTCAAAAGCAGTGCTTTTGCCAAACCAAAGATAAGAACTAAAGAAATAACTCAAAAAACAGAAAAAACTATTTAATAAAGTACGATTTCAAGTTTTTATCTGACAGCAATAAAAAACATTCTCGGTCTCTAAGGCTACTGTCAGGCAACCATGATTTTTCATGATGCGTATGTAAAATGATACGCTCTTTCAAATGGCATGGTCAAAATTGGGGGTTGCTATTTAAAAAAATTGTCGATGACTTCATATCTCGAACAACGATGACGTCACAAATATGGGTTGTATGTCAAAAAGTGCCTTTTTTAAAAACAAAATCGACGTGTCAGGGGATTTTTTAGAAAACTTCTCAATTTCTAAAATAATGAATTTATTCGTTACTTTTCGAAAGCACTGTATATATAGCGGTAAAAGTATATAAAGCCAATGTTACCTTTTATATGCTTTTATGTAGCATTTCATCGATGAACAATAATGTTACGAGATTGAGACAAAGTACTTACAAGTAGTATTAGTTAGTATCTATATACCTACATACCTTCGGTTACTACCAAGTTGTGTGTTGAGCCTACGGAGAGATGAATAATCTTTTTATGTGGCAACTCGATGGGATTTATCACCTTGTCATTACTGAAATTGCTTATTTCATATAGAATGGATCTAGTATCAGGTATGCTGAAACCACAAGATAAACGTGTATGTTTTATGCAGGGTGTCTCAGGTTTCAATCGAGAAAATTTAATATGCGAAAGAACAAACAAAAATAAAAAAAGAAAAGTTCATATGAACTTGTATGTTTTAAAGCTTCGTTTTCGAGATACAACTTTTATTTTTTGTTTCAAAAGTAAGCAAGATAGATAAAAAGTGTAAGAGGCATAAAAATTGTATTTTTAATTACTCAATTGAAAAATAATATCAAACTTATAAAAAAATCAGTGGCGTGCTCAAATATTTCTTTAAAATATCTATTTGGGATGCCCCAGCGCCGCCCCTAGAATAATTAAATTTAATCTAATAACATAAAATTAAGTCGTTACTTATTACCAAAAAGTCCTAAGCTTTATCAAAAACGGTCAAGTAGTTTTTAAGATATTGGAAAAATGTTGTTTTTTCATAAACTTTAACACCCTGTATCTCGAAAACATCTAGAGATGATTAAAACTGCCAAAACAGTGTTAATCATCTCCAGACGATGCCAACTTGATTGGCGAAACGCACGTCGAGTGCAGTTTAGTGTTTTGGTGTTATGTGGAAAACTACGTCAGTGTTTTCTTCACGCCAAAGGTTCCAACCCTCTTCAAGAGGGCCTATTTACTACAAACATAATTTTTTAGAAGTACTTTCCAGTGGCGTACCCAGAAAAATCTTGGGGGGCAATGTTGCAGATAATTGGGGAATCATATATTAAACAGCAAATCAGAATCAACCCGTGAATCAAAAGCAGTGAATCATCCGTCCCCGGTCTTAGACCACAAGGGGTGACAAGATAGAAAATGCATTGCCTGCAGTGTTTTTTGCCTGTGTCTGTATTTTAGGAGCTCAGCCTGGGAGCGGGCAAATTAATTGTTTAACTTGATTAATAAAAAACTACTCGATGAATTATTATGGTTTTGTACACTTTACCATATTGTATAGTATAGGTACATACAAAGTACCTAAATAATTCTTAAAATAAAAAAAAAACATTTTTCAAACGAGACTTTGATATAGTTCCATTATAATATTTTAAGACTGCGCATTTTAACATTATATTAAATATTATTTCAGTATAAGTATACAATGTTTATTGTTGGGTACATTCGTTTAAAGTCGTTGTTGGCAATCAGTTTTTTAAGATAAATAAAGCTATTCGCGATTGCAAGTGTTTTATTTAATATCATGGGGGCCTGGCCTCTTGGCTTCCCCCTGGGCGCGCCACTGGTACTTTAAGTATTATTAATATAACAAGGAAAAATCACAGAAGCTAGATCTACCTTTGGTTAGACATGGGACTCTCAGATAACCTCTCGTTCTCTTCTATCCTCTGCATTTTTGGAATTAACATATCGTGGATTTCTCCAGCAAAAGGTCTATTCTCAGGATTTCTTTGAAGTATTGCATGCACAAGGTGCGATAAATTTTCCGAATAGATCTGAGGGATATTCTCATACCGACACTAGAACAGGATTTACATAAATGAAGACAGAAAAGCGTAGGTCGTTACTAATACCGATGTTATCTTTTCGACTAGCAGTGGTAAATTTTGTGCACTAAAAGGCTTCTTTAGGGCTGCCAATTCGTACAGGATACAACCCAAAGCCCAGACGTCAGATTTTTCGTTGTAGTCGTGTCCTTTGCACTACAATTGAAAAACATTTATCATTCAGCGTTCAGCGGTTGAGTTTCAGCCTCCAGTGACTTTCTTGAAACAGTTTTTACGAACGGTTTCAGTTTATGAATTAAAAATAAGCAGAACAGAAGAAAATGAGAGCAAGTAGAAAATTATTAGTGACAAAAAAAGTATTTTTTGTCATAAGTAAGTACTAATTAACTTATTTAATTATTGGAAGGAGATGCCGAAAACAACTACTCCACGGCCAATATGCCCCGACTGGCGTTGCATTACATCAACATCTCCATGGATGTCGCCACATCCTTCATCAAGACCATATACCAGACAATGACCGGTTTCGATCTTGTTATGATCTCATCAGATTGCCATAGGTATCGGAATCGATGAATGATCTGGCGACATTGATTGCCTAAGGGGCATATGTGAATGTTTGTAGTGGCGAGATACAGTGAAAAAACACTGCAGTGCCCTCTTTGGGTCTTTGCTACTACCAGTCTGACAATTATTGTCTAATTGTCAGACAGATAACGATCTGCAGAAAAGCAGGTGCCATTACAGCGACTTCTATTGTCTTTGAGGAAGACAATCCTGTCTTGTATTGTATTTGGTCTTGATGAAGGATGTGGCGACATCCATGGAGATGTTGATGTAATGCAACGCCAGTCGGGGCATATTTCCCGTGGAGTAGTTGTTTTCGGCATCTCCTTCCAATAATTAAGTAGGATTGTCTTCCTCAAAGACAATAGAGGTCGCTGTAATGGCATCTGCTTTTCTGCAGATCGTTATCTGTCTGTCAATTAGACAATAATTGTCAGACGGGTAGTAGCAAAGACCCAAAGAGGGCACTGCAGTGTTTTTCACTGTATCTCGCCACTACAAACATTAACTTATTTAATATTTATTACTTATAAAATGAATGAGTCGTTCATTAGCTGGACTGTTAAAGTTCTACAAAAAACCAGCAGAAATTTTGAATCATATTATTGTTATAAGTAAAGCCTCTATCTTATTGAAAATTACTTACAATTTCAGGGCTTAAATAATAAGGCGTCCCAACCACCGTCTGTGCCTGCGATTTCGTATTTAACATTTTTGAGATGCCAAAATCCCCTAATTTTATTATGCCATTCATGCTGATGAAGATATTGGCAGTTTTCAAATCTCTAAAAATATATGACCGTGCTTGTATATCATAAAGAGAAACATAGAAAAGTATACACAGGCCGTAGCTAGTCGTTGGCGATGGGGGGGGTTTCGAACACATAATTTGCTGTTGTTTGTTTTTATTAGTGAGTGAGTACCTATATTATTAGTATTATACTCGTAGTAGAGTAGGTTTTGTTTTGGGGGCGGTTTGAACTCCCTAACCCCGCCTTTATCTAAGGCCCTGAATATACATATAAAAAAAATTGAGTAAAAATCAAAACCAAAATTATTTTAAGTAAAATACCATGTGTAAAATGCGCTCCAAGCCGATAGTAAAATAATATGGATATGTCAAGACCAGAATTAAGCAACGTGGAATGACCTCGCCGATCTGGTAAAATGCCAGATCTGGAAAATTACCATTGGGCACATTTCAGTTAATATATACTCGTATACTATTCTATAGAATACTTCTAGTACCTATATATTAACTGAAATATGCCCAGTGGTAAAAAAATACAAATCTAAAAATGTCTAGTTAATATAGACATTTTTAGATTTGTCATTAGGTGAAAAATTATTTGTTTTAGCGTAAAACTCTCAAATTGTCCTGAAATTTTGCCTGTCCCCCTATTTTCGGGTATGGTGAATACAAATCTAAAGTTATTTTTTGTTGACGAATGTAGTTTTTGAGGAAAAATAGCAGCATTTACGAAAATGGTGGTCAAAATTTCAGAAAATTTTGATAGTTTTACGCTAAAGTAAATAATTACCGAAAAATTTCAGTGGAAAACTGTAAAAAACTAATGTATACATGTAAAAATGTAATATAGGTACCTATTATCAATTTATATACAATTTTTACCGTTAAAAAAAGCGCGCGAAATAACCCAACATCACGCCACTGTTTCCCTACTACCTCGAGCGCAGTCGCTTGTTGGTTCCTGATTCGACCAATCAACGTCGTTGAATCTCAGAGAAAAGAAAGCGTAAATGCAAGAATATGTATGTTAAATAAGGATGAACAGCTTGTCGTCAACTTTACGACTTTCGGAGTTGCCACATATTCGGAAATTCCTTGATATTATCACAAGTATAAAGATATATTATATCTTTATACTTGTGATATTATTAAGTAAAAGACAAATTAAACATTGTGTTTGCTTTAATAAAGTACAATAGGGATAAGGGACGTTAAACACAAGTTAAAAAAAATGGGTAAATAAGGTAATTAATACTGTTACGGAAGCTCACCTACCTTGCTAGTGAATCTGCCTGTTTTGTTAATTCATTTCTTATTGTTTATAAATTAATATTTGTAAAATCTTTAGGTTGACGTTTCTAATCTAGAATTTTCATTTAAGTCATAGAATCGTTCCATTAGGTTCCGGAATCCAAAAGGAAGCTCCCGAATATTCCAGAAGTTTGAAAAATATATAAATACTCGTGATTTCAAGAGGACGGGGAGTTTTTTTTAGTCGAAAGCGTGAGCGCGTTAAACTGAAACGTCAAACTAAGGAATTTGTGTTGACAGTTGTGAAAACGAGTTGAAGTTTGTATCTAGTGACAATAAAGATTTGTGTTGTTTTGTCGAACAAGCTGGTTTAATCTGTTTGGAGGTTAGACAAACGTTACATTTGGTGTCAGAAGTGCGACGTTGTTCCACGACGTGAAACGTTCGAAGATTAAAAAAAAAAAAAAAAGGGATCAAATAGTAAGTGTATGCCAGTTACTAGATCGAAATCGATAAAAATGGATGAGACCTTGACACAATTAATGGAAATGATGAAGGAAATCAAGAATAACCAAGAAGAAGTGAAGAACAGCCAAGAAGAATTAAAAATTGAAATGAAGAACAACCAAGAAGAACTGAAGAACAGTCAAGATGAATTAAAAAACGAAATGAAGAATAACCAAGAAGAACTGAAAAACAGTCAAGAAGAACTGAAGAACAGCCAAGAAGAACTAAAGAACAGTTTAGAAGAAAGTAATAAAAAGTTAGAAGAGCTAATGAAAGAAAAATTCAAAGATTTTGAAGAAACTGTAGAAGAAGAAATAAATCAATTGAGGAATAGTATGCAAGACGAAGTCCAAATTGTAAAAGAAAGTGTGAGTACGCTGAGGTGTGAAGTCGAAGAGAGAGTCAACGAAATGCAGAAAGTCAACAGTACGTTGAAGTGTGAAGTCGAAGAGATGCAGAAAGAAGTCAACCGAAAATTCACACAGCTGTCCACGACAGGAGTTATTAAAGTTGAAGGTAATTCTGCATCTTCGAGGGTCAAGCCACCAACATTTGATGGAAAGGTACCATGGAGCACATACTTAAAGCAATTTGAGGCGGCTGCCATGGCAAATAACTGGTCCGAAGGTGAAAAAGCGATATCGTTAACTGTAGCTCTAAGAGGTGAGGCTATGGAAATATTAAGAACGATGCCTGAGCAGAACAAAACCGATTATGAAATGCTGAAAAGTGCTCTCGAGATGAGGTATGGTGAAGCCCACATGCAACATGTTTACCAGGCTCAATTAAAGGGTAGAAGACAACGATTTGAAGAAAATATTCAGCAATATGAGGCCGATATAGCCCGGATGGTGAAGCTAGCTTACCCCACTGCCCCTGTAGAGTTCCAAGAGCAATTAGCTGTAAGTAGCTTCATAGATGGACTGCGAGACCCTGAAATCAGTCAGGCGTTGAGGTTAGCCAGAAACAAAACCATTTCCGAAGCTTTGGCGCAGGCGTTAGAAATTGAAGCTGCTCAACAAGCATCCAGACGGGGTCAAGGCAGAGCAAGGCTAATTAAATATCAGCCAGCCGACTATCGAAGTAATGATAAAAATGTGGAGGTATTGCTGAAAAATTTTCAAGATTTATTGAACAATTTCCAAACCGAACGGAATCGTACCGACTCTGCTACATTTAGCAGACGTAGACCCATACGATGCTGGAATTGCGGGGACGAAGGGCATCTCAGGAATCGATGCCCTAAAAACACATCGGAACAGGACCAGGGAAACGCCAACTAGCCAGCTTTGAGGGGCGAAAGCTGGTGAGGTGCTACCAAGCCCCACCAACCATGAAGATCAAGGTTACCCGGCTGCACAACAACGGCAAAAGCTTGGTAGTACCAGGGCGAATATGCGGCCGGGAATGCGAAATGGTCCTCGATACTGGCTCAAGTCACACCATAGTAAGGCCAGACATCGTAGCCCATTGTAGAATTCAGAAGCCAGACAGAAACTTCATTTTGGAAACAGCAAATGGGGAAATCATACCAGTAAAAGGCATCCATGTGGCAAACATCTGTTTAGGAACAAATACATTCCAACAAGACATCCTTGTAGCCGACATCACCGATGACGTCATTCTTGGTCTGAATATCATGACTGAGCATAATTTTATCCTGGATCTTCCTCAGAGACTACTAAAGACCAAAGGTGAAGAAATTTTAATGCATTATCCTGAAGTGAGAAATCTACCGATTAAAACCGTTAAAGCATTAGAAGACATTATTCTACCGGCGGCATCAGAAGTAACTATTGAGGCGATTTGTAACAGTTCGGCGGCTTCTGAAGAAACAGTAATTGTGGAACCAGAACCGGAGAGCAATCTTTCCAAAAGAGGAATTTTAATAGGAAAGACTCTAACACAAAAGAAGAACGACTCGGTGTTGGTGAGAATGTTAAATCTGAAAGACTACCCACAAGAAGTGAAGAAAGGAGAATCCTTGGGAGTTTGTCAGATAGTCGATGTGGTTTTCAAGAATGTAGAATCATCAACAGCACGCTGTGATCCTCGAATACTGCCGGAAATTCTGCAAAACCTGGTTAACCGATCCACGTCATCATTGCCATCGGAGGACGTTCATAAAGTAGAAGAATTATTAAGACAGTACCAAGATGTATTCTCACTAACTGAGAACGATGTAGGAAGAACTGACCTAGTTCAACACCGCATAAATACCAGCGGCACCGCTCCAATTAAGCAAGCCCCACGAAGAATTCCATTGGCCAAACAAGAAGAAGTATCGAAATTATTGAGTGAGATGCAACAACAAGGAGTCATTGAACCATCGCAAAGTCCATGGACCTCTCCAGTAGTTTTGGTGAGGAAGAAAGACGGTTCTACTAGATTTTGTGTTGACTACCGAAGATTAAATGATGTCACCAAGAAGGACAGTTATCCGTTGCCAAGAATAGACGACACTCTGGACACATTATCTGGATCTCAATGGTTTTCTACTTTAGACCTGAAAAGTGGCTACTGGCAAGTCCAACTTCATGCGGACGACAAAGAAAAGACAGCTTTTTCCATTGGGACAGGTTTGTGGCAATTCAACGTTATGCCGTTTGGGCTTTGTAACGCGCCAGCCACGTTTGAAAGACTGATGGAAACAATTCTCCGTGGAATGACGTGGAAAACCTGTCTAGTCTATCTTGACGATGTGATAATACTTGGCAAAAACTTTGAAGATCATTTAAAGAATGTACAGGAAGTCTTGCAAAAGTTAAGAGAAGCCCAACTGAAGCTAAGTCCCAAGAAATGCATGCTCTTCCAAAAAGAAGTCAGGTATTTAGGACACATTATTTCTGCAGATGGAGTCAAGACTGATCCGGAGAAAACTGAAACCATTTGGAAATGGCCAGTGCCGAGAGACAAACATGAGTTAAGGAGTTTTCTGGGACTTTGCACATACTATCGGAAGTTTGTGAAAAATTTTGCCGATATCGCCAAACCTCTGCATCGACTTACCGAAAATAGCCAACCATTTATGTGGACGCAACAGTGTCAGGAAGCTTTTCAGAAGCTTAAAGGCGCCCTGTGTTCTCCCCCGATCCTGTCATATCCAATTCCTGGAAAGAAGTTCATCGTAGACACTGACGCCAGCAATACTGGAATTGGAGGGGTACTATCGCAAGTAGAGGAAGGACAAGAGAAAGTGATTGCCTACTTTAGTAAAGTTCTTTCCAAGCAAGAGATGAACTACTGTGTGACTAGGAGAGAGTTACTTGCCATTGTCAAAACAGTGGAGCATTTTCACAAGTATCTCTATGGTCAGCCGTTCATTTTGAGAACCGACCATGCTTCATTGAAGTGGCTCCTGCAATTCAAGAACCCGGAAGGCCAAGTGGCAAGATGGCTTCAACGTTTGCAAGAGTACGACTTCAAAATTGAACACCGAAGAGGACAGAGCCATCGCAACGCTGACGCTTTATCCAGAAGGCCATGCCTTCCTGATTGTAGATATTGCTTGCGACAGGAAGCAAGGGAACAGGACGATTTTCATTGCCGAAGAATTAGCATCCAAGGCCCAGAACATTGGGATAGTAGAAGCCTTGCTAAAGAACAGAGTGAAGATCCAGAGTTTGGCTCAATTTTCCAATGGAAAATAAATAAAATGGATAGACCTGATTGGCAGGATATTTCCAATAAATCTCCATCTCTGAAAAGTTACTGGGCATTATGGGACTCCCTAGTTGTAGAAAATGGCCTACTAAAAAGAGTATGGGAGAGTCCGGACGGCAAAGAAAGGAACTACCAGACTGTATTACCTAGGACAAGAGTTCCAGAAGTTCTCCAAGCGGTTCATAGTGGCGTTGGTGGTGGACATTTTGGAATCAATAAGACTTTGAACAAGGTCAGAGAGCGATTCTACTGGCTTGGGAGTCGTTCCGATGTGGAAGAATGGTGCCGGCGTTGTGAAACCTGCGCCTCTAGTAAGGGACCAATGACTCGAAGTCGCGGCCAGATGAAGCAGTATAATGTCGGTGCTCCATTTGAAAGAATAGCTATTGACATAGCTGGCCCATTTCCTCGAAGTGACTCTGGCAATCGTTATATCTTGGTAGCTATGGACTACTTCAGCAAGTGGCCAGAAATATATCCTATACCTAATCAGGAAGCAGTCACCGTAGCAGAGGTCCTATTTGAAAACTGGATATGCCGTTATGGAGTTCCGAGGGAAATCCATTCTGACCAAGGACGGAACTTCGAATCTGAGGTATTTCAGAATGTTTGTCAACTACTAGGTATCTCGAAAACTAGAACAACACCTCTTCATCCACAATCAGATGGAATGGTCGAGAGATTCAATCGAACCATTGAAAATTTCCTGAAAACTGCCGTGAATGAAAAGCAGACCAACTGGGACACCTGCCTTCCTCCATTTCTCTTAGCCTATAGAGCGGCAGTTCACGAAACCACTGGTAAAACACCAGCCAGTGTGGTTTTTGGCAACGAATTACGTCTACCGATAGACCTCATTGCAAATAGACCAGAACATCAGGAAAATATCAGTGACTATCTCCGCCACCTGAAAGATCGAATAAAGTTGGTACATGAGGAGGTACGAGAAAAGCTGAGAATAGAAAGTGACAGAATGAAGACCCGTTACGACTTACGTGCCAACAGTAGTGGGTTTCATGAAAATGATAAAGTTTGGCTGTACAACCCAAAGAGGACTAAGGGCAAATCACCTAAATTACAGAGATCTTGGGAAGGCCCTTATTCGATTGTGACCAGGTTAAACGATGTCGTGTATAGGATCCAAAGAAATCCTCAATCCAAAATGAAGATTGTTCACATAGATCGACTGACGCCTTATCAAGAACACCATGCGGACAATGGAGTAACCTGATCGAGACGATCAGCTCTGAGAGGGGAGCAGTGTTACGGAAGCTCACCTACCTTGCTAGTGAATCTGCCTGTTTTGTTAATTCATTTCTTATTGTTTATAAATTAATATTTGTAAAATCTTTAGGTTGACGTTTCTAATCTAGAATTTTCATTTAAGTCATAGAATCGTTCCATTAGGTTCCGGAATCCAAAAGGAAGCTCCCGAATATTCCAGAAGTTTGAAAAATATATAAATACTCGTGATTTCAAGAGGACGGGGAGTTTTTTTTAGTCGAAAGCGTGAGCGCGTTAAACTGAAACGTCAAACTAAGGAATTTGTGTTGACAGTTGTGAAAACGAGTTGAAGTTTGTATCTAGTGACAATAAAGATTTGTGTTGTTTTGTCGAACAAGCTGGTTTAATCTGTTTGGAGGTTAGACAAACGTTACAATACGTTTCCTGTTTTAAATAAGAATACTTTAGAAATAAATGTGACAACACAGATCTACTCTTTTTCCGGTCATTCCACTTTGTTTAATTCTGGTCTTTACTTGTAGATCATGATACAAAGAATTTGTATCATGGATATAGAAGCTGAGTGAAGAAGCAAATGAGATGGACAGTCAGTCCAGAAGTGGGCGTAATAGGCCAAGCTGTGAGGCAGCGATTGGGTTTGCACGTTTACTTTCCCTTCCCCATGTGTAGCACTGAAACAGTTTCTTTGGCCAAACCGATGAAACGCGACGCGACGTGAAGCAAGCGACATCCTTAAGGCGGACTCAGTGGAAACACGCCTTTAGTAAAAAAAAACAAATCCCTCATACCGTTGGTGCGTAACACTGCTATCTTTTTTTTTATAGGTAGTAACTTGAATTTTTCCCCTCTTCATTTTATTGGGGAGCAGTACCAACAGTTTCAAATGTTAAAAGCACCACCGCGTCGCCTAGATAATCTTCCTAGTTAAAATGGAGTCAATCTAGGCGGCGGTGGTTAAACGCAATACTTACTATATAGGTAAGTTTGACCATTTTACCTGTGTAATATCTTTTTTGAGTGCATGTAAGAAAGGGCCGCACTTATCTGAAAAACTATATCCAGAATCCCTCTCTCGGTAAAAATGTCGTTTTTGTGCTTCTTCAGATTTATCAGCTGGGCCAAATTTCCCCCGTCTGCGTATTCCATGACAATTTTTAGAGATTCTTCCTGCTCAAAACTCTCTATATAACTGAAAAATATCACACAAAGTTGGCTGTTACTTCCGTTGTAACAGGAAGTTGACAATATTTACATAGAATAGATATCATTTGCAGCATTTAACACCTCGTGTAAAATGTAATGGATCTATAACACCACATACAAAAAGTTTGCCCGTGGTTAACACTAACAATGTATTTGTTTCTCAGAGCCTGTAGGTATCCATCTCTTGTTTATATCATTGTTGTTAACCAACTCTAGAAGATAAAATGTGGCTTTCTTAAACTATAGGTATCTATCTGATCTGATCTATGACTATTCCTACATTCTAAACTCCTAGTTAGTTAACACCAGCGAGGTGGATATTGGATATACCATGTGGTGGATAATTTCAAAATTTGCGAATTTTGCAAATGAAAATAATTTTGATGATGGTGATGAGCATGTCATTTACACTTTTTCTATATCTCTCAAAATAAATAATAGTCTCTGTAATTTGAAAACATGCAATTGAGATTGTGCGCTATGGCTGCCGCGAAGAGTAATACTGTTAGTAGTTCTCTGTGTAAAAGATGTAAAGTGAAGCCGGTAAATGGTGTAAAATGTTTAAAATGTGGAAGCAGCTTTCACTTGAGTTGTGCAAAGTTGTTGAACAATAAAATTATCAATGACCAGTCTGTAATATGTTGTGATATTGTGCAGGACAGTGACAACGCCTTTTTTGACGCCATGAGTGAGGTTGCGGGGTCTGATAAGAAGATTGATTTTCGTGTTTTTGAGTACATTATAAAACAGAAAGATATTATTATCCATGAGTTAACGGAAAAAGTGGAGTTGTTAAAAAGTAACATAGATCTGTTAAATAAAGGTAACAACCAACAGGGTATTCAAAGTAATGCAAAAAATGATTCCAAGAAAAAAACAAGTCAAAACATAGATAGTGTGGTTGGGCCCAGCGTGAATAAAAACTCTAAACACAATATCATGAAAAACAGTAAACAAAAAATTGGAGAATCCACTTCTGGAAAAAGTGGTAAACAGGAGGGCATTGACACGCGACTTGGTAAAGAATGTCAAATAACAGGACAAGAAGTATCTGCCGCAATATTGAATGCTGAAAGTAATCTTATCATGAATGAATGTATCAACCTGGGCACTGATAAAGAGGACAATATTTCCAGCCGGGAGAAATGGACAACCGTCGATAAAAGACAAAAAAAGAAACGGATGCCAGCTGTAGTTGGCAAGAATAAAGATTCTACCATAGTGAAGGGCGTACCTAGACTGATGGAACTTCATGTTTACAGGGTGGAACCGAAAACTACTTGTGAAGAATTAATAAATATGCTCAGTCCCCACTTGAAGCAAATTTACTGCGAGGCCCTGGTGCCAAAACATCCCGATCTTTACACATCGTTTAAGGTATCCGTGTTGGAGGAAGATTTCGCCACAGCAATGAATCCAGATCTGTGGCCATTTGGTACCTGTGTGAATCGTTTTTTACGGCTCCCCAAGAGGCGGATTCAACCAAAAGATTAGTGTTTGATCCGAATATTCTGGTTCTGAATGTTAATACGTTAAGTCAGGAAAAAATAAATTGTTTGTATGATGATATTGATACACATTGAGGTTTGGATATATTGTGCTTTACAGAGATAGGTCTTTTTGATAATGTTAACCTTTTATATTTGCCTGATTATAAATTGGTAAGTTCATACTGCAGGTCCCACAAAAAATGTGGAGGGGTGGGTATATGGGCAAAAAGTTCACTTGACATTAGAAAGATTGATATTGGGGTGCAATGCATAGAACAGGATTTTGAATGTTGTGCTGTATCTTGGAGACTGCATGCTAAGACTATGATTATTTTGAACTGTTATAGATCTCCATCTGGGCACATACAGACTTTTTTTGATAAAATTGACGAGGTTCTGAATGTTTTGTATAAACCAAATGTTGAAATTGTTATAGGTGGCGATTTTAACCTTGACCTTTATGGTAATCAAGAATTTGTCAATTTGTGTTCTATTTTAGCGTGCTTTAATTTTAAATCTATAGTAAGGTGGCCAACAAGGGTCACGCAAACATCATGTACCGCAATCGACCATATTTTTATAAATTTTGACAATGATGGTGTATGTTGTGTTTTGGACAACTACTTATCTGATCATAGATCAATTATGTTGGAATTGGATGTGTGTAAGTTTCCTGGTGAATTACGTACTGGTAAATTTCAGCCGAGGCGAGACTTCAATGAAAATAATTTGGTTAATTTTGAGCACTCCCTAAGTGGGGAACTTTGGGATGACATTTACAATTTGCCTGAGTTAGACGATGCTTTTGCTGTTTTTAACGACTCATTTATGTATTATTTCGAACGACATTTTCCAGTGCGTAAGTTTTGTGTGAATCATAACCGTGTCAATAAGAGGTGGGTTGATGATGACGTGAGGAAATCCAGTCAGTATATTAGGGATTTGTTTTTTTTATCCAAAACCTGTGCAGATTTACTACCTTTATATTATTCAGCAAAGAAGAATCATGTTAACCTTGTTAAACAAAAGAAAAAACAATATTATCAAAATAGAGTCGAGAGTTCAGAAAATCCGGGACGTGCTGCTTGGAATTTGGTAGCAGAGCTAACCAACAGGAGAAAGCAAATAGGTAACGTGTCTCTAAAAATTGATGGGAGGGTGGTGGAGGATCCCGGTAAGGTTGCCTCCGCCTTCAATCATTATTTTGTTGATACACCTAAAGATATTATTAGTGGAAATGTTGTTGACAATAAGAGATTCATGCATGTACAAAATAGAAAAATAATAACACATACTCTTTTTTTGGACCCATTTATTGAAGAAGAACTACTATCATTGCTGAAAAATAAACTTAAAAACAAAAAGTCATCAGGTCCAGATGACATACCGTTGTTCTTAATTAGACGCGTTATTGATCTAATTATAGAGCCTATTACCTACCTAGTAAATTTGTCTTTTAAAACAGGGAAATTTCCTCAGTGCTTGAAACTGGGCAAGGTCACTCCTGTTTATAAGAAAAAAGATCCCCACCTTTTGGAGAATTATCGTCCAGTGACTATGTCATGTGGAATATCAAAGATTTTTGAATACGCTTTTTCATGTCGTTTATTGTCTTTTTTGGATAGATTTCAAATAATAAATAAGAACCAGTATGGTTTTAGACCTGGACAGTCAACGGCTACTGCGATACTATCTTTTTACAATGAAGCAATCAAATATATTGAGGGGGGCGAGTGTCCTGCTGGGATCTTTTGTGATCTCAGCAGGGCATTCGACTGCGTCAATCACAAGATTTTACTTGACAAGTTACATGATTGTGGCATTCGAGGACTGCCATTACAGTGGGTTGCTAGTTTCTTAAATGGTCGCCAACAATATGTTATCATTCCATCGTGTAGTAATAATTGTGTAGATAGAATATATTCAGACATTTTGTCGCTTGACATGGGTGTTCCCCAGGGTTCGGTTTTGGGACCTGTTTTCTTTATATTGTATATAAATTCAATTGAATCGGTTTTGAATAAGACATTTTTTACATTGTATGCTGACGATTTGGCTTTGATTGTTTCAGATGAATCTGACTATGCTTTGAATGAAAAGTGTAACAAGACTTTACACTTATTGCATGACTGGTTTAGTGAACATAATCTATATTTTAATACTGGAAAAACGCAACTAATAAGATTTCATACTGCACAGAGGAGTTGTAATAAATTAAGTATTTCTGTAAATGGCACAAGGTTAGAAGATAATGACAGTTGTATCAAGTTTCTGGGTATTCATATTGATCAGTGTTTTAATTGGAAAGCTCATTGTAATAAACATCATGTCGGCAAATTATTATTTATTTAGGAATATGAAAGATGTGTTGTCCGAACATCAACTGATTAATTTGTATTACGCTCATATAGAGAGTCGATTGCGATACGGGGTTTGCTTTTGGGGTTATTCTGCCTATTCCGAATCGGTCTTCATATTACAAAAACGTATAATACGTTGCATTGCAGGTGTTGCCAGGCTACAGTCATGTAGACCTGTTTTTAGTATGTATAAAATTTTAACATTGACGTCGCTTTTTGTTTTTGAGATGTGTGTTTATATTTTTAAAAACAAGAATAAGTTTCTTTTAAATAGTGATGTTCATAATTTTAATACAAGGTACAAAAGTGAGATAAGGGCAGCCTTCACAAAATTGAGTATAGTAAGTAAAGGTCCAAACTATTTAGGACCTAAGATATTTAACCATTTGCCAAATGAGCTGAAAGAATGTGACAAATTGATTAATTTTAAGCGAAATTTAAAATTGTATTTATTAGATAAGTGTTTCTACTCATTGTCTGAGTATTTTGTTTAGTATAGGTTATTTTCATGTTTTGACTAATGCTATACATTCTTTTGTAATGTCTGATGAGCATAATAAAAATATTATTATTATTATTATTATTATTATTGTTTGTTTTGGGTGCTATCTGTTTTTTCACCCCCTAAGACCCATTTCAAGTCAATGATTTTTATACTGAGTAGTCTATATGAGATGGGGATTACATGTACCAAAGGAGAAGTTGGGACGCTCAAAAATTTTCGAGAAAATTGAGATTGTTTGTTTTGGGTGCTATCTATTTTTCACCCCCTAGGACCCATTTCAAGTCAATGATTTTTACACTGAGTAGTCTATATGAGATGCTTATTACGTGTACCAAAGGAGAATTTGGAACGCTCAATACTTTTCGAGAAAATTGAGATTGTATGTATTGGATGCTATCTATTTTCACCCCTGGGACCCATTTCAAGTCAATGATGAAGAAAATTGAAATTGTTTTGGGTGCTATCTATTTTTCACCCCCTAGGACCCATTTCAAGTCGATGATTTTTAAACTGAGAAGTCTATGAAAAATGGGGATTACGTGTACCAAAGGAGAAGTTGGGGCGCTCAATAATTTTCGAGAAGTGACAGTAAATTTGATATGATAACATCATCAACGCCTTGAAAAAGTAGGTCGAGACCATAATACATTTTTTAACACTTTTTGAGTTATGTACCTTGGATCCACATCAAAAATGAACTGCTCTGTACATTGCATAATAATTTTGTTTTTCTGTGAAAATTCTGTTGTATTTTCACCTCTACTATAGTTGTGTTAACTTAAAATGATAGTTACGAATTTGAAGAACTTAAAATGTTTGTTCTATTATTCACTTACCGTATAATATTCTGATGATTCAAAGTGGATATGACCTCCACCTCATTGGATGCAGATCTTTTTTCCTCATCATCCATATCCATGGTAAAAATTTCCTTGACAACCACATACTTACTATCCGTCAATCGCCTGTATAATGTTGCTGTTCCAAATGTTCCTTTCAAAAAATAATAATTGCGTTTAACTATCGATATTAATTTTTATTACCTATTATCAAGCCGTTATAGTCAATAAACTACAATTTAATATTATGGTACGTTGAAGAATGATAGTATTTTTAAATTGTCTGCCTTTAAACTACCTTGAACTGAAAGGAAATAGTTAGGTCTGATAATCTAGCAGACCTCGGATAGCATCTTTTGAAACTAGAAATTTTATAGGTGAACATAGTGACTATGAGCAATGGGCAGCTAGACCTAGAGCACATCGAATACCGATTTTGCAAAAATAGCAGAAAAAAATAACGATAATAAAAAATATATTCAGTTTGTTTCGTCTCTTTCGTTCAGATAACTCAAAATAATTTTATCTGTGGAAATCTGAATGTAATTTTTTGTTCGAATAAATAATTATGTGTTTTTTGTTTATATCTTTTTAATCTGATTGTTCAATTCTCTAAAGTACTTAGGTATCCGTATTGAGTATTATAAAATAAAATTTCCGTTACACTTCACATCGAACAACAAATAATATTTACCTTTTCCAACAGTTTTCAGTTTTTCGTACCCTTCTAGCATTTTTAACAATAATCTTCTCAATACCTATTTATTCACATGTGGTAGGTACCTCGATTTCTATTTATTTAATTTTATGTGTACACTACTTGACGCGCCATGGAAACAAATCATTAATTTTACTTGTCACCAGTTTGCTTTATACTAAACTGAAGCAGGTACCTATGTATCTTCTTTTCCGCAATAATACTATAGGCATGATATACAAGATCACTTATTTTATGAAGCCATGCATTATATTCTGATTTAAAAATATTTTTAGAAAGAGAAATTCCAGTAAATGTTTATATCTCGGTGAGTTTAGGACATACAGGGTGTTGAATGTTTAAAAAATCATCTATTAATAAATACATGTTTAATAAACAGCGTATATACATAACAAGTATAGACACTTTTGTATTTTGCGAAAGTCTGTCCGTTCTGTCCGTTTGAGCATGGCGTCGCTTCTGAAAACGCAAGTATGAGGTCGCCACCAGTGTGCAAGACTGTGATTGGTTTGGAATTTGTCATTCCTTATTTGATTTGTCAGTTCTAGTGGCAAAATAAAGCCTGTTCATCCAAATCTTGGTGGGCTTTAGAATATTGTTACATAACAAACATCGTAAATATATTTAGTGAGACATTTTTTGATGAAATAACCTGCAAAATACCTTAAAAATCCGTTTCCAACATGCTATTTCTGCAATTTGTGATTTTAACTACAAACTGAGTAACTAAAATTAACAAAACTTAAGGCACCATAATTAACAAAACTACAGGGTGCGGCAGCATAACTTCCTTTTTTCAAAACTTAATAAAACCCATTGTATGAATCAGAACATTTTTATTTGTTTTTTTATAATGTAGGCGCATGACTAAAGTTTTGTTTTACATGGTTTTGAAGATCAAATCAGATAGGTGACGTCCCCCATTCTCCATACACTGAGCAAACCGATTTCTGGCGTTTGTCATGACTCTTGCCAGCATAGCAGGCGTTATGTTGGCAATTTCTTCCTGGATGTTGGTCTTCAAATCTTGTAGGGTCGTTGGACGGTTCACATAAACACGGGATTTCAAAAAACCCCATAGAAAAAAATCACAAGGGGCCAAATCGGGAGAGCGGGAATATGGGGCGCTCTGGGAAGAGTTCCCTCAAAACAGCCATCGATGCTCTTGAAGTGTGTGCCGTTGCATCGTCTTATTGGAACCAAATGTCCCCTAAGTCAAACTCATCTAGCCGTGAAAAAAAAATCCTGTATCATGTTTACATACCGGTCCGAATTCACTGTCACTGCGACTTCATTTTCCTCAAAGAACCAGGGACCAATAATTCCAGCTGAGGAAATTGCACACCACACTGTGACTTTAGGTGAATGCAAAGGCCTTTGATCCAATTCTCGAGGATTGGTGTCAGCCCAGTAGCGCATGTTTTGTTTGTTGACGGATCCACACAAATGAAAATGGGCTTCATCACTAAAAAAAACAATAGCGTCCTCAGGAACGACTTCGAGAAGAACCTGACATCCGAGACATCGCGTACATCCGAGAATTGAAGTCACGTGCAGAAAGTTCCTGCACAATCGCCATCTTGTAAGGATGGAAATGAAGATCATAATGAAGAATCCTCTTCACAGAACGATCGGAAAGTGCAAGGGCAGACACATGTTTGCGCGCAGAACTCCGTGGTGATCGCAACATTGAAACTCTCACTGCCTCAATGTTTTCAGGTGATCTAATGGGACGAGGGACTTCAGTTCTTCGTCTTGTCACACTTGCAGTTTGTCTGAACGTAGTGACCCACGTAACAATTGATTTCCGGTCTGAAACAGGAGCCAACGGGGCTAAATTAAAGCGATTCCGAAAGGCGCACTGGGTTGCGATCACAGAGCATCCGCTCGAAAAGTAGGCCTCAACGGCAAAAGCACGCTCCTCACTGTTCCAACTTCCAACGCATGATGGCGACTGAACTGTGTCGGGACAAAACTTTTTAGTCCCGCCTCTCGAACGAGACCACTAGCGCTACGCTACATCAACCGACTGAATGGCGCGCATTTTAAAAAAGGAAGTTATGCTGCCGCATCCTGTAGATAAAATGTCTTATTAAACCCAAACCGCATAAGAAACAATTCGCTGCCAACATTAGCGCTAGAGACGCTACAGCATTCGCCGTTTCAGGATAGAACCTCAGGTTAACCGAGCATCGAGGTTACGGGAATGAATAGAGCGCGTTGCTTCTGGTTATTCATTTATTTTGGTATCCATTATACATTCTCTAACAATAATTGCTTGAAAGACTATCATCAAACTCTTTCGACAATCATCAGATTGTCAGGAAACTGTTGGAACGCTCAATAACGTTTCGGGTTGCTATTGGAGCAAACCTAAACCTTCCACGAATGGATACTACGCTCCTCACTCGCCAAAATCAGCGGCGCACGCGCGCCCCTTTCTCAAAAATCAATCTGTGCGCCCGTCGACCACCACAACCTACAACAATGAAATCGATAGTGAAAAATGGCGCTGGACTTCGCCGCCACGTACAAGATCCTGGTGCTGGGCGACTCCAACGTGGGGAAGACATGCATCGTGCACCGTTTCTGCGACGAGAGGTACTATGATACGTACATATCCACGATAGGTAAGTCTTTTTTTTTTTGTTTCTTGTTACATGAACTAACAGCTCTTCGTAATTTCTTTGTCGCGATATGTTACCGGGATAATTTTACCTCTTTTTGCGAACTAATGTCTAGTCCTAGACGTATTTGGTTGTGTTCCAAAATTGTAGGTGAATTAAGTACTCAGATATCAGAAATAAGTTCATTATTTTACGCCAACTCTTTGTCTTTCCTGTCAGGCGGCTGTCAAATATGGAAGAATTATTTCAACATTCGCGAGTTAATTCAAATTTACATGCAGCATTGTGAACAACAGTGTCTTTCGTTCCTGCAAATAAAATCCTATGCCTGCAGGATTGCATCTATAAATTAATATTAATTACAAATACATGTTTACATAGATTTTTTCTTTTATTTAAAATAAATTTGCAGTTCAACAGCATGTAATCAGTACTGTAATCAAATAACTTTTTAATACTGTAGTACAATACAGTAAAACGCACTTATACAGTGAGGACGTAAAGTCCCCCCTCCCCCCCCCCTCTAATTTTTGAATCACTGTGTAGATTGTGATGAAATTTGGAACGATAATATATGACTAAATTCTGCATTTTTTGACACATTAATGACAGCTCTGAATGTCAAAGTGACAGCTGGGCGCGCGATAGGAACATTTTTTTAAATGGAAATGGGGGTCGAGTAATAACTCATTTTGAAGCTATTTTTATGCTCAAAACATCCCCCAAATTTGAGAACATTTGGTTCAGTAATTTCCAAATAAAAACCAGTAATATCAATTTATAACATAATCTTTTTACCACATAATCTTTATAATAGAACTTACAAATGGAATATTTATTTGTCAGGAGGTTCATGGTGGTCATTTTCAACATCTTTTGAGTGTTAACACGTGTTTTCTAAATGTGTTTCTGCCTCTACGTTTAATTTAAATAATTTCATAATTTTTTAATTTAGGTTAGGGATGGTTTTTTGTTATTTGTTTACTTTTAATTTTTGTTTTGCTTTGAATAATTTACAATAATTTGTAATATGTATGTAAAAAAATGATATAACAGAAATCGATATTACTGGTTTTAATTTGGATATTACTGAACCAAATGTTCTCAAAATTGGGGGATGTTTTGTGCATAAAAATAGCTTCAAAATGAGTTATCACTCGACCCCCATTTTCATTTAAAAAAATGTTCCTATTGCGCGCCCAGCTGTCACTTCGACATTCAGAGCTGTCGTTGAGGTGTCAAAAAATGCAGAAGTTGATCATATATTATCGTTCCAAATTTCATCACAATCTACCCAGTGGTTCAAAAATTAGAGGGGGGATGGACTTTATGTCCTCACTGTATAACGTACACGCTTTTTATTACGAACCCATGGTTATAACAACGGAGCTACCAAATAAAAAGTCCCGGCCATTATTGTTGAGAGTATTCAATAAAAATATAATTTTTATAACGTGCTTTGTTATTTACGTACTTCTGATAGAAAGTACCAAATTGCCAGGTCCGAAAAGAGCAAATGTAAAGTACTTCTTAGTACTTTTTAAAATAAAAGGCGGCCGCCTTTGATTCCCCCAATAAACGTTGCTGCTGTTTTCAGTTGGAACTAGCAGCCCCGTATTTAATTTAAAAATTCTTCCCGTCTATGCGTTAATGCCGTCTATCTGGTATAATTTTATTTTTACAATTCTTGATTTAGTTTTTTTGTTGGAGGTGGGTAGTAAGTAGTAAAGTTCGTACTATAGCGAGGCGAATTTTTGAGGTGTGTTTTAAGTATGGATCAATCAACCCAAGTAAGTGCTATTAACATGGATCAATCAACCCAAGTCAGTGCCACCAAAAAGGGTCGCAAGGTCTGAACAATGGATGAAAAAATGTCTATAATTTACGAAGTAGAAAGTGGTGTTAAACAAGTCGACCTCTGCAACTCTAGGGGTTGAAAAAGAAACAGTTTCACGATACTGAAAAACAAAAATAAAATTTTGCAATCCCGGGGAGTTTCGAAACAAAGAAAAATAATTCGCAAACCTGTCCAACAAACATCGATGAAGCATTACTTCAATGGTTTATGTCAATACTATAATAATTGTGTCCATTTTCCAGGCAAAATCTGAAGAGTTTACAAAATTGTTTAATGTTTCTGGATTTTCTTGTGATTCGGGTTGGTTACATAGATTCAAAAAGCGACACAATATAAGTTTTAATAAAATCCATGGAGACGCTGCAAATGTAAGTATGGAAACTGCGATGGATTGGGTCAAGAAGTTCCTCTGCTTATGAACTATGATGATGATAATGATGTTTTTAATGGTGATGAACTTGGCCTTTTTTACAAACTTTCTCCAGACCGTACAATCAGCCTTAGAGGTGAAAAATGTGTTGGAGGAAAATTTTCTAATTATAGAATAAAGTTCTTGCGTGTGCGCAAACATGACTGAAACTGAAAAACGTAAACTTTTAGTTATTGGCAAGTGTAACAGACCCATGTGTTTTAAAAACGTAAAAAAATCGCCAGTTAATTATACAACTAACAAGAGTGCGTGGATGACCGCTGATATTTTCGAAGGTGAACTAAGATCATGGGACAAACAATTGATAAGAACAGAGAGATCAGGCGCATAATATTGCTTGTTGACAACTTGTCTATTGTTGTTGAGACTTCGTATAATTAAGCCAATAGCAAACCAATAGCAATAAATTTCCTCGACGCTATTGAATGGTTTCGGAAGCATGGCCACAGGTTACCCAAAAACAATTAAGAACTGTTTTAAACATGCATGGCCCTCGCTTTGTGAGTTCGATGAGGAAGATGACTTATCTCTCAACCAGTGGCTTATTAAACCATCTGAGGAGAATGAGTACAACTTGCCTATACATTTACAAAGTTAGGTTATAGTGCTATAGAAATTTTTGAGAGTAGGTTTTTTATTTCACCCTCTTGCGTTATTTAATAAAACTGTCGAGATTAAAAAGCTGTTAGGTAATTCTATGCCGCAACTAGCTTTCTCATTTTAAATGTAACATCCTGTATATTGCTACATGTTTGGAAAGGGCATACCTGCATACCTAAAATATAGGTAAGAAGTAAAGTAACCAAGTTCAAACATAGGAATCATTTTTAAACCAAATGACAAGCTTCTATTAAAAAAAGTAGCTGCAAACAGTTTATCCAGTGTGGTACTGAAAAAATATCTTTTACAATAATACCTACTACGTAGAGTAGGATCTGAACATTTTGTTTTTACAGGAATAGACTTCAAGCAGAAGATAGTGAACCTGGACGGCGTGCCCATCAAGCTCCAAATATGGGACACCGCCGGCCAGGAACGGTTCCGTACCCTCACCACGGCCTACTACCGCGGCGCCATGGGCATCCTCCTGCTGTACGACGTCACTAATCTCGAGTCCTTCAACCACATCACCTACTGGCTGCAGAACATAGAAGAGGTTTGTCCGTGTGTCTTTGACGTATACGCAACTCTATGTATTACTCTTGATCTTGAAAAGGGTTGGAACCTTTGGTGTGGAGATAACACTGACGTAGTTTTCCATATAACACTATACTGCACTCAATACGGGTTTCGCCAACCAAGTTGGCATCATCTAGAGATGATATGCTAACACTGTATCCTATTTACACGTAAACTATTGCTACGGTTCAGTGAATCGTCCCAACGGCTCAGTGAACCATCCCGACGGCTCAATAAACCACCGCGACGGCTCAGTGAACCGTGATTAACTAAACAATAAAGCGAGCTGTATGGGATTGGCCCTCTGTCACTACTCATACTATTTTTACACTTTGCAATTTCCAAACTCTCAAATCCATCCAGCTGCCTAAAATTTGTTACATTCCAAAGTCTTAAATTGCTAATCTGTTTTATGGTTGTTCTCAAACGCTTGCTGGGTAACACTAGACTTATCTGTTCTACCATATTTGAGATGAGCCATATGTTCCTTGAATCTAGTTTGAGTTGACCTTCTAGTTTGTCCAACACACTTTTGATTGCAGTGTTTACAGCTAATTTCGTAAATCCCCGACTTTTTCTTAGTTTATATTTTGTCTTTTGGATTGCCTAAAAGTTGTTGTAGTTTATGTGACTTTATCAAAACCACGGGTGAAACGAGGATCGTAAGAATATATATGAATTTTGGATTTTCCCGTTTTTTTTGTGTTATGTGGAAAACTACGTCAGTGTTGTGTTTTCTATGTATTACTAGCAAGATATGCTAGTAATACATTCAGGAGAGTATTTAAAATGACCGAAAATAATTAGATGCTATTTTTATAAAGATTTAGTTGCCCAATGAAAGATTTGATGCTAAACATGACTGGCAACCTAATCTAATCTTCTAACGCTTGTTGAGGTTACGTTTTTCTGGATGTCTTGTTATGTCTGTAATCATGGAACCATTTTCATATGGGAGAAGATAAAAACATTAGAACACTTTCGGTTTAGAAACTTCCCTGTTTAAAAATGCTTCCATAATAAATTTTCAAGTATGAAGTTTCCAATCAATGCTTTCCTTGCAGAACGCGTCACCCCACGTGATCACCGTTCTGGCCGGAAACAAGTGCGAATCGAACGACAGGGTGGTAGATACGGGGAGTGGGGAGAAGGTAAGACGTACAAATAAACTTTGGAGGTATCTTATTTGTATTTCTAGCTTGGATTATTATGATGTTTATTTTATTTAGGTTTTCTTAAAAAGTTTTGAGTTCCTATACTAATAAAGATAAAATATCTGTCGTTATTACACGATTATATACACAGGATATCATAATAGCGTGCAGAAAATCGGGTAGTATCATATCTTTTTTAAAAAAAAAAAAAATGTCATTAAAATAGGGAAAGAAATAGGGAATTCAATAATATAGGCCAGACATGTATACAGACACAGGCAAGGATATACGAACATAGGGATAAATTAATCCAACTGACTCATGATTTAGTTTGCTACATAATAACATAAAATGCTGGGTGCTCCATCGGCCTACCAGCTGTCGAAGGGAAAGAAAGAGCGTCAGGTACTAGTCAATCTGTCTTGATTGACGACTGTAGTGAATCTGTCGTTGTATGTTCGTGTATGTTTGCCGAGTTCTGTATAAAAGTTTATGCAATTTCCGAAACCGACTTTTCAGATCGCTGAACACTTCGATCTCTCGTTCTTCGAGGTGTCTTGTAAGAACAATATCAACATAGAGGCAGCGTTCATGAATTTGGCAAGGAAAATTCGCGAGAAAAGGGAACAGAAGGTAAGTCCGTTTTTCATTTTTAGAACATTTTCAATTTTATTTATAACAGGTGTACCATAAGAACGAAATATTTCAAAGCGTTGGAATTACGTAAACATAATTTTATTAATAAAACGACTGAAGATTGATTGATTGAAGATTCTTCTCCATTAAATATCTTTGTTCTCTCCAAACACTCCTTAATTTGTAGATCGTCTTCCTTTGCAGATTTACCTCAACTTCTTTCCTTATATTGCTCTTGACCTTCTAGATAGTATATGAGCAATTATTTGATGTAAACTTTAGAGCTCCTCAATAAAACCACAAGCAGTAAGGCAAATGGCAAATATTATTGCAACAAAAGTCAACGGGATGTTCAGGAAACCAGCGCCATTCTTGTACTAAAACTCTCTCCATATTTACACATCAAGCAGTTATTTCATGTATCCAATGATATTGAATGTCAATGAGGAAGTGTCTCAGAGAAGAGTATTTATAATATGCTTTCCTTTTACCGATTAGAACCGTTCTGAACAGTCCAAGTACGTATTGTACATGCTCCTTTTAAAAATGTTTGGCAGTTAATTCTTTTATTTTATGGCAGAACTATTCCAGAACCGTTTTGGAATAGTTTTAAGTGCCCTGTGCACTTAAAAGAAAAACGACTTTCGTGTTTAGCCAAAATTATAGAGTGATTCAAACCCGTAAGTATCAGAGCGCTATTCACCGCATAAAATAATCTTACCCGATAAAACTGAGAGTTTTATGTATGACACAGTATGTAAAATAAAGATTTAGTCAGCATGGAACAAAGCCTTGTTATATAAAGCCCTTAGCATTATATAAAGCCTTATAATATAATTAGACCTTTGGCGAAAGAGATACTTGATTGTGAAGTAATAGTGGAGCGAGCATCGGCACTCTGTCCGCCCGCTTTGCTTTCATGTCGATAGATGTATTGAACGTTATTCTTAACCGTTGGATATTGCTTATTTAGTCCAACTTATAGATCAACTGTCCAAGTTATTTCTATCTCCGCGGAGCCATCTAGGTATTTGTATTCTTTCACTAATGGCTACAGAATTTGTTTTAGATGCTGTATTTTTCTTTGATCATGTAACATGTTTGTATTGAGTACATGTTTGTATAACAAACTTTGATCAAATAATATGTTTGTATTCAGGGCTATGCGCTTCTAGATCAGCCTCCAGAGGACAATACGGATTTGCTGAAGCCAAAAACCGAGCTTCAAATTCGTGCATGCTCGTCAACATGTTAAACGAAAAAGACTGCAGAATATATATTATACCATATGCATATTAGTTATTCTAAAGTGTTAAGGAATATGTTCATTATATCTGGCTGAAAATAAGAACTTTGTGCAGATTTTTTGGACGAGTCAATTTTTCTTTATTGTTTTCTTCAGCTATCCATATGGTGCTTCGGAAAAGTTTGTTCTCTTTTCTTTAGCGGAACGCCTGAACCTCCGGAATGGTAAAATAAAATTGACTGTCTGAGAAAATCTGGTCCATATAATGAATGTCTTCCTTACTTTTGAGCAACTCTGTATACATATATAGGTACATTGTAAATGTTGAGCTATCAAGTAAGTGTGGAAAATTAGTATTATGTGTAAATTTTGTTATTATAGGCTCAAAATTGTTAAATTTGCTCGTTATTATTTATAAGAAAACTATATTCAGTATTAAATAATTCTCAGTTTTTAGTTGCAGACTAATTTTCATTCTAATAGAATGTGTATGTAAAACGTGTATCTTATGACAGAATGAAAATTATTGCATATTCAATTGTTGCTTCGAAAAGAAAGTGAATAATAATCTATTTAGCAGCAACAAACCGATAGAGACGTTACCTTTGAAAATATTAATAAAGAAACAAATATTATAGGCAAAATCCATCACAATTTTTTTATGGACGTGAGAATTTATCACGAGAATTCTAAAAATCTTTTGCCTAGTTTCTCAGATATTCCATCAGATGCGGTTGCAACTTGTATTCACTTTTAGCATACATATTTTACGTCTCTGATGTGAATATGGTCTGTGGTTTTCTATCATATCTTATCTAAAGCAATTTAATGTGTGATACTTGTGAAATGAGGATCTGTTAAAAAGGATGATACTTAATTGATAGCTTTTATTAACATAAAATAATACTTATATGAGGTAGTTTGTATGCAAAACCGTTTATTTGGAATTGTCTTTATTATTATCTCAAAAACATAAACACCATTGATGGAGAGATAAAATAGTTGTCAAATTGATAGATCGACAGGCTCTAGCAAAATTCCGCGGGAAATCCAGACCATTGGAAGATGTAGACTGTAGGAAAATTTATAAATTTTCTCCCCGTCGGTTGAAAAATAACAGCATCGTTCCAGGGTTTTTGCTGGACCCTGTATTGATCTTGCCGGGGGACATTGAGTTCTTATAGGAAGAAGAAATGTGTAAATAAATACATATTATTGAATATAGAGACTGCTGTTAAACGGCAAACAAAAAATATGTAAAAGCCTTCAAGAATGATTACAAATACGGTGTGGTTTACAAGTTCGTATCTGTCAGTGTTCACAAGTCGAAAAAAGCAATTGTAATGAGAAATTAGTAAAGACATTTTACTCTTGGTTCCTACAAGACGGACATACGCACAATCACAAAGCCACAATTATTTTTGGTCAAAGTCAAACGCCAAGTCAGTTATTAGTCGATGCCGATGGAATTCCTAATGTTATTCATCAGAAACAGATTTATCCACAATCAAATCTAAATCAATCTCTTAATAAATAGTTTCTGCGATGCAGTTTGAGCCGGAATACGATCAAGATTAAAAACAAATTCAGCTGAAGTAAGCGCTAAATTGCCAGACAAAGTACGCCGTATTTTCTAGCAAATATTCTAATTCTACAAAAACCTGACATCTCACTTGAGACTGCAAACCGGTTTCGACCTTGTTTGATTTCATCAACGCACCATAAGCGATCATACTGGTGCCATCTCTTGGCAGTTTTGTTTGTGGTTTCATGTGTAACTTTCAAGAGATGGCGCCAAGTTGTTACACATAGCAGATGCGTAACGTATCAGCTCCTACGAGACATAACACGGCATTTGCTTTTAGGTTTGTACTGCAGACATTATTGTTTAGAATTTACTGACATCCCATATTGTTTTAAATCGTAGTGGTTCAAATTAAATCATCTTGAAATTAATAAAGTAGTCTTTATGGACCTTTATGGGCGTCTCCCCGTATTAATAGATATAATCACTAATGCCGCACTGATGAGATGAAAAATAATCGAACCGATTTGCAGTTAGCTTCCACCGTTCTCCCGTGATTTTGTGTAAGTAAAAATCCAGCATACACCTGATCTTTGTCTTAAATAAGTCCTCCATTGTAAATGAGCAGGGATATTAACTTGATGCGCGTTTGAATCAAAAGATTATCAACCATGATAGCTTCATCTTTTTTAAGACTGATATTGCTTTGTCCTGAAGCAAACTTCTGTTAGACTTTGTTTTAGCTTTAACTATGTAAATACTCCATGTTTAAAATGAGTTTGGAAAGAATACTTTGAATACTCGAGATGTGTTTTCTACTCTGATTCTTCTTCAAATTTATTTTAAATTTGCGGTAATATCTCTAAATATATTTCAGTTACTGAAGAGTAAGAAAAAGTGGTGCAAATTATCAATAAGTCAGCTAAGATGTAGATTTCAGGATTCAGTAATTGTTATATGCCTGTTGTCAGTTTGGTTCAATTCCTAAGTGCTTTACATCTGTATCGTAATTTCACCAAAGTGTACGTCTTAAGTGCAATCGTTATATAATTTTATAATTTTTAGTCAATGCTTGTTACACTGAATATCCTCTGCTCGCACAAAGTAAAAAATGTGGCACAAATGTTTCTTCGGAAATTTCAAACAATTTAAACATGTAGCCGCTCACTAATTTCTTTTGTTGGGGAGTATATTCAGTGTTTGGAAGTAAATGATCATATAATAAAGTCAAACGTAAAAGGTACAGGGTGAAAAAATCGTAACAAGAATAGACTGCTTTATTATGTCATCATGTTAGTATAAATATATTTGTTTATATCGCTTGGGACCATGTTAAATTGCGCAATTTAGCATTTTAAACAAAATTGTGATACAATTAGATGTATGACAACTTTTAATGTACGAAATAAAAAAATATAGAGATATAGGTGTTTTAATACTACCCACCTTCTTCTTGTACCAATTCAATAAAGAAGCCTTGGCCTTGAAATCCACCACAGTAACTTTGCTATAAAAAACAGCTAACCAAAGAAAAGCAGCAGCCAAAACAAGGCAAACTAACAATATTGTATTGATAGGATCAGCCTACTTCCTGGATATACAGGGTGTCCCGAAATTAGTGTATATTTTATCAGTGTGTTCTATGGATAAAATGGGGACTTTTCTTCATAATAAATATGGATCAAAAAATGATTTTATATCAAAACAGTGCATTTTATTGATGCAAGAGTATCGACAAAGAGTAACTTTTTTATGTAGAAAACTGTAAAATTCCATATTTTAATAACGAAACCAGGGAAAAGTTACATATAAAATAATATTAAAATTTCATATTTCCTAATCAAAAGTTGTAAAAGTCAAAGCATAAAAAAGTTGGGGTAATATTAATCCTCCCCCCCCACGGTTGAAACCTATGTGACAGAAATTTTGAAATTTTATTTACAGTAGCCAATTCAGCATATAAGATTTCGGCAGGATACCAAATTTGATAAAGTGATCTCAACTGGTTCCGGAATTATTTAGAAAAAGTCGGCACTAGGATGCCCCTTTTAAGGGGTTGTAGCCTCCTTAGGAAGCATTTTTCGACCCACGTGTATATCTTGAAAAGAGTTGGAACCTTTGGTGTGAAGATAAAACTGACCTAGTTTTCCACATAACACCAAAACACTATAATGCACTCCACGCGCTTTTCGCAACTAAGTTGGCATCATCTGGAGATGATTAAAACTGATGTTTATATGAAGAAAAAGTTCCCTTTTTAACCATAGAACACACTGATTAGTTAGTAATAGTGATATATGGGGCGGCTAAGACCTGGCAAGTAGGCCACAAGCGGACCTTTTTTACCTACCCCTGTCGTCCTTCACCTAACTCCATCTCTTCTTCCCTCGTCGAACTTTCCCGACCTTCTCCACACACACACACTGACTAAAATATTGCACACTAATTTCGGGATACCCTGTATATGTATTAATGTCGCCTTTAAGTAAAATGGGAGATCATCGATACCTAACAGAAACTTAAACGGCCCTAATACGGAACCTTGTGGAGCGCTCTAAAATATATGGGGGTTAAAATTAAAGTGGCAATTATTAAACCCACCAGTTTATTAAATAACTTTACATACGAAATAATCAAATGTATATGATTACGAGTATATTAACATGTTAACAATAATTATTATAAAAAAAATCTTTAAAATATATACAATACATAATATATCATTGTACAAATATAAAATAATCTTGTTAATATCGTGATAAAAAAATATAGATACCAACAGATAAGTATCAATTGTTATTATATACAGGCTGATTATAAGAGGTTCAGTAACATATTATGAAATATCAGTAATTTGTATTTGTCCTCCTATAAAATATTTGGATCTTAGAAATGTTTGGTTTTACATAGAATTGTTTTGCGAAAGGATCGTATTCATCAAATACTTTGCGCGGGTCAATGTATAATAAGTTGGAAAATATGGTGGACTTCTACCTTACTTTAAATTAATATACTTGGCTTATATAATTAGAAAGAAAATCAGGAGTGGGATGCAACTGTGACTCTAAAAAGTAAGTGAGAAAATTGTTTTCAAAAGATTCAGAGTATTCTCCAATAATATCGTTATTAAACCAATTTCCTTTGGATTTTAGATATATCCTGACCTCTCCCTACAACTTAACCTAGAATAAGAAATGACTGGATAATTTTTATTAACTACTCCATGCACACTCATAACTTAATATCTAATTAACCACCAGACATTCCACAACACTTATGATAAAGCTTTATAAAAATATCATTATTTAACAATATGAAAATATGTATATTTGGAATAATATTATAACAATCATTTACAACATGTTTCTAACACTAAAGCTGGATATAAGGTATCTGTTATAAATAAAGTGTGATCAGAAAATGTACAGGCTGCACAGGATGTCAAACTTTGAAGACTTAAATTTTCTAAAAATAATTCTCCATTTCCAGTTCTTACATAATTTCAACTGTAAGTAATTTCTTCGGGCATAATTCGTCGATTAAGTCAGATATTACTTTTCAATGTCCGAAAATGTACCCAAAAACACATTCTACTTTCCCTAAGAGCATTCAATGTCCAGTAGATATCCATACAACGTCCGAGTCGTCCAAGAACGTCATACGTATATTTTCATGGAAAAAATTATGTTGGAAAACAAATGAACACCCCTCATATGAGCTATCATATCCACGGATATATCTGTATATTCATGGGATGTCCCATATGTCCAATATACACGTTCAGTGGATGTCCACAGGACTACATCGTACTACTATAGTTGAAATACCTAACAAAATTGTTAAAAATATTTACTTAACACTCAAGGACAATTTTTTTTACCTACTAATTTTAGTAAATTGTACTACCGCAATGTTAGAATGGAGCCATCTGATCTAAAATTGGCGCAACACCCTGTGCGAGAGCGCGATATCCCAGTACTAATTCAAATAGTGAGCAAACTTTCATCTTCTTACACAAAGGCTGCAAGAGCATAGTACGATCTAATTAAAAATAAATAACAGGGGAACCACAAACGTTAACTTCGCCAAATCGAAGTCCACGGCGCCTCCCTTACAAAAAAACATAATGTACAGGGTAAATTCCAATAACTAAGGGCCTAATTAACTAGGGGGCGAGCTACTTCATGCGATTCAGAACGAAGTCGGCCGTGACGATGAGCCCCTTTTGGTAGGGGCTCTCCTTCAGCAGATGGGCGAGTCGTATCGCCTCCTGGCAGTGCTGCTTCGCCAGGAATTGGGTCTGTTCTAGTCCCCTGGACTTGTGGACCAGCTCGAAGGCCTTCTCCACGTCTCCGGGTTCTTGGAACCGCCTCATTATCATTGGGTTCAATTCTGGGTACTGCGACAGAAACGATACAATCAAGTTGTTATAAAAGTAAGAATTCTGGTTTTTCGCAACTAAAATTGGTACCTATTAACGCCGCGCGGCAAATTACAGAACTAGTTCCCCGCAATTATTGCATCTACTCTTAGTAAAGTGCTTATATATATTGGCAAAATATTACCTTTTCGCAAGCGAACAGCACCGGGGCCGTGGCCAAGCCTAATTTTAAGTCAGTGGCCGTCGGTTTTCCCATGGCTTCGACGGAAGAAACGAAGTCTAGTAAATCATCAACTAGTTGGAACGCAAGTCCCAAATTACGCCCATACTGGTAAGAAATATCGGACAGTTGATCCTCTGCACCGGCCAGCAGCGTAACCTGCAAGAGAGGGTGCGAATCATTTACGCAGTCTTAGTCGGCGAGGGGCCAAGTATGGAACCTCGAGGCATACAATTATGTTTATGTCAGCAACAATTAAATAAATGAATTAATGTTGTTTTACTTACAGATTTTACGGAATTGGCCATCAGGGAGGCCGTTTTCCTATAAGTTTTGGTGAGATAGTGAGCAAATCTTTCATTCTCTGTTTCTTTCGACCCTAACTGCATGAATTCCCCTTGAACTAGGTCTGTTACTACCTGTAAAAAATTACATAACTCTTACGGATCCCTGGCAAACGGAAAAACCGGTTTGTACCAGCATCGGCACACCGAATAACCTTTACCTGGCTAAGAACGGATGTGACGTCGTTGTTACGTAATCTAGCTATCATCATTGAGGCTACGGCCAGAATAAAATCGCCCGCCATGGTAACCTGCAACGAAAAAATGCCTATAAAGTATTAAATTCCTTCTTAAAATAAATATATACAAGTACAGAAAAGGAACATATATATTTTTTGTTTTGAAAAAAACATTGATCTCATTTAGATGTTTCAAGAAATATATAGAAAACACTCTATATACTAGTATTTCGGCTTATTACACCTTTTTTAATAGAGTAATGTCTATTACTAAATGTTTCCAAGCGCGTTTTCGCTTTTTTATTTGTTTACGAGCACCTAGCCCCGATTGATCCTACCATCTGGTAAAGCCCGAGTTTTTGGTACCTTTTCTAAGAAGGGCGAAATTGTAAAATCTATCTAATCATTCGTAGTACAAGGATTTATAATTAAAGATTTTTTAATTTCTAATTGCTCTAACAGATCTAAGCGCTTTCCTTTCTTTTCACGATGATGTACCTTTACATTTTTCTGATCTATAAAATGATTGTTTTCTATACAATGTGTCGAAAATCCTGAATTTTTTGTGTTATTTAATATGGATTTTTTATATTCTTTTACTCTAGTTTCAATACTTCTACCTGTTTGACCCACATACACGGCATTACAATCCGCGCAGTTAATTTGGTATAGCCCCAATTGTTTTAATTTATTAACCCTTTCTTTGTTGTTTATCAAAATCCTCCCAATAGTACGCTTGTTGACACTAATCGTTTTACACCCGTTTCGTTCTATTCTGCGAGCTATTTTTTCACTATAACCTGGGACGTGATTAATATAACTATAGGTGGCTTCTTCTTCCCGAATATTGTAAAACTCCCGAAGAATTAATTTCCTCCTTTTGTTTTTTTTCATGTTATCTATTATCCGACTATACTAATATACTATAATACTACCATAATACTAATATAATACTATATATACTAATAAGCCGAAATATTAGTATATAGAGTGTTTTCTATATATTTCTTGGAACATCTAAATGAGATCAATGTTTTTTTCAAAACAATTATTTTCACTATGTTTCATAAAGAACCATCCGCTTCGAGTATCCACTTTATATATTTTTTAACCTTGTTAAAATGACTTGTAAAAAATGTCTCCTGAATCAATATCGCCAGTGTCTCGGACAGGAGTAGGTGTTTTAAAGTTACAAGTAATATAAATATGTTAGCGTTTTTTTCTCACCCTGTAGGTATTGTAATTGCAATTACATAAATGGTGCCGCAAAGGAAAAATTCTTACGACCTGCAAACACATATCGACCAGACTGTTTAAAATCGCGGCAGTCGCTTGCCTATAGCTTTACAACCATAATTACTTCCGCATGCAGTGGTTCAATTTTATTCTTTTCCTCCAACAGAAGTTATAGTGTAAGATATTGAATAATCGCTCTGTTAAATTCCTGCTTGTATGATTACGTATATGTGAACGTTTTTATACTCATAGTTCGGGAGCAACAACTAAAAAATAGTTGATATCGTTATTCATAGAGCTGGAAAGAAAATCTTGTCGTAATTTTTTAATAAGTATATCGCGCGTAACTATTTTAGTTGTGACGTTATGTAGATATCCTTTATTGGGTGTTTAAGAACAACCTTTGCCTAACCAAAAATAGAATTATCACACTGAAAGAAGTAAAAAATGTTTTTAACGAAATATTCATCACTTTTCGTTGACATTTTGAAATTGTATATATTTCCGTTATCAAAACCCAGCACTTGCAACTGAAAATTATTTCTAATTTGTCAAATATCACAGATGTTAATAGTTTTTGTTTATCTGCTTCTATAAATACTATACAGGCTGTTAGTTAAACATGCGGCAAAAATTCAAGAGGTTATTCCTTGGACTATTCTAAGGATATTTTATCCTTTGATGATTTTTGAAAAAGCGCTTTGTTGCGAAAATATAGGGCAGAAAAAATTTTCAACAAATCCAATTTTGGTATTTTTCACATTATTAATGTAGGTGAAATAAAAGTATGGCGTACTACACTAGACGTATCAAGTAAAAGACATGTAAGAAAAAGGAGTTGTTTTTTCTTACCAACATCCCGTGACACTTTGGAGTGATTATTTTGTATGTTTTTGTATGTTGTGTTTTTGTAGTTTGATGTGTCGCATTTGTTAAGATTGATTAACGTTTGGCTAGTTGAGGTGTAAACGGTTGTTAGTGAAGTCCTCTATCATGGCTCGCTATACGAGGTGGACCTCACGTATGGCCTGCTCGATCCCTGGACTTAAACCCCCTGGATTATTTCCTATGGGGCCATCTAAAGTCATTAGTTTATACTAGGCCAGTGGAAGATGTGGACGATTTAAGAGATCGGATAATTGCTGGGTGTAACTCAATAAGAGACGACCCTGGTGTTTTCGAAAGAGTCTATGAGGAGAAGATTGGATGGTTGCATCCGAGCTGGAGGTAGCCATTTTGAACAATTGTTGTAGGTTCAGAAATGTTACATGTAATTTTTAGTAATAAATTGTTATTTGATGAAAATTTTTTTCGCCCTATATCTTCGCAACAATGCGCTTTTTCAAAAATCATCAAAGGATAAAATATCCTTAGAATAGTCCAAGGAATAACCTCTTGAATTTTTGCCGTATGTTTAACTAAGACCCTGTTTAAGCTGATTACTTACAATTATTGTTTTATTATTTATTTCCTCTTTAACGAAGACTAGTAGACATTTTGTCTAGTAATTACCTAAGTAGGTATTTGCTTTTTTAGTGTAGGAATTTTATTTTAGGTGAAGCAAACAATGGTTTCAACAAACCAAACCGTTAATTATTTTGGTCTATAGAGTTTTCTGTTGTAATATTTTTAATATTTTTATACATTCCTGCATTTTTAGAAAGGAATATATATATATAGTGTGTTTCCAATTGGATGGAAGAATACATTGGATGTCATGGAATTGAATGACATTGGCACATCTTGGAAACCGTTAGAGATAAAGACAGTTAAATTGGAGCAAAGTTGCCTCATTTTTTCACTTTTGAGCCTCCAAATATCGTTTACAAACATATCAGGTACATTAGGTTTGATTATTTCAACATTGCCAGTTCTTTTTTCGACAAAATCCCACATTTAAAACAATTGAGGTGGTATTTAAATCTAATAAAAATTAGGATACGCTTTGGATTTGACCTCCGAACTAATATGATATTTTTTCTTGTTAGTTGGAAAAGTAAACAGCGCTTTCTCTCAAAATATAAAGTATGGAGTTGTATAACAGCTTGTATATATAGCCGTAACAGTACACGTAACCGTTTAGCAGATCAGTTGCGATACAGCTATCGAAGTGGGCTCGGACTTTTCCTGTATGGGAGGGAAGGGAATTCAAATATCTTTAATTTATAGTTGAAAGTTTACTCCTCTACCACAAATTATATTAGAATCTATAATTAAAATTTCATAGCTTGAAATTCTTCAGATTCTGATGTATACCAACATTTAATATAAAACAAGCATTTAAAGTAGGTAATGCAAAAAGTGATTAATATTAGTTTAAAAAGATCGACTACGGATCAGTAGAACTGGTTCATTGAGAGAGAAATCATAGTCGTCACCAAAAGGGTTTAAAATATATATAAAGCGGTTTCAAAAAATGTTACGTTATTAACAATAACGATTTCCTTTATTTTCCTACGTAGAGAATAGTGTTTTGTGCAATAAAGCACTCTCTATTACATACTCTGAGCGTAAACATTGTATCTAGTGCTTCGTTATGTACTCAATTTTACAGTTTACACCCTGTACATCAGATTAATAAATATCTTCAAAGTTTCTCTCAAATAAATTTTTGAACTTCCGTAATTGTAATAAAAGACAATAAAAAAATTTATATTTTCCGTAATTTTGCAACAAATATGTACATACCTAAGTAGCAACTACTTACAAACAAAAGATTGACACGTCATTTTACTATAACATATAAGAATGGCGTCCCAGTAACACTGCATGACAAATTCCGAATAGTAAGTAAATGAATTTATTAGTATTATAGTGTCAGTCTATATCAATCCATGGACATCATTAGAACTTTTCACAACTTTTCTATACTGTAGTACCTGGTTAATAATCGTTAAGATATTTCCATATATTTTACTTTGTCACACATCGCTGGAACTAATTCAAAACGACCAGTAGTTAAGCTAAAGGAGTTCCCGACCGGAAGTGTCTCAAGTGGCCTGTTGCAGTCGAGCTAGATCATTGAGCTGCTGGTCATTGCTTTTGGGGCGAAGAAAAAGAGTTCTGTTAGCATCCCCGCAGTGTAGGTGCCCCATGGGCTGTAGAAGAGTACCCTCAAACACCCAAGCAGGTGTAATGACGTAAATCCCCCATCCGAGCCACTTCCGGCCGGGAAGTCCTCTAGCTTAACTACTACGACCTGCTTTATTTATCAAATTTGTATTTACAAATTCAGAAAAGGAAATTATGGACTGTTTAAAGTGACCCACATTAACCATTGCACAATGCCGAATTCCATGTTCAAATTCATCAGTTACATTTTCAATGATATCTGATGTTATGTTTCGAACTTCTGCTGTGGTACGGTCTTTCAATATTTCGATTGTGTCTGGTTTGTTTACATACACTTTGGATTCTAGATAAACCAACAAAAAATCTAGTGTAATTAAATCAGGCGTGCGTGGTGACCATTCAAGCGGCCCTCTTCCGCCTAACCACCGATTTGGGAAATTTTTACATCGAGACGAAAATATGGAAGAGCACCATCATGTTGGAACCAGCCATCACCAACAGACATATCGTGCTCATGAGGGCTAAGAAAAATTAATTCCAGGGCTGGAATCAGCTGAAAACACAAAAAATCCAAATAAATGTCGCCTGTCAACAAAGAAATAAGGTCCCAGTTTGCGATTTCTTACCATTCCAGCCCAAATAATGTCTTTTTGCGGCCGTTTTGTATGTTTTTCGTGCATCTGGTGTGGATTTTCTGGTGAGGAAGTACAGAAGAGGCCATGAAATAATCAATGAGACATATACATTTTTTAACGGCAATGACAGAAAAGGTAAGATCTCAACTAGAAATAAATATGAATTTTGTTCCATCATTTTAGGACATACAGTATATGAATTTATAAATTACAAACATTATTATATATTTCTCCTCTCAGAAGTTTATTTAACAATTACACAATTATTTCCAAATTTAATAAACGGGCTGGTTGCATTCATAGAAATAATGAATTCATAGAATCGAATTAATTGTTGCATCAAGCACTCTATCAAACTTATAAAAAGGCCATTATGCACAGGTGGCTTTACTTTTAAGCATTCACGAACACAAGTTGATATCTGGGTCAGTGGCGTTTTTCGAGACATAAGCGACGGGGAAAGTAAATTGCAATTATATTAACACGACGATATGCAATCCCAGCGTTGCCCAACTGGTGATGTGCCATTCTTGCGATCTCGACCGCTCGTGTCGTCTTCGCCAGTTCTAGAAAAAATACGCCAATTTTCAAGCAAACCAAGTTATAATGGCGCGGTTGCGACACCAGCAACAAAACAGTCGCGACCGACATAATGTCAAGGGCTACAATAGGTTAAAGGCATTATAAGCTGCTTCCCATTTCAGTCTCCCCCTCACCGCGAGCTCACTCTCACTGTGACCTCATGATGCAGTTAAGTGTGCGTTTCTTGTAGTTATCCCAATCGCGTCATTCGAATGAAATTTTCTTGTAAATGGAAACCAGCAATGGTAATAATAAAAAATAACACTAATGATAAAATTTGGTCGTTTCTAAATAATAATTTGGAGGGGTAAAAGAAGTCGGCTTCGCAATATCATTTATACGTACCTACAAAAATTTTTACTTTTACATAAAAGTGGTTATAATTTTTAATCCAGTAATATAACAGTTAAAATTGTAAGATATCGGACAAAATTCATAAAATTTAAAAATTTTTAGTAGTAGTAGTAGGGGTATGGAGTGGCCAAGACCTGGCAAGTAGGCCACAAGCGGGCCCTTCTTGCCTACCCCTGTTGTCCCTTACCAAACTCCATCACCTCTTCCCTCGTCGAACCTTCCCGACCTTCTAATGTAGGTCAGAATATCGGTCCATTCAAGGGAACTGACCTCTTTTCCTTACAGCTCCCCGATCCCCCAGACGTCGTGTCTCAGTCTGCCGAAAGCCGCGCATTCGGCCAAGAAGTGGGAAGGCGTTTTGTCGCCCTCCCCGCACTTTGGGCAGATAGGGTCTCCCTCAACACCCATCAATGATAGATAGATGTCTTCTAAGCCTGCAGTGACCCGTTAAAACTCCCACCAACTGGTTTAGAGCCTTCCGTCTACGACTTAACAGCCAGGCCGTCTTGGTCTTGCTTGGCTCCACTATAAAGTTGCGAACTTGTCTACAGCTCCCACTCCTTGTCCAGTGTTTACTTAATGCCTCATGAGCACAATCATTAAGAGTCATGTTGACCTGCCTTCGTGTAATGCCTAAAATCGGTTCTGGTCCCTGAGATCCGAGTAGAGCTAGTTCATTGGCCCTTTCGTTCCCCGGGATTTCACTATGACCTGGTACCCATACCAATTTGACCTCTTTTCCTCTGGCCAGCTCCTCCAGGGTATCTCCGCACTCTTGAACAAGAGCGGATCTTGTCCTTGGAGATGCATGCGGATAGCATAAATATTATTAAACCACCCCTGAGTAGTGTGCTTTATCCCCTAGGACGTCGTTTCCACCCTCATTTTGAGGTTCTCTAGATTGTCTCGGGAAGTTGATATCGTTGCTTGAAGTTTTATTTGAATTAATCTTTGAAAATATTGTTTTACAAAACAGGGCTATTAAAAGTTTTGAAAACACGCAAAATTTGTACACCCATAGAGAAATTTTCCTCAGAATTCTTTAATTCTTTCCGCAGTATAGGTGCTAGCAAATAGCACCTATACTGCGAAATGTGACTCGTTTCATGATCCACCTTGTACATCAAGAAAAGTGATCAACAATTTATCAATAGCTAGAGAGAAAGTATAGCTTATATTCAGTACACGCCTACATATACGTACAAATAACGCCAAACGCGTAGAAATCATTAACTGTTAAATTCGAAATTCCTCAATTTGAATATTATGCGTAGTCGTTATATAATTAATTGTAAAAATATATGTCGCATCAATAACGAAGAATATATAAACATCAAAATAATAATTTCATCAGTATCCAACTTTTCGACCGCAGTGAAATTATTACATTAATATTGATTACACGTTAATTGCTATCAGCCAACTATCTTTGCAATTTTTTTTAAGTCTGTCGTGAATGCAAACTCACGTACAGCCGGGAACCTTGTGGACGTATACGTGGGTTTATTACTGTATTGTTTACAATTAATGTATGAAGGAGGATGTCATCTAGCATCAAGCTACGCCTAGCATTAAATTCTGAACCCGTATTTCCCTATTCTGATACATTAAACATCTCGTGTTATCGATCAGTACTATTTCTGGTCAGTAGACTGGAAAAACCATTGCATGTTCACCGGCATCTGGTGGCAGACCGTTTGTGAGTTTGACAGACACGTTTTTGTAAGAGAATTGAATAATAATGAAGCGAGAAGTTGTCATTTTTCCTTTGCAAGATGTCTCTTACTTTTACATCAAAGACATAATATCTAAAAACCTTGCCCTGCAAGAAAATGTTCACTAACATTTATATTTTGGACCATTGATATGCAAGTACCGTTACTGTAGGAGGATATCAGAACACGTATATATATTTCTTCACACATAAATCTGATAGAGGCCTATGAAGACTTATCGATATTCCTTGAATATGCATTCTATTTTTTATGTACTTTAACTGAATAATCATTCAAATGTGATGCATGCAAAGAATACCAATTTCTGTTTTAATATAACCCATAATTAGTTATTTTATTTATTTATTATTTTCCGCGTTTATAAAACTAAAAATAATCTTTTACAAGGTAACTATACGCGTTACGAATATTTGACAGTATCCTATTAGCAAAAATTTAAATAAATAAATTCAGAAATCAGCTACATTAGGAGGACGGAGTTCCTCTACATGCAAAAAAGTAATTTGATGATGATTTTGAGAGATTGATGGATGAATTTGAGAGATGACTCATGTACGTACACTTGTCAGAACTGATCTGCGATGACATCCTAATACAGGGTGTCCCAAGATAATGTGACACATTTTAATGGCTTATAACTTCAAGGCAAAATGTGATAGTGACGAGCGGTTTTCACTGGTGCTCTTAATTTTACAAAAAGTTTTCATTTGTCATTGGTACTAGTTTGTTTCACTTCGACAGGTGCTTGAAAAAAAATTGCCACTTTTTAATTATGATCATTTTTTAAATAGAACACCATGTAGATTATATTACTACTAACTAATTTAATACAAATTTATACAAATTACATTACAGCATAAATTACCAAGTTATTGAAACAAAAACACCAATTAAGAAGAATACAGTTTTAATATACACACATATGTATTGTACATCTTTAATATTTGAGGTTAAATTGCTGAATGTGCCCACCATTTTCTTCAATACAATTTTGCAATCTAAACTGCATATTGTCGAAGGCAAGTTCTAACTTTTTCGGTGTTATGGTCTGAAAAACACTAGTTATGCTATGTTTTAGTTGTTTTATATTTTGTACAACAGGACTATAACAACGACCTTTGACGTAACCCCATCAGGTATCCCTATCAGGAAAAAATCAGGTATCTAGAGTTAGTTCGGGAAAATGAGCAGGCCACTGTATTGATCCGGCTCTACCTATCTATCCTTTGACGCATTCCGTTATTCTGGACTGACAATGTAAAAAATATAAAATGCGATCTTCCAAAAAAATTATGGTCTATTGAAAAGGGCTGGTGTGTAAATTGAAATAACTCCTTTATTTTTTGGTACAACTCTATCAAACTATACATTTTTGAAAAGAGGAGAAGTGTCTCTATCGAATGGTAACATAATCTACAGGGTGTTCCATTTAAAAAATGATCACAATTTTGAATTAAAAAGTGGCAACTTTTTTTCAAGCACCTGTAGAGGTAAAACAAACTAGTCCCTATGACAAAAGAAAGCTTTTTGTAAAATTAAGGGCACCAGCGAAAACCGTTCGTCGCTATCACATTTTGCCTTGAGGTTATAAGAAGCCTCTAAAATATATACACCGTATATATAGAGAACGTACAAATGCTACTACTTTGATCAATTTTTGGGTTAGAATTTCTAACCTACATCGGATATCGGATTTCCGTTTTGACAGTTTGCTGTGCAAAACAACTTAGATTACCTCCCGAGGGCTCCATTTCATTAATTAAGCAATTAGGTTTTTTCCATATGACACATTCCGCTTGATAAATCTCACATGTAAAGGCCTTAAAATATTAAAAATAAGCAGGGCACACTGACCATGAATTTCACGGTACTACGACTATCTATTAAATAAATATGCCAAATTTTAATTCATTCAAATTCAGAAGCCCGTGAAGGCGAAAATAAGCATACCTGAATTTTGTAGAGATAATTTCACTCAGAAAACATTTCCTGTTTATTGCAAACTGAATTATAAATGTGTGAAAATAAATGTAGGTATATTTATTCGAAGGAGATGCCAAAAACACCTACTCTACGGAATATATCAAGACCAACCACCAGACACTGACCGATTTCGCACTTATTATGTGCTCGTTAGAGTGGCATAGGTAGCGGAATGGATAAACGATGTTGCGACAACGCGTGTCGAGTGCAGTATAGTGTTTTGGTGTTGTGTGGGAAACTACGTCAGTGTTATCTTCACACCAAAGGTTCCAATCCCCTTGAAGATTACACCTATAACAGTGAATATCAGCATATACGAGCCCTAACAACTAAATGTTGGGACAAGATAATATTTTGGAAATAATACAATGGCTTATCAAAACGACTGAATTATTTTGTTTATTTTTTTAAATACAAACATAATATATTCTAGAATATTTGAAAACATTTTCGTGCCATGGTAAAGGAATAGGCATTAATCATAGCGTACTTTGTCATTGGAAGGTCAAATTTGCTGACAACTAAATGTTGGGACAAACAAGAAGCAACTTTAATTTAATGCGGGGTCACATCGCCCTTAGCTTTAACGACTGCTTGAACTCTTGCAGGCATTGTATTAACCAAGGACTGACACGTTTGAGGAGAAAAATTATCACAAATCTCTTGTAGTTTTGTCCGCAAATCAGAAATAGTGCGTTGAGGATGGTTTCTTAAATACTGCTTCATTTTATACCACACAGTTTCTATCACATTTAGATCCGGAGTGCTGGCTGGATGAGATAAACCTTTATATTATTATCACCAAACCATTTTTTGGTAGATTTTGCCGAATAACATGATGCTCCATCTTGCTGGAAGATGATATCCTCATTCATTAGGAAACAATTTTGCGCGCTAGGTAAAAGTGAGGTCTGAAGTATCTCTTGTTATTTTTAAGCATTTACAGTACCATCTATAAATTTTAAAATGCATAAGCCCCTTGCCGACATGCAGCCCCAAACCATAATTCCCTTTGGAAACTTCACAACCCTTTTTAAGCAGTCTTTATGAAAAGCTTCTGCTTTATTTCTTATTATCCGTTTACGGTGATCTCCAACGCAAACATCAAATTTCGCCTCATCACTAAATATTATTTTATTCCAGTCATTTTCTGTCCACAGAAGTTTAGATTTTGCCCAATTGTAACGGTTCTTATTTTGAATCTCTGTCAATAGCGGTTTTTCTTCGGCCTAAATACGAATTTGGATCAATTTTTTGCTAATGGATGACCCATATAAAACTGAACTTACCTTGTAAAATCCCAAACCGCATTTATGAATGTATTTTCGGCAACATTCTCTAGATATATTTAATCCACTTGCCCTGTTCCATTGAGCAGTTATGTCTCGAACGGTACTTCTCGTTGATTTGCATAATTTAACTAAATTTCACAAATCTCTTTTTGAAACAACTTTTGGTCTCCCCGAACTTTTACCTCGAACATCCACATTGGCAGACTCACCATATTTTTTCACTATATTATAGACTGTGGTCTTTGGAATAGGTAAATTACTAGAAATTTTACGCATTGTCTTGCCCGCACTGTATTGGTGAATTATAATTTCACGTAATTTCTGTTCGGTAGCTTTTCCCCGACCCATTATTCCAATTTAAATTATTTAAATTAACAAAATTTAAATATTTCAACAAATACTACTACTTATAACTATTTACGTCACTTACACACTGTCAATGAATAAAAAAAGGTTTTTTTTATGTTGATATAGCGTTTTTTAAACATTTTAAATGTGAGATTTGTGCTTGTCCCAACATTTAGTTGTCAGCCAATTTGGTCTTCCAATGACTAAATACGCTATGATTACTACCGATTGCTTCACCATGGCACGAAAATGTGTTCAAATAGTCTAGGATATATTGTTATGTTTGTATTTAAAAAAATAAACAAAATAATTCAGTAGTTTTGATGAGCCATTGTATTATATCCAAAATAATACCTTGTCCCAACATTTAGTTGTTAGGGCTCGTAGACAAGGCTCTTCATTTCGATCGACAATATCATTGTTTGTACTTCAGTTAACTGTTGAACAGAAATTGTAGCTAGTTGCAAAATAAAAATTGCAACATCCCTAGTATGTACGACATGCCGACATTCCATGTCGTTATTGGTATTACACACGGTATACGCTTGTCGATCCTTTTGCCGCTGGCTGATTGATATTCATATAGGATATTCGTCTATAATGAGTCGTAATATCACCGATGATATAATAAATTGTTAATGTTAATTGCTCGATCAATGCATAAGGATTTTAATTCTATCTTGGTCTTCAATTGTGCAACGATTAATCATAATCAGGTATACCTTCATCGGTCAATAATAACTTTTACTCGATGGCTTCACAATATGCATATCAATAATTTATTATTATATGGGAATTAAACATACAACAGTGTGATTCAAATTGGATGCAGTAACATTGGTAGTTTGGAAATGGTTAGAGATAGAGACTAGGTTATATTGGAGCAAAGTGGTGACCAATGATATGCCTCAATCAATAATGTACAGTTAATGGAACAATAAAAAAACTATAGCATATAATACATCGTTGTTATTCATTATTGTTTCTCGACACAATATTGTTAAAATAAAGTGGATACTCGAAGCGGATGGTTCTTTATGAAACATCGTGAAAATAATTGTTTTGAAAAAAACCATTGATCTCATTTAGATGTTCCAAGAAATATATAGAAAACACTCTATATACTAGTATTTCGGCTTATTAGGCCTTTTTCAATAGAGTAAATATGTCTATTACTAAATGTTTCCAAGCGCGTTTTTGTTATTTATTTGTTTACGAGCACCTACCCCCGATTGATCCCACCATCTGGTAAAGCCCGAGGCTTTAGTACCTTTTCTAAGAAGGGCGAAAATGTAAAATCTGTCTGATCATTCGTAGTACAAGGATTTATAATTAAAGATTTTTTTATTTCCAATTGCTCCAACAGATCTAAGCGCTTTCCTTTCTTTTCACGATGCAGTACCTTTACATTTTTCTGATCTATAAAATGATTGTTTTCTATACAATGCGTCGAAAATCCTGAATTTTTTGCGTTTTCTTGTATGGATCTTTTATGTTCTTTTACTCTAGTTTCAATATTTCTTCCGGTTTGACCCACATACACGGCATTACAATCCACGCAGTTAATTTGGTATACTCCCCGATTGTTTTAATTTATTAACTCTTTCTTTGTTGTTTATCAAAATCCTGCCGATAGTACGCTTGTTGACACTAATAGTTTTACACCCGTTTCGTTCTATTCTGCGAGCTATTTTTTCGCTATGACCTAGGACGTGATTAATATAACTATAGGTGCCTTCTTTTTCCCGAATATTGTAAAACTCCCGACGAATTAATTTCCTCCTTTTGTTTTTTAGCATGCTATCTCTATCTCTTAGTTTTTCTTTATATCCGTTGTTTCTTGCAATTTGTTTGATTGTACTTAATTCTTTTTCAAAATCTGCTTTTTCCAGCGGAAATATTAAAAGCCTATGGAAAACCTATTAGCCTATTGTGTATTAAACTATGGAAAACCGACTTTTTTATTTGCCAGGACTGCTGCAAACTTGCTGGTATAATTGGGTCGGAAGTTGTTGGTTTTCTATAAACCGAGAATTTTTATTTATTTTCTACCTTTTTTATTGTTATATCCAAATAGTTTAATTGATTGTTTTCCTCCTTTTCATTGTAAACTGAATATTATCGTTAAGCGAATTTAGAAAGCCGCTCAAATTTCTTTCAGTACCAATCCAAATACAAAAAAAGTCATCTACATAGCGAGCCCAAAAGTGAACATGTAATTTTAAATTATTGTTACTATTGAACAGTGTGTTTTTGGAAATGGTTCATAAAAATTTCCGCTATCAAAGGAGAAATAGGACTACCCGACAATATTGTTGTTTTATTAATAATAATTGTTCTTTATTTTTGTTGATTAATTGTTATTTATTGTTAATGATTTATTACTGTTATTTACTTTGAAAATTGAATACCCGAATGAAATGTTCTCCAAATCGGGAGATGAAGTAGGCCTAAAATATCGTTCAAATCTGTTACAATACTCAACCGTAATAAATCGTTTAATCAATCAATAAATATGAGAAACATTCTGAAACCGGAGATAATTAGGTCAAATTTGAAAACGTTGCCGAAAGAGTACATCCTTAAAAAATTTATCGGTTTAACTATTTTTCTATCTCTTATAGTTTCCAAGATCAAAATACATCCATCACCAAAATGGGACATAATTGACATCCGTACAGTCCGGACTTATATCCAATTGATCATGATCATAACCCCAATTTATTGTAAGAAATGAGAGAATCGAACAGACTCACAGATCCCAAACGCAAACACACTATTCGAGGTTGGTGGCAGGGTTTTTTCTTACCTTCTGGTGGTTCCACACGACGTTGACGCTGGGCTTGCCTCTTCGGATGTCTGACTGGTCGATGACGTCATCGTGGAGCAGAGAGGCCGTGTGGATCATCTCCGAGATCATCGCTACTTCCCTCTGCGACGATAAGAGACTGTAAACAAAAGAAAAAACGTCATTACATATATGCGGTTGTTAATGAAAAGGATTTGTTCAATGATTTGTCACAGCCTTAATGGTGATTTGCCATTATATAGTATTCGTACTGTATCATATAGTATTCATACTGTATACTACTTCGTAGTATCTTGACTTACAGCTTGTTCCTCGCGTCTCGCGACATTATATAAAACGAAAAAATTATAACATGCCGCTCCCTCCCCCACACAAGTCTCCGACTTCCGGGCGCATGTTTATGTTGAGAATGAGGGATAGAGATTTTTTCCATGCAGATAGGATCTATACAAAACAAACGCTACGGAGCAGCTAGTCAATTTTAAAATCAAAAACGTTTTCGTATTTCATGAAGTAAGGAAGATAATACTACCAATAAAAGAAGACAATGGTAGGGACCAAGAAAGCTTGCATATGATTGACAAACATCAAGTGAGTTTACAGATATCGTTTTTATCCAGATGATGCCGAATAATTCATGAAACGCGCATTGATAAGTGCGAGATACCTTTCTCTTCTAAATAACACAGGAAACTTTTGTATTATTTCAATGAGCTGTTCAAAATATAAAAAACAGCTACAATTTAATTGGGTATATTTTTTTTATTCTGAAAAAATTAAGTCCTAATTCTACATACATAATTATGATGATTTAATCTGCTTGGAAAAGATTATATCAATATTAGTCGTTCACTTAATTGATTTAAAAAACAAACATTTTTATTCAGTTCGTGAGCTTCAAAAAAAAAAAAACGTCAACAAAGTGTTTAATTCAACTTCTGTTTATCTGTTTTCTGGTTTTTTACATTGTGGCCATGAATTTAACAAAGTTACATTCAGTAATCATTAATCTCACTTTCCTCAGGTAAGTTAGGTATTAACAAACAATTAACAAATTAGCTAAATTAAAGATAACAAGTTAATAGAAGCAAAGAAAACGCAAAAGCAAATAATAAAAACAATTGAAAATTACATAAAATGTATTAAAAATACAATTATGGTAACTGCTTTTTGAAAAACTTGCTGTTCACTGTTAAACAAACTTTACACTGGTACCAATTGCCACCAATATTTGTAATTGTAACCAACTACAGTGGTTTCCCATCCAGATGTACTTGCCTGGTCGTTATCTCGCATTTTGTCAATTATTTCATTGTGATGCTCTTCATCCATTTGGAGGTAGGGTATAATTGATTTTGGATATGAATGTCCTGTAATTTTCATTAGTTGTTGTTCTCCAACATCTTTCTTAGCTAATTTCGAAACGGTCGTAGTTCGTACAGAGTTGGTAAATTTTTTAAGCTGGTATCTAAACCCTTTTTTGCATGTGTGAAGGTATTTAACATATTTTTATGTAATTACATTTTTTATGTAACCTAATGGTACAAAATTCTGGGTTTACTTGGTTAACAAGCAACCATTTTGAGGCCGCACAACGTTTTTCCCCACCTTTATCCGTTTTACTGAATATGGAATTATATTCTACCTTTCCTGTTGCTTGTCCGTTATTATTTTCTTCTTTAAAAGCATTTAGGTCCTACACCTCCACACCAAGGTAACTTATAGGATAAAATGAAAGAGTTTTTTTTAAGGCATTCTGCTATGTCCTCGTCGAAGCTTTGAATTTTATTTTCAGTTCATCAAACATCACAAAAACGGAGCACTCTGTCCTTTTTTGAAGGTCCATTTGTAGTTGCTTGGTGATTTTGGCGTCATTGGTTGCTATGAGGTAATAATGTAGAGAAAATTGTTTAAACATAAAAGATTTGAGTTTGAAAATATTTAAATTTCTGCTATTTATTGATTCCAGCTGATGCATTCACTGATGTAAAAGACTTTATCCAATTTTAAGTGAAATTTTTGAAAATTGTGGGTGGAGATAAATGGAGGAAGGTTAACAGATTGAAACCATCCCTAAATACCTGTTCCATGCTACTTTATCAGATAGTCTATACTCAAAATCAAAAGTTGTGTTTTGGAATCACTTCAACAGCGGCGTTCCAATTTTTTTGAAGTTGGCGATTTCCTCATCACCAAAATGTGAACTTTGTGACTAACGTAGGTGTCTTATCAATAGGGTACTGCAATTTTTTTAATTAAATTCGCAGCGAGAGTCAGTATTGGTCTATAACGAACTAACTATGAAAACATCATACCATGTTACCACTGTACGAATCCCAGCCTGCCCACTCTCTCTGGTATATGTTTGGTTAAACTGGTAAAATAACCCCAGATTAATTGTGAAGATCAGAAGCGGACATAAAATCAAACACAAGCTATGGCTTAAGCAATCGTATTCTTAATAATAATGATATACATTAATAAAATAGGACAGATGGACAGATAGACATAATTCCTGAACGCCACCGTTTGCTACAGGTACGTGTTTCTAGTAAATTTAGTCAATTTAAGGAATAAAGTTTCTTGTACGTTTTCTTGTCCCACTTCTGATGTCAAACTTCTTCCTTTAAGGAAACAGTTAACACAACGCTTCAAACTAATCTTCCACTTCTTCAGTTAAAGAGAGAGTTGGTATTACTTCCGGTGAAACCGGAAGCGGAAAAAGGTAATTTGTTTATCAAAAAGGGACCTTTTCCGCCGTGCCACATTTGAAAATTGTATCTAAAAAATAGGGGGGGGGGGAAGAGGGGTATACCATGAATCTGTGCCACACTGTAAATATGATGTGGTAACCTCAATTTTTTTTTATAAGAATATGTCTAGAGGTCACATCCCGCACAGTTTAAATACCTACTATTCTCTAACTCGTCACAGAGAAAAATTCGATCATTTCACTGAACAACACCAAATAGCCGAGCACGAAACACGTGTGCTCGCGACACGCGTCTTGAATGAATCGCAGCGGCCTTGAACGGTCGTGGGCGCAAGGCCGGTGGGGAGGTGAAAAAAAACGAAGATCGGGAACGCAACTTTGAATAGTAGGCCGTTGCTCCCGACGCGACGGTCCGACTTTGGGTAATCGTGAAACGGGACTCGAGCATGACTGGACGTCTTGAAGATGGTACTGGTTGTGTAAGACCTCCTCAACGTGCTCGAGTGTTTTCACGATATTTCGAATTCAAATCCAATAGATAATCATGCATAATAATTATTATCTACAGTGACATAGAAATATGTGGAATTTAAATGTACAGTTAAGGGCACTCAACTAAAGAATTTAGTTGTGTAATGGTTGCCCTACACCTTATGCTCACAGTGGCGCACTAACGGGGGGATAAAGTAGGATACTAACCTACCTGATAAAAATTTGAAATTTTGTTCATATTGGAAGGAATTTATTTGCTCTACTTGGGTGAGCATTTTTGTTTTTTAAATGTTGTCGAGCCTGTTCCGGTATTCCACAAGCCAAACAGACCCAATCATGTGTTTAGTCGACAAAATATTGACGCCAATGTCGCTTGGGGGTTTGTTTTATATGTCATTGTTTGGATAATTTAATTTTCACCAACCACTTTACTGTTGATAATGATAGCATGCAATGAGTATCATACAGCGAGTCTGTAGAGTCTTGCACAAATACTATTAAAGATCAAGTAAATTTGCTCTGCAGTGTGTTCCAAATTAGATCACCAAGACCAATTTGATTGGATTGGATAAAATTTTAGGCTTGTTTGAAGAACTATTGAAGCAGAAAGGACACTTTCTTATAGCAACTTTTTACGGTCTATCCAATAACGTAAACAGTTTCTTAAAGTAACGTTTCATCTTTTCAGAACCATCATCAACTTTTTTTTCAAATACGCGCCCATTCATATTTTTACGTCATTCGACAGCATTTGTCCTTGTGAGTTCGTGTATGATATGCTATAGTTTGATCACGTTTTGAACGTGAGAAAACACCATCAAAACTAATCATCTTAACTTTAATTTTTTTGAGCCACATTATTGGTCACAAAATTACGCAAATTTGCCCTTATATTTAACCTAGTTAAATGACAAACGATTCTAATGCTGCTAGCTGGTATCAATTTCTGGGATCAATGACATTATCTTCTTTTCGTGATCAGTTTATAAACCCATTCAGCATTAACGGCCATCCAGAATGCAATCAAGTATTCCACTGATCTATCTCAATGGCTTTCCCACACCTACCTTCTTTGGTATATATTAAAGTAACTTATTTTTTGTAAGTAGATAGGTACTATACATAGATGCTGCAATAAGAAGAATGTTCAATTTCCACATTCTTCTCACATTAACAACCGGTAGTTTTTGACCAATTTAATCTGAAAAATTTCACAGCGAATGTTTATACAAAGGCGCTTTGTGCATTGCAGAACTTAATTAGGCAAATTTATTTTTCACATCGTTAAAAGCGTGTTACATGAATGACGGTAAGATTTATAATATAAAATTATTGTGTATGTAATCAAATTTGGGTTTGTACACTATGGTACGAACAGAAAATCGTAACATTATTCGGGGATATAGACTGACTTTCTGCATTCAGTGTGCCCCAAAATGATAACAAAACCAAATTCATATTTTTTTTTCTAGTCGAGATAACAAAAAAACAATGAAAGAGGTCAAATAGTATATAGAAATTAACATTTTTCTGCAATATTTCCTCTTTTTTTTGAGCCATGTTTGACGGAACCATAACATTACAGACATTTTTTTTAAATAGGACGCTCTATATAGGGGGTGTTCCAAAAACATACCGACAAACTTTAAGGGGTGGTAGGGGACATGAACACAAACATTTTTTGTTAATAAATATATGTCCGCAAAATATATGAGCCGTTTGGCTGTAGAGCAATAAAATGTTTTAAATCATAACCCAAATAACTAAATTTATTCTTGATTTAGTTGGACACCACTGTATTGCGTTCAATATTCTTTGTTTCAACCACGCTTCTTGTTTGGAGAAAAAATTTTTTTATTAAAACAAACATTGCAAAGATTTTAGCTGGTATTAGCTGGTATTGTTGAGGAGAATCTAATAGTTCAGTTGCTGCCTGAGGTCGTTTGTACGCAAATTCTTATCTGCATTTTCTGCAAAACGTTTTGTCTCTATTATTACAAAATGTTCTTTTAGACATCAGAAATAACATGTGGTTTCGACATGACGGGGCACCTCCACATTTTGGTTTGAACATGCGCCAGTATCTGGACCAGCAATTTCCCACCCGATGGATTGGAAATGGAGGTTCCGTGGGCTGGCCCGCGCGTTCTCCCGATCTCAACCCCCCGGATTTTTTCTTTTGGGGTCATCTGAAATCATTAGTCTACGAAACGGCTATACGTAATGAGGAAGATCTCTTAGCAAGAATAATGGCAAGTTGTACACATGTAGAAGCTATTCCCGGAATATTCCATAGGGTCCACGAGTTAATGAACCGACGGTGTATCTTTGTATTGATGCTAATGGTCAACATTTTGAACACTTATACTAAACCATCATTTATTTATCAATGAAACAAAGTCCAACCGAATAGCATTATAATAATCCTAAGAGAAGACCCCTGTGACGTCATATCACTGAAAACCTTGCAACCAACCACGAAGGTGGTCAAAATTTGTAACGCTAATTGTATTTACTTCCTGTTAACTTTTTGAGCTGAAATTTGACACAGTTAAAGGTCTGAGATAGCAATATACTTTAAAATCTGTATATAATAAAAATTCAAGATGGTGGCTTTAAGATGGGAGACGAAGTTTATTATTTATGATCTGATTTCAATGAAAATTCATATTTAGGGATTTTCACGGTGATGAATTATGATTTTTAAACGAAAAATTCAAGATGGGGTTATGGGTGATGCGCAATATCTATGTGGCTCACCACATCCATGGAACACCACATCTACGTAGATATAAGGGTATAGCTTATATATAGATAATAACATTTAAGAATAAAACAAAACATTATGTTTATTACATTGAATGAACCGAAATTTTTATGACTCATACGAATACTGTGATAGCTAGTCTCATATTTTATTTAAAATGACTTTAAATAAAAACTAGTTTTATATAAAATAAATATATTCTTTAAATTTCACATAATATCTTTAGCTTGCTCAAGAAAACTGCCCGATGCCTCGATTCATTCTAATTTGTGGTCAAGGACGATACGATTGAGCAACGAAAATTTACTTTCATATGTCCTAAATATTCGAACTTGTCTCCACAGCCAAGTATCAGCGTGCCGCGGCTTTGTATACTGGGTGTTTGGATTGGAAGTGGCAAGCGCGTGCGTGACACCGGCTGGTTTAGGTTCGCATGTCCAGTTCTCAAGAAACAATTACCTACGTATGTATACACAGAGCCAAACCAATATACCTACTTGTTCAGAGCTCTTTTGTCTTAAAATTCGTCCTTCTATACATCTTATCCTTTTCTAATTTTTGGATAAACAGCCGATTCCCCTATTTTTCCTGTTTCATATATAGATATTCTTTTTTTAGATACATTTCGATAGTAGAAAAATAATTATAATACCCTTGTTTCCTATTTGGCTAACATGATTAGTTTTTGAGATATTTGCAAGAAATCGAAACTTTGGGAATACGTTTTTATAAGATTTCGAGGTTGTTTGAAGAGCTATTGAAAAAAAGTACATTTTTCTATCGAATGACGTAAACGAATGTTTTTAAATGACGTTTCGTATCTTTAGAACCATTATCAACTTAATTTTTTGTAACACGACCCTTTTGAAGTCACTCGACAGCATTTTTTCTTGCGAGTTCAATGATGTATCATATACGCTACAATTTGTTTATTGTTCTATTAACTGTTTATAATTATTTTTAATTTATTGTTTATTATTTTTGCTAATAAATTGTTATTTATCGTTAATGATTTGTAACTTTTTCGTTATTCCTTTGTTAATACAGACGCAGATTAGTTTGATGATGGTTTTTCACGTTCAAAACGTGATCAAACCATAGCATATGATACATCATTAAACTCACAAGGGAGGTGACGTCACGAAATATTGTCGAGTGACGTAAAAATATTAGTGGGGCTGCATTAGAAAAAATTAAGTCGATGATGGTTCTGAAGAGACGAAACGTTATTTAAAAAACTGTTTACGCCATTCGATAGAGCCTAAAAAGTTAGTGCAAGAAAGTGTCCTTTTTTTTAATAGATCATCCTATACAGGGTGTTAGTTAAACATGCGGCAAAAATTCAAGAGGTTATTCCTTGGATTATTCTAAGGATATTTTATCCTTTGATGATTTTTGAAAAAGCGCTTTGTTGCGAAGATATAGGGCGAAAAAATTTTTAAACAAATCCAATTTTAGTATTATTATATTATTAATGTAGGTGAAATAAAAGTATGACGTACTACACTGGACGTATCAAGTAAAAGACATGTAAGAAAAAGGAGTTGTTTTTTCTTACCAACATCCCGTGATACTTCGGAGTGATTATTTTATATGTTTTTGTATGTTGTGTTTTTGTAGTTTGTATGTGTCGCATTTGTTAAGATTGATTGACGTTTGGCTAGTTGACGTGTAAACGGTTGTTAGTGAAGTCTTCTATCATGGCTCGCTATACGAATGCCGAGATGGCTGACATGCATTTTATTTATGGACTTGCCGATGGCAATGCATTAGAAGCTAGGCGACTGTACATTGAACGATTTCCTAACCACATTGCTCCCGATAGAAAAATCTTTCAAAGTATTCATCAACGTCTTCGAGAAACGAGAATATTGAAGCGAAGTGGAGGACCGGAAGGACAGGGACTGTAAGAACGGTAGACGTAGAAGAGAATGTGCTGGACATGATAGAAGAAGATCTAGGTACTTCTACGCGAAGAATTGCAAATACTTTGAATGGAAGTAATTGGACTGTTTGGAAAATTCTGAGAGATATTTGTTGTACCCATACCACATTCAACGCGTTCATGCACTTCTTCCTGCGGATTTTGCTCCACGTATTGCATTTTGTCAATGGCTTTTGCACACATTGGTTGAAAACCCTCAACTACTTACGCTGATTCTTTTTGCCGATGAAGCCAGTTTCTCGCGAAATGCAATAAGGAATTTCCACAATCACCATGTGTGGGGTTGGAATTGTGGGTGACTGGCTAATTGGACCGGTATTTCTACCAGGAAGACTTACCGGCGAAGTATACCGCAACTTTTTGGAACAAACGCTACCTCAGTTTTTGGAGCATGTACCATTGGCTACAAGACAGGCAATGTGGTTTATGCATGATGGTGCACCACCTCATTTTAGTGTAGTTGCTCGAGAGTTTTTAACAGCAACATACGGAGATCGCTTGATTGGTCGAGGTGGACCTCACGTATGGCCTGCTCGATTCCCGGACTTAAACCTCTGGATTATTTCCTATGAGGCCATCTAAAGTCATTAGTTTATACTAGGCCAGTGGAAGATGTGGACGATTTAAGAGATCGGATAATTGCTGGGTGTAACTGAATAAGAAACGACCCTGGTGTTTTTGAAAGAGTTCGGGAGTCTATGAGGAGAAGATTGGATGGTTGCATCCGAGCTGGAGGTAGCCATTTTGAACAATTCTTGTAGGTTCAGAAATGTTACATGTAATTTTTAGTAATAAATTATTGTTATTTATTGAAAATTTTTTTCGCCTTATATCTTCGCAACAAAGCGCTTTTTCAAAAATCATCAAAGGATAAAATATCCTTAGAATAGTCCAAGGAATAACCTCTTGAATTTTTGCCGCATGTTTAACGAACACCCTGTATAAACAACAGAAATCAAACAAATAATTTCTTTTACATTCCCTGATTTATTTCTTTAAAAATATCGATAACGAACAACGCCCACTTCTTCAGCAAATCCACATAAGTATAAATTACATTATCGACCAATTAATATTCCAAAAACTAATTAAATAACAATCGTTGCCAAACCGACAATGACTAGCTAAAAAAATAATAATTATTCCTCGTCCTCGTTACTTCGATTTCCACAATTTCATAACCTCACCGATGAATTATTATCCAAACAGAAATATATCGACAAGGCTCATTATGATGCAGAGTCCTCGATTCTGCCTGGTCATGCATTGCTCAAATTCTTGCCCAAACACACTTATCTGTTTGAGAGTCGATTAACGGCGATCACATGTGTTTGTTTAATAATTATTTGGGATTGACCATCCTTGGCATTTCCAAATAAATATCTTTTGGCACTTCCTTTTCTCACGCCTTGTCTGGTTCTTATAATATCCTCGTTCATAATTCAATCAGAGAATAGAGAATTGTTAAACCAAACATTAATAAACCACAAAAGTAAATAAATATAAAAGCCAAAAGCATATCTCCCTATTACGGCCTTTATTCCTTCCACTAACCTCGATGCTCGGTTAACTTGAGATTCTATCCTGAAACTGCCAGTGCTGTAGTATCTCGAGTGTTAGTATGTTCGCAGCGAATTGTTTCTTACGCATTGGAATGAACATGACATTTTATCTGGTTTTTTAATTATGGTGCCTTAAGGGACGGTCTTTCTCTCTTAAAGTTGCTTTTAACAACTTCTTTTAAGAAACTTAAAGTTAACAAGTGAATTTATCTGGCAGTTAAAAAATTGCGTCTTTCCAATACAATTTAACTGCTCTTTTGTAAAAAGACTCTTTAATGATATTGGCAATACTGATTAAATAAGAAAGTCTATATAATAAAGTGAAACAGATGATATGCGTCAATCATAATCAACAAAATATGTCAATTATGACAACATTACCTAGCTAAATATAACATAATGTGGCTATAACCAACTAAGTATAACTTTTTTTAAGTTCTAGTCGTTTCTGGGACCTCTAGTTTAAATTTAATATTCAGAAGTGTAAAAATGTCTTCCCAGGATGATACAGTAAAAAGACTTGGAACCAAATTGAAGACACCAGAAGACCAGAATTCGAGACACTAGTACAAATCGTAGCAGTTCAGTCCTCATGTCATAAAATCTAACAAATACGTAGATATAATTTATTTTCTATTATTAACCTGTTAGTGTGATGCCGTAAATGTTGCTCGATTTTTTCTAGAACATTTAACACCTTTATTTTTGATACACCAAATCGCCTCATAAATTCTTTATCATCCCAGATGTTTAAATTGTCTATATAAGGCCTTACAGTATATATTTTTCGTTCGCGATTTGCAATATTTACCATGTTTATAATTTCATGATCTAATAATATTTCTTCTTCAAAATCAATAATGTTTTCCATTGTAAAAATATATTTTTTAACGTTTTATTAATCAAATTGTTTACTAACACTCAAATTTCTAAAATTTCTGAGGTTAGAAATCTCTTTGTAACTACTTATAGGCCAGGTAAACTTACCGATAAGTTAAAGAGCAGATAGAGAACTTTAAAGACAGGATTTAATTTAAAACGAAGTGAAAAGACCCATTTTGTAGTTACAAGGAAGATAAATTTAAAAAGATGTTTATAAGGAGATGGCAAGACCGGCCCTAAGTTTCGTTAATTTTACTTACCCAGTTAGTTTGTAGTTAAAACCGAATTGCAGAAACTATGTTATAAACGAATTGTGTGAGGTTTTTGCAGGGTATTTAATAAAAAATATCTATTATATTGCTACTGTAAAGCTTACGAAAATGCCAATTTGTATTTATTTGGCAATTTAAATATGGCTCACAATGATTTTGTAAGCTTTACATCGTTGCTTGAAGTTTCATTTCAATTAAATTTTGAAAGTATTGTTTTACAAAACAGGGTTATTAAAACAGTCTCGATAATGCAAAGCCAATTAATGGTTTATTGTACCTATTTCCTTTCTACAATACCAAATACCAAAACTATTATACCAAGTGTTCCATTTTTAACTGGTTTTAAAAAATAATTTAACAATTTCCAGTTTCGTTTCCAAGGACCACCAAAAAAAAATGTATGTAAAAAACATAAATATTAAGAGTTTAAACCGAAATCAACAATACTTTTGGCAGTAAAAAGCTAAATCTGAACTAAGGGAGTGAGAAATCTTTATAGTATTCTTTTAGGAAGCAAATAGGAATCCTTTAGGAATCTTTTAGGAATTAAAGTTGGATGATTTCGACCAGTGAAGGAGGATATAAAATAGAGGCTAACTCATCAAGCGTTAACTAACATTAAGTTATCAAAATACGCAAAAAAGTTGACTTAAAACAAAATCTGAATCAAGTGGTATCGATTTTACTATACCCTGTGACGTTAAAGTCTACAGAGATGGCGCTGGGTTATCTGATACATCGTTTGATCCTTGAATTTTAACATTTTTGAACCTGCTTTCACAGGCGTGTTGGATAAATGATTTTACCCTCCTGTGTTTGTTCCTCCAATTTAATTGCGGAACAAAATTACCACCCGGGGCAGTGACGGGTCCGAATGCAATGAGCGAGGATGTTTCCAAGGTGACTAAATGAAGCTGCACCCAAAATTTTATTTGAAATCACAGATGCATGTATCAGTAACAGATACATTTTCCATAAACACTTAGGAATACCTAACTGTGTAGGTAGAATTAAAAATGTCAGTTGTAGAAACTCTTCTGTACAACTTCTGATACGGTCAACGACATCGGAAAAATGTGTACAACACATCTAAATGCATATGACTTTTACGGTAAAAGAGATATTTATACTGGCATAGTTGCATATAATTCAAGTAAATAAATTTATACAGCGTATTCAGCCGGGGGCTTACACGATCCGTATCTCAGAAAGTGAGATTGTGACAGTTAATTTTAGGAATAGGGAAATTTTATGAAAATGACCATAAAATTTAACAACACAATCAAAAAGTGCAATAATATACAGGGTGTTCCGATATAACCGGAATAGCTACAAGCACGTCATTATTAGATTATAGAGACGTAGATCTCTAAATTAATCTATAATAGGCCATCAACATTTAGCCACCTGATATAGGGTGCTCCACTTTAAAATAAAGATATTCATATTTACATTCTGTAGAACCGGAAGTGACAGAATTGTGAAATTATTTTAGTTGCAGAGTATTATAATATATTTTTTATTTTTTTTTTATATAGAAAACACCCCTTGAAGGGTATTTTACTGCAATTACAATCTGATCAAAGGGAGATCAATGAGTAATTTGGTTCTATCCTAATTTAACTAAAGTTGAAAATCTTAGAGCTAAGGTCTTACTCACTAGTGTACCTTAGAGTCTGGTAACTTAATAACACTAACGTGTAACACTAACCGCACAATACTCTGCTTTTATACTGATATAATCAGTTCACTAACTCAAAGGGCTTGTCTCGATGTTCACATGTTGATGGAGTCGTTGTTCGTGATTCCTTGCAAATTTAGTAATTGTCTGCTCAACAGTGTCCATCTGAAGATCTCGATGAAGGTCACTGTTTCTGATGTACCAAGGTACTTTGACAATGTTCCGCAGTACTTTGTTCTGAAATCTTTGAATGATTAATATATTACTCCTACTGGCACAGCCCCAGAGCTGTATTCCATAGGTCCATACTGGCTTGAGAATTTGTTTATACAACAGTATTTTGTTGTAAGTTGATAAGCAGGAGTGTCTACCAAGTAGCCAGTACATTTTCTTATATCTGATGTCTAGCTCGTCTCTTTTCTTTTTAACATGGACTTTCCAGCGGTCTTGCGTCTAATGTGATGCCTAGATATTTTGCTGAGTTTGCATATAGAATCTGGGCATTGTTCATGTTAATAGGTATTTGTTGTTCTCTTTTATTTGTGAAATTAATCTGCACTGATTTGGTTTCATTCAGCTTGATACGCCATCTTCTGGTCCAGTTATTGATTTGGTTAACTGATGTTTGCAGTTTGTTTGCAGCTTCTTCATAGCCCTTCCCTGTCGCAAGGATGGCAGTATCATCTGCAAACGTGGCTATTGTGTTTTGCTCTAACTGTGGTATGTCACTGGTGTAGATCAGGTATAATATAGGGCCTAGGACGCTTCCTTGTGGTACTCCTGTTCTGATTTCTTTTAGTTCAGTGTATGCTTCATCTTGTTTGACTCTGAAGAGTCTATCTGAGATATATGATTTCAATAATTCTGAGTATTTATATGGGATTATAATATATGGGGTCATCATAAAGTAAGGGGTAAGTCTTATATAATTTTAAGAAATCAAGCTAGTAGCAAAAAGTAAATGGAATCTAGTTGCTTTAATAATTAAGTGTAGGTATCTATGGAAAACAAAAGAGTTGTCGTGTCAACTGCTGATACAAGTGTCAAACGTAATCATTGCGATTTAGAGAATTGTTGCCAAATAAAACTCACGTAAACGTAAATTGAAACGATTTAAACTTTAATACCATGGATCTACAAACAAGAATTGGTTTATTACGAATGCGGCAGAAATTACACTGCTGGATTACGAAGATTTCATACGAAAATGGGTTTGAGAGCAGGGCCCTGTCAAATGAAGGCCTACCGTAATTTGATTAGAAAATTTGAAAGATCAGGGTCTGTAACTGACCTACCGAGATCAGGAAGACCAAGGATTAGTGATGTCTAAGTTGCAGAAGTTCTTCGGGAAAATCAAAACATAGCCAACACTAATCCGTTAGTAATCCGTAGTGTGAATTCGATATCAAAACGATTGCAAATGCCGTACACCACGGTTTGGAAAATTTTACGCGAAATCCTAAAAATGTATCCTTATAAACTTAAACTGCTGTTTGAATTAAATGATGCAGATTTTCCTACCAGATATCATTTTTCTTTACAAAAATTGGCTCAGATGGAAATTGAACCTGAATGGTTATCCCGTATTTTATGGACAGATGGGGCCCATTTCTCTCTAAATGGTGTAGTCAATACTCAAAACTGTCGAATATGGTCAACAGATAATCCACATGAAATCGTTCAGGAACGTCTTTATGACAAGAAAGTCACCGTTTGGTGCGGTTTCACTTTTGAACCATACTTTCATTGAACCATACTTTTTTTGAGGAGATACAGAATGGAGAGCTGTTACTGGTGAACAATACTTGCATATATGTTACAAGATTATGCCATTCCACGGATATAAAACGAGCACGAAGGAATTGAAAACATGATTTTTATGCAGGATGGAGCACCCCCGCATATTTACCGACCGATGTTTTTCAAAATCGTGTTACAAGCAGACATTTTGTAAATTCATGGCCTCCAAGATCGCCTGATCTTAACCCAGGGATTACTGGCTGTAAGGTTATTTAAAAAAATTGGTGTTTACGATCAACAACGCTGGAAGAATTAAAAGGCTCTATTAGGGAGCAAATTGCTGCAATTAAACCAGAAATGGTGAATAATGCTGTGTACAATTTGGAGGAAGGGTTGGTATGATTAGTCAGCGGCAAAATGGACGACATATCGAACATTTGCGTTTACCACTGTTGGACATAAGAAATCCCATTGCTTAAGCAATCGAATTTCTTTCACATCCTGTTATTAACCTAATTTGTTAAAAATAGATAATAAGCTGAGATATATCGCTTACTTTATGATAACTTTGTATATTATATACAGTAAGTTTCAGAGAAAACAGCAGCACTTACCGAGATGCGAATCATATAAGACACAAAAGCCACATTTTCTTATATAAAAAAATTGGAAATAGTGCTTTATTATTACCTATGTGAGTGAACAAAGTATGCACAGTTTACGAAAAAAAAAACAATATATATATTATTCAGGAAGTACAAAATTGTTAGTGCGACGTGAACAATTTGGCAAGTTAAATAATGACCATCATTTTGTGATGATTTGGTGTTTGTTAATTAAGTCTTGCATTACGATTGCAAAGAAAAAGGTCACGGGAATAATTTGAGAGTAAATATAAGGTGATTTACATAATATTAAGTCATCGCGCTTATGTATGAGTTCGCATATTCCGTGTTACAGGTGGTTATTTATAATATATCACAGACAAAATTAAACAGCGACGTTATAAATTTTGCTGCTAATTTTATACAAACCTGCTTATATACGTTTCCTGGTATCAAGAAAGTTAAAAGACAAAATGCGGCGTTGATGTGTTGCATTACAGTTTAGAGTATTATTTAAAAAAAAAATTTTTGATTGAGAAGTTGTCAAATTTGATTTTATTCTTCGACAGATAACCGAGGATGAAACTTTTCGTTGACACACCCTGTATGCAGAATCAGTGATCATAATGAACAAATAAATAAACTTACCTTTTTTCTTTGTATATGTGGTAATTCATCGCCCTGGCCATGAGTAAAGACACCATGGGTCTGATGGCTTTCCCGTGCCCGTCGAAGTAATATGTGGATATTTCGAATAAGTTGTCCTGATACGTGTTCTGCCGTAAGGCCTAAAACAAAACACCAAAGCAATTATTTTATTATGAATTGCATAGACATATGTCAACAAAATGTTATAGGATATACAGGGTATTAGGTAAACATGCAGCAAAAATTCAAGAGGTTATTCCTTGGACTATTCTAAGGATATTTTATCTTTTGATGATTTTTGAAAAACGCTTTGTTGCGAAGATATAGGGCGAGAAAAATTTTCAACAAATAACGATTTATTACTAAAAATTACATGTAACATTTCTGAACCTACAAGAATTGTTCAAAATGGCTACCTCCAGCTCGGGTGCAACCATCCAATCTTCTCCTCATAGACTCCCGAACTCTTTCAAAAACACCAGGGTCGTTTCTTATTGAGTTACACACAGCAATTATCCGATCTCTTAAATCGTCCGCATCTTCCACTGGCCTAGTATAAACTAATGACTTTAGATGGTCCCATCACCTCGATCAATCCAACGATCTCCGTATGTTGCTGTTAAAAACTCTCGAGCAACTACACTAAAATGAGGTGGTGCACCATCATGCATAAACCACATTGCCTGTCTTGTAGCCAATACTTCGCCGGTAAGTCTTCCTGGTAGAAATACCGCTCCAATTAGCCAGTCACCCACAATTTCAACCCAAACGTTCAACGGGAACTAATGTTGAAACAGATCTTCACAAATCTCATGTGGATTTTCGTCAGCCCACACATGGTTATTGTGGAAATTCCTTATTGCATTTCGCGAGAAACTGGCTTCATCGGTAAAAAGAATCAGCGTAAGTAGTTGAGGGATTTCAACCAATGTGTGCAAAAGCCATTGACAAAATGCAATACCTGGAGCAAAATCCGCAGGAAGAAGTGCCTGAACGCGTTGAATGTGACATGGGTACAACAAATTATCTTTCAGAATTTTCCAAACAGTCCAATTACTTACATTCAAAGTATTTGCAATTCTTAGCGTAGAAGTACCTGGATCTTCTTCTATCATGTCCAGCACATTCTCGTCTACGTCTACCGTTCTTACAGTCATTGGCCTTCCTGGTCCTCAACTTCGCTTCAATGTTCCCGTTTCTCGAAGACGTTGATGAATACTTTGAAAGATTTTTCTATCGGGAGCAATGTGGTTAGGAAATCGTTCAATGTACGCCTAGTCCAATGTACGTTCAGTCGCCTAGCTTCTAATGCATTGCCATCAGCAAGTCCATAAATAAAATGCATATCAGCCATCTCGGCATTCGTATAGCGAGCCATGATAGAGGACTTCACGAACAACCGTTTACACGTCAACTAGCCAAACGTCAATCAATCTTAACAAATGCGACACATACAAACTACAAGAACACAACAATCAAAAACATACAAAATAATCGCTCCGAAGTATCACGGGATGTTGGTAAGAAAAAACAACTCCTTTTTCTTATATGTCTCTTACCTGATACGTCCAGTGTAGTACGCCATACTTTTATTTCACCTACAAAAATAATGTGAAAAATATCTTCGCAACAAAGCGCTTTTTCAAAAATCATCAAAGGATAAAATGTCCTTAGAATAGTCCAAGGTATAACCTCTTGAATTCTTGCCGCATGTTTAACTAACACCCTGTATATATAATTAATAATTATTACAAATTAAGTTCTCGAAATAGCAAAACCTCATCCGATTCAAAGCAATTTTATTCCAAAAACATTACACTTGCCATGACCTTATTTGTCTCTATATGGCTCCAATCATCAATATGAAAATCAAGCAGTTATCGGCTGTCAAACTAGTGTCAGTTATGGCGTTACTTTTGTTTAAAAAAACGTTTATACACGTTTTACAATAAACTTCTCTCGTCTCGTGAATTGAGTAAATATATAAGTGAAACTTTAGAGAAATGCCAAGGCAACATATGCTGAGACTGACATGAAAAAGTTTGCAGTAAGTGAAATAACGTTTTGTGTTGCCAATACTAATCAATAAGAGAAGATCGGGCGAAGAAGAAATTCTGGAGGGCAGCAGCACTCTGTTCAGGACAACTGTCTATCTCATTTTCTACGTTAAATAAATAACGTAAATTAATTTTTTATATAATGTAACCTTTTACACAGAAAAAATAGTTTATTTGAATATATTAAACTCATTTCTTTGTTAATCTGATTTACTTATTTTTGGAAATTAAAGTGTAATTGACGTGATATTAATATTCAAAATAAAAATACAATTTAATAAAAAGAAGAAGAAACGTTAATAGAAAATTAAAAGAAAGTGCTTTCATTAAACTTAATGGTGATAACTGTATCTCGTCAGAAGTAATATTCTTGGATAAAACGTGGCTTCCTCTACTCCAAAAGGATGCTACCAATGGAAAATTAAGAATAGGTAACATAGTGATCAGTGCGTGTGATGACATTTTGAATTAAAAATGTCAATCTGATAATTTTTTTCAAACTTTCTACTGACGACGAGTTGAGGATCGACTAGAAATGTTTATTATAAAGCTAGTTAAGTGTTTAATTACTTTTAAATATTATTATAATTATTATTTTATTTAGACATAATTCCCAAACAATAATTAATTTTCTTTATACAAAAAATCATTATCGAGTTAACTTGATAACTATATTAGTTTCAATACCAACTAGAATCACTTGTTTAAAATTAATTACCTGTTTCATTTAACAACATATTATTGTTTTAATAAAATATTTACAAGTAATTCAGTTGCTGGAAAATGTTAAACATCCATTCCGTCATATGAAAACACAAATTTGATTTTATCTAATCAAATACTTTTCTGCGTGTATTAAAAGGACTTGTACACAAACAGGTCTTTAAATGAGAGTGTACAGGGCAAGGAATTTATATACATAGAACGATTATCAAAGCTGCGCGAGTATTCCAATTTTGAATCCGCCATTTTGATGTCTGAAAATTGGTGGGAAATTTAACAGTATTAACCTAGCATTTTCAATTAAATGGCAATAACAAATAAAAACCACAGAAAGCAGCAAGTAAAACTTTTGAGTAAGAAAAATTCTAAATAGGTATAAGAAACTGTTCAATATTTTTATAGTTTAATTACAATTACATATTTGTGAAAAATAAAATATATCGTCACCAAACTTTCTTGTATAATTGATGAAAGTACAAACGAAATTTTTTGTGTACCTACCTATGTATCTTTTGTTCACATTATTTATGTAAAATACACCATTAGCCGTTTAGAAAAGTAAATATTTAAAATGCATTATGCATATAAAATTTAACTATCCTTTACCTTACTTTAACTATCCTGGTTTATTTTTTGTATTGTTTATGTTTGCAGTTTTCATAATTTACTATTATATTAGCTAGGAACTATGATTGCATGTATCTTAAGCCTTTAAATTCTTGTTATAAATTCCGAATTTACCTGGAATAATTACGAAAGTCCAATACTCAAATATTGTCACTCAAAGTCTATAAATCAAAGGAACACAATAGTAAACACACAAACAGAATCAAACCAAGAGAATCACAATAAAATAAACCAACAAGACGCCAAAAATACAAAACAAACTATTTACCAAATCTACCCATACCACTGTTGCCGTGTTGGGAAGATTTGAACCACTGAATTTTTAGATTAGAAAGAAAAAGACACTAGAATTCTAGGGTCTTGGTCAGGTATACCAATACAAAATGTAGAAGTTGGGAGCAGTGTGACATCAAAATGGCGGCTCCCATGTTTCCACACAAAATTGGATGCGCAGTCGTCTATCATCGTTCCATGTATATAAATTCCTTGTATTAGGTATTTGAAATAAGACATTTCACACATCATAAAGGGTCACTATCGACGACCCTGTATATGCGCAATCAATCACCGCATTATACAATGTAATTTACATATGGAAGCTACCTAACGACCCTCACGATATTCTAATACGGTACTCATCCTATTAGTTCCGTTATCAAACGCCGGTGCAACACGCAATACTCATTTGTCTCCCAAGCAGAAGGTGTCATTTTTATTAGCACTAATCATGTCTCCGATACTTATTGTGACACACGGGCCTTGACTCAAAAAGCCAACAATGACAATACTTGTACATCTTGTAATCTTCGCGCTCGCCTGTTATTTGCTCGCTAATTATGATTTGCTACAAGAAGGATGGCAAATGTACCTTCGGATGTAATTATAGTCATTAGACGCACAAAAACTGGAGAAAAACGTAACATTCTATATTCGTCCATGATATTTTTTTAATACAAATGTTTAAGGTTAAGATTAACAAAAATAATAATTACTAAAAAATATTAGCAACATACAGGGTGTTCAGATTAGTCTGTACGGCAGCTAACTCTCTTATTTCAAATGAGACACACCGTATGTTTACATTTTTGAAAAGAACGTAAGAGCTTACGTCGAAAACATGCCGTTTTGGAGATATTTGACATTTTATAAAAATGTTTACAGCTGCAAGGATATGCAATAGAGTTGCGACTTTTTAAAAAAATTCAGGCCAGGCCAGGCCCGGCCCGACAGAGTATAGGCCAGGCCAGGCCAGGCCAGATAAACCCACCGGACGTTTGGCCCAATTAAAGCCAGACCTCTTGAAAATTATGGCCCGGCCAGGCCAGATTTGAGCCAGGCCCGACCAAGCCAGATTGAATTCGGCCCGGCCAGACCAAGCCCGGCCCGGCCAGACCAGGCCAGGCCAGACCAGGCCAGGCCAGACCAGGCCAAACCCCAGACCCCGACCAAATCGAATCGAAGCTCAAATCGAATCTGATCCGGCCCGGCTCTATCTAGCCAAGTTTAGCCAGAATCAGTCTGCCTAAGCCACATTCGGCCATACCAGAAATCCTGCCTACTTGACATTGACAATAGGTATGACAATTCATAAATTTATTAACTCTTTTATGTCTCAATGAAACGTTCAAATGTCTCACAAAATAGAACAAAACAAGCTTTAGAATAATTTTTTATTTCATTATCAAATAAAATACAAACTCCGAAAACAAATTTGTTCAACAACTTAAACACAAACATAATGTTTTGCATTTAACACTTTTAATATATATATATATATATAGTAGTATAAGATATTATATGTATGTACAGTGAGTCCCAGAAGTGATGTCTAAATTCATTTAAAATTCAGCGATGTGTTTTTTGGAAAAACACTCGGATTTTTATTTTTTAATGCGATTTTTTTATGCTCAATTCATGTATACAGGGTAGTCCAAAAGAAGTTACGACCATCAACTTTATTTTTTCAAATATTTCATTTCATTTCTGCATCGAATTCTAAGTCTGTGTAAGAATTTTTATCAGAGTAATACTTATTGCTAAGTATAATTTTTCCATTTTGGGACACCTTAAATTTTAAGTAGTATGAGTGAGATTGCCGTAAGTGGTCAGATAAATGGGTGAAACACCTCAAGTTATTATGAAATCAAATTCCTCATAGGAAGAACAAGATATAGTATTTTAAAATTGTTATACAGCAAACCGGTTAGCCTAGGTTAGGTCGAAATCGGTCCGATCCGGCCCGAAACGGTCAGGCCAGCCCAGGCCCGATTCGGCCAGGCCAGTCCCGATCCGGCCAGGCCAGGCCCGATTCGGCCAGGCCAGGCCCGACCCGGCCCGGCCAGTCGGGCCTGGCCAATTCAATTGCGGCCCGGCCCGACCAGGTATTACAAAGCATCCGGCCAGGTCCAGCCCGGCCAGTAAAATATGCAGATTTTCCCGGTCCGGCCAGGCCAGATTTCGGACCGGGCCTGGCCTGGCCGGGCTTTTGGCCTCAAATCCCAACTCTAATATGCAAGACACTTTTTTCGTATAGAACAATTTCATTCGGTTTTTGCTGTTGAAAAACATATATAAGGTAGAGAACCTTCCACAATTAACATAAGATAATATACTAAGTGTCTCATTCTCCCGTTACATTTTGAGACCTTCAAACCGCGAAAACTTTTTTAATTTCGATGGAACACCCTGTATTTTTGCAATGCAAGTTATGTAGCATTAAATTCTTTTTTTTCTGATGTTTCCTGATTAAAGATTTCGTCAGATTTTCCAGAATTCTTCGAAAAACTACTAAATATGAAAGTAAAATCGTCAAAAGTCCGATGGATAATAGTTCTTAATAACAAACTGCAATATAAAACAAACAATAACAATTAACAAAATAATGAAAATCATGAATAGTTTCAATTGACTATATTCTTAGATGGTTATAAAGAAAATTAAAGAATGTGTTGAAAATGTTGGTAATTTTGTTGAAGACACTTTCGTATTCGTTTTTTAAAGGATTCCTCAACATTGTGTAACATTTGTGAGCTAATACTTCTAAATGTATGAATAATAATAAAAATGCCACACAAATAATGACATTTTGATTGTTTTTTGTTTTATATCTATAAATTGGTCAAGCTTACTTGGGAAATATTTAAAGATGATTCATAAGGCATTAACAGTAACTCAAAAATTATTCAACTATGACAATCCTACATCAAATGAAATATATTTTAATTTTCCTTAGCTGACAAATATTTATATCTTTGTCCCTTCACGACCAATTTGAGAGGCAAATTTCTCGAAAAATTCTGAATCTGAATCGACAAAATCTGTAATATCTCAAAAAGTTTAACTCCCATAATGCCTACATCAGGAAAAAGAAAAATATACAGGGAGTCTCATTTAAAATAAGAGGATTAGTTGCCGTACAGAGTAATATGAACACCCTGTATATTGTCCAATATTTTTGGGTAATGCAGGAGCAAATAAAAATAACTTTGATATCAAAATGTTTTTTGTATTTTCACGGATAACGACGCTTATATGAAAGAAAGGCGCACTAATGCCACACACTGTCTATAGATAATAGTTTATTAAAAAAAAGAAACGTTTATCGTAAATTTTTTATATTATGAAATCCCCTTTATTGTTTGTCCTAGAATCCAAGTGGCGAAATTTTACCCATTAGTTGAGGTATATCACTTTTACAATTCGTTCGATATTTTGGCGGATGCGCCGAGAACAGTCACATTCAAGGTTTTAGGTAATTAATTCATTTACGAAAAACATTAAGACATTATAACGGGAAGTAAATTATTTTTTAAATACGTAGGTATAGATAATTTGACTTCTGACATGTACAATCTGATAAAAACATTAATTAACTGGCATGAATTATTCATTAATATTTATCATTTATTTGTTAAAAAAACTTGTTATTTATACCATTCTAGCATCGAAACTTCGAATTTTTTACACGATACTCCAGGAGGTACCGTAAATAATCCTACTACAGGTACATAATCATAGCATGCGGCAAGTTGTCGGTCACAAAACATTTACTTTATTTTTATTTAAAAAAAATTTATTTCATACCGTCTAGTAAATCTTCTTACCTTGCACCGATTTGAGGTCGGTAAATGGAACATTTCAGTTCCTGATAACTGTAATGTTGTTTCCTAGCAACACTTTACCGGATTATTATTAGGAGCTTTGTTTTTGCGTTTAAATCAATTCTTAACGTTTAGGGCCGGTCTTTCCATCTCCTTATAAACATCATTTTAAATGTATCTTCCCTGTAACTACAAAATGGGTATCTTCACTGTGTTTTAAATTAAATCCTGTCTTTAAAGTTCTCTATCTGCTCTTTAACTTATCGGTCACTTTTACTGGCCTATAAGTTGTTACAAAGAGATTTCCAACCTCAGAAAATTTACAATTTGAGTGTTAGTAAACAATTTGATTAATAAAACGTCAAAAAATATATTTTTATAATGGAAAACATTATTGATTTTGAAGAAGAAATATTATTAGATCATGAAATTATAAACATGGTAAATATTGCAAATCGCGAACGAAAAATATATACTGTAAGGACTCATATAGACAATTTAAACATCTGGGATGATAAAGAATTTATGAGGAGATTTCGTGTATCAAAAATAACGGTGTTAAATGGTCTAGAAAAAATCGAGTAACATTTACGGCATCACATTAACAGGTTAATAATAAAAAAGAAATGATATCTACGTATTTGTTAGATTTTATGACATATTTTATTGAATCATATTTTGAAATGATGACTGAATTGCTATGATTTGTACTAGTAAGGGCCTGAAATTCTTGAACATAGTAATTTGGTTCCAAGTTTTTTACTGTATCATCCTGGGAAGACATTTTTACACTTCTGAATATTAAATTTAAATTAGAGATCCCAGAAACGACTAGAACTTAAAAAAAGTTATAGTTGGTTATAGATAGCCACAGTATGTTATATTTAGCTAGGTAATGTTGTCATAAGTGACATATTTTGTTGATTATGGTTGACGCATTGCATCTGTTCCACTTTATTATATACACTTTCTTATTTAATCAGTATTGCCAATATCATTAAACAGCCTTTTTACAAAAAAGCAGTTAAATTGTGTTGAAAAGACGCAATTTTTTAACTGCCAGATAAATTCACTTGTTAACCTTAAGTTTCTTTTAGTTAAAAGCAACTTTATAAAGAGATGAAAAGACCGGCCCTTAATTTACTAAAACTAAAAGTCAGTTAAATATAAATGATGCTTTGCTACCCATTTCAGTTAAGCTACGATGTCAGGGAATTTATTTAAAATTTCCTCTGAGCACTGCATTATGATACAACCAAAGATAATTATGATACTTGACAAGAAGATTAATGTCGTGTTAATCTCACCGTGCATGTTAAGACTGTTAAGATAGCTGTGCAATTAGATTCTGTGAGATTTTATTTTAATGATTGGTTTAAAATTTACAATAATTCATTTATATTTTAAAACGACGACGGATGAAATAAAATATACGATACACGTCAGGTAGGTGTTTACGTATTGTAATACTTCACCTACTGGATTTGAACCTATTTTAACGTACAATTCTATAGTCAATCAGCTCCTGCCATGCAACGTCAAGTTTTAAACGCCTTGTATACTCACGTTCCTGATGTACTCGTAGACATCCTTCAGATCGTCCTCCATCACCGTGTAGGGGTCCACCTGGTATTCGGGAAGCGAACCCGGCTGGTAGGTACGCATGGTGCCGTAGGTGCGCTCTGGCCTGATGCAGGGATGCCAGCATGACGCCGAGGACGACGTCGGGGCGGCGGACGCGGCCGCCGCCGACGCTGCGAACGTGCCATGCGACTGTGCCTGAAAAGAACGAAAATATCAAGTTTTCTCCAAGACTGATAATCGCATTTATGAAAAAAAATGTATAAGAAATATTAAAAATGAAAATATATAAATAAAATACGAATATAAATAAAATACGAATATAAATAAAATACGAATATAAATAAAATACAAATATAAAAAAGTAAAATAGGTATAGCAACACATAAAAAATTCATAGATTTCGTAATTCTTGCAACCATCGGAGACATTGACAATGATATATAGACATCTATAGAGGCACCAGTATTCGCGCTATAAGTCTGAGCGCGCCGTAATACATCACTGACAAACGTGAGCGCTTCTTAAAAATTCGACAATTCGAAAACTATTACATAGAAATCAACCCAAACGTCTGCATATATATATATATATATATATATATAAATTTTGAATATAACGCGGAGAAATCCCACATAATTTAGTCCTTCGAGCCGGATAATTTGGTCCTACGATCCGGATACTTTGGTTCTACGATCCGGACACTTTGGTTCTAGTTGATCTGGATGGAATAATCTGGTTCTAGTGAAGCCGTATGGAATAATTGGATTCTTGTCAAGTCGCATGGAATGGGAATGAGTTTGGTCCATGTCGTGCCAGACGAATTGGATGCGACTTGACAAGAATCCAATTATTCCATACGGCTTCACTAGAACCAGATTATTCCATCCAGATCAACTAGAACCAAAGTGTCCGGATCGTAAAACCAAAGTATCCGGATCGTAGGACTAAATTATCCAGCTCGAAGGACCAAATTATGTGGGATTTCTCCGCGTTATTAACGAAAAGCGAGCTGCGGTAGCATCGCTGTTGATTGATTGAATTAAAACACTTGCATTGACTTACTATATAGTATAATTAAATGGACTGTATATAATTTTTTGTGATAATGAACAAACTAGTCTGTTTGTGTGCAGAACAACGTCCTGCACCTTATGGTTGTAGTTTACAACTCTAACTTAATACTAAAACTGATTCCTTCACAAGAAACATGCATACTTTACTAAAACAGACACATGTGCAGGCTATTAAGGATGCATGAAACCAAGCTTAAACACTGCATATATATATATATATAAATTTTGAATATTTCACATAGCTAACCGCATATCGAAGTTTATCATGCATTATTTTAGAAGTTTTAACTTTATGTAATTTTTTTGGTAATACCTATATAGGTGTACTGCCAAAAAAGGTTTATACCATTCGAAGTGTTTAGGTTTTATGCATAACTGATTAAAATTTCAGGACGATAAGTCTAGCTGGTTTTACACGCTCTACAAGATGGTATAGGTTGCATCTGGTCCACTATATGTATTGCGTCACTCTATCGCGACACCTCCGTCTTTTGACCTTGAATGACAACTCCTAACTTGGTCATAAAGAATACACATATGTGATAAAAACGAAAGCAAGGCTCTTAGTAATACTTGATTAATAGAAATATTACACAACGTCCACTCATCATCCGAAAAAAGTGGCACAATAATGACTGTGACAAATTTAAGACGATCAGAATGTCTTAATATAATGCATTGTTCGGAATGACACAGTCTTAGGTATCTGGGACGGAGGAGTTAAAAAACCATGACCAATTGCAGGTAAATTTATACAAACAAGCATCTTGCGGCCGAGATTTTGCCCAATACTCTTTCATGTCTTGCATTTTATGCTTGTTAAATTTATTTCTAAACAGCAATGGGTCAAATTACACATTTCGTAGATATTCTAGAACGAGCTTGCAAAAAACGGATATGCGGTTGTGTTATAGAAGAACACACTAGGTATATAAGTTGAATAATGCATAAAAATTGAAGAAACACACCAGAAATTGCTCAAGCTTTGTCAATTGATACAAGTTTTTTTTAATATAAATGGGATATATAAATTAAATATGTTTAAAAAGCAAGCTGAATGAATCATTTTAATTACAAAAATGAATCATTTTAATTAAATTATGTGTGAGAAGAAATTTTAAATAATCACAGTGTCTTACTACCAATAGAAGATTGGGGCCGGTCATTCAATATTTGATAACTATAATCTTTCGGATATTCTACTCTCCCTGAATTTTCTCAACTCTATTTTATTTATTTATTTATTTATTTATTTATTTATTTATAGATACTACTGTCCTACAGACGAATTCAATTACAGGACAGAGAATTACAAAAATAAATTAACTTAAACAGAAATATTAACAATAAGAGACTAAAGGATTTAACAAAAATTAAATTAAAACAAAACAAAAATTAATAAAATAACTAAAGACACTAACTAAAGACTATTTTCAAACGGTTACATGAGATAACACGATCGGTAGCCAACGACACCGATAGCTGGAAAACATATTTTTTAGTACAAATTAATCAAAATGATTTATCAAAAGAGGACATGTCGTTTAAAAATGTTTATATATACAGGGCGAGCCAATAGTGTGACACAGTTCGATAACTCTGTTGTGGAAAATACAAAAATTATTATTAAACACAGAGGTGTTGACAATACATCTTTTTAAAATTAGTTTGGGATCTACAGGGTGTTTCGTTTAATAGTGCCAAAGTAGAGAGTCATTTTTTAAAGGGATCGCCCTGTATATTTTGCACGTTCTATTAAACATAGTAAAATTCTGAGACGACTAATGTGCATACTATATACTTAATTAAAATATAAAATATCACATATTTTATAAAATTCATAAAAATGTTGGCAGAAGCAAGAGGCATGAGCGTTTATAACTTGGTACGTATCAATTGTTTTTTAGCAGAAGAAGAGAATTTTTTCTTATGCTATCTTTCAGCAAAAAAATTGCCTCCAGCGTAACTCGAACTCGCGAAACCAGCATTATCACATTTTGAATCCTACGACTTTCCCATTGCGCTAACGCACCTGCTGTCAAAAGTTTACCCAGAGATGTTTGAGTATGTATTTGTAAACTGTACGTGTCAACCTGGGGGGGAAAAAATTATTTTTACCGATTTTCTAATTGAAAAAGCATTTCGCTTCAGTATTTTGGTAATCAGAAGTGTTTGGCAGTTAGAACAATCGATTCCGTTAGCAATATTTCTCATCGGACAATAACTTATCTGAAGTTTAATTAATTTGACAGTTTTCGTGGGAGGTGCTTGTCTCGTTAGTGCAATCTCACATCGGCAGATAAAATGAGAAAGAAGTTGAGACGGACGCGACTCGAGATTTTCGAAGACGAAATAGACGTGGAAAGAGTCGACGTACGGTTACGAAAAAAATCTCAAAGGATTAGAGAAAGGACGGAACTTTCGCGTGAAGCGGTTGCTGAAGCCGTACAAATTGGAAAAGGGGCGTGGGGGTTCCGCGAAAAGTGGGGATTTCGGCGGGCGTGACGGGACCATTAGGCCCGAGGACAAACGCCGGTGCTATCTGCATCTTTCTCGCTGAACAGCGATCGAAGAAAATTTTGCAGAGGTTTTTTGAAAAGGCGTTTAAATTGGAAAAAGGTGTAGGAAACGGGACGAAAATACGCCTACGCATTGGAGCAAGGCCGGGGGCAACTTTCGGAGGCCCGCGGGGATCGCTCCGCGATCCCCCCTCGGAGGAGATAGTTTTAAAACTTTGTGGATTCGGCGGCGGAATTTAGAGCGAGACAGAATCGACGCGTTTTAATATATATGGATTAGAGTCCAAAAGGTAATTTGACAGCTGAACTGTTACGTTATATCGCTAGATTCAAAAAATGACGTAGATTCCAAAAATATAATAATATATAGGATGTTCCATATAAAAATCAAGAATTGGTATTACTTCCGGTGAAACCGGAAGTGGCTAAAAGGTAATTTTTATATCAAAAAGTGACCTTAAATAGGTGCTGTGTCAAACTTCAAAATTGTATAAAAAAAGGGGAGAGAGAGAGAAAGATATAGTTAACATGAATCTGTGACACACTGTATATAAGGTATAGTTACACATTCTGCAGATGATTTCGTGGCGTCCTCAAGTTTTTATCTCTTATTATTACCAGAATAAATCGTTTCAACCCAACTGGCACACCATCTCTCTTTGATAAATTTTTTTTTATTTTTTATATATAGAAAATACCCATTGAAGGGTATTTTGGTGCTATTACAATCTGATCAAAGGGAGATCAATGACTAATTTGGTTCTATCCTAATTTAACTAAAGTTGAAAATCTTAGAGCTAAGGTCTTACTCACTAGTGTACCTTAGAGTCTAGTAACTTAATAACACTAACATAACATAACCGCACAATACTCTGCTTTTATACTGATCTAATCAGTTCACTAACTCAAAGGGCTTAACCCTCTTGAGCCTTCTTACTATGTTAGTGTTGTCGAGGAGCTGGATGGCCTCGATGTTCACATGTTGATGCAGTCGTTGTTCGTGATTCCTTGCAAATTTAGCAATTGTCTGCTCTACAGTGTCCATCTGAAGATCTCGATGAAGGTCGTTGTTTCTGATGTACCAAGGCGCTTTAACGATGTTCCGCAGTACTTTGTTCTGAAATCTTTGAATTATTAATATATTACTCTTACTGGCACAGCCCCAGAGCTGTATTCCAACGTCCATACTGGCTTGAGAATTTGATTATACAACAGTATTTTGTTGTAAGTTGATAAGCAGGAGTGTCTACCAAGCCAGTACATTTTCTTATATCTGATGTCAAGCTTTTTTCTTTTCTTTTTAACATGGACTCTCCAGCGAAGTCTTGCGTCTAATGTGATGCCTAGATATTTTGCTCAGTTTGCATATGGAATCTGGGCATTGTTCATGTTAATAGGTATTTGTTGTTCTCTTTTATTTATAAAATTAATCTGCACTGATTTGGTTTCATTCAGCTTGATACGCCATCTTCCGGTCCAGTTATTAATTTGGTTAACTGATGTTTGCAGTTTGTTTGCAGCTTCTTCATAGCCCTTCCCTGTCGCAAGAATGGCAGTATCATCTGCAAACGTGGCTATTGTGTTTTGCTCTAACTGTGGTATGTCATTGGCGTAGATCAGGTATTGATCAGGTTTTGATAAATAAACTAAAAACAATAATCCGGTATCCGCTACTCTTGCCCTACTTGAGTGGTCGGCGTGGTGTTTTTCCTCGCACTAGTTTCGATGGCGTTAGAATGAATATTCGCATACTTTTAAAAACACATTACACATTACCCACTGGCCGATGCAAAATTAGTCGGTTGCGCCACCCGGCCATTAAATATTACTACACATAATATTGGAAACGCATAGCGGCGTTTATTGCCAGCAAGGTCGCCCCAGTAACTTGTTTTTGTTGCCCAATACCTGATACCGATACCTTAGACGTATCTCTTGGTATTTAATTTCAATTGATACGTGGATATAAGTATAATTAATAGACATAAAATATAATTGAAAAATATATATTGCTATAGGAAGATTTTAGAGGGAGCCTAAAGGGAGTTTAGAGGTGATTTCTTAAATTTTAAGTATACAGAATGTTCCATTTAAAAGGTGCCGGTAACTTTGAAATCGGTAACATCTGTACATCATATATTTTCTTGTCCCTTTTGTGGGACAAGAAAATATAAAAGTATATATACAGGGTGTTAGTTAAACATGCGGCAAAAATTCAAGAGGTTATTCGCTGGATTATTCTAAGGATATTTTATCCTTTGATGATTTTTGAAAAAACGCTTTGTTGCGAAGATATAGGGCGAAAAAAATTTTCAAGAAATCCAATTTTGGTATTTTTCACATTATTAATGTAGGTGAAATAAAAGTATGGTGTACTACACTGGACGTATCAAGTAAAACACATGTAAGAAAAAGGAGTTGTTTTTTCTTACCAACATCGCGTGATACTTCGGAGTGATTATTTTGTGTGCTTTTGTATGTTGTGTTTTTGTAGTTTGTATGTGTCGCATTTGTTAAGATTGATTGACGTTTGGCTTGACTTGCCGTTTGGATTGATTTACCGGCGAAGTATACCGCAACTTTTTGGAACAAACGCTACGTCAGTTTTTGGAGGATGTACCATTGGCTACAAGACAAGCAATGTGGTTTATGCATGATGGTGCACCACCTCATTTTCGTGTAGTTGCTCGAGAGTTTTTAACAGCAACATACGAAGATTGCTGGATTGGTCGAGGTGGACCTCACGTATGACCTGCTCGATCCCCGGACTTAAACCCCCTGGATTAATTCCTATGGGGTCATCTAAAATCATTAGTTTATACTAGGGCAGTGGAAGATGTGGACGATTTAAGAGATCGGATAATTGCTGGGTGTAACTCAATAAGAAACGACCCTGGTGTTTTTGAAAGAGTTCGGGAGTCTATGAGGAGAAGATTGGATGGTTGCATCCGAGCTGGAGGTAGCCATTTTGAACAATTCTTGTAGGTTCAGAAATGTTACATGTAATTTTTAGTAATAAATTGTTGTTGAAAATTTTATTCGCCCTATATCTTCGCAACAAAGCGCTTTTTCAAAAATCATCAAAGGATAAAATATCCTTAGAATAGTCCAAGGAATAACCTCTTGAATTTTTGCCGCATGTTTAACTAACACCCTGTATAAATTATAGAATACTTACATAGAATATAGCTAAACAGGTAAACGACTAATTTAAAATTAATGAGAAATTTGTAAAATATATATATACTTTTTCAGGGGTTGATCTCCTCAACCTATGGATAAATAATTGATATTTTTCTATCAGCCAGTCTGTTTCAATTGTGACATAATGTGACTGATTGATACTAACTCGATAGAAAAATAAATTTCATTGTAAACATATCCTCACATAAAGATAAATTTAGTGATTTTTTTACCTGCAGTAGGAGCCAAATTGAGATTTCAGTGTTGTGAATAGTATAACATTTTAATAAAGTCAACTTTATTTAACACCTGCTTTAACTCACACAATGGAACCAAACTGGCTTTAAACGATTTTGAAAGCCAACTTTAACGTAAACTATACTTTGAATAAAAGCTCCTTTATTTGTCTATTCTGGAACTGACTATAAGAATATCACCATATCTCATATATCATACAAATGCATCAGTATTAAAGATCTTGGAGTAGTAGTAGTAGTAGTAGTAGTAGTGGTGTATGGGGCGGCCAAGACCTGGGAAGTAAGCCACAAGCGGGCCCTTCTTGCCTACCCCTATCGTTCTCTACCTAACTCCGTCACCTCTTCCCTCCTCGAACCTTCCCGATCTTCTAATGTAGGTCAGAATATCGGTCCATTCAAGGGAACTGACCTCTTCCCCTTGCAGCTCCCCGGCCCCCCAGACTTCGTGTCTCAGTCTGCCAAAAGCTGCGCATTCTGCCAAAAGTGGGAAGGCGTTTCGTCGCCCTCTCCGCACTTTGGGCAGATAGGGTCTCCCTCAACACCCATCGATGATAGATAGATATCTTCTAAGCCTGCAGTGACCCGTTAAAACTCCCACCAACTGATTTAGAGCCTTCCGACTACGACTTAACAGCCAGGCCGTCTTGGTCTTGCTTGGCTCCACTATAAAGTTGCCAGCTTGTCTACAACTTCCACTCCTTCTCCAGTTTTTACTTAGTGTTTCATGAGCCCAATCATTAAGAGCCATGTTGACCTGCCTCCGTGTAATGCCTAAAATCGGTTTTGGTCCTTGGCTGGGACCCTAAGATCCGAGTCGAGCCAGTTCATCGGCCCTTTCGTTCCCTCGGATTCCACTATGCCCTGGTACCCATACCAATTTAACCTGATCTTGGATCTAACATTTGATAGTAAGCTCGGATTTGTGGAGCACCTCAATAAAAACCATCAGGAACTTTTAGAAATATTCGTTTTGAATTGAGGAACCCAAGACAATTTACACAAATCAAAACGGTGTCCTTACTTTTTAATGCATTGGTCCTGTCAAAATTAGAATATGCCTCTCTTGTATCAAATTCATATCAGCAAATTGGATAATATACATAATAAATATGTTAAATATGGTTCAAATATGATATTTATCCATCCCGAGGAGTTCCTCATGAAAATTTACTCTAACGATTTCAACTCGGTGATCTGGCCACTCGTCGTATGCGTAATTCGTTCTCTTCACAAAATTGTAACTAATAAAATTGACTGTCCGGATTTGTTATACTCTTCAATGTCTTCATGTTCCCCACCTTGCCACTCGGTCTTCATCATTGTTTTGTCTTCCTACACCCAAGGCAAACCTATTAAAGTTTTTTCCGCTGTACAGAATGGACTACTATCATTGCAAGATGCAGAATTTGATCGATAATTTTCATGACGCTATGAAAAAAATTTCTACTTTAATATCCGACATACAATTTTAGAATTCATTTTCTTCTGACTTTTACTTCAACAAATGTTTTTTATAATAAATTATCCTTTATCCATGGAAGCAGCTTCTTCGGCATCTGTGAATAGAAGGATTAGACCAACCTATTCTCTCCCATCGCACACATTTTTTTATGATCTTCAGCTACGAATACGAAATATATCTGAAAGTCAAACATTGTTTAGGTTGTAGACTTTTGTTGCTAGACACCGTATTGTGACACCTTGTAAACTTGTACTTTGTTATACAGTAACTAGAATATCTTCTCAAATTAACTAGCTCTCACAAGCACCTGGTATACAACCTTAGTTTGTCTGATTTAATCCTCTACTGCTCTCGTATCGAGCATAGATATTTGTTTCCTTTACGTATCAGTATATAACTTATCTTAATACGCCAAAGTTATGGTTTAATAATCTTTAGAAGCCTACGCATTTTGAATGCGGTATAATCGTTCTCATCCAAACAAAAAGAAACAGAAACAAAACAAATCGTATCTATTTAAAACAGTGTAGGTTAATCTTGGTAGCCGTTTTTTCGCAACGTCTCTTGAGCAACCATCCACTTTTATTAAATCAATTAAATTTGAACTTTAAGCTACTTTTTAATGCACACAACTGGTTAGGCGCGCTGAAACGGTAACCTATTTCGACTTGTGCAACATTACTGCGAGTTTTAGTTGTTTCTAGATGAATTACTGCCTTGTATAATGATAATGGATATGATATGCAATGAATAATATAATTACGAACGGTTTTAGATTTACTGATAACCAAAAAGGCAGAAAGACTTATGATAACTTGCATATACATGGTAAACTCACTGCGGATCTGCACATCCTCTATTTGGATAAATATTGAATAAAAACGGGTTAATAACCAGGTTTCTATGGGCATTAAATTTTATAATTAATAAATATTTCTTACATTATTCAGTAAATAAAACATTACAGCTAAAAGAAACTTAGCGAAACCAAAGCAAAGAGATGTTAAGTTTACTACTAACTAAAATTGATTAGTGGAAATAAAAAAATATATCGGAGCTCCTCTAACCAATTTGACGTAATTTTAAATATTACTAAATTTAAATCCAAAGTTCAACGCGGACTCAAATCGGGCAATCCAACTAGCCAACGTAAATTAAAATATTAGATTGTGGTATAGATAAGTAGGTAGCTATATCTATTTGAAGGACATGCCGGAAACAACTACTTCATGGATAATATGCCCCGACTGGCATTGTGTTCTCCTCATATTCACAGACTCATGTTTCATCTTTCTGTCTGTTAATTTGACAATAATTGTCAGATAGTAGCAAAGACCCAAAGAGGGCACTACGGTAGGTTTCTCGCTACTACGAAGTAGGTATATCGTTTAAATTTTAATTTGGTAGTTTTCACAAACTCCAAAAGGTTTAAAAAAAAACACACAAAAATCATGAAAACTTGTTAATAATCCGTTAAAAGTTTTGCTTCTTTTTATAAAATCAGTGAAGACTAATATATTATATTGTTAGAAAGGGAAAAATATATATTTCCAACCGAATCAGAGCCAGGCTATGATTTTTGTTTAAAAAAACAAAACTTCAAGTCGTAACTCGAACTTTTAAGGTAGACTTTCGCAACAAGCGACAACGGCAGGAGACCGAGACAGACGACAGCGACACTACCGATACAATGGAATTCAATGCGATTCCGTTCGAAGCATGCGACAGCGACACGCAGCTCCGTGGTTGTCGCGGCTTATCTCTTGCAGCCTGTCTCACGTCTGCTTCTAAAGCAGTAGTGTCGCTGTTGCCACGCGGATACAAGTGTATTTTGGCTCTTCAAACAATGGCTTCTACATCGAAAAAAGCTAAAATTATTTTATCACAGTCTAAGTCAATTGCTTTTTCATCTGAAGAAGATGAAATTCTAATAGACCTAGCAGTTGTCTATTAGACTAGTAGAGTAATAAATAGTTTTTCCTCAGTTGAAATCATTGCTCCAGTTCTTTTTGGTTCCATTTCCTTCTCAATTAAACTTAAAACAAAATAAAATTGTTGTTTATTTAACCTACAATATTTTCTAAACATATCTTCATCAGACATTAAATGTTGCGATATTAATAGGTTAAAAGATCTATCATCTTTTCGTTTTGTAAATAAAGTATTTATTGGCGCTCTTTTTATTTATTGGCGCATTTTTTATAAAAGTAATATAAAATCAGATCTTCATCTTCTTCTTCCTCTAATAGTATTTGTTTTAAAATAATTTCCTTATTTGCGGACATTATAATCTAAACATTGCACACGCATTAGTTTCCAGCAAAAGGTGTAATGCACTGGCCTGTCGTACGTTGCGAACGAGCTCTTTGGTCTCTTATCTCGGTCGCTGTCGTCTGTCTCTGTCGCCTGTCTCGGTCTCCTGTCGCTGTCGCTTGTTACGAAAGTCTACCTTTATGTAGAGTAAGTTCTACCTTATCAAAATATTATCTACGACGCTGGAATCTACACAAAAGAAGGTGGTTAAAGAACATACAATTTTTTTGTCACCACCCAAACAACGAAGATATCGATATGTATCAAATAATTGAAAAATCGAGATTTTAAATATAACTCGAACAAAAGATGATAAGAAAATTTTGTTTTTGATCAATGAATTTATTTCGGAAAAAAGACACTAATTTTTTGTTATCTCTTATAATATTTGTCACCCTATAAAAACATTGAAATTCGACCACCCTGTACACTTAAAAATAAAGCGTTTTGTTATTTTGTATAAGAACCATGAAAAGTCCTTAATTGCCTTCGATTTATTCCGTACGCTACGCTATACCTATTATTCTCCTGTATAGGTATATCGCAAGTCCTGTGTATATCTTAAGACGTTCATTTGCCGTACAAATGTACGACGAGACGACTCTGATCCTACTGCGAGTTCGCTTTCACATTCCATCGCGGTTGGTTGGGGAATGTGGGTTAGGGTTAGAAGCATCGAACAGGTGAAGACACTCTTAATTATTGTTATTATTATTATTATTATTACGGGTTGCTGCGCGACATTTTCGTTAGTTAATTTTTCCAAAAACGCTCGCATCGATGTAGGTTCAAGTATGTATATAAGAACAATCATAAATTACCTACAGAATAACAGAATGGCGACGCGCCAGTATGTATAAAAATTGCTCTCGTAAAAGAAACTCAGTTCGAACATCATATTTCGAAGTCTAAAGCGAACCACAGACCACGAGCATGTTCGGCTGATTTTAATGCCTCGATCCTGTACGACGAGCATGTTCGTCCAGTAGTTTTAACCACTTACATGGACGGAACGAAATCATCTTGAATCGGTTACAGCTGTTGGCAGCGGCAGGTTCTGTTTTAAGTAAAAAAAAAAACAAAAAAATTCGTTCAGTATCTGGGCCAAAGGATGGGTACTAAAAAGTAAAGCGTTTTCCCATGCCAATTTATTGGATGAGTTAAACTTGACTATCAGATTGAACACTTGACTATGATTAGTTGATTGATTGACTATGACTATATGATAAACTTGACTATTGGCGATTCAAATTACCGATGAGGGACCTGCAAATTGTAAACAAATATATGGAGGAAGACGAGTAAAAATTTTGCAGTTCATATCACATCATCTAGCAATTTAGCATTCATCTGCCATAAATATAGTGACTTCATGTGCTAGTTAGGGTGAAATAAAGGATAAAAAGAGTGGTAAAAGCAGTCAAACGTCCCATAAGTGCTTCATTGCTAATTATATGAATTTTGAATACCATATTAGTGCTTGTTTTTTGTTAAATAATGTTTACATTAAAATATAAGTATTCTGCTTTTACAAGACTAATAATAGAAAAGTATAGACAAACTACAACAAAGTGGTTATGTTGTGTAAATAAACGTGTTCCATGTTATTAAATTGTTACATGCCTTTTTAAGAAATGAATGAGAAACAGTTTCTTATACTAAGGCCAAACTTCTACCTATCTTCAATCTTATAAACACTTGACACATTTGTGGAAGTTTGTGTTGTGCTGCATTTCTTTTGAATGCCATTTTAAAATGTAAAATAAAGATGTACAAGTATTAACCACGTCGTTTTTGACTTTGTAATACCAAAAAATCACAAGCAGCACTAAATTCTTACGTTAAACAAACCAAATACGTCTTATTTATCATTATATCAGCAATAAGCCTCCAAAAATGACCTTTTAAGTAGGTCCAAATATTTTCATGCAGAGGGCGCATTCATTTTTGGAATCGCCAATGACCAGATTGTTTGTTTTGGCTCATGGTTGTCGTTTTATTATACGGCGGCACTGCAATATCTGACGGTGATTGTCGTTAAAATCCCTATACAGATTGCACAGATTTCTGCACAACAAACGGCTCGTCGTGCATATCTTTCTAAACGTGATATCCCGCCTAGAAACGGTTTTGGGAAAGTAGAAATTAAACAAAGATGTTAACAAGTCCAATTTATGTGGTAGTTTTATTTTTTTTTATAATAGTACAAGCTGATTTTCCACGGAATAGATAATATTGACATTATAAACTGAACCAAATACGTCGCAATTGCATAGTTTCCGATAATGAAACGTAAATCTTTGTTGCCCTTGAGATCTATTATTAATTTGGACAGAATGACCAAAAGCTACCAAATATTACTGCCGCAAAAATGACATTGTAGTAATTTGACCTTTTCCTTTCCTGTAGGTACCTGAGGATTTTCCTTTCACCAGTTTATTAACCGTACATCATCATAACAACTTATCATGATCACCCTGTATGGCGAAACGGTCTTAATATTATATTTAATATTTTATAGAGCTTTCAGTCTGATTCCTAGGACCTCCTAGTATTTGAGGTGTACGCTACAAACACCAAACGATCATGTTTTAGAAGTGTGTCCGCGCGAAACAGTCGCAAGGCACTAGATCCGGTGAGCGAACAGGCATGATCCTCGTAAAAAAAATTCGTACTGTGAAAACCAACCTACACCGGACTTGTGAGACTATTCTGAGTTGAATCAAGCAACAGCTTCTAACTAGTAAAAAAATACTACATTATATTTCTTGGGCGGTTTACTTTTAACAACAGACAACAAAATTAATTTCCAGACATTCCATTGATGATGAAATTATTGAGCATCAACTCTAAATAATTGTTAACTTTTACTTACAATATTTATTTTATGTTTATTATTTTTCTTAAAATATCGTTATATTTATTTTCTTTTGCAATTATTTACGTTTTTAATACAATTAAATCAAATCCCTTCAGACGTTTATTAGCAAATATTATCTCTCTTTTACACAAATAAGCTAAAAAGTATGGTATCATCTTTGTAGTGAATGGCCTTCTTGCGCTAATTAGTACTAATCGACCATTTACGAAAATGCAGTCAAATCTTGTGACAAAAAAAATCATCGTCGCAGATTAAAAATATAATCTATAAGTACAACAATAGGTACTAGACGTTACTGATGTAGGTATATGTAAATACCTATTCATATTATAGAGTTTTATAAACCGATCAGATCAAGTCAAGTTCAAAGTAAATCGCATTTAAATATCCACAACTGTTTTAATTTCCAAAGACCCCGGCATGGTGACATTGGAATCATTTTAGATTTTATAAAGTGACTCTAGTAGCAAGCACATCAATGCATTTTTATATTTTTAAGAAATATGTAATTTTCAAAACATATTAATAGCAAAACAACTGAAAGCTACTTAAAAATATGTAGTGAAGGCGCATTGGTAAAATTAGGCTTTTTACAAAAAGCCTAGAAAACACTGACGTAGTTTCCCACATAACACCAAAACACTATACTGCACTCGACGCGCGATTCGCCAACCAAGTTGGCATCATCTGGAGATGATTAAAACTAAACCTATACTAATAATTGTTTTGAAAAAACATTAATCTCATTTAGATGTTCCAAGATGTTGAGCGGCTTTCTCAATTTTTTAAATTCGCTTAACGATAATATTTAATTTACAATAGAAAAGGAGGAAAACAATCAATTAAGCTATTTGGATATAACAATAAGAAAGATAGAAAATAAATTAAAATTCTCGGTTTATAGAAAACCAACAACTTCCGACGCAATTATACCAGCAAGTTCGCAGCAGTCCTGGCAAATAAAAAAGTCGGTTTTCCATAGTTTAATACATAGGCTTTTAATGTTTCCGCTAGAAAAAGCAGATTTTGAAAAGAATTAAGTACAATCAAACAAATTGCCAGAAACAACGGATATAAAGAAAAACTAATAGATAACATGATAATAAACAAAAGGAGGAAATTAATTCGTCGGGAGTTTTACAATATTCGGGAAAAAGAAGGCACCTATAGTTATATTAATCACGTCCCAGGTTATAGTGAAAAAATAGCTCGCAGATTAGAACGAAACCGGTGTAAAACGATTAGTGTCAACAAGCGTAATATTAGGAGGATTTTGATAAACAACAAAGAAAGGGTTAATAAATTAAAACAATCGGGAGTATACCAAATTAACTGCGTAGATTGTAATGCCGTGTATGTGGGTCAAACCGGTAGAAGTATTGAAAGTAGAGTAAAAGAACATAAAAAATGCAGTGTCAATAACGCAAAAAATTCAGGATTTTCGACGGATTGTATAGAAAACAATCATTTTATAGATCAGAAAAATGTAAAGGTACTGCATCGTGAAAAGAAAGGATAGCGCTTAGATCTATTGGACCAATTGGAAATTAAAAAATCTTTAATTATAAATCCTTGTACTACGAATGATCAGATAGATTTTACAATTGCGCCCTTCTTAGAAAAGGTACTAAAAACTCGGGCTTTACCAGATGGTGGGATCAATCGGGGGTAGGTGCTCGTAAACAAATAAATAACGAAAACACGCTTGGAAACATTTAGTAATAGACATTTACTCTATTGAAAAAGGCCTAATAAGCCGAAATACTGGTATATAGTCTTTTCTATATATTTCTTGGAACATTTAAATGAGATCAATGTTTTTTTTCAAAACAATTATTTTCACGATGTTTCATAAAGAACCATCCGCTTCGAGTATCCACTTTATTAAACCTATACTAGCTAACATCCTGTCCTACTTATACCTAAACTATTTCTACGGATTATTGAACCGTTGCGACAGCTCAGTGAACCATCGCGACTGATCAGTGAACCGCCGCGACGGATCACTGAACCGTGATTTACTAACCAATAAAGCGCAGGCTAAAACGTTTTTAGCCCTTTAACTTCATGTAAAGAATTTTATCGTGCATCGCTTGGATTCTTGCTTTGACTATACCTATGTTATTCCACGATTTGTGGGACTTTAATTGATATTTGAACTTTAATTTGGACACGTTACAGACACGATTTTTGCGTCACTGCATTGATTCCAAACCTACAAAATCGCCCGTAAAGAAGCACCATAAAACTTCTCAAAGTAACATGTGTGTAATTTTGGTTTGCGGTTTTCTCTACAATCGGAAATAAGCAAATGAAAGCATAGTACTCGTAAATAACTCACAATCACATTGTCTTCAACTGCAAAAGAAAACAATACGACCACAGAGACAGTTTGTGGCATCGGTTTATTTCCATAAAAACTACACCTAAGTAGTAAAATTACCTACACATACATCATACATCACTCGTCATGAACAATAAAAAGGACATTAACAAAGTTTACTAGCAGTGTCAATAGTAAAAATTGCACAATACTGCGGAAAACTGATTCCTCAATGCCAGATGCATTTTATGTTGATATTATGATCGAATAATTAACGTTTTGTTTTGTTTTACCTCATCGTATCCTATAAAGAAAACACGAAGGTCTTCTTTCTTTTTGGGAACCATAAAAATATAGGGATAACTAACTCAGTAGAAATCCTAATTACACATCGATTACACTCAATTGTCAAACAAGAACCGATGAACAAAGAATTCTCTGTATATTAAACATTATATTACTATTATTATTTTTTAAATCTAGTCGACGGGTTCTATTCCTAGCTATTCCCCATTTCCATGGGGTGAATAACTATTGAGTCCGGGAATACTGTGCCCTGAGTAGACGTAATGAGCCTAGAATGACCGCCTTCTGCATTCTTCCGGCTAGAAGATCTGCCGAATTTCAGCATGCCTGTATGATCTTCAGTTCCGAACGCAGTGTATACCGATATAAGCACCGATATAATGAATGGAATGATATAAACTCGTTTCTGTTTCCATATTATTTAAACTTCTATTGCCAATTGTTGATATTTAGCATTTAGATTTATGATCTTTATTTTTTCCTGTATATTTTTTGCTATGTTTTGCAGCACTGGCCGTTTCAGGATAGAATCTCAGGTTAACCGAACATCGAGGTTACAGGAGGGAATAGAGCGCATTATAATAGCGAGATATTCTTCTGGTTATTTATTTATTTATTTATTTTTTTGGTTCTCCTGTATGAAATTATGAATGAAATTATTGTCGTCTTACCTGGGTAACAGAAAACAGTTTGTAAATTATTTTGGAGGGAAATCGGACGAACTACTGGTTGAAATTGGGGTACCGCAGGGAAGTATCTCGGGCCGCTATTATTCTTACTTTATATTAAAGATTTGGATATAAATTTATCCGCCTTTTCAACCGTATATGCAGATGATGTAACCATTGCTATAGGTGAGAATCATTTAGAAACGTTAAGATCCAAACGAACATCGAACATTAATTTACTAAGGCCCGGTTTCACAATCGCTGGTTACCATTGCTTAACTGATAGTTTACTAACTATAAGTTTAGATGTGCATAATTATAGATAAAATGTTAAAGAAATTCACATTCTAAACTTATAGTCAGTAAACTATTGGTTAAAATACATCGTGAAACCGGCCCTAAGCGATTATTTTAAAGGTAAAAAACGAACAATCAATCAGGACAAAGCTTTCTCGTTACATTTTCATCCTATATCAGCCAATTATTTCTCGAATCCATATTTGAAAATGAATGGGAAAACCATACAGCAGGTAACTTCTTTTAAACTTCTTGGGATACATATTGACTTATCATTAAATTGGAAAGTACCTATAAACATGGTTTTGCTAGTGGATGTTTCGCTTTAAAGGGACTCCGCCAAATCACCAATGAGCACACAGTAAAAACATTTTATTTTTCTAATATGGAATCAGGTTTTCGATATGGAATTATTTTTTGGGGTAACTCCACATCATCTGAAAGAGTATTTATTCTACAAAAAGAGCCATACGGTCAATGCTTGGACTACAATTTAGAGAATCATGTAAGCCATTCTTTATAAAACAAAGAATTTTAACATTGCCTTGTTTATACATTTTAGAAATTTTAAAATTTGTGAAAAATAATCCTTCCAAATTCAATCTACTAAATCAACATCATAATTACTCAACTAGACATGGATCTAACTTTCAATACGAAATATATCGACTTTATAAACAAAATCCATATTATGCCGGTTCCATCCTGTATAATAAATTAAATAGTGAAATAAAATAAATTGTAAATGATAAAAAAAATTTGTCAACTGTAAGAAATTATCTCGTTTTAAAAGCCTTTTACTCAGTAGATGAATACTTAATGTCTTAATTGGAAGAAAAGTTTGCATGTAACTGTAACTACTAAATGTATCTAGTAATGTACGTATGTTTATGTGTATATATGACATACATCTAGACTATTTTGTACCTTGTTCCATTTTACTTTGTGTTTGTAATTTCAAAGCTCTTTGTAAACATCAGACTTGTCCTATATCATGTTTATGATCAATTGGATTAATAAAGGTATTGTATTGTATTGTATTGTATTGTATTGAATGGTACTGTGGAAAACTCCGTACTCTCAACCAACTTGAAGGCAAACAGATGCCAACAAAATATCGAACCCGGCCTGCTTCACAGCCAAATCCATTCGAGTATTTTTGATAGCCCCAGATCGATTTGAGAATAACGAAAGTATGTCAGTGTCAATGGAACGCGAGAGAGCAAGCGTACACACGAAAATCGGGCATTTGTGACACACTAAAATCGAGAATAAATCAGGTGCGACGGGTGGTTATGTTATATAACAGAGCCCGCGGTAGTGAAACTCCCATCGGGTCTTCCAACCGAACGCAAAAACGCCCCGTAGCAAGTAGCACACGATGACGCGGCGGTATTTGCTCGTCTTTGAAACATTTTGCCAACTGTAGGTACATACATTCCATTTACGCCGAGAAGTCTATGTAGCCTCTTATATAGGGTCGTTCATATAATATGAAGGTTACTCAATTTATTTACCGCAATATGCCAACATACCCCTCTTAAAAGATACAGGGTGTTACATTTGAAATGAGAAAATAGTTTCTTCGTAATCTCTTGATTAGTTTTAGAGATATTGAGTTGAATCTTGCCTTGATTATCTAATTCAAATCTAAGTTAAAATCGATATCGACAAGTTCATTGAAATTATATCAAAATAAAACAATAACTTGGTTTGTTTGTTTTCTACGAAAGCGTAAAAAGGACATCGTGTGAAATTATGTGTCAATTATGTATAATTGACAGTTTATAATTGTCAGTTTGATCTGGCAATTATGTATAATTGCCAGTTTAAACTGTCAATTATATATAATTGACAGTAAATTGTCAATTATACATAACTGCCAGTTTAAACTGACAATTATCTATAATTGACAGTTTAAACTGGCAATTATGCATAATTGCCAGATCAAACTGACCATTATAAACTGTCAATTATACATAATTGACAGTTTAAACGGTTAATTATACATAATTGCCAGATCAAACTGACAATTATCTATAATTGACAGTTTAAACTGGCAATTACAAAATTATTTCACACGATGTCCTTTCATAATTGCCAGTTTAAACTGTCAATTATATATAATTGACAGTAAATTGTCAATTATACATAACTGCCAGTTTAAACTGACAATTATCTATAATTGACAGTTTAAACTGGCAATTATGCATAATTGCCAGATCAAACTGACCATTATAAACTGTCAATTATACATAATTGACAGTTTAAACGGTTAATTATACATAATTGCCAGATCAAACTGACAATTATCTATAATTGACAGTTTAAACTGGCAATTACAAAATTATTTCACACGATGTCCTTTCATAATTGCCAGTTTAAACTGTCAATTATAGGTAATTGTCAGTTTAATCTGGCAATTATGTATAATTGACCGTTTAAAATGGCAATTATGTATAATTACCAGTTTAAACTGTCAATTATACATAATTGCCAGTTTATACTGACAATTATCTATAATTGTCAGTTTAAACTGGCAATTACAAAATTATTTCACACGATGTCCTTTCATAATTGCCAGTTTAAACTGTCAATTATAGGTAATTGTCAGTTTAATCTGGCAATTATGTATAATTGACCGTTTAAAATGGCAATTATGTATAATTACCAGTTTAAACTGTCAATTATACATAATTGCCAGTTTATACTGACAATTATCTATAATTGTCAGTTTAAACTGGCAATTACAAAATTATTTCACACGATGTCCTTTCATAATTGCCAGTTTAAACTGTCAATTATAGGTAATTGTCAGTTTAATCTGGCAATTATGTATAATTGACCGTTTAAAATGGCAATTATGTATAATTACCAGTTTATACTGACAATTATCTATAATTGTCAGTTTAAACTGGCAATTACAAAATTATTTCACACGATGTCCTTTCATAATTGCCAGTTTAAACTGTCAATTATAGGTAATTGTCCGTTTAATCTGGCAATTATGTATAATTGACCGTTTAAAATGGCAATTATGTATAATTACCAGTTTAAACGGTCAATTATACATAATTGCCAGTTTATACTGACAATTATCTATAATTGTCAGTTTAAACTGGCAATTACAAAATTATTTCACACGATGTCCTTTCATAATTGCCAGTTTAAACTGTCAATTATAGGTAATTGTCAGTTTAATCTGGCAATTATGTATAATTGACCGTTTAAAATGGCAATTATGTATAATTACCAGTTTAAACTGTCAATTATACATAATTGCCAGTTTATACTGACAATTATCTATAATTGTCAGTTTAAACTGGCAATTATAAAATTATTTCACACGTTGTCCCTTCTACGCTTTTGTAGTTTTCTGTGTAAATACTACGTGTCTGAGAAAAGCGACATTTTTTTAGAGCACATGGGTTGGACTGCTTGGACCTAGTAATACGAGTAAACTTACGCTTTTAATTTATTTTCAAAGCAGCCGTGCAAAAGCACAAGTAGTAATTTTATGCAGTCTTCCTATACGTCCTACAAACATTTCCTGGCATGCATTTGATACGTTAAATGATTTCCCAATTACCTAACCGATAAAAATCGACCTGTCTTCAATCCTTTGACAGATAACCGAGGTTGAAACTTTTCGTTGACTCATCCTGTATGACTAAAACGCTTACGATTTCGCAATACGGATAATAAATGACTTTCATACCTATAATGCAGTGATTAATAGTTTTCTTATTGAACAATATTTGCAATACCGTTAAATACTAAATGTCAAATCGTAAGCACACATTTATCGAGATATTTGCACTTGTGGTTGGAAGCTCTTGCGGGCGTCCTTTGCAACAGTTGCCATTTGTCTCTGGTAAATATTAACTCTGGTTGCTAGTTTCAAAGCTATAAAACTGATGCATTTGTCAATATACGAAATAGAATAGCAGGCCAACGGTTTGAGAAGTTTTTATAGGCTGAAGCCAGAGAGAACTCTGCCTATTCAATATTTACTTTGCTACAAATAATTATTATATAAGTGATGGATGTATTCAATTGAAAGCTTAGTTCAACTTTTGTGTTACATCAGAATTTTACTTCATTGAAACTCGGATTAAAGATAAGACATCTCTTCGGTAAATTATATATAAGTAAACCAGTTTGTCAACATAAACCAATAGCAAACCATTTCTGCTGATTTTTGGCTGATTTGGAATAAAAAACGATAAAATAGTTATCTATAAATAAGTACGTGAATAACAAATAATAAATACAAAAATAAGAAGTGGATCAGTGCATCTGGAGAATGTTTGACCAATTTTGCAGCGAAAGGAGTTTTCCGTTCCCTAAAAATACTATACGTATTTTGACTGACAATCAAATTTGTTTTATTTTTATGTTTAGTAATTCTCCAATCGAATACACCTGTAGAGCCAGTGTGATACCTTCGATACTTTGACTTTCACTGGACAAAAGTTGCCTATAATACAATCAAGCATAAGAGCCCTGAATTCCCATCAGACCGTAAAGGAAAATTTTTATTTATGGGAAATAGTTTTTTGGGATTTCTATAAAACATCTCCACTCACTATTGCGGTGGAAAATAAGTACTGAAAAATGAAAAGGTATTTTTCGTTAGTGACATATTGAGAGGAATTGCAGATAAGAATTTTTAACAATATTTTGGAACTGAAGTAAAAGTTCTCATACTCACTAATATATACATTTAATCTTACGCATATGATGAGATCTACCATTAGGTAATATTTATATAAACTTTTAGTTATATAAGATTTTGATCTGAGTGTTGGTTGAATGTTGTGTTGGAGGAAATGAATTCGTCGGGAGTTTTACAATATTCGGGAAAAAGAAGCCACCTATAGTTATATTAATCACGTCCCAGGTTATAGTGAAAAAATAGCTCGCAGAATAGAACTAAATGGGTGTAAAATGATTAGTGTCAACAAGCGTACTATTGGGAGGATTTTGACAAACAAGAAAGAAAGGGTTAATAAATTAAAACAATCGGGAGTATACCAAATTAACTGCGTGGATTGTAGTGCCGTATATGTGGGTCAAACCGGTAGAAGTATTGAAACTAGAGTAAAAGAACATAAAAAATCCATATTAAATAACGCAAAAAATTCAGGATTTTCGACGCATTGTATAGAAAACAATCATTTTATAGATCAGAAAAATGTAAAGGTACTGCATCGCCCTTCGCCCTTCGCCCTTCGCCCTTCGCCCTTAGAAAAGGCACTAAAAACTCGGGCTTTACCAGATGGTGGGATCAATCGGGGGTAGGTGCTTGCAAAGAAATGAATAACGAAAACGCCCTTGCGGAAACATTTAGTAATAGACATTACTCTATTGACAAAGGCCTAAAAGCCGAAATACTAGTAAATAGAGTGTTTTCTATATATTTCTTGGAACATCTAAATGTTTTTTTCAAAACAATTATTTTCACAATGTTTCATAAAGAACCATCCACTTCGAGTACTACTTATCCACTTTATATATATATATATATATGTAGCTTTTGTATTATATGCTGACAAAGGCAAGAATTTTTCATTAAGTATTCACTTACGGTTGGTTTTATTTTTTTTAATATTACACGTTTTAACCTGATATATTAAAAAAAATCCTAAAATGATATATAGGTACTTACATAAAATTAGAAGAGAGGAAAAACTATAGTTTATATTGTTACTGACGTAATAGCTTTCCATACTGTTTTGATAACCCTTTTAATACTATTTGACACTAACCATTCTTCCTTGAAATGTAGATATCTTTGTCAAACTTTGCTTAAACTTCATTTGGCAAAACCGGACATAATATCGTCATTCCTAAGACATTGACACGCATCTAAGCGTCGAATTTGCACTAATGGAAGGTATTTGAAAGGCATAATAGGCACCTATATCTCTTAGTTTTGAAGATATAAAAATATGTTACTGCTGAAAAATGTGTCACACCTACTTTCCAAGACCAGTCCAATTTATGGGCACTCTGAGCTTCGGTGGCGTTCAGGTAACTGCGGGAGATTAGCTGCTATTTTCATGCAAGTGAATTTTTGTCACCATCGAATTGACAAACAATGTTTAATTGTTGTTGCCAAAACGGTGGCAATTTTAGTCAATCTCACTGTTTCTGTTTGCACCCCGTTTTTTGCACGGGGTGCAAAGAATCTACAGTTATCAATGTTATCATTCAACGACAAGTAATAAAACCAGTTCTTATTCTTTTATTGCAGATATATCTATCTTAAGTAGTATAGACTGGGGTTTTTCAATCAATGAATTCCCGTTTTATTTTATCTCGTAATGTCAATTTACCCGTGTAAATGAAAGAGCAAACGCAAAACAAAAAGCGAAGAAACGTAATTTTTTCGCGCAGCGTACCAGCACTGCAATTTCTGATCAGGTTCAGCAGACACTCTCTCCATAGTGCATGCGTGCGCTCGTATGCACGCGTGTGCGTCCATAATTGCATCCATTTAATGAAGAATGTCTAAAAATAAGCATTCGTGTCACGTTGGCTTGCATCACCGACTCCAGAACCAAACAACTGATGTGTAATTCATTTTAACGAAAATGACTGCGTGCTCGACAACGGTAACGTTTCTGACGCGGTTTCTGTCACTCTTACCTGAGTATACTACTTTTTTCTGAATAATCAGCCAGCATGTATTACGTAATTTTGTTTAAATATATGAGAAAAATTTTACTATTAAATAAGGCTTGTAGGAAAAGGTAAATATTTTTTGAGCAATAAAGCTATACAGTGTGGCCCATTAAGAACCAGGACACTCTTACAAAAAATGTTTGGTAAATGCGATTCCAATGAATTTGTTTGTATATATTAGCTTCCTAGATGTACTTGTTGAAACTATTACGATGGTCCAACTGCTAATCCTCAGCCTACTACGGTTTTTTTCATTCAATTTTTTTTAAAATTACTTTAGGGATTTAGGGATATAGGGGACTACTGTAAAGTGTTGTTTTAACGTTATTATTAATTTGTGAAGTAAGTAAAGGAACAGTATTCTAGATTAACGATAATTATTAGCGTTTCCAATGCCTGCTATATCTTTTAAGCGAAACACAAATTCAACATTTGAGGGTCTATAAAAAAATTATTCTTCGATACAAATTGATGAAATTTGGGCCACAGGGGTTTTAAGTGATGCTGAAGAATGCCACAATGTCAAATTTTTAATAAAAAAATCCGAAGTAATTTCGAAAAAAATTATTGAAAAAAAAATCGTAGTAGGCTGAGGATTAGCAGCTGGACCATCGTAATAGGTTCAACCAGTAGGTTCAACATCTAGGAGGCTAATAATATAAAAAAAAAATCATTGGAATCGCACTTACCTACCAAATATTTTTTAGAAGGGTGTCCTGGTTCTTAATGAGCCACCCTATATAGGCACTTTGACCTGAAATTTGATTAAGACTGCAAAATATTGCAGATCAAAAGATCAATATTGCAAAAAGTTGCCGAGTATCATAGCCTTGCATATTTGTAATTGATTTTCTATGAAAATTAATTCACATATCGGACTAGGAAAACATTTATTGATTCATTTGTAGTTTCTTTTGCGGGGGTTACACCGCACCTATAAAACAACAGAAAACAGGAAACCAGATGCATTCAAATTAAATATTCAAAGTGCAGTATCAAGGCAAACATCTCAAGTTTGCCACAAAAAACCACTGTACCGGGTGGCCAAATTTGCTTGCTATTATAAGACAACTCGAGAACTAAGAGAGATACAAAAAAATTAACCCGCCTTTCTCGAGCTCTTTTTCTGAGACAAACTTAATGCCGAAATGCAAAATGGCCCATCTTCTTTTGTTTTTGATATATTAGCGAATATTCGATTTTTCAAATTTTCGATGCCTGCGCATATCTCGGTTATTTTAGATATTAGAAAAAAACAATTTATATGTTCTTCAGACACTTTTTTAAAAGGAATGCAGTGGCGTAGGCAATATTTTAATATGTTGATAACATTTCGAGTTATGACATAAACTTGTATTTTTTTAAATGAAAATCGTAGTCGGCTATGATTTAGTTAGAGAGATAATTTTTTTCTCTTTTCAGCGATATATAATATGTGTGGTTAATTTATTCGACTTCACTACTTTTTATAGAATCTTTGACTTTTTAAGGTTATTAATAGCTGCCATTTTGTTTTGGCATAGTGGGGGTAAATTCACAGTAACAATTATTCCTTATATAATATTCCAGTACGTCGAATTTTTCATAATTTTGAAATGCCATTCTTGAAATTTAAAAGTACCTATTCTAAAATTTCTAGCAAACAACTATTCGCAGATCAATTATTATAAGCGGTATAAATTACAGACACAAAGTGATAAATGCAGTTAGAACTGTCAATACTTAAATTTCAAACAGAAGATATACGTCTACTACGCGAAAACGAAATCGGAGCTACTAATAACCTTAAAAAGTCAAAGACTCTATAAAAAATAGTGCACATATTATATATCGCTGAAAAGAGAAAAATATTATCTTTCTAACTAAATCATAGCCGACTACGATTTTCATTTAAAAAAATACAAGTTTATGTCATAACTCGAAATGTTATCAACATGCATTCCTTTTAAAAAAGTGTCTGAAGAACATATAAATTGTTTTTTTCTAATATCTAAAATAACCGAGATATGCGCAGGCATCGAAAATTTGAAAAATCGAATATTCGCTAATATCTCAAAAACAAAAGAAGATGGGCCATTTTGCATTTCGGCATTAAGTTTGTCTCAGAAAAAGAGCTCGAGAAAGGTGGGTTAATTTTTTTGTATCTCTCTTAGTTCTCGAGTTGTCCTATAATAGCAAGCAAATTTGGCCACCCGGTACAATATGGAATATAATAAATATTTGATAAATTAACTAAATTTCATCAGTAGTTTTTTGTTTTATACAAAATTATGTAACGTTACAAATCATATTTTGAATTATGTCTAAATAAAGTAATTATTATAATAAAACTTAAAAGAAATTGAACATTTAACTAGCTTTTTTCTAAACGTTTCAAGTCGATCCTCAACTCGTCGTTAGTAGGTTTGTGTGATGTTTATATATTTATTATTTATTTTTGTATATTTTTACTTACGACGAATTGAGGATCGACTTGAAGCGTTTAGAAAAAAGCTAGTTAAGTGTTTAATTTCTTTTAAATTTTATTATAATAATTATTTTATTTAGGAATAGTTCAAAATATGATTTGTAATATTACAGAATTTTATATAAAACTAAAAAACAACTCATGAAATTTAGTTTTAATTTATCAAATATTTATTTTATTGCATATCATACAGTAGTTTTTGGGGCACACTTGCCCCAAAGTTTGAATATTTAATTTGTATGCTTCTGGTTTTGTGTTTTTTGTTATTTTACAGGTGGTGTAATCCCGCAAAAGAGATTACAATGAATCATGAAAACGCATCACAAATAATAGTTAGATATTATTTATTGATTCTCTAAAAACTCTGATTGAGGGGTGCGTCTATATATATTTTGGACAAATTTTACCCAAATTCTAATTAATTTATTATTTATTTGTTCGGTTTATATTTAAATGTATTTATTATTTAATCATGTTTTTCAAATGCGACCACTATGATTAGTTCAGACCAATAAATTTGTAATTAAAAATTCTTTAATTTGATGTAAAGTTACTCTATATTAACTTAAAGCGATTTCAATTACAAATCTATTGGCCTGAAAAAACTGGCCTACTTCTACCAGTAGGTATACAGATCATGGGTTACTCAGTGGTTGTTTTAAATATTTTTTTATTGATACTGATTTGTCAATTATTAAAAAAAAAATGAATATCTCTGAAAGTATAAACTGTAATTGAAAGGGAATCCAACAATGCGAAAATACACGGGATGTTCCATTTAAAATAAGCAATTTGATGTCTAATTCCGGGATAAGCGAAAGTAATAAAATATAGCCGTTATTTTCAAATGATAAAACCTTACGTCATATGCATATGGCTGGAACCAAAATTTTAATTTTATGCGGCTAGCACCGGCGTTTGTCCTTGCGCCTAATGGTCCCGTCACGCCTGCCGAAATCCCGACTTTTCGCGGGACTCCCTAGACCCTTTTTCTAATTTTACGGCTTCGAGAACCGATTCACGCGAAAGTTCCGTCCTTTCTCTAATCCTATGAGATTTTTTTTCGGGACCGTACGTCGAGTCCTTCTACGTATATTTCGTCTTCGAAAATCTCGAGTCGCTTCCGTCTCAACTTCTTTCTCATTTTATCTGCCGATGTGGGATTGCACTAACGAGACAAGCACCTCCCACGAAAACTGTCAAATTAATTAAACTAAATTCGACACACGTCTAATGTCAACTAGTCGTTACACACCCTGTGTAGGTATGCCCTTATTAAAGGTAGGTATATATATATATATATATATATATATATATATATATATATATATATATATATATATAAAGTAAGAAGCTCTTCTTACAGGTGTAAGAAGACTATGCTCAGATAAAGTGCATACCATTCTTGTGTAAAATATTACCTGCGACAGGAAAACACATTAAATCGGAGTAAAATAATGAGAATAAAACGAATTATTTTATAATTCCGCAAGATATTATCAGCCTAATTGCGAAGATTTTGAATATTTCATTGAAATGATGTGCATCATGAAGGTCACCAGACACCAACCTTATTCCTTTCATATCTTTTTGTTTTTATTGTACACCAACGACAAGTATTTCCTTGAACTTTTTGTTGCATATAAGAAACTAAATACCTATTAAGTATCTGATTGTGGCATATTAATTATATTTATTGAAATACTTAAAAGTGCAAGTGTATCCGCATTTGCAAATATTTAATGGGAAGGTATACGATATAAAATTGACGATACCTACGCGTATTGGAAAATCTGCCGGAGGCGCCGGAAACAGAACGCCTCATTTTCAAAGACCGCATGTTTGCAAAATTTCGACTGTATACATGTTGATTTTTTTACATTAACACCATCTGTCGATGAAGTAAAGTCAATATTTACAGTAATAATAATAGTAACAATATATCTTTACCCTATTAGAGGCATATTTAGAGACCTATATGAGTTATTATGAATCATTAAATCTTTTCCAGTTTTCCAAACCACCTATCGATCTATACACATCGATGTTTCGACGTATTTACTCCTCTTCAGTGAGTATAGCTAAACGAAAAGATCTTAAATGGTACAGACCTGGTACAAAACTCAATAAAACATGAGTGTAGTGCTGTACGGTATAGGCCAGTCACCGTATAGACACAAAAATCGCATTAGGTCGCAGAAAATTGCAAAGTTCTGATTTTTTGGAATGTTGTTAGGATAGGTACCAATAGTGTAAAACCAAGTTTGCAGCTTCGAAAGATCTGTGCTAACTGCGTGGTGCTCGAAAAACTTTTTTTTTTCGGACTTTTTCAGTTTTTGGCTTATAACTTCTAAATGGTGCATCCTATGGAAAAAGTTGCCCTGTATAATTTTAAAGTAGACAAAATTTACTGCAATTTGAGTGCAACCGCAGCTCCATAGGTCTAATAGGTCCCGAGATACAGCACTTAAAAGATTGGCCATTTTTCCCAAAAAGTTCGAAATTGTTGTTTTAGCCGTTTTCCGAGCCGAATATCAGCTAAAATACTCCTAAAAGCCTACGAGGAAAGTAATAGGAAATGAAGTTGTAAAGCAGTTATTTAGCTTTTAGAAAATTTATATCCTTTACAAAAGTCCTGCAATTCGTCAGGCTCCATTTCTTGAAAAATCCCATTTTCCTTAATTTTTTGTTATTTCCTGATAACAAGGGAGCTATTGGCCCTACAGTGTTCCGCTTATGCTTAAATTAAAGCTAAATAACTGCTCTACAACTTCATTTCTTATGACTTTCCACGTAGGCTGAGTATTTTAGCTGATATTCGGCTTGGAAGACAGCTAAAACAACAATTCCGAACTTTTTGGGAAAAATGACCAATTTTTTAAGTGCTGTATCTCGGGACCTATTAGACCTATGGAGCTGCGGTTGCACTCAAATTGTAGTAAATTTTGTCTACTTTAAAATTTTATAGGGCGACTTTTATGGGCCGTAGGATGCACCATTTAGAAGTTATAAGCCAGAAACTGAAAAAAGTCCGAAAAAAAAGATTTTTCGAGCACCACGCAGTTAGCACAGGTCTTTCGAAGCTGCAAACTTGGTTTTACACTATTGGTACCTGTCCTAACAACATTCCAAAAAATCAGAACTCTGCAATTTTTTGCGACCTACGATGTCTTAAATGACTGGCCTAGTATAGCATTTTGCCTTTTCGTGAAGCATTGGGCCCAACGTGCTTCAAACCAGCGTTTGTTTCTACTGGTTTCTTTCAAACACCCGCAATATATCCCGAGTATAAATAGATAAATTACGTACTGATTTGTAAACCGAAAGATACGAGCGGGGCTCCAATGTTTTCCTTTACACTTAAACACCAGGTAAATGTGACACGCCAACAAAATACGGTATGCAGCGCGTGCCGATGCTGAAAGAGAATTTAAATAGGATCATGTCGGAATGTAAAAAAGTGAAAATGTAGCACAGGCGAATTTAATAAATACGCAGGTCCATATTAAACCGAATTATTGATACTCGATCAAGTTATTAATCGGTGACGTAACGCACGAAATCGCACATTAAAATACGTATCGGTATATCTCCGAGAATGTCGAGTCATTTTGGTTAACGAATCCGGTCAAGATTAACACACTTACTACAACTTCCGTTTATTTTACAATAGTTACGTAGGTATACGCAGAGAAAACGGTTTATTTGCATATACTGAACTCGCTTTCCTCACTTTGGCTTTTCTTACAAGCGAGAACCTTTTTGTTGAAGCAAGATAAATTATGCGAAAAGATTATTTTTGTGCAACCCTCCTCAAAGCGACTATTTTGCATTCGCAACACAGTCCGCAAAATTCAATTTTGCGGCCGTTACCCTTAACAACGGCCGGCAAACTAAATGTCACTCAAATGTCAAAATTTCAATCAAAACTTGACATTTCTGCAATAAGGCAACAGGAGTCCTTTTTTTTATTAAATAAATAATTCCATATTAACAAGTATTTATTGAGGATGAATATTAACAGTAATTTGACAATTTGTATTGTTAGTAATATTTACACCTGAACTAACTGAAGCACCTAATTCTAATGTTTTCGAATAATTATTAGAAACACTTGGCACTACCAAACTAATGCAGTTAGTTACATTTGAATTAGATGCTTCAGTACCAAAAATAGAATTAGACATATTATTTTTGTTTTCAATAGAGTCTTCCACGTATCCCTCCGCCACGGTACTAGACTTCCATCCACCGTGACGCTTAAGAACCGACATTTCAGCTCCAGTATTGGCCAGTAGAGTAGCAGAACTTCTTCTGAAACAATGACCCGTGTATTTTTCGCTGTTTGGCAATCCAAGATATTTAGCAATCATGCTGGGTATTTTCCCAATTGTGTGAACTCCAACAGCTTGCGCAGTACACTTTCCTTTTCCGTATCTTAAGAAAACACGACGGATAGTAATATGTTTTGGTCGAAGAGCTATGTATTTGCGGTAAATGTTTAAAAAAATTAAGTTAGTAACAGTAAAAATGCGGTTTATGTTAGTTTTGGTATCAGGAACAGTTACTATTAATACAGTGTTCTCTTCCTGGATGTCATCAACTGTCATTTGTAGTAATTCATTTCGTCTCAATGCCCCTGATATTCCCATTATTAAAACTACCTGTAACAAAAATTTCCATTAAAAAAATTATCTACAAAATTTTTTGAAATTTACCTTCCACAATAAATAATTTTCATCATCAGCTTCATTTAGAAATAAATTAATCTGCTCACGCGTTAACACTTTTAATTTCTTTGCTTGGTAGCCTACTGACTTCTTTTTTAAAAAGGGTACCAGTTTCAAATAAGTCCTCAGATCGATCCCGTCTTTTATGTTGAGCATACACTTCAACATAGAATAAATGCTCCATAGACACGAACTCTTTACAGCCTTTGATTTCTCCATCAAATAAGCCAATAAAATATTTCCAGAGACAGTTTTCACATTTTGCTCGTCACACCATTTTTTGAAATTGCCATAACATTTTTCATATTTCTTCTTAGATTTTTCGGGTATTACATCTGAAATTGCCGAGTTTACGATGTTTCTCAGCTGTGGAGGAGTGCAAGAAATTGAAATATCGCTCTCAGCGTCAGACATTATAGACTCAATTTAAAAACTGTCAAATTGTTTTGTATACAGTCAAAATATTTCGTTTCCATAGAAACACCGTCACAGTAAAACCACTAGATTACTTTTCTATTCAAAGATAATACTGTTTCAAAATATTAATAATATTAAACAATATTTATATAATTTTATTAGGGTTGCACAAAAAGTTTTGTGTATAACTCGGCCGCAAACCGCTTTGGCGTCCTCGAGATTGTCAGCCTCGGCCGCAAGCGACCTCGGCTGACAACTCTTCTCTCGGACGCGCAAAGCTGCGTTTTGCAGCCTTGGTATACAAATAACTATTTCTTTATCCATATATATTAAAACGCGTCGATTCTGTCTCGCTCTAAATTCCGTCGCCGAATCCACAAAGTTTCAAAGCTATCTCCTCCGAGGGGGGATCGCGGAGCGATCCCCGCGAGCGACCGGAAGTCACCCCCCGGTTTTTCTCCAATGCGTATAGGGGTATTTTCGTCCCGTTTCCTAAGCGTTTTCCCAATTTAAACGCCTTTTCAAAAAACCTCTGCAAAATTTTCGTCGATCGCCGTTCGGCGAGAGAGATACGGCTAGCACCGGCGTTTGTCCTCGCGCCTAATGGTCCCGTCACGCCTGCCAAAATCCCGACTTTTCGCGGGACTCCCTAGACCCTTTTTCTAATTTTACGGCTTCGAGAACCGCTTCACGCGAAAGTTCAGTCCTTTCTCTAATCCTTTTCGAGACCATACGTCGAGTCCTTCTACGTATATTTCATCTTCGAAAATCTCGAATCGTTTCCGTCTCAACTTCTTTCTCATTTTATCTGCCGATGTGAGATTGTACTAACGAGACAAGCACCTCCCACGAAAACTGTCAAATTAATTAAACTTCAGATAGGTTATTTTCATTATTTTCCTATAAGAAATATTGCTAACAGAATCGATAGTACTGACTGCCAAACACTTCTGATTAGCAAAATACTGAAGCGAAATACTTTTCCATTTAAAAAATCGGTAAAAATTAATTTTTTAGGATAACACGTACAGTTTACATACTTGAACATCTCAAGTTAAATTCCTGACAACAGGCTCGGTAGCGCAATGGGATAGTTGTAGGATTCCAAGAATCGTAATGCTAATTTCGCGAGTTTGAGTCACGCTGGAGGCTATAGCTTTTCACTTTTTAATTCCAATTATTTATTAGTATTAGTTTGGAATTAATTCCTTCATTTTGGCAGTCTGTAAAATTCATCATTTTAGCTTACAAAAGTAAATATCTACAATTTTAATTTGCTGCTACAATTATGACAGCAATATATTTTTGGTCCTATTGATAAAATTGATAAAAATGTTTACTGAAAAATAAATTCTACTTTCAGCACTTAAAAAATTATGATGTTTTACCATCAAGAATAGAGTACCCTTACAATTCATCAAAATATTGAGAAAAATCGTTTAGTATAATTACATCATCATTCCAGGTACAAAATTTCTTAATATGTATTTTCTTAAAAATAATATTATTCTAGATGCTTTTGTCAACAACCGAATAGTGACCCCAGGCCGCAGGCCTGGACCCCCGGTAGGGCTAGAAATGGGAACGAAAATCGCGACAGCGATTTTCTCCCATTTCTAGTTCATATGTAAATGTCAATGGATATTGATCCAAACAATTTTGTTTTTCATTTGATTTCAGCAAATCAAATATCTGGGTGTTATTTATACGTGACCAAACTTCAAGGGGTAATTCTTTGAGTGATTCTAAGACGAAAAGTTTATATAAAGATAGGGCCGGTAATGCTTCGTTTTCAATATTTACATGGTGCGAAACTTTTTTTAAAAAATCATTTTTAGAAAATCCTTATAATTCTATAGATGATTTTGTGAAATTTAGCAGTGTTATTTATAGTAGAAAGAGTCAAATTTTGCGCTAGATTAAAATTTTAAGTCCAGTAGCGTCCCAGGGAGTAGTACCTTAACCAATATTTTTGACTTTTAATGCTTGTTTTAAAGAAATTATCTGTTCATTTACTTCAAACAAACATATATTTCTTATTTTAATAAACTTTTTTCATACAATTCAGTTTCTTACAACAAAGAAACATCAACTTGGAAATATATAAATAGTAAATTTGGTTAAAGCAGACAAGATCTATTTTACTCAAATAAATCGACTTTTGTGAATTTTTTAATCAGACCATTTTCTAATTAAAGGATTAAAAAAAAGTAATCAGTACGTATAAAGATTATAGGTTCTTTTATCTATACTAACATCACTTTTCCATTTCCCAAAGGGCGGCAGGCAGCACGTGAAACCAAACATTAATTTGATTTTTATATTAAGATTTTTCTTAAGTACCTAGTTATGTTATACAGGGTGTCCACCTAGTGCGCGTAAGTCCAATATCTGGGTTAATAAAAGAGATAACTTAAGTTTTTTTTCTACAGGGTTGTCTAATATCCCGAGCTGCACAAAATGAAAATATATTTACATATTCAGGGTGTTCAGTTTTTCCTGGACAGGTACCAACTTCGTTTTTCTAAATGGAAATATATATTTTTTATTGCTTTTTCGAACTAAACCCTTGATTTTAGTGGGACTTTCATCAGCCTTCCCTATACCGAACTTAAACTGTTTTTGAAATATTGACGGGTGAATATTGACATTTTTGCAACTTTGACACCCTGTAAAATCTAAACGGTTTGAGATCAAGCAAAACGGTTTGCACATTCCTATCTTAACTTTTTATAAGCTATCGTTTGATACTAATTTCAAATTTATCCAAGAATTAAAAATTTTCAAAATTTTCGGAAAATTTTTAATTCCTGGATACATTTGAAATTAGTATCAAACGATAGCTTATAAAAAGTTAAGATAGGAATGTGCAAACCGTTTTGCTTGATCTCAAACCGTTTAGATTTTATAGGGTGTCAAAGTTGCAAAAATGTCAATATTCACCCGTCAATATTTCAAAAACAGTTTAAGTTAGGTATAGGGAAGGCTGATGAAAGTCCTACTAAAATCAAGGGTTTAGTTCGAAAAAGCAATAAAAAATATATATTTCCATTTAGAAAAACGAAGTTGGTACCTGTCCAGGAAAAACTGAACACCCTGAATATGTAAATATATTTTCATTTTGTGCAGCTCGGGATATTAGACAACCCTGTAGAAAAAAAAATTAAGTTATCTCTTTTATTAACCCAGATATTGGACTTACGCGCACTAGGTGGACACCCTGTATATTATGTTAGGTAGTGTTTCAATAAATAAATAGTTTCTGTTGTATTTTCAATCGAGAAATATTGCCCCTAAATACGCCTCGTGGTTAAAAATCGGAAGGAACATCAATCCTCGTGTTCAAGGACGAAAAAATTACCAATCGCGACTTTATTAAATAAAAAAGTCTGAGTCAATTTTCTTTTCCGCTGAGTACACTAAAAAATCTATTAGAAAAAATTATAGAGTTCAAAAATTACGCTGAAATATTTACAACATTTTAAAAATATGCCCTTTACTTTTTCCAGTTCCAGAAATCCAGAAGTTTCCAGAAATGAAAAAAAAATGTCCAAAATAAGAAAGAATATCATAGTAAGTATTATAAATTGGGCATTTTAGTCATGTTTTTCATTTTCCAAATAGGTTTTACAGGAAAACAGATAATGAAAAGACCCATCTACTTTTAACACAGCTATAAATTAATTTTTCTCATATCGGTACAATATAGCTTTTCCTTTCTTTTTATTTTCGGATTACGTGTAATTATGGATTTTTTTCTATTTTTTTCTAAGAAAAAAATATGTTCCTGTTCTTCTTGCGATGCCTTTATTTTTTACTCATTATGTTAAAGTTAGTAGTAGTAGTAGTAGTTTTATTGACCATTTTAGATTACAAAAGAAAATCTTTATGGCAAGTCTAAATAGAAAATACCAAAAGGGGTATATAATATAAAAAAAGTAAGTATTTACACAGTTATGTTCAAACTTAAACAAGAGATATATGATTTCCTATATTAGATACATGATTTTCTATTAGATTTCCCACAACTTTTATTCATTCGACAATTTTAGCTAAATTTTATGCACTTTGAAACAATTTGAGAAAATAAATAATCAGCAGAACTACTAATAGTTCTATATATCGATTCAAATCGACTAATAATTGCCTCTAATCGTCAGAATTGATACCGCGTGGTACAGAAATCAAGTTTGGGAGCTCAAACTTTTACTAGATTATTTTACACCACCAGATGATAATCAGAGCTGAAACATATAATTAATATCGTAGTTAGCTGAACTCCGTTGCGATATTTTCGTCGGAGATTTCTATATACGTTTGCGTTAGGTTGTGCCTCCGCTGTAGAAATTAATAAAACATAAACAGTTTCTAATAATTGGGGCAGCGCTAATTGAAGATTAGAATTTTATCGCTGAAATGATTTTGCCGAGGCGAAAAAATGCGGTTAATTGAAATATATTCACTCGGTGCCCATATGTTGTGCTTCTTGAATGATGCTAAGACACAGGGTGTTCACAAATAAGCGTTCCATCATACAAACTCTAAAAATAGGTAAAGAGATCGCATGCGGTTCTTGGTTGCGTTACAGGTGTAAAAAAATATCATTATTAAAAAACAAATAATCTTCAAAACCACCTTGAGCAAGTAAAAGCTGTGACAGAAACTGACGGTAACTGTCAAATAATAGGGATGAAGTGTAGATTAATATTCAGGGTGTTAGTTAAACATGCGGCAAAAATTCAAGAGGTTATTCCTTGGATTCTAACGATATTTTATCCTTTGATGATTTTTGAAAAAGCGCTGTGATATAGAAGATATAGGGCGAAAAAAATTTTCAACAAATAACACTAAAAATTACATGTAACGATATTTCTGAACCTACAAGAATTGTTCAAAATGGCTACCTCCAGCTCGGATGCAACCATCCAATCTTCTCCTCATAGACTCCCGAACTCTTTCAAAAACACCAGGGTTGTTTCCTATTGAGTTACCCCCAGTAATTATCCGATTTCTTAAATCGTCCACATCTTCCACTGGTCTAGTATAAACTAATGACTTTAGATGGCCCCATAGGAAATAATCCAGGGGATTTAAGTCCGGGGATCGAGCAAGCCAAACGTGAGGTCCACCTCGACCAATCCAGCGATCTCCGTATGTTGCTGTCAAAAACTCTCGAGCAACTACACTAAAATGAGGTGGTGCACCATCATGCATAAACCACATTCCCTGTCTTGTAGCCAATAGTACATCCTCAAAAAACTGAGGTAGCGTTTGTTCCAAAAAGTTGGGGTATACTTCGCCGGTAAGTCTTCCTGGTAGAAATACCGGTCCAATTAGCCGGTCACCCACAATTCCAACCCAAACGTTCAACGAGAACTGATGTTGAAACCGATCTTCACAAATCTCATGTGGATTTTCGTCAACCCACACATATGGTTATTGTGGAAATTCCTTATTGCATTTCGCGAGAAACTGGCTTCATCGGTAAAAAGAATCAGCGTAAGTAGTTGAGGAATTTCAACCAATGTGTGCAAAAGCCATTGACAAAATGCAATACGTGGAGCAAAATCCGCAGAAAGAAGTGCCTGAACGCGTTGAATTTGGTATGGGTACAACAAATTTTTTCTCAGAATTTTCCAAACAGTCCAATTACTTACATTCAAAGTATTTGCAATTCTTCGCGTAGAAGTACCTGGATCTTCTTCTATCATGTCCAGTACATTCTCTTCTACGTCTACCGTTCTTACAGTCCTTGGCCTTCCTGGTCCTCCACTTCGCTTCAATGCTCTCGTTTCTCGAAGACGTTGATGAATACTTTGAAAGATTTTTCTATCGGCACCAATGTGGTTAGGAAATCGTGCAATGTACAGTCGCCTAGCTTCTAATGCATTGCCATCAGCAAGTCCATAAATAAAATGCATGTCAGCCATCCCGGCATTCGTATAGCGAGCCATGATAGAGGAGTTCACTAACAACCGTTTACACGTCAACTAGCCAAACGTCAATCAATCTTAACAAATGCGACACATACAAACTACAAAAACACAACATACAAAAACATACAAAATAATCACTCCGAAGTATCACGGGATGTTGGTAAGAAAAAACAACTCCTTTTTCTTACATACCTTTTACTTGATACGTCCAGTGTAGTACGCCATCCTTTTATTTTACCTACATTAATAATGTGAAAAATACCAAAATTGGATTTGTTGAAAAATTTTTTCGCCCTATATCTTCGCAACAAAGCGCTTTTTCAAAAATCATCAAAGGATAAAATATCCTTAGAATAGTCCAAGGAATAACCTCTTGAATTTTTGCCGCATGTATAACTAACACCCTGTATAATAATGTAAGAATCCAATTAGAATAAAATGTAATGTCGTAATTTCATATTCTTTGGAGAAACCCTGTATATAAGAAGCGAAATTACCACCAACACAGTAGGTACTACGGTTACGCTGCCTGTTTATTCTTCATTTATTTTATTGGGTTACCGCTCGATGAATTTTTGCAACACTGTTTGTGAAAGTTTATTTACAATATCGAGGTAAATCCTACCTAGCTGCATCAGCGCTACCGTTATACTTATATAAATAAAGGCTGATAATGTCCAGATAAGCGTAGATAAAAAAACAAATTTTAGTATGCACGCCGGCCGTATATAGTGATGATAAAATAGTGAATTTAGAAAACCGTTAGTACAATATACAGGGTGCCCCAAAAAATGTTCATTAAGACATTAATAAATCACTTTTTGTTCGTGTTGGACTTGTTTCATTGATAAATAAATTATACATAACATGATAAAAAGCAAAAGCAGGAAATTAATTCGTCGGGAGTTTTACAATATTCGGGAAAAAGAAGGCACCTATAGTTATATTAATCACGTCCTAGGTTATAGTGAAAAAATAGCTCGCAGAATAGAACGAAACGGGTGTAAAACGATTAGTGTCAACAAGCGTACTATTGGGAGGATTTTGATAAACAACAAAGAAAGGGTTAATAAATTAAAACAATTGGGAGTATACCAAATTAACTGCGCGGATTGTAATGCCGTTTATGTGGGTCAAACCGGTAGAAGTATGGAAACTAGAGTAAAAGAACATAAAAAATCCATACTAAATAATGCAAAAAATTCAGGATTTTCAGCGCACTGTATAGAAAACCATCATTTTATAGATCAGAAAAATGTAAAGGTACTGCATCGTGAAAAGAAAGGAAAGCGCTTAGATCTGTTAGAGCAATTAGAAATTAAAAAATCTTTAATTATAAATCCTTGTATGATCAGATAGATTTTACACTTTCGCCCTTCTTAGAAAAGGTACTAAAAATTCGGGCTTTACCAGATGGTAGGATCAATCGGGGGGTAGGTACTCGTAAACAAATAAATAACGAAAACGCGCTTGGAAACATTTAATAATGGACATTTACTCTATTGAAAAAGGCCTAATAAGCCGAAATACTAGTACCTATATAGAGTGTTTTCTATATATTTCTTGGAACATCTAAATGAGATCAATGTTTTTTTCAAAACAATTATTTTCACGATGTTTCATAAAGAATCATCCGCTTCGAGTATCCACTTTATGATAAATAAATGATGGTTTAGAATAAGTATTCATAAATGCTGACCATTTGCTTCAATACAAAGATTGCACCGTCAGTTTATTGACTCGCGGACTTTATGGAATATTCCGGGAATAACTTCTACAACATGCGTACAACTGGCCATTATTCTTGCTAAGAAATCTTCCTCATTACAAATGGGCGTTTCGTAGACTAAAGATATCAGATGACCTCAAAAGAAAAAATCCAGGGGGTTGAGATCGGGAGAACGCGCGGGCCAGGCCACTGGACCTCCTCTTCCAATCCATCTGTTCCAGATACTGGCACACGTTCAAACCAAAATATGGAGGTGCCCCGTCATGTTGAAACCACATGTTATTTCTAATGTCTAAAGGAATATTTTCTAATGTAGAAGCAAAACATTTTGCAGAAAATGGAGCTAAATATCTGCGTTCAAACGAGCAGGCAGCAAGTGAACTATTAGATTCTCTCCAACAAAACCAGCCCACATGTTTACAGAAAATTATTGCTGGTGTCTTCTAGAGACCCCAGTGTGAGGATTTTCATCATGCCAAATGTGGCTGTTTCTATCATTAAAATAACCATCGCGCGTGAACATGCCTCATCAGAAAACAATACTATTGTCCCGAAGTGAGGTTCTATTAAGTTGTGACCCAAAAACCATTGGCAAAAAGCTAATCGATGTGGATAATCTTCAGGATTTAAAGCTTGTACGGGTTGTAAATGGTAGGGGTAGAGGAAAGGTTCCTGCATGTATGACATGGTGTACCGTAGACTTGGAGGATGCATTTGGTGTGCAATTGCGCGTACACTTGTGGATTGATTTTCCTCTACACAGTGTAGAACTCCTTCAAATTCAACAGTATGAGCTGTTCTTGGACGATCACCACCACCAGGGCGCTTTAGGTTCCCACTTTCTCTAAGGTTGTATGATGAGGTTACCTGTCCATACAAACGTGTAGCTTTCCTTCCCTTAAAATTTTCTGCACCATAAGTAAGGTTGCAGAAAATTAGTCGGGCTACAATATACAAAGTAAAGTATGCACAAAGTATGAAGAAACCGGAAGTATAAAAGATTTACCTGGATTTTTTAACTGAGTGACTTGTTTCAGTGTTTAATTTTTTTTTTATTCTCAACTAGAAAAAAATATTAATTTTGTTCCGTCACTTTGGGACACACTGTATACTTTAGCATGGTAGTAATACATTATGTAGCATAGTATTACCGAGCACAATACCAAACTATCTAATTGATGAATTAAATTACATTTAGAAAATAATGTTATATAAGAAAAGTATTTCAGAACAGCTAGACGCAGAAAAAAAGTTATTTAAATTAACTTTCGACAACTTCCCTTATCAGTTGTAAGTACGTGATCAGTTCTGCTCTACATTTAATTTGTAAGATGTGAGAGAAACTATTTTGCTCAGCACAAATATACTTAAAGTAAAATTTTATGGAGAAATATTTCGGAATACATCTTTAAATTATGGTCCATAAAAATTCCTTTAAAAAAAATGGCACGAGTCAAATAAAGACAAGAAAACGTAATGTATCGATTCATTCCACCGGGCCGGTGGCTCAGGGCTTAGCGTCTCGATCGCTCAACCCAGAGGTCGTGGGTTCTAATTTCCATTCCGCCAACAATTTTTAATTAAATTGTTTACTCGTAGATCAAGGCTTATTCGCAGGGATGGCTTGGCAACTATCCTGGCGATGGCCTAGGATGGGAAGAATGTCAACTTGGTGTTAATGATTAAAATCAGTTGATGTTTGACTTGTCCCCCTAACTAATGAGGTTTTCCAGGTTTCCCTCATTCCAGCACTGAATGGTGGTTAGGGCCTACCAACGTAAGTCGTTCCTGAGGCACAAATGCGGCCCGCGAAATAATAATATGCCGCCCCCTCTCCCACACAAGTCTCAGACTTTCGGGCTAATCCTTGTGATTAGAATGAGGGGTAGATAGATTTATTATTATTATTATTATTATTATTATTCAAAGAGCACAAATGCCTAGCAAGGAAAACTTTTCAGTGTGCCGGAAAAAATCACTATACGAAATGCCTGCAAATGATTATAAAAATATTTAATTTATCATTTATTTAGTTGGTACGGCCACAGACAATAAAGTAATTTTATCTTTGGTACGACTATCTCAGACAAACATAAAGTCTGCCAATTATACAGGACGCCCCGAAATTCGTGTGCAATATTTTACCAGTGTGTTAACCTATGGTTAAAAAGGGGACCTTTTTCTTCATATAAGCATAGGTCGAAAAATGCTTCCGAAGAGAACCACAGCACAGCTCCTTAAAAGGGTCATCCTATAGTGCCGATTTTTTATAAATAACTCCGAAACCCGTTGAGATAAATTGATCAAATTACATTACATGTAATGTAAACATTACCCCAACTTTTTTGTGCTTTGGCTTTTCCAACTTTTGATTAGGAAATATGAAATTTCAATATTTTTTACTAAAAAGGTACACTTGGTTCATATCAATAGGATTCATCGTTTTCGAACAAAATCGTTTTAATTATTCACATGTCATAACACGAGATGTAGTAACTTTTTTTGAATGTAACTGTTTCCTGGTTTTGTTTTTAAAATATGAAATTTTAGAGTTTTCTACGTAAAAAAGATACTCTTGTAGCTCTCGATAAAATGCACCGCTTTGATATAAAATCGATTTGGAAATTTTGAGGAAGCATTTTTCGACCCATGTTTATATGAAGAAAAAGCCCCCTTTTTAACCATAGAACACACCGGTAAGATATTGCGCAAAAATTTCGGGACACTCTGTATCGGGTAGGAGAAAGCAATTTCTAGTAAGCAAAGTAGTACCTAAGTAAAAAATAATATTAATAACAATAGTAAAACAACACAAATACAAATTGTTAACTGCATAAAACAAAATGAAAAAAGAAAACGTAACCTAACCTTAACATAAATGATATAAGATTGTTTACTACAAAATAAATCGATTAGGTCTTAAATATGTGTTGAAAGGAGACATTTTAAAACATTAGTTTATGGAGTATTTAAATATAATCCATTAATAGCGTCAGTAATTATTTAGAATTATATTAACAGAATTTTAGAATTTTAGAAACGCACGTCGAGTGCAGTATAGTGTTTTGGTGTCCTGTGGAAAACTACGTCAGTGTTGTCTTCACACCAAAGGTTCCAACCACCTTTCAAGATTAGAATTTTATGTCACAATGAAACAGAAAAATAGTAACGAGTACCTACGTTCAAAGCATTAATTTTAAATATATTTAATAGTTTCCGGTTGAATAAGTACCATCGTTTTTGTACCATAAATACTCTCTGGGTCCTTTCAATATTAAGTTTATCTACCTTATATCGTAACCGGCATTTCAAACCATCGATGCGTTCTCTAATTCTGACCTCACAAATGAGTTGGACAGTAAAATTGAAGACTCTATCCGAGGAATTCGGATATCTTATTATAAATCCTAAATTTTTATCAGCATAATCAACAATGTCATTCATTTGATCAACGGAAATGAATTTCCTATCAAATGTAACACCCAGCTCCTTAACTATGTCATACATAGATGGAGATGATTATTATTTAACAAGCCATTAAATTTTATTGGCGCTAGTTTCCCAGTTAAAGATTTGATTGATTACTAAATTTTATTAGTGTCTTGTTTTTTAGTTTAACACAATGAATTGAACTATAAAAAGTTGGTTCATTCAACTTGCTTTTTTACGAAAGTACCCGCCTGGTATTAAACATACTTTTATTTTCAGAAAACTCCATATATTAAGATTATTCTCAATATATATGAGAATATATTGAGATTATTCTCAATATCTTGACTTTTTTCTCAATATATTGAGAAAAATCTCCATATCTTAGGATCCTTGGACCAATCCTATGGACCTTGCTCCATAGTTATGTAGCATGGTCCATTGGAAACTGGATCAAGGTAAGATCAGAGGAAGAATAGTCAAACGGGACTGGGCTGCGACAAGCCAGGCTCTTAATTGAAGGGCCTTGGTCGAACGCAACTCGATCAATACTTGCGCTAAGTCGTAACAGCATAAGGATTGTCACAGGACTGTTGACAGGTCACGGACATCTTAACAAGCACCTTAACACTATCGGTCTTAGTGACACTAGAAGGTGCAGGTTTTGCGGACACGATGACGAGGACTCCATTCACATCCTCTGTCGCTGTGCCTGCCTCATGGTCAAGAGACACAAACACCTGGGCGCAGCATTTCTCCTGCCTCAGGACATTAGGGAGCTTCCCCTACAACGGATGTTGGCCTATGCGCAAGGCACGGGTCTCTTCCAATAGCTCCCGACTAGAGGCAGGAACAATGGGTCGAAAGACCTGAGTGCTGCGGGTAACCGCGCCGCCTATCAACAATCTCCTTATCTTCACGTTTTTCTCAATATAATGAGAAAGATCTCAATACCTTGACTTTTTTTCTCAATATAATGAGATTATTCTCAATATTTTGACTTTTTTCTTAGTACTGTGACATTTTTATGTATTTGTTCACATTGCCACTTATGATATATCATTGAAAAGGGAATTTTAAGCCCTATCCAATGGTCAGAAAAATATACAGGGCTATTTCAAATTCTTGACATGGGTTCACATCAGGAAAAACTGGAAGTGTAGAACTCAAATTCAAGCTGTTCTTAGACGAGCAGCACCACCAGGACGCTTTAAATTCCCATTTTCTCTAAGGCGACGATGGATAGTAAGTAGTCTGTGGGGTGCTTGCCAATCACGCGTATCCTGAAAAACACCGTGTTATCCTGAAAAACGTCACGTTTCCCATAAAAACGTCATGTTATCTTGAAAAACGTCACGTTTCCCATAAAAACGTCACGTTTTTTTCAGGATAACACGACGTTTTTCAAGATACGCGTGACGTAGTTGACATCACGGGGGGGGTCTGGGACTGGCGGTTTTAATTGCCCCACAGGCTACCAAGGATGGAAGTAAAGGTTGTTTGATGAGGGTGCCGGCATTCTGGATATCTCTGTCCGTACAAACGTGCAACTTTTCTTCCATTACAATTTGCTGCACCATAAGCAAGGTGCATATCGGCATGTTCTTGAAATGGAAAATTATCGTCCATTTTAAATACAAATTTTTAATAAAAATCAACAAATTTAATCTTCTGATGCCAACTAAATAAGTCACAAACGGCTCATTTGCGGTCACGTGTTTATTGAACAAGAAAGGCTTGTTTTCAGGTGCCCTACCACCCCTTACAGTTTGTCGGTATATTTTTGGGACACCCTGTATAAAATACTTAATTATCATTATTATTTATAAGAAAGTATGGCGCTTACATCAACGGCTTAGAGTATTTTACCTATTTGCAAAAACTTCGTACATATGGAAACTCGGCCATTGTCTGCAAATCTGTTACGTAATTAAATAGATGTTGAAAATCGCGGAAGTTTGTGTCTATCTATCACCCATTTGGGTTATTTGATTAGCATCAAGCCAATATCTTGCCACACAGCGTGGGAAGCATGCGGAGCACCTAATCGAAGAATGAAATTTGAGATTTCAGACCAGTTTTCTCTTGTTGTAATTATTGAAAGGATCGTCTCGCTATTTACAATTTTTATCAGTCAATGGTTATTAATTATAGTCCAGTCATAGTTTATTTTTTCTACAAAATCTCGCATGTAAGGCTGTAACCATGCATGTTATTTCTCAGATGTAAACCATGCAAGTTGGGTTCAGTGTTCAGTATATGATTACAAAGACTAAATTATCAACATCACAAGCCACAAACTAACTTATAAGGGCCTCATACGATACAAGGTTGAACGAAAACATAAAAATATTGTATTATGCATTTTTTTTTATAAAAATAGTACTTTCAACTGAAGAAGATCAGCAAATACTATTCGAAATAAGAAATCTGTATTGAATTATTAAATAGCATTTATATAATTTTCCAAAGTTTCAGATATTTTAAAATTAACCGAACCGGAAACATTTAAAAAAATATATTAAATTTTTTGTAGGTATAACATACATTGTATAGTCTGGTTCAAATTGATATGTTGACGAATTTAGAGGCAGCACCCTTCTTGACTAGAGAGTCGGCTGCTTCATTCCCTTCATGGCCAGAATGGGCTGGGACCGAGACCAGAGTTACTCTATTTTTCTTGCTCAAATGAGCGAACGCCCGCTAACAACTCCATACCATTTTTGAGTTACAACGGTAGGAGCCAAGAGCTTTAAGAGCTTCTTGGCTGTCTGAGAAGATTTTTATTGATTTGCGCGTAAATTGCGTTTGTTCCAGCTTCTGCATACACAATTCGATGGCATAGATTTCTGCCTGAAATATAGTAGCATAACTGCCAAGGTACGAGGATATTTTTACCGTTGGGTTGCAACTATACACTCCGGCTCCAACATCCATGGGTGTTTTGGAGCCATCTGTAAACCAACAACTATCTGCCCTTAATAGGTCAGCTTTATTCCGATCCCATTCATCTATTCCTGGGAAGGGGTACATTTATTTATTGTAATACACCATTCAATAGGCCTAACGGCCCAGTACTAGAATGGAAAAATAAGTTTACAATAATATAACAAAACAATGAACACAATTAACATAATCAACATAATAAGAAATATAAAAACACTGAAACAAAAGATTAACAAAACCTATCAAATAAAATTACAATAGTACACAAGTATAGCAAATAATGAGTACCAAAAGAAAATAAGGCCAATTAAAAGAAACGGTTACAAATTTAACCTTTTTATAAAAGAAAGGGAACAAGAAAAAATATCGAAGGACGAATATCGAAAAATATCGAATTATAAATGTTACAGATGTTGCTTAAAGGAGAAAATTTTCTGATGTTTGTCCGTGGAGTTGGCAAATAAAATAAATTTGAATGGCGCGAGGCCGTTCTGGGACCATGGAAGTTAAGCATGATTACAATTTCAGCGCAGTTAATATGATTATGAAGTAATTTGAAAAAAAAAATTAGGCAGGCAATGTTACGTCTTTCTATTAACGGAATAAGCGAAAATCTATCGAGAAGTTGAGAATGAGGAAAACCAAAATGTGGATATACTCCATCTGAACGAAAGGCAGCGAGTTTAAGAAAACTGCACTGGACTTTCTCAAGACTGTCAATATAAATTGAATAATTAGGAGACCATATAATTAAGGCATATTCAGCTTTAGAACAAACTAGAAAAATATACAATGTTTTAAGACAAGTTTCATTTGTAAAATTGCGCGTGTTCCTAATAACATATCCAAGAGTTTTATACACTTTGGCAGTTGTGTTTAACATATGTTTATTAAAACTTAACTTTCTGTCAAATGTAACACCAAGGTCACAAAAGGTTTCAGATCTAGAAAGGATGTTATTAACAATAGAATAATTGAAATTTATGGTGTTTAGTTTTGTAGAAAACGACATAACATTACATTTCTCTGAATTCAAGTGTAGATTATTTAGTATGCACCATTCATTAATAATATTCAAATTCTGCTGCAAATGTTCGCAGTCCTGTAAATTTGAGATTCTAGTAAAAATCTTTAAATCATCAACATATAGTAGACATTTAACTGTTAACGGACTAACTATGTCATTAATAAATAGTGTAAATAAAAGAGGCCCAAGAATCGAACCCTGTGAAACACCAGATGTAGCAAATACCTCGCTAGACTTATAACCACGGTACACCACACACTGAACTCTATTGCAAAGATAAGACTTTAGAAGAAGGATAAAGGAGGAAGAGAAACCGAAAGAACCTAATTTCCTTAATAGTATACCATGATCAATCCTATCAATCCGATCAATCCTCAATCCAAACGTCAGTTTGGAACCCTTCATCGATGGCAGATGAAATGAATTCTGTTACATAAAGTAGATTTGTTACTGTCGATCTACCTCGAAAAAATCCATGCTGGAAGTCAGTTATCATGTGCCTCGTATGAACAAATATTATTTCAGATAGTAACATCTCAAGACATCTAGCAAAGTTGTTAATAATTATAATAGGTCTATAATTGCAAATATTTGTCTTTTCGCCTTTTTTAAATATTGGAATTATTTTAGGTAACTTCCACACAGTTGGAAAAGTACATGATTGTAAAATTTTATTAAATAATATTTTGAGGGGAGTAGAAAATATAGCCGCACAGTCTCTAAGCAAAAAAGCTGGAATACCACCAGGGCCACTGGTGAGTACATATAGATTTAATAATATTACCTCAGTATGCTATGAATAACGAAAAGTTCCAATCGTCATACAATAATATTTGTTTGTACACCACAGACCAAAGAGTAATTTTTATAATTAGTGTGTAATTAAGTGTTTATAATGTATAATAATTTTAAGTGCAGTGTGTTTAACCGTTCGCGTGCAAAATTGCTGCCAGCTATAGCACTGATTCAGCTTTGATTCTAAATTCCCCAAAATTTTCTTCAAGTCCTTCATTACAAAAGAAATCTGTCATATGGCGCATTCTCTGTCTGCCACCTCTAATTATTCTCGATTAACAACTGTGAAACACGCACTCGTATCGAAATAAATTCCGTGCTTAGTATTTAAATTTTTGTCCACTCGGTCCCCGTGAATAAGATCAAGTGAAAGTAGCCGGCCAGGCACACCCAGCACCTGATGCACGGCTTCGTTCATTTTGTAAGGAATTTTAGAGTTTTATACAAACAATGCGGGTACTTATAGGCCGTCTCGAACAAGTAAGTATTAATACGGGCACAAAACTATACGCGCTATATAGACAAACGCTAGAGACATGTCCCAATTTTCAGCGGGAATCCAAAATATACAGGGTGCGCCATTTTTATGATACCTGCATTGGGATCCCGGAAAATATAAGGGGTAGAAAAACGGATACATGGAAGGATTGAGTTTTAGAGATTCGTCACTAACTTAGGTCTTTGCATTTTTGATTTTTTCCACTGTAACCTTTTTATTTTTCTATATACTCATTGAATTGAATTTTGACGTAATAATTTTGAATTTTTCTAAAGTATATTCTAAAGCGAATTGTTTCTTAGGCGTTAGATTTAATTAGGCATTTTAGTTACTCATTTTGAAGATAAAACCACATTGCAGAAACATCATATTATTAACGAATTGTATAAGGGTATTTTGCAGGGTATTTAATAAAAAAATGTGTCACTAAATATACTTAATTGAGCTGTTTATGAAGTAGGTATATTAGATTTGGATGAATCGCTTACGAAAATGTCAATTTGTATTTATTTATTCGGCAATTTAAATATGCCTCACAATGATTTTGTAAGCTTTATAACGTTCCTTAAAGTTTTATTTCAATTAAACTTTGAAAGTATTATTTTACAAAACAGAGTTATTAAAATAAGTGTAGAAAACATTCGTAAACACGTTAAATTTGTACACCCATAAAAATTTTCCTCAAAATTATTTTAAAAAATTGTTTGGTAGAGTGATACTCTATAATATATCTGCTTAAATCTCTAAGCAAAAACCGAGGGGCGAATCACTGGGGTATTTTAGTGTACAAGCAGGTGGAACTTCCAGAAAAATTGAGGAATTTTGAGGAATTTCAAGGAATTGCGGGGGATTTCGGGGTATTTTGAGAAATTTCAGGGTATTTGATATATATGTTGTTATACCTGAGGCCCGACCTGAGGTTATACTTAATTCTCGACATTTTTTGGTAATATTTTACGTTATACTTTGCTAGATTTCATTATACTTCTTAAATTACGAAAACATTTTTTGTTGACAGGATTATAGGATCTTAAAAATGTTTTGTGATGGGTTCTATATTTTTTGTATTATATGTATTTTTGAGACAGTTTTTGTATGAATGAATATATTTTTACCTTAGTTTAGTTTTATTTTTTACCAAAGAACGTTTGTTTTGTTGTTGGTATATGCATAGTATAAATAAATATACTATGGTATATTTGAGTTTTATTTGTTTTTAATATGGCATAAATAAATGTTACAAAAGCTTAATTTGTGTCTGTCTTTCAGAAGCACATAATAATGGGTACATATTTTGTTGGGAATTTCAAATCGCTTTTGGAGAATTTCGGGGAATTGCGAATTTCAAACATTTGGGGGTTTTTCAGGGAATTTTTGGGGAATTTCGGGGATTTTTCTCAGCAGGGGGAATTTCAGTGTACAATTTTTTTTAGTGATTTACCCCTCGACAAAAACATTACAACTACAAAAAACAAAATAATTATAATTTGGAAAAATCAATAAATGTTATTCTTTATTTAAATAAGTATTTGTTTTATCCTCGACTTTATCTTCTATCCGTTTATCTCTATCTCTATCGTTATCTTTCATCTAAAAAATTGTGAGATTGTTATATTAAACATTTGTTCAAAACAAAATCATAATAATATAAATTAATAAGATACGTCTACAGAAAAACAATAAAATATCCTAGAAATTGTCTTCATTTTGGAACAGAGGTCACTAATCCAACTGTAACCACGCATTATCCTTATGATTTCCACGATGTTTGTAGACAAAACATGATAAATTCCTTTGAAAATACACTTCCTTCGTAGAATTTACCATTAGATCATTAGAACTGACCATTAGATAATTTGCAAGTACATGAAATATTATGCGAAACTGAAAAGCAGAAGCAAAAACATGTTAATCAATTCAAAATGCGACAGTTTGAATGAAACAATTCCGTCAAAGTGATTCGAAAGTCTCACAACACAGTTTGAGAGAATCCGTAAATTTTACCAATTTCTTCCATAGTTCCGTTTCCGTTTCCACATGGAAGATCCGTTTTTCTTTAGTCTTGATACGGATGAAACAACGGTTGAACAATAAATAGAATTAATATAAAATCGTCACTGTGTTGCGTGCTGATGTTTAATATACAGGGTGTTGGTTAAACATGCGGCAAAAAAATTTTCAACAAATCCAACATTGAAGCGAAGTGGAGGACCAGGAAGGCCAAGGACTGTAAGAATGGTAGATGTAGAAAAGAATGTGCTGGACATGATAGAAGAAGATCCAGGTACTTCTGGATACTTTGAATGTAAGTAATTGGACTGTTTGGAAAATTCTGAGAGATAATTTGTTGTACCCATACCACATTCAACGCGTTCAGACACTTCTTCCTGCGGATTTTGCTCCACGTATTGCATTTTGTCAATGGCTTTTGCACACACTGGTTGAAATCCCTCAACTACTTACGCTGATTCTTTTTACCGATGAAGCCAGTTTCTCGCGAAATGCAATAAGGAATTTCCACAATAACCATGTGTGGGCTGACGAAAATCCACATGAGATTTATGAAGATCGGTTTCAACATCAGTTCTCTTTGAACGTTTGGGTTGGAATTGTGGCTGATTGACTAATTGGCCCGGTATTTCTACCAGGAAGACTTACCGGCGAAGTATACCGCAACTTTTTGGAACAAACGCTACCTCAGTTTTTGGAGGATGTACCATTGGCTATAAGACAGGCAATGTGGTTTATGCATGATGGTGCACCACCTCATTTTAGTGTAGTTGCTCGAGAGTTTTTAACAGCAACATACGTAGATCGCTGGATTGGTCGAGGTGGACGTCACGTGTGGCCTGCTCGATCCTCGGACTTAAACCCCCTGGATAATTTCCTATGGCGCCATCTAAAGTCATTAGTTTATACTAGCCAGTGGAAGATGTGGACGATTTAAGAGATGGGATAATTGCTGGGTGTAACTCAATAAGAAACGACCCTGGTGTTTTTGAAAGAGTTCGGGAGTCTATGAGGAGAAGATTGGATGGTTGCATCCGAGCTGGAGGTAGCCATTTTGAACAATTCTTGTAGGTTCAGAAATGTTACATGTAATTTTTAGTAAGAAATTGTTATTTGTTGAAAATTTTTTTCGCCCTATATTTTCGCAACAAAGCGCTTTTTCAAAAATCATCAAAGGATAAAATATTCTGAGAATAGTTCAAGGAATAACCTCTTGAATTTTTGCCACATGTTTAACTAACACCCTGTATAAAATATTTATTTCACCTACACTCTTCATTACAAATTATTATCGTTATATGTACATAGAATTAATAACTTTATCGATGGTTATACATTTTCAGGTTAGTTACTTGGTGATACCTCATTATAATACCGACTACACCAATGATTGTCCATTATTACCTCACTATTATGCTGCATGAAGTAATTCCTCTGTTTTGAGTATCCTTAACATTTTAACATCACTTGATATTTCATGATAATTTCACAATTTCGAAAGTTTAAACACAGTCGGAATAGTTGATGGTTCTGCGCCTCAGATGGGTCCATTATTTTATTGAAATTAGATGTGGATACAGCAATCGAACGTTGGGCAATCATTACTAATATAACAAATATATCTTTGATTTATGCGATATACTGTTTCATATAAACATAAAAGTGTGATTTTCACTACAAGGCATTAAGAAACTTACACATTGTACTAATTAAATTAGGTCTACTATATTAAATTAGATATTGGCGATTCAAATTACCGATGAGGGCGTTGCAAATTGTAAACAAATTTGGAGGTAGACGAGTAAAAATTTTGCATTTCTCTAGCAATTTAGCATTCAACTGCCATACATATAGTGACTTCATGTGCTAGTTAGGGTGAAATAAAGGATAAAAAGAGTGGTAAAAGCAGTCAAACGTCCCGTAAGTGCTTCATTGCTAATTATATGAATTTTTTGGGTTGAAACAGGTAGCCTAGTTTTTGTTTACTTACATTTTGGGCTAAAATAAGTGTGATAAACTGTATGGTAATACCATATTAGTGCTTGTTTTTGGTTATAGAATGTTAAAAATTAAAATATATTCTGTTTTTATAAGACTAATAATAGAAAAGTATAGACAAACTGCAACAAAGTGGTTATGTTGTGTAAATAAACGTGTTCCCTGTTAATAAATTGTATTGTTATATGCCTTTTGGAGAAATGAATAAGAAACAGTTTCTTATACTAGGTATAGGACCAAACTTCTATCTTCTATCTAAACACTTCTATTGACACGTTTTGTGGAATGACACCCATAAACACGGCAGTTTGTGTTGTGCTGATTTCGTTTGAATGCCATTTTAAAATGTAAAAATAAAGATGTAGGTACAAGTACCTATTAATCACGTCGTTTTAATTTTGTAATACCAGAAAATCACAAGCACCACTAAATTATTACGTTAAACAAACCCAAATAGGTACATGTTATTTATCATTATATCAGCAATAAGCCTCCAAAATCCAAAAATTACCTTTTAAGTAGGTTCAAATATTTTCATGCAGAGGGCGCATTTATTTTTGGAATCGCCAATAGGACACAAAAACGTCCTCGAATGAAATCTACGATATCTATTACAATTACAATAATTCATCCAATCTCGACTGGAATCTACACTACCCGCTAAGTTGTCAGTTCTGTTACGATTATTAGTAAGCGATGCACGGAATAGAAGAAATGTCCCGAGAAACGTACCGTGGAATACCAGAGGATCATGCAACGTCGTTTTCTTCGCTATCAACAGCGGCGAGGCCCGAAGAAAGTAACAGCTGACCCACTTGGACGAGGATCAAGGTCACTCTCACCCGTCGTGGCGTGCCATGGTGGCAACGTCCCCGCGCGCGTTCCGAAGATATTCGTTTGTTTGGTCTTCAGGGCGACGGTGCCGTATCGACGGAAAATCATGGAATCTCGGAATTTACAAAGTCTATATCTGGATTATCAGCGTTGTTAGTCAACCGAGTGGTTTTTAATCAGGGTTGCCTCAAAAATTTTCTTGGATTATGAAATATATGAATTGTGCAATTATTACCGATTTATGAAATATATCATGGATTTTGTTGAGTTGAAATAAGCTCTTCTACAAGGAAAAAAAGATTGTTTAAAAAGAGCAGTTCATAGCAGTGAGTGATATTCAAAATTTTTACAGACGTTCTCATTTTATGCAATTTTCACATAAAAAGTGGTTGCTTTAGTTCAGTTATCCAAAAAATATTCACGGATTTCAAAAAAGTAATATACCAGTTTCATAGAGTTTCCGCTTTTATCTGTAATCGAACTCAGAGTAAATTGTTACAAATCAGTCTATTTTCAAGTAAGGTTTAATTCATTTAGATAAAGATTAAAGATAATCATTAATAATATCTAATCTAAATGTTCATTTAGTATATAACTTAGTATAAACTATAGTTTATTATGACAAGCCGTTGAAAACTCGCAATTGATAATAGAGATTTTTGCCAACTTCTTCTTCAGTGTCTATACCAATTTGAATTCCTATGTTGCGGAGAGTACATATTAATTTTGCAAACTGTAACTTGCTAAATGTAAATAAAATTGCTTCTCAGGATGTACTGTCATCGGCAAAAAAGATTGAAGCCACCATGGCAGTGGGACCGTATCTTTATACCAGCCTTCTTAATTCGTGACTATAGTCATTCACTTGTGATTAATTTATTTGTTGTGACTCAGTCAAACAGCTCGAAAATTGAAGGAATTAATAACAGACTGATTGTTATTTTATGTACCTTTTCCAAAGAGTTTGAGAGATAGGTATTGTTTCATAGTTATTTGTCAGTTCAGGTTAGTAATATTATCAGCCCTGAATAGTAACCAATTTAGACATAATTCATCAGCGAATCACTGGATCGAAGAGGAGGTCAACTACACAAACTTATCCAAAACCTTTGATAGACTTTCATTGCTACGTAAATTGGATTGAATTGGCCACAGAAATAAGCTATCACCTTGTTTAAAACCTGTCTGTCTAACATATGTCGTAAATACATGCAATGATTTGGTCATAAATCTATTTATGTTCCCCACCAAACTTCAGGAGTTCCCCAAGACTCTACCCTCGGACCTCTCATGTTCGTGATTTTTATCAATGATAGGTATAGCCACTAAATTGGATGTACAATATCTTTTATACACGGATGATATGAAGATATCCTGTACGGTTGGCTCACCTGAAGGCTGTAAAAGGGTTCAGGAAAATTTAAATCGGATAAACAACTGGTGTGAACTCTATTTCATTTATCAAAATTTCGCAAACTGATCCTATTCGTTTTAGTGAAGATGCAGAGGTATTCCCAAAAAAATGTTATACACTGTATGTACAATGTATGCTTACACCGTTATAAACATTGTGTTTTTTGACATATAATTATCTCCAAAAGCGATATTTACGTTCAAGATATTGTAAGGCTACCTAATGAGTTAAAATGTATTAGGTAGGTACCTTTTTTCCAAGATACGATATATTCCTATAATACGTGAGTGTGACACTTTTATATTCACATACTATTCTACTACTACTACTACTACTATAGATTCCACTATACTACTATAGTCAACATACATTTCTTACTATTAGAGATAGATCTCTACTCGTGGACCTACCGCAAACTTATCAATACAGTCTGACACAGATCCATGGTATAACCATTCTTCTCTTCTTATTTTTTTAGATACAATTTTGAAATTTGGCATGGGGAACTACTTATCAAAGATCACTTTTTGACATAAAAATTACTTTTCTTCCGCTTCCGGTTTCACCGGAAGTAATACCAACTCTCGATTTTTATATGGGACACTCTGTATATTTTTATATTTTTGGAATCTACGTCATTTTCTGAATCCAACAATATAACATAAGTGAGATTTCAGCTGTCAAATTTGGACTCCATTTTACTTTTAAATTTAGAGTGCCTTCTACTCTCAACTGTAATTTCAGTTCTGTTGATCCCACAGATAAAATAAGGTAATTGTATTACCTACGTATTACTATCATTATTTATTACAAAGAATTAAGTAAGTATTCACTATTATTAATCGTATTTTTGTCAGGTTATTGAAAAAATAAGAAACTGTACAAAAATCGAACACCTTATTCCTACCACATAAAATAAATTTAGGATTATGCGCCGTACAACATCTGATAACAGTGATAACTGTTTTATCTGGCAATTTTTTTTCGAAAATCAGTAACAACAATGACACATGAAACAATCCCTGGTGTAGAAGACACCCTGTACAGAGGAAAAATTAGAAAACGTTTGCCAATCGATTTCGACTGGTTGCCATATCCTTACGCTAACCACATACCTGCTTGCAAGCGGAGTTGCAAGCAGGCCTTATTTATAGCAGTAATCTAATAAATTACTAATTAGTTAATTATCGACTATATGCATGCAGTACATGCATATCGTATTATTCAGCGCAAATGGTGGCCTCTTGTGACATATATTATGTCACAACAATCGATCTTTAGTAAGGGGTTATTATTTTCTTCTAAATTTTTATATTTTATATACCTACGGATTATTCTCTGAATTGTTTATGCATATTTTAATGATACAAACAGAAGAACCAAACTGAACTGAAGAAACTGCAGCTTTTCGTGAATTACTGTAGTAAATAGTGTGTTGTGTAGGAAAATATGAAATCATAATTAGTAAAGAATAAGTAAACATTTGGAATTTTATCACCATGCAGTGAAAAAATAAGGAACCAGCCCAGCTACATACATCTATATTACAACTTGTTTAAAAACATGTTTTCACTTCCACTTTTGGCAAGACAAAGCCAGCTGTCATTATACATTGCTAGAAACTAGGCTGGAAGCGTTAATACTATACATTCCTACTTGCCTACTTGTATAATTTTTTGTGAAGCAAACAGTGTTTATTATTCCTCAAATATTCCACCAAGTTGCGAGTATAGTTTCCCACACAGTAGGTTTCTTGTACCTACCTACCTACCTAATAAATACACGAGGTAATATCAGATTTCTAAGCGTTTTCATTTAGAAAACAACCCTGGCAACTAGCGAAAATGTTGCTGCGCGCTCCAAAACATGCATCGGGCGCGCAAAAAGAAAGTTATTTATTCGACTACACGGCACAAAATCGAGAAAGTTGTGCAGCAGATTAGGTATACCTACCAGCACAGAATTTTTCACTGTTGGTTCACAGATCCGTTTTGCTAGCCTACTTTTTCCCAAATATATAAAGTATGCGTAGGAAAAGAATTAACTTTGAAATTAAAATTTAACCGCTCAATAGGCCGTTTTGAATCCACGCGCTTGCGCAAGCTTGCGTCAGGTGGACTTTGCGGCAGCGGGAATGGTTTAAAGTTTAAATTGAAAGCAAATGCGAATCTCGCATTATGTAGGACACATTCTGCAGTCTAGTGAAATGAAATTAATACAATAAAGTCTTCATGAATAAACTTTCCAATGCGTTCAATCGACTTATTAATAAAAGTAAAAGCCTCCTTATAAACATTAAATATACAACGTTAACTCAACGCTATAGAAGTAGAATTATTGGATTTTCGTGTATGCAAGCCCTTAACAAATAATCACGTAGGTATAGGTACTACTACTGCTGAATTATGTAAGACAGATCTAAATGAAAATATTTTTTTTATAATTAGTTCCGATAAAAAATAATAAAATACGTGAACTGACCTGTGTGTCCTGTAAGTAGGCCCTAAAGGGTGTCTGGTATCCGAATCTGGAGCGCACACAAGCGGATTTCCTCCTGATAAACGTGGTCTGTCCCCACTGACACAACTTATCCTGCACCCTGGCACAAATCCTACTAGACCCTGCGGAAGCCATCGTCAAGACTGTTATGAGACGGTAATCAGCGACGAAGAACCGCGGCAATAACACCTCTCCACCGTCTACTACGGCACGCTGACTGCTGAATGTCCCTCGTCCCTCACCACCAGCTGATTCACAATCACATTTTCGATCGCGAGTAAAGCCACGATGGTCGTTTCACTTTTAACGCGGATAAATATCGCAATCCGGCGGTTCGAGCAGTTAATTAGCTTCACATTTGGCAGAAGATATCCTCCAGGTAAATCTACTTATATGGGATATTATGTAACTTGTGGACGATTACAGCATACACTTCACGGATTTTGTTCCCTGACTTAACCTTACTTTTTGACAGGTGCCTTGTGTCTAGCTGGGATTGAAGTCGATCGATTTCCCCAACAACGGCCCCCTTCGTTTTCGATAAAAGATGTTCTGGGTGATGGTTTTCTTTGGGCGGTGCCGAAATCTAGGAGAACCATCGAGAAGAGACTCAAGAGGAAATTTGGACATCCTGACTACATTTTAAAGATCATGAAACCAAAAACTAATCTGAGAACGTGTAATGTTTGCGGCGATGATCATGAGGCTGGTGTCTTATGCCGTAAGTGCATTGATATTTTTTTTACTGACCTGAATTTGTCCTCAAAATGAACAAATTCTCCAATGTTATTAATAACCGAATACGTAAACTAATAGAAAAAAAAACCTTTTTATCTCTTGCAAGAATAAGAGAACATGTACTTTAGTGATGATTGACTAACAAGAATTACATGGTTCCACATATTTGGTCATCTTGAAATATTTGGGACAATTCAATTTCTATATATTTTAAGATAATAAAATAAAAAACATATTTCCGTATCCTCAACATATTATCTTTCCATTATCAAAGTAATAATAGTGCTTTATGATTTACATTTATACTTAGACCCAACACTTTAATTCACTTTCATAAAATTAAATTTTTTGTATAGCAACTTGTTACAAAAAAGTTATTGACGAGACGAAAGCCATGCAGGAAGCCATTCAGGAGGAGCTGAAGCTCGAACCAGTAGAAAAAGAGGTTGTGGTTCTCTATGAAGGTGAGAAAAACGAAAGACCGGATGAAACCTACGAGGGCAAGAGGATAGTAGAGATTAACAAACCAAGGCCTGCTTGGTTCAGTAAGAATCTTCTTCAGCAAACCACACAAAAACCTGCCACCAGTAAAGACATCAAACCTTCAGATTTAGGTTAGGTTGATTGTTGATTTGTTCCATACTTAGTATATTGTAAGAAAAGTGTTTGTTTTATATTCATGCATTTTAAATGGTCACTTATTATGTAAAAAATATTTGTCAAGGGATTTCATTGTTGGAAGGAATTGAAATTAGACAGGTGCTGCCATCTATCGTTTATTTGTATGTTCACAGTAAATATCAGCAATGGCACTGCAACCCTCTGTATGCTATGGTCAGTGCCTTGATGTTTCTTGCATTTTCTTTTTTTTAAAGCGGAGTTTATAAAATATTACTACATATTTTGTCACTTTTTATACTTTCACACGTTATCAAAATACAAACATTGGAATAGTAAAATATCAATACATTTCTATTATTGTAAAAATAAAAATTTTAATTACTCTTGGCAAAAAGTTAAAAATAAAAAGAAATATTTGTACAACTCAAAATATATGGTTATTTATTCTTGAAGAGGGTTGGAACCTTTGGTTTGGTGGCTCGACGCGCGTTTCGCCAATCAAGTTGGCATCTGGAGATGATTAAAACTCACTCACAGTTTTAATCATCTCCAGACAATGCCGAGTGCAGTATTGTGTTTTGGTGTTATGTGGAAAACTATGTCAGTGTTATGGTTATTTATTCAACCCAACCATAAATCACAAATGTCGAGATTTCTTATAGATGGCCTCTTGTTTCTGCTGCTATGGTAACGAGTCACAAGCCTGAGAAACTTATCAAACAGATCATGAAGTTTAAAGAGAAGGAGTCCAAACTGTATATGAAAATCACAAATAAACATACAAAAGAACAAATAAAATTAGTACAAATTTACCCCAACTGGTTGCGTTGTTTACTTCGAGATACCCGTCAAAATCACCTGTCATGCAACGTGATTGCCATTTGAAGGAAAACTGATAGTTTTTGTGTTGATTAAATAGTTGTCACTTAAAAAATACAAATTGGAAAAACACGTCAATTGTTGATTGTGAAACAGAAACAGTGAACAAAAGAGTTGGACGACTGCTCTCACCGACAGCAGCGCCATTGAGACAAATGAATAACTCATAACCATTATATTTTAGTGCATTTTTTATCAGGCAAGCCCTATTAAGTTCGGACTCCTCTTTATACTTCAAGAAACATCATAGATTGGGGGACTAGAATATCTTAAGTAAATTGCCTCCAGTGGCGCAACAAGAATTTTGTATTAAGGGGGTTAGGAAGTGTTATAACAGAAAATCTATTAGGTAGGTAAATATACTCAAACATAGCGTAGATATAACATACAATTAACACTGTTGCCAACATTCTTTTTTATCAAGATTACCAGTATGATCTAAATATAAAAATTGTGGGTCTGAGGGGGGAGAGTTTAACCCTTTATACCCCCCTCCCCCGCTACTGACTGTCACAAGTTTCACCTAAGAACTGTGGTAGTTGTTATTGATTGAAAAAAGAAATGATGATGGATGTTCAAATTCAGTTAATTAAAATTTTATTCGGTTCTGAACATAATTCTGAATTTTTTTAATAAATAAATTATTAATATATTTACAGTACTTTCAGAAGTGTTCTGATTAAAAGATAAACCTACATATTATAATTACCATTATTTTTATTCCAAAATCAGTTTCTTTTTCTTGCTGAAAATTTGTGTTTGTAAAAAAAGATTAATAAATTCCTAAGATTCAGACAAAAGAATAAAATTGCATGTTAAACAATAATAAAAGATAATTTTTATTAGTTAATTGCACAGTCAACAAGTGAAAAGGAGTAATGAATATGAAAGAAACAGAGCAGAACCAAAAATTCATAATTACCTCGGCTGTATATTCTAAAATATATCACCGATTCACACATCATATAAATAAAATAAACACATCGTCATTAATATTATAATACATAAAAAATACTAATCTCAAATAAAAGAGGTTTCTATATTCTAATTTATTTACTTATTTAAATTTTTTCATAACATTTCATAAGAATCCACGTCTGCACTGAAGTGATCCTCCACGTGTTTATGGAATTCTAAAAACTGCACCTCCTTTTGGAAGTATTTTGAACAAACTGGACACACCCTATCTCTGTCGGATGAAGGAGGTTCAGTTGATAATCCTAATACTACTTCACTATCGAAATTAACCGCTTCTGTACACTTATCTATACCAGACTTAGGGATATCACTTGTAGAGGTTGTTCGGTCACACATACTGTTTGTTTTCTTTTCACAAGCCTTACATACTAAATTTTCTACAAAAAGAGAAAAAATTATTGTATGCTTTCATTTTATGTAATAATGGTTGTTAAAGATGAATTTTAACTATAATTCAGTGTTGTAGTTTTTGAGATGAAAAATAAGGAAGGTATACTCAAAATTTATGTTCTGAAACTCAAAAATGAAGCACTACGTATGCACAATTAATAATGGAAAAAAAAAACATTTCCACTTTTATGACTTACCTTGTAAATAATTTAAATTTACCAAGTTTTTCTTTATAATGCTCTTCTGTTGCAGAGCCTCATCCCTTAACATTTTAAGATTATCTAAAAGGTATTTAACCTCCTCTACCAAGTCTTCATCTAGCTCTTCCTCATAAAAGAAACCACAGTTTTCCGTTATTATGTTATCATTAAATTGCATACCCTCCATTTCTGAACACAATTTATCCAACTCCATCTTCTGCTTGGAAAAACTATCATCTAATTTTAGAGAAATGTCTTCTAACTCTAGGCTAATCCTTTCATTGATTTCTAAATTTTTCTGCAGGAACCTAGTCTGAGGTTCATCCTGAGTGAAAGTTTTAGACCTTATTAAAGGAACATGAGGTTGTAGTGGAGAACTGACTTGAGTAACGGTATCGTTAATTTTATGAAGCTGTTCACCCAAGTTCTTATTTACAGTAGTTAGCTTGCCAAGCTTGTTCCACAGATCTTGGTTTTCGTTACAAATCATTCTGATTCTATTCTGAAGCTGGTCCTTTTGTTGCATGAGTTCTGTTACGTATTCTTTTAACTTGTCTATTTCTGTTATAGAGTTGTCATTTTTCTCATTACCACTGCACTGGACTCTGAGGTTCATATTTTCCTCTTCCAGCACAGCTACTCGATGCTGCAAACTCTTACATCTATCTCTTAAAGTTTGGACAGCTATTTGAATTGCATACTGAGCACCCATAGATTCTTCCATGCCTTTCACAGCGAAGAAACCAAATCTTTAATTTTATGTTTTTTGATACTTCAATAGATTACATACAATATGTGAATCATTACAAGGCACATTATCTAATTTTATACATGAAATATCCCGGGGAATCACTGGATACTATGGAATACTTGGATTAATTACATATCTGCGATGTTAAAAGTTGAAATAACATTAAAAATAACTGTACTGTAACTGTACGTCATGCCATACGTCAACAATAACAAAAATATTGAATGACAAATGACACATGACATTTGATGTTATTCGATTTCGATTGCCTTTAAATATCGTAAAATATTGAATCGAATTTCTTCTGTGATACTTTCATACATATTAGGTTCATTCGATTGCCGGCTAGTGTAGTGTGCACCAGCGTGTACTACACTATAGTGATGAGCTATTCGACTCTTTTCAATGATTCGTATCATTCGAATCGGATTACAAAAAGTTTCGTACCAATGATTCGTATCAAACAAAATTTCTGTACACCTAACCGCACACTACATTTCAGTATCGTATCGTACCGTACAGTAGTGATGTAAAAGAAATATTTACCCGTTACTAAATAGCGGGTATTTGCCCAATACTCGAAGTACCCGTTACCTGTTATTTAAAATACCCGTTACTTCTATATACCCGTTCACATTAGCATCAGATATTAGGAATTAGTAATATCAGATATTACGATATTGTGGATATTGTAGGTTTAATTTTCGACAATACCCTGCGCGCCGCGCTGTCACCGATAATACAACAAAAATAAGTATAGCGGGGTTTTAGGTACTGATTCTGAATAAGAATCCGGTGCAATTTTTGTTAAAAAAAAATCGCTAATATTACCTCTCGTTTTTTCTTCCTGTAAAGCGGGTTTCAGTCCAGTCCATGACATTAGTGAACGAAAATACCGAAATATAAATTCTACTTCTTTTTCTGATATCTATCAAATAAAAAAAAATTAAAGCAAATCCGTCAATAAATAACAATTTTACATGGGTGGTTAATACTTTAGTGGAAAACACTGTATTTATTTTGTATTAGTTATTACCACCGATTACCCATAATACCCATATCATAATCAAAGATCCAGCGAATATACTTACTAGGTACCGCAATATCAATACCAATTACTTTGTATCACATGTGAAAAGTGTTGAATTGAATAATATCGGAAAGTAACAGTTAACGGGTATAAAGTAACGGGTACTAATACTAAAAGTATCTACTCGTAACAGGTATTCAAAAGTAACAGAACTTTACATCACTACCGTACAGCGGGTACAGCCGTACGCCGTACGATAGCCGCTAAGCTGACTAGTATAATTTATACCACTTTATACTAGTACCAATCTGTCGAATAACTCGCTACACTGTACGGTGTGTGCGCGCGCTGTGATGTTTTGTACATACGCAGTGGTACAAATCTTTTTAAAACCGATGATTCGTGCCATACGAATCACTAAATTGATTCGTATAATTTATACGAATCATACGGATTCGACCCATCTCTACTACACTACACACCTTATGTACGTTGATATAAGGTCATAAATAATCTCTCTTTATCTATGTATAAGGCGCTGGTTGCAGTGCACACTGACCCCTCATGATGTCGGAGTAGCCGTAACGGCAGATAACATAATAGAGTTGATGATAGCAAATGAGAAAAATCGAAATTAGAAACACCAGGCCGATATGAAGTAATGCTATGCGGTTCCGTTTCGATGTGGTTGGACTACGGAGGAGGGGTTGTAGTTGGTTTTCCCGAAGGATTTTTAACTTATATAGGATTGCTCGATCCCTAGAATTTATTAGCCGTATCACGTGATTGGGTCATGCGGCTACGTCATCAGATTGATATACAAAATATATGAGTTAGATAGTGACAGTGACGTGTCAACGCGTCATAGATAAGGAATCGCACAATACAGAGAGAGAAAAAGTATCGGGTCTCGCAGTGACGTCATTAAAATCGTACAATATTGAGGAATAGGGATCGAGCAATCTAGCAAGCTATATAAGTTAAAAATCCTTGGGTTTCCCCAAGGATTGTTAACTGTTTACAGGATTGCTCGATCCCTATACTACAATGTAATCCATAATTGTGACGTCATCAAAGATCTCGAACTTGTAGAAATAGGTACACTTTATACTGTTATTACAAACTTTAATAAATAATAATATTACTAATCATTCAAATACGAAAATTCTTTTGCAAATACAAACACACAATAGCTATATTTTGACAATTCGATTACATATATCTTCGATGACGTCACAAAGGCGGATCACAAAATTGAGCGATCGAGCAATCCTGTAAACAGTTAACAATCCTTGGGGTTTCCCCTCCTCCACAAAAACATAAAAAGAGTGTACACTGCCCTAAATAGTGACAAACGAATGGAATTCTGAAATTAGTGTAGTTCAGTGCTGCACTTTTCGAGCAAACGAATGGACCTATTATTATTTAAATAAAAAAAATAATAATTTGACGTCCCCTGGATTGTTTTTTTTTATTCCATTCCTTGTTCCATTCCATTCCATTACCCTTTCCGTTACCATTCTTCAAATAGTGACTTTATTATTAGGGATTAGCGAATTAGGGAAGAACGAAGAAATTAATTCAATTAAGTTGTTTCTCTATTAATTTAGTTGTAGTTGCGATGAATATTTTTCATATAATCAATTATTGTTCTATGATTAAAGTTGGTAGTTTTCGCCACAGAATATTTATGAGTTTTCGCAACTTTGTTATTGGCGCGTTTTATGCGGCAGTTGAGTGAAATATTGTGCGGCGTAGTTGGTAATCGAAAATCGAAGCGTAGTGGAGGTGATCGAATAATCGTATCACATCAGATCATGTCTTTTTTCCTTTTCCCTCATTTTAATGTAATTGATTGTTCATTCATTATTCATTCTTACATGAGAGTATAATTTTTAGATGTTCTTTTAAAGTTAAAATCGAATTATACATTATCGTGTAGAAGTAGAATCAAGTACTAATCAAACTTAATATCCTTTTAATTAACAGATACATACATTTCCCATCATGTTTTGGGGTAAGTAAATTTAATACATGTTAAAAATTTATATTTTCTAACCGCATTTTGGAACTTTTGGGGCCGGCACCACGTGTTTCATTCAAAAGGGAAACAATTAAAAAACAATTGAAATATATATTAAATTCCCTTGTGAATAATAAAATAAAAAATAACGAATTGCTTAAAATTCCAACAAAATTTGATAAATCTTGTGATGATTTTCAGGACTTATTATGGAACCGCACAGGCGGTATACGCAAAAAGTTAAGAAATCGTTTCATATTTCGATGGCTGCTTTAGACTTGTCCACTTCGTCAGAGGAACCTGCCCAAGTAATGTGTGGATTTGAAGGTAGAAACTACTTATTGTGTACATTGAAAAAACCAAATGTGTTACAGTGCCCCTTGAATCTAAATTTTGATGTAAGTATGAATTATTCAGATAGCAGTGAATTTTATAAAAAGTTTGTTTATACGGTCGATGTCTATAGTTTCACTAAAAACATCACTGTTGACATATATCTTGACAGCAAGTGTAAAATTTTGAAAACTACTAGTCTGACAGTATTCTTCACCTTCATCTAGGCTGGTAGTGAAGTATCTTTTGCGGCCAACGGAAAGTGTCACATACACCTAACTGGTTATCTGAACGATGACTATGAACTACTACAAGAAGAAACCGAAGAGGAGGAAGAAGAGGAGCAGGAGGCACCTATCAAACTTAAAAAGAGAATCACAAAATCTGGAGAAGATGGGCGTATGTTTATTCGTCACTGCTTTCAAATTTTTTCCCATTTATATATTTTTTAGCACCTACTAAAAAGTCAAAAAACGGTATGGTTACCAGCAGCCAGGATCAAGATGAAGAAGAAGACTCTGATGATACTGATTATATTAACACTTTGCTCGGAAAATCTCTAGATGAGGATGACGAGTCAGACTCTGAAGTATCTGTCGATGAAGACGAAGATGATGATGCAGAAGAAGAAGAGGTACAGGCGGTGTTTCCTAAAATTTAAACCAATTCCTTTTGAAATGTTTATTGCAGGGTGAGAGTGAAGATTTGGAAGAGGAGGAAGAAGAAGCGTCTTCCCTGAGCGAAGCAGACAGTGACGAGGAGGTTGCCGTATCAAAACCAAAAACTAATGGATTGCCGCCCACCACCGGGGAGAGCCAGATGGTTTCGCAGAAGGAAAAGAAAGAGATCCAAAAGAAGAAGAAGAAAGAAAAACAGATAGAGCAGAAGCAGAAATCACCGCAGGCCAAGAGCGAACAGAAGAAAGAGGCGAAGACACCCAACAAGGAGAACCAGACCCCTAAGAAGAAGACTTTGCAGGGCGGGGTCATCGTTGAGGATATTAAGGAGGGGCAGGGCACGCCAGCGAAGAATGGGAAATTTGTCAACGTGAGTATAAAATTATTGGATTTTTCGATAGGTTAGCTTGACTAAAATCAATTCTCACAAGAGATTTTGTTATTTTTGTGTGTTTTGCCCCGATTTATAATATCCAGGTTTTAAATCGGACTAGAAGCTAATGTATACGTGGTAGTAGTGGTGGCTTCTGTAGGCTTTTTTATTCTTAAATTTGTATATAGGTACAGCTTCAGTTCTCTGCATGAGGATGTCGGAATCAAAAAAATATATGAAGTCGAAATTGTATTCCTTTGTGTAAATTCCATTTCTGCAATCAGAATTGACCTAAAAACAACGAGTAGGTCCAGAGAGGTCAGAAAGTCATTATATTTTGTAACCGTCCCTTCAAAAATCTAAAAATACTATGTTGTAGGCTAAAAAACGATGTAGACACTGAAAAGTTGTATTAATTTTTTAATTTTTTCCAAAGATCTCCCTGACAAGTTAGGTTTTTTTTTTGGTACTTACAGCAGAGTAACTTCGTCATAGTTTTTATTTTAATTTTATATACATATTTCATATTTTATTTTACACCCCCAATAGAATACATTTTACAAGTGGAATTGGGAAAAACATGTATAAATTATTATATTTCAAACAGCGTTTTTATGCCAAACTTGCAAAATTTGACTCGATACTTCACTTGTGGTCTTTGAATACTTGGTGTTTATTTTCTATTTATTTATATTCACAATATTATTTAAACAAAGTACCTAGCTGCATAAAATTCTCTCACAAAGTCTTGTTTGCACATAATTTTAAATAATTTAAAGTTACATTTACACCAAATGATGGTCAGCAGCTACAAAGTTAGCTATGATGTCGAATGACAGCTGTCATGTCAAGGAATTGGTCGCTGACAATAAAGTGGCGTTAAATATGTCAGCTTATCATTCGTTGTAATGTTTTTTCGGATTACACCACCTGTACAATAATAAAAAAAAACAGAAACCAGAAGTATTCAAATTAAATATTCAAAGTGTAGTATCAAGACAAACTGCTAAAGTTTGCCCCAAAAAAGGGCAGCATTAAAATAAATATTTGATAAACTAACTAAATTTCATCAGTGGTTTTTCAGTTTTATACAAAATTGTGTAATATTACAAATCATATTTTGCATTATGTCTAAAGAAATTAAAAACAGCTTTTTTCTCAATATTTCCAATCAATTCTCGGTGACAGACATTATCTAGTCACCTTATAAGTTTCACACCCAAATCTAATTTTCTAAATTATAAGTACAAGGTTGTCATAAAGTAAGGGATATATTTCAGCTTATTCTGTATTTTAAACAATAGGATTTCTTATGTCCAACAGTGGTTAACGCAAATGTTCGATATGTCCATTTTGCTGCTGTACAATCACCAATCGTTTCTCCAAATTGTACGAAGTATTAACTATTTCTGGTTGAATTGCAGCAATTTACTCCCTGATAGTGTCTTTTAATTCTTCCAGCGTTGTTGGTCGTGTTCTAAACACCAAATTTTTTAAATAACCCTACAGCCAGTAATCTGCTGGGTTTAAATCAGGCGATTGAAGGCCATCAATTTGCAAAATGTCTGCTTATAACACGATTTTGAAAAATATCAGTTAAAAATTCTTTAACTTGTCGGTAAATATGCGTGGGTGCTCCATCCTACATAAAAATCATGTTTTCAATTCTTTCGTGCTCGTTTTGTATCCGTGAAATGGCATAATCTCGTAACATATGTAGATATCGTTCACCAGTAACAGTTACAGATCCGGCCTCTCCATTCTTTATCTCCTTAAAAAAGTATGGTCCAATGATAAAATTAGGTGTGAAACCGCACCAATCGGTGACTTTCTTGTCAAAAAGACGTTTCTGAACGATTTCATGTTAATTATCTGTTGTCCATATTCGACAGTTTTGAGTATTGAGTCCACCATTTCGAGAGAAATGGGCCCCTCATCTGACCATAAAATACGGGATAATCATTTGGGTTCAATTTCCATCTGAGCCAATATAAGTTTATAAGGATACATTTTTAGGATTTTGCATAAAATTTTCCAAACCGTGGTGTATGGCATTTGCAATCGTTTCGATATCAAATTCGTCTACTGATTTCTAACGGATTAGTGTTGGCTATGTTTTGAGTTTCCCGTAGAACTTCTGCAACTTAGACATCTTTAATCCCTTGGTCTTCCTGATCTCGGTAGGTCAGTTACAGACCCTGATCTTTCAAATTTGCTAATCAAATTACGGTACACTTTCATTTGACAGGGCCCTGTTCTCAAACCCATTTTCGTACGAAATCTTCGTAATCCAGCAGTGTAATTTCTGCCACATTCATAATAACATTGTACCATATCAATTCTTGTTTGTAGATCCATGTTATTAAAGCTTAAATCGAGCGACCACTTGTAGAACTGTAGTGCTCAAATTCAATATAATAATATTAATCAATGTTAATAATATTTCTCAAATTAGTTAAAAGTTCTAGTTTCTTTAGAAAGTAGATATATTTTGTAAGACGAGTCGACAGTAGTTCTTATTTCTATGATTTTTCTTATTTCTTGAACGTGTTCTAAATTTTTTTTGTCTATTTTGCTTCATACAATAAATTATAATTACATTGTGATGAAAATTACAAATCTCATGAATTACGAAGTTCGGTTTCTAAGAAAGGTTTCAAATATAACATGTAGAGTTGTGCATTTCATGTCAAATGATATTTTAAAGGATGAGTTTGTGCTCAAAGGATGATAAGGACTCTATTCTCCCAGGTATATTACGAGGGTAGACTGAAGCAAAACAACAAAATGTTTGACTCTACGACAAAAGGGGCCGGCTTCAGTTTTCGGCTGGGCAACAGCGAGGTCATCAAAGGATGGGATATCGGCGTGGCAGGGATGAAAATCGGCGGAAAGAGGAGGATTACATGCCCTCCCGCTATGGCGTAAGTACTTTGATTTACAATCTATATTAGAATGGGGAAATGTTTGTCGAGTAGTGTTACTTTTTATTGTATATTATTAAATTTTTGTTTAGGTATTTTATTTATTTATTTTCTTCCAGATATGGTCAGAAGGGTTCACCTCCGGCCATCCCTCCAAATTCAACCCTAGTGTTCGAAGTAGAACTTAGAAAAGTTAACTAAAATTATGAAGTATTAATTAATGTCGTTTTATATCTTTATTGTCTATAGACACGTTAAGAGTAAAGTTTTTTCCACTCTTTATTAAGTTTGCTCATTTTTGAAATATCTTTATTAAGTGAAACTTATGAATTTTGATTATGAAATTTTGAGTGTGTTCTTTTTTATACTGTCTTTATTACTAGGTTAATTATTATGAATTAATTGTTTTAAATTTGGAATATAAAGTATTTTTCAATAGTCCATGTTTTATTTCCTGCAGTTTGATGGATACCGTAAGTTATTGCTGGCAACTAATAAAATGTTCATCAATTAAAAAGTAAAATGAACAATATTTTCTATCATCTTTTATTGTTGGAAAAAAAGTCACCTTACTAAATTTGTCTTGTAGGCAACGGTCGCCTACTGGGTCAGCCATAGAAAGAAACTGAATAAAAAAGGGTTAACGGTTGTTGGTGGAACATTTGATAAAAAATCAGAGTAGCTGGTTTGGAGAGACAAATGAAGATTATTATTAACTAGACGCTTGTCCGCGTTCACATCTGTCAAATAAATTGTATAATTTTAAATATTTCTATTCTATAATTTTTAGTATTTAACAAATTCCTAACCTTATTTCCCTCAGTATTTCTTCTATAGTTTGACACAGTTTTGCTAAAAACAATTTCACTATTGAGAATATATCTTGACAGCAAGTGTGAAAGTTTGAAAATTACTCGCATCAACAAATCGATTCGTTCCCTTGTCCTACGTGTAAGCACGTGCAGTATTTACCACAGAATATCTGTATTTATGGCGTGACAACAGTCAATTCCTCAAAATTCAAATCTAAGCTTTATTAGCAGATCAATGGAACCGCAGATCCAGTTTGATTGACATTATGGATTCGGTCCGACCCGTTCCACCTCCAGATTCATTAATTTGGACCGGGTGGACCAGGACCGCCCACCTCTCAATTTTTGACGTTTAAAATACGAATATTGGACATTTAAAATACGAACCAAAATAAAAATATAAAATTTGGTTAAACATTAATTTAATTTATTGGTTAATTTAAAATAATTTGTTCCATTTCCTTGTATTTGCATTGCATTTCCGTGAATTGTGTTTAAATATTGAAGTTATTTTGATTTAATTTATTTCAGCTACTTTAATCCACCATTAGATTTAAAAACTTTAAATTAGGTATACTTTGAAAATTTTTATTTTCTTTAACATCCTTTGGTATAAAATCTAATTTTCAATAATCAACCATGCCGCACTTTGTTAAAAATTTTGTATTTGCGTATATTATGTACACTCGTGTAACTTTTATAATATAAAAATATTTATAAATGAATAAATCACAACAAATTAAAACTTTACTTGACTTCTAAAACATTATACGACAGCAGTCAATTTTGATTTAAATATAAAGAAATATAAAAACTGTAAATTAATTTAATAATAATTGCTACGATTGTTTCTTCTGTTATTCCTGTCATTGAAATTCCTTCTGTCACCATAACTATTTCTTCTCCTATTGGGCGAGTCGTTTTGTCTGTTATCTTGATAGTCATGTTTCTTATATGGCTTCTGATTATCTCTATGCCGATCTCTATAATTATCTCGGGTGTTATGTTCCCAACGTCCTTGCCTGTTATCGTAATTATTCATCTGCATATGCTCATAGTTGTTGTGGTGCACTAATTGTCCCATGCTCAGTAAATCGTTATAATTAACATTCTGATTTGCAAATTTTTGGTGATCATTATATGCAGCATTTCCTCCCTGATTCTGTGAATTATTATTTCTAGGCTTTACGTTGAGTGGTTTGTCAAAAAGGCGAGTACCGTTTAGTAACTGCAGGGCATAGTTAACTGATACTTCATGTTTGAAAGTAATGAATGCAAAGTTTGATTTCCTTCCTTCACGATCGGTGGGTATCCTAACTCTCTCCAAAGGACCAGCTTGTAGGAAGAGCTCAAATAGAAGGTCCTCCGTAACTTGATCTGATAAATTTCCACACCACACCGTCCTTGCGTCATCCATAACCCTACAATTTTTAAAAAAAATATTTTTTTTAAAAGAGTAAAATAGTTGATACCACAGAATGTTGATACTAACATTTACAAAATTATAGGTTAGTTTCTAAGTTTCTCTCACAGACACAGAACACAGAATATCTGTTTCTCTGTATTTTGTTTGAGCCTTAGAACACTAAATTATTGGATAAAATACACAGAATAGATAAAATACAGAAGCAATAAAATTACAGCCTTCGAGTAAAAAATTACAAGAGCATGAACCCACTGAACTATATTAGTTCAGTGCATGAACCACAGAACCACTGTATATTGTGTGAGCCTTAGAACAATAAAATATAGAATGAATAAAATTACAGCCATCGAGTAAAAAAAAACATGAGCATCAACCACAGAACCAGTTAAAATAACTGTTTGTAGGCTTAAAACCGAAGGAAGTGTAGGGTAGAGATCTCGAATCCATAAAGTTATTAGTAAATAATTTAGGCAAAAAAAACCTACTTGTTTATTTGGTTGCCTATAGAGTAACAGATATAATAAACAATTTTGATTCCATATGCCATCTACTGTTTGAAGGCTTAAAACCGAAGGTAGTTTAGGGTCAATAGGGATCTCGAATCAATAAAGTTATTAGTAAATAATTTAGGCAAAAAAATACCTATGTGTTTATTTGGTTGCCTATAGAGTAACAGTTATAATAAATAATTTTGATTACATACGCCATCTGCTGTATGGAGGCTTAAAACCCACGGTCGTTTAGGGTAGGCATCTCGAATCGATAAAGTTATTAGTAAATAAATTAGGCAAAAAAATACCTACTTGTTTATTTGGTTGCCTATAGAATAACAGATAAATAGATATAGTAAATCCATACACCGCATCTACTAAATCCATCTAATAAATGATGGTCCCAAATATTCTCCCCCAAGATATATTTCCTAATATGCTGCAGGTGAAAGGTGGCAGTTGTTTCACCTATTATATATTCAAAAAAGGTAATCTGGACGACGAAAAATATTAGAAAAATGACTGACTGCGTACCTATTTTGAATCAAATAAGCTTTTCACAGGATGTTAACACGGGCTTTGAAATAATCACGATACCACAAGTGCAATGCTGGCCTTTGTAAATAAAGTTTTGGACGCATATGAAAGTCTTGAATTCTGTGATACTCATATGACTAGTTACTCATATGGTGATAGGTACTATATTTTTGATTTACCTTACCCAGGCTGAAAAAAACGCAAAATACAACAAATTACCTGCAACCTTGATGTTAAACCGGTTACCCTCACAAACTAAATATGTTAAATGTAAGAAATAGAGATGTGTCGGTATTTGAATACCGCGATTTTGGAGCGGTATTTTAATGGAACCGTTCCATCGCGTTCCACATTGACGAAATAACCGGTTACTGAGTAACGATTTTGCTGTACTGGAAACACGGATTTCTTGTGATTTCTTGTTTATTTTAAGAAATCCGTAACTGTAAAGGAAAAAAAAGGGAACTAATATGCCACTGCGCGGTATTTTATCGCGGTATTTTGTCGCGGTATTTTTTTGGAGCTGTCACGAGAGTAACGCGACAGAAGAGGAACCGGTATTCCCATCTCTAGTAAGAAATCCTTTAGGAATACTTTGAAGAGGTTTCTCCTGCGGAAGGCATTCTACCACTACATGGAATTCTGGTCATGTAATGATTTACATCTGATTAGCTGAGTATCTTTTTGTGTGACTTACAAACTTTGTTCTATTGTGTAGCGTTTGCTGTATTTAAATTACATAGTATTTAAGTATAGTATTGTTTTAAAACTTTTTCAGTTTTGTAGTTTCAATGTTTTTATCGACCTGTTTAAGCCGGAAAAAAAACCAACTAGTTATTTGGTTGCCTATGATGATAGAATAAATGGTTGCCTATAGAGTAACATCAGATATAATAAACGATTTTGATTCTATGCGCCATCTACTGTTTGGAGGCTTAAAACAGAAGGTAGTTTAGGGTAGGGATCTCGAATCGATAAAGTTATTAGTAAATAATTTAGGCAAAAAAATACCCACTTGTTTATTTGGTTGCCTATAGAGTAACAGATATAATAAACAATTTTGAATCCATGTGCCATCTACTGTATGGAGGCTTAAAACCGAAGATGGTTTAGGGTAGGGATCTCGAATCGATAAAGTTATTAGTAAATAATTTAGGCAAAAAAATACCCACTTGTTTATTGAATAACAGATATAATAAACAATTTTGAGTCCATGCGCCATCTACTGTATGGAGGCTTAAAACTGAAGATGGTTTAGGGTAGGGATCTCGAATCGATAAAGTTATTAGTAAATAATTTAGGCAAAAAAATACCCACTTGTTTATTTGATTGCCTAGGTATAGAGTAACAGATATAATAAACAATTTTGAATCCATGCGCTATCTACTGTATGGAGGCTTAAAACCGAAGATGGTTTAGGGTAGGGATCTGGAATAGATAAAGTTATTAGTAAATAATTTAGGCAAAAAAATACCTACTTGTTTATTTGGTTGCCTATAGAGTAACAGTTATAATAAACAATTTTGATTACATCAGAGACTTATACATCTACTGTATAAGTCTCTGATTACATACATACGCCATTTACAGTTTGGAGGCTTAAAACCAGAAGTATGGTGTAGGGTCAAGGATTTTAACTTTAAAATCCTTGGATCTACTCTGCATAAAAATCGCTGTTGTTGAGAAATAATGATTTTAGAGACATGAAACGATATAAAGTTATGCAAGTCTGACTCAAAAATTTTACTAAAATTACATAAGATGGCTATAGGTCTATAGTTAAAATCACTTTTATCGTCTTTCTTGCGAAATGGGATTATTTGGACAATTTCCAGACATCCGGAAATATTCCAGCTAACAGTAGGTATCAGATTGTATAAGCATAAAGGAATGGTTCCTTTATGGTATAAGATAACTAATGGCTTGCAAAAGACAACAGCACAGTCCGAGTAAAAATGCCGGAATTGAGTCGGGACCCATGCACATATTATTTTTATAATCTATGAACCAGATCTCAAACTGAAGGTTAAACTCTGTTAATACAACCTGAGACCTTGGTACTACCCTTGTTTATATAAAATATAGTTAATCAACCGCAGTAGTGACACCTTGTGGAAGAATCTAATATTACCAAGGTCGTTGAATATGATTGGTTATTTTTATAAATGCACGAGTTTCATTGGCCAGGTGCACACATTATCCACCATGACATCTGTACGCCATCCACTCGTACTAATGCGGTTGAATAACTATATATCTTTATAAACAAGGGTACTACGAAATATGACTTTAATGAACTATTAAACTGCAGTAATATAACACACAAAAGAACACGAATCAATCAAATTGATAAAAAATATATTTGGAACCACAAAACGCATTTAGAGATTTTATTAAATTCTACCCTACACTATACGCGTATCTTGCTAAGCAATACGCTACCTACTGGCGGCACGCACAACTAACGCATGGGGTATTGGTTCAGTTTTGCGTATGTATGTCTATTGTGAATTTTGAAATATCCGTTGTTATATTAGTTAATTGCTTTGATTAGATATGAATCATTATTGTTGTGAGCGTCATTATTCCTCTTGTACAAAGAAAAACCCCGAGATCAGTTTCATACTTTTCCAAAAGCGGGAAAATCTGGAGATATCGCGGAAACTATAAGTTGAGCATTACAGAGTTACAATAGACAAGTATGGATAAAGAAGCTAAAGAACGCAGAGTAGAGTGTGCTCTTTACCTTTCTCTAAGGATGACTATTTCCATAAGGTATGTATGCCGTATGCCCAATAAAGAATTTGACATATTTTGAGGTTAAGTTTCATTTTCAGATTGAACGCTCGAAAAATATTGAAATCTATTTTAATTTTATATCACTACTTACCCCTTTCAAAATAGTTTTACAAGCTTTTTACCTGGTTTAAAGTTCTCGACAACAAATCTTTGATGAATAAAATTTCAAACGTCAGTATCAGTGAACGTAGGTTAGTATAGGTTACTGCCATTTTGGCGCTTCGATCTTAAAATCAATCGCGTATTTAAAGAAACACTCTAGGATATATGAATTTTGATTGGTTGGTTTTGATAATACTTGACTCTTGATTGGCTTGGTGGAATCCAGAATACAAAAATATTAAAAAGAAATCAGAAGTACTGCTTTTTATTCTTATATATAAAGATAAATTTAAATAATACATTAAACAATGGGAGCATATAAAAACGTTTACAAGTAATATGCTAAAGTAAATTACCAGTAGAAAATAATTAAAAATACACTTAAATAAGAAAGAGGATTCCATCTGCCAACATCACTTGATTGTCATCAGTCATTCTTTCAATGGCGGCATTTATTTCTCCTTGAGTAAACGGCGAAACGTTATCTCGTTATCTCTATAATAAACAATTTTGAATCCATGCGCTATCTACTGTATGGAGGCTTAAAACCGAAGATGGTTTAGGGTAGGGATCTGGAATAGATAAAGTTATTAGTAAATAATTTAGGCAAAAAAATACCTACTTGTTTATTTGGTTGCCTATAGAGTAACAGTTATAATAAACAATTTTGATTACATCAGAGACTTATACATCTACTGTATAAGTCTCTGATTACATACATACGCCATTTACAGTTTGGAGGCTTAAAACCAGAAGTATGGTGTAGGGTCAAGGATTTTAACTTTAAAATCCTTGGATCTACTCTGCATAAAAATCGCTGTTGTTGAGAAATAATGATTTTAGAGACATGAAACGATATAAAGTTATGCAAGTCTGACTCAAAAATTTTACTAAAATTACATAAGATGGCTATAGGTCTATAGTTAAAATCACTTTTATCGTCTTTCTTGCGAAATGGGATTATTTGGACAATTTCCAGACATCCGGAAATATTCCAGCTAACAGTAGGTATCAGATTGTATAAGCATAAAGGAATGGTTCCTTTATGGTATAAGATAACTAATGGCTTGCAAAAGACAACAGCACAGTCCGAGTAAAAATGCCGGAATTGAGTCGGGACCCATGCACATATTATTTTTATAATCTATGAACCAGATCTCAAACTGAAGGTTAAACTCTGTTAATACAACCTGAGACCTTGGTACTACCCTTGTTTATATAAAATATAGTTAATCAACCGCAGTAGTGACACCTTGTGGAAGAATCTAATATTACCAAGGTCGTTGAATATGATTGGTTATTTTTATAAATGCACGAGTTTCATTGGCCAGGTGCACACATTATCCACCATGACATCTGTACGCCATCCACTCGTACTAATGCGGTTGAATAACTATATATCTTTATAAACAAGGGTACTACGAAATATGACTTTAATGAACTATTAAACTGCAGTAATATAACACACAAAAGAACACGAATCAATCAAATTGATAAAAAATATATTTGGAACCACAAAACGCATTTAGAGATTTTATTAAATTCTACCCTACACTATACGCGTATCTTGCTAAGCAATACGCTACCTACTGGCGGCACGCACAACTAACGCATGGGGTATTGGTTCAGTTTTGCGTATGTATGTCTATTGTGAATTTTGAAATATCCGTTGTTATATTAGTTAATTGCTTTGATTAGATATGAATCATTATTGTTGTGAGCGTCATTATTCCTCTTGTACAAAGAAAAACCCCGAGATCAGTTTCATACTTTTCCAAAAGCGGGAAAATCTGGAGATATCGCGGAAACTATAAGTTGAGCATTACAGAGTTACAATAGACAAGTATGGATAAAGAAGCTAAAGAACGCAGAGTAGAGTGTGCTCTTTACCTTTCTCTAAGGATGACTATTTCCATAAGGTATGTATGCCGTATGCCCAATAAAGAATTTGACATATTTTGAGGTTAAGTTTCATTTTCAGATTGAACGCTCGAAAAATATTGAAATCTATTTTAATTTTATATCACTACTTACCCCTTTCAAAATAGTTTTACAAGCTTTTTACCTGGTTTAAAGTTCTCGACAACAAATCTTTGATGAATAAAATTTCAAACGTCAGTATCAGTGAACGTAGGTTAGTATAGGTTACTGCCATTTTGGCGCTTCGATCTTAAAATCAATCGCGTATTTAAAGAAACACTCTAGGATATATGAATTTTGATTGGTTGGTTTTGATAATACTTGACTCTTGATTGGCTTGGTGGAATCCAGAATACAAAAATATTAAAAAGAAATCAGAAGTACTGCTTTTTATTCTTATATATAAAGATAAATTTAAATAATACATTAAACAATGGGAGCATATAAAAACGTTTACAAGTAATATGCTAAAGTAAATTACCAGTAGAAAATAATTAAAAATACACTTAAATAAGAAAGAGGATTCCATCTGCCAACATCACTTGATTGTCATCAGTCATTCTTTCAATGGCGGCATTTATTTCTCCTTGAGTAAACGGCGAAACGTTATCTCGATTAATTGACTCTCTTATACGTGTTAAACCAAGCGACTGCGCCCTATTGTCCCTGAATGTTCTCTGCAAACCACTTTTAAACAACGATAACCTGAAAAAAGAAAATAATCAATCAGGAATTTTTTAAACAACTTGGGTCTTGAAGTGTATAATAAATAAAAAAATTTCGTATACCTTTCGTTTGAAATCTCATTCGGAGTGTCGTCCACTTCCATGCTTTCTTCTTGAGAGTGTCCATTCAAACCGTTCACGCCATTTACAGGCAACTCTTCTGCTAGCGGTTCTTCCGGTGTTGTTCTGAGTGTTCCCCTACTCCTGGTGGAGCTCTGCGTAGAATGCAATTCATCATCCGAAGCATCAGTAGTGACTGACCTCTGTAAAAATAAAATACACTTATACTCGCCGGCTAAAATAATAGGCAGTGACGTATGATCTAATTCGATACAGAATAGGGACGAAGTGTAAATACTTAATACATAGCGGTACAAACGTTAGCACATAGAAAAGTGATGCCGCTTACGCATTACTATTGAACAGAACTATAAATTGTCTGTTCCATGGTGGTTCCATGCTTCTCTATTCGATGCCACCACAATTCTTTACGTCGGATATAGTTCCGTCTTCGTTTAACGGGTTAAAAAACGAAGAGCGAGATATGCAACCTATGCATCAAAAGTCAAGAGTGTCTAGAAGATCGGACATGCGCATTTCACACACATCCAAGTATTTCATCGCAGCCTGACAGAAGCGTAGTACGCGGGAATTGCTGTAATTTGTAAACGATCTCATCTGACAAGTGAGGAAATTCGTATGATAAAAAATGTCTATGAGGGATTACAAACGCGCGATAAAAATTTAAGTGTAGTGGATGGTGCGGAATTGGTAGTGAATTAATAAAAGTTTCCTTTCGAAGTGTATTTCGTGCGATAAAATGTGGAGACACAGACGCAAAGAAGAAGAAAATGGAAACACGAGGAAGAAAAAAAATTACCGTGAACGAAAATGTGAAATATTCTATTTTACACCGAATATGCTATTCGGCGAAAAATTCATGGTTTCTTTTTCAAAAATGAAATCCCAACAGTAAGTACAGTTCAGGTTGCTGGCAGAAGACAACGATTTGCCCAAACTCTCGTATAAATTGCTTATAAGAACAACGCATGAAATGAATTTCAAATATTGCAAACGGAATCGGAAAAGTATGCTTACAGAGAAAAATGAGCTTGTGACATGGAGACGAGAATATTTGGAGAAGATAAGAGAATTTCGCGCTTTAAATAGGAAAATATATTATATGGATGATACATGGTTAAATGAAGGATATACTGTGCTAAAAATATGGCAAGATTGCAACGTACAGGACAGACGTTTATGGATGGATTTTCTACAGGTTTAAAAGCACCTTCCGGAAAAGGACGAAGACTTATAACTCATATTGGAAGTGATTCGGGATTTTTGGTAAACAGTCTACATATGTTACATAAATTGCGAAAGACTGGGGATTATCACGAAGATATGAACAGCGAGGTGTTTGAAAAATGGTTTGAATCTGTTTTACACCACTTAGAACCTGGTGCAGTTGTTGTAATGTATAATATAGTACCCCTTACCATAGCAGGAGAACAGAGAATTTACCGAGATCATCATGGAAGAAAGGGCAAATAATTGTTAAGAGCGTTCTTTTAATATTTGTAGCAATATTCATCAATTTCGTCCGATGTACAACTAATCTATAAGGCGAGTTTAAAAAACAATTTACAATTTCTATAACACCGTTCATGTTTGATATTTTTTATATTTATTTGACATATAATCCTCTCCAATAATTTTTTGCGTAAGCCTATGGAATTTCAGTCCCCACAACAATTTAATAGGTTACCCGGTAATACGTCACTGCCTATTATTGTAGCCGTTGAGTATAGTGGTAAAAATAATCGTTAAAAAAGAAATGGACGTGGTAAATTAAACTAAATCTGCATTCTTACGTGTCTGGTACGTTTCGGCCTGCGTTCGTCATCGTCGTTATCGTCATCGTCCTCAGAGTCATCGTCTCTCTTCCTCCTCTTCTTCTCCTTCTCCAACACCTTCTTGAAGTAGGCGTACTGAACCAGTTCGATGGCCGCATGCGCGTCTTCCGCAGTCACAGTTCGCGACATCCTCGCCTTCGCGTGTGCCGTAGAAAGACGGATCATAGTTTCCAGAGTACGAGGCGTCACCGGTTGCGTCTAAAAAGAACAATATTATTAAGATTTCATTTAGAGTTTTCCGATATTTTGAAATGAGAAACTTACTCTAGCAACATCGTTGTCTAATATATCTTCCGATCTCAATCTAGAATATTCGTCCGCTATGATTTCCGAAGCTTCTTCCGTCAGAGCGGGCTTCAATATCTTCACAAAATGGATGTACTTTCTCATAAAGTCCACGCTTAAAATTTTATCGGTGCGTTTACGGCTGGATCCATGCAACAGAGGGTCGTATTTTTCATACATGGGTGTCTGCTTCTCGCCCTCTACTTCGTTGGGATTCATTGTGGAAAGCATGTCGACGTTAGACCCCATTGGAAGGACTTCACCGTCTTGCTCTAAAGGGTTCCTAAATCAAAATTGATTGAAAATTGTTGGGACGGATTGGAAACATTTAATACTAACCGATATCTGTGCATCCTTACGACATGGTCGGAGATTTTCAAATCTTGATCTTCATCTACCGTGTCCAGCATGACAAATAAGCAATCGAAACGGGACAAGAGGGAATCTTGGAGGCCGATGTTCTCCATTGGGGTCTTATATTGATCGTACTGAATTTGGGAAATAAATTATCACTGTTTAAATGAATAAAAGTTCACAAGAATACCAAAAAAGTAAACAAGAAGCATCACTAAACAAAAGAGGCTCCTACCTTGCCGTATACAGGGTTGGCTGCCGCCAACACCGAACACCTAGCGTTCAAACTGGCGTGTATCCCCGCCTTCGCAATAGTAACTCTACCCTGCTCCATGACCTCGTGTATGGCGGTCCTGTCGATATCACTCATTTTATCGAACTCGTCTATGCACACTACTCCTCTGTCGGCAAGGACCATAGCGCCTGCTTCCAATCTACGCTCGCCCGTCTCCTGATCCGTCGTTACAGCTGCCGTTAGACCCACGCCAGAGGAGCCTCTGCCAGTTGTCGGAATGGCCCTTGGTGCCGTACACAATACGTACCTTGAGACATTACGAACATTTTAAATTACTGACCGTTCCGTTTTAAATTTTTAACGGGTTTAATTTTCCTTTAACATCACTAAACCCTACTCCTTAAAAACCCTTAGAATACATCATTCACGAGCACCAACCACCAAAAATATAACGGTTTTAAACTTATTAGTTAATCATTAACCAAAGCTTATCAAAATAGTTTTGGTGAATAATAGAAACACAAAAAAATTATTTTAATATCAAACGACTTACCTTAACAGCTGCGATTTGGCTACACTAGGGTCACCGATCAATAATACATTGATATCACCTCTAAGTCTCGTGCCATTTGGCAATACTTTTTCCACTCCGCCCAGCAGAAGACATAAAATAGCCTTTTTTATATACTCGTGACCGTGGATTGACGGAGCCAGTGACCTGGATAATAAATTAAAAATGTTCTTGTTGGACTTGGCAAGATGCTTACAACGCACAACATCTTCCCTTGATATAGAAGGGTTCGCTTCCTTGCTCAGTTGTGTAACATTATTTGCAATGACTATTGTCCTAAAAAAATAAATGGAAATATTGCGCAAATATGCAAAAACATGTATCATCAAATGTTTATGTAACAGAAATTTGAATAAACTCATGCAGAATTAAATAACATACCTAAACGTCCCGTTCGTGAAACTGCCCTGTTTGTTAGGCAGGCACCTAAAGTTTCCGACCACCTGTATACGATCACCCGGTTTGCACTTGTCAACTAAATCGTTATCGCATATAATGTCAACAGAACGGGGTAACTGTCCAGCTGGGGCTTTTTCCGGCATTTCTTGAATAGTAATCGTTTGATGATCTTTGTAACTGGACAAACCGAATTCAGTTTCCAAAGTATTCCCGTCGTCATCCTAAAATGACAAAAGTTAAACAAATTATGAAAATCTATCAATTAAATATTTAAGTACCTGAGTTGGATAAACCGCAGCAGATGGAAAAGCTTCTAGTGAAGTTAAATCTGTATATTTCCTTTCCATGACCTTCTTAGTAGCGGGACAGTAATGAACACTACGTACTACTTTTGGATGAACAAGAGAACCTAAAAAAACTCTCATCACTATACTCTTACTTGACAATAACAGAAGACTTACATTTGGTAACTATGCCTTCTACACATATCAAATTGCCAAGGTACCGTGAGGTCAGCATCCTTGGTGTTACATGTTTATTTCCAAAGCTGCCTTCAAAGGCTACAAAGAAATCATCTTTGTCTTTTGCATAGTCGGTAGAAACCGTGAATATGTAGTCTTTTAAAGCTCTTTGAAAAGCCATGGTCTCTTCAAATGCATTGTTAAGTAGCGATAGAGCTCTAGCAGGGTTCTTCCTACGCAAATCGTTTATATTTACGAGTAATCTACGACTTTTGTCAGCCACCATATTTTTAACGAGCTGGGTATATTTACCTTGGTCTTCCTAAGAATTAAATAAAAAATAGCAGTTAATACCTACCCTATGTATACACATATAGAATAACATGATCTTACCTCATCGTCTAGGAAATCCAGATACTGGCTTTGTAATTCACGAAGTTGTTGATCAGTGTCTTGATCCATTATCATGTATAATTTAAAATGTAATCAATGAAAAATAAGTGCTTTGCAATTAAAAAATATAGCAGACAAAAGCATAGATTAATTATTGACAAAAGTTACAAGTTACAAGTAAAAGTAAATTTTTGTTTACGCGGGAAATATGCCTTTCGTCTTCTTCTTCTATGGGTGCAGTTAAGAAAACGAATCTAAAATTTTTGACACAGTAGCACGTGGCTCCCTCTAAAGTAATGAACCTGAGGCTTACACTAGTTAGGCTTAGTTATCTGTAACCGCAAATTGTAGTTCAAGATAGTAAACATAGATGGTAAAGTCAATGAAGAAACCGAATCTAAAAAAAGTAGAATTTAAATTTACTTCTCAGTGGCACGTGCCTCTCTCTAAACTAACGAACGTGAGGCTTACACGAGTGAGGCATAGTTATCTGCAACCGCAAATTGTAGTCCCGGATTGTAAACATAGATGGTGACACGAACTGCAATTATTTACCAACGCGGCATTCGAAATTTTACTTTAGTAAATTTAGTATGATGTAACCATAGATAAAAGATGTAACACAGACCAGAGTGTTAAAAAGATTTAAAAATTTATCTGCTGTTTACAGTTCTCTTTGGTCTTTGGTCTTACAATTTTCCTATACCTATACAATGTAAATTGTAAATTCCTGTATGTAAAATTACGTCACTGGTAAAATACATTACTGAGGCCACTACTATCGCTAGGGTTCCACATAGAATATGTATAAAACCTAGCCTTCCCGTAAGCGGCAATGAGTGGATTTCATGACGATTCAAATATCTTTCGCATTCAACTTGATATATTTTCTATGGCAATAAAGAAAACGAATCTATATAAAGCGAGTGTAAAGTTTTCGACCCAGTGGCACGTAGCTCCCTCTAAAGTAGCGATCGTGAGGCTTACACCAGTCAGGCTTAGTAATCTGTAACCGCAAATTGTAGTTCAGGATTGTAAACATAGATGGTAATGGCAATCAAGAAAACGTAGCTCCCTCTAAAGTAACGAACGTGAGGCTTACATGAGTGAGGCATAGTTATCTGTAACCGCAAATTGTAGTCCCAGACAGATTGTAAATTTTATTTATAATATATTATAGGAAGTATAGGAACCATAGATTTATAGGAACCAATCATAACGCTTTAGTTCCTTTAGTTTTAATTTAGTTATTGTAATTTCCATAGAAAAAGAATAATATATCTTTTTCCTGTGGTAGTTTCCTGTAATTAAACTCTGAAAGAAATTTACTGTGAGGGTGAGGGAAACACCATAGAAAATATTAGTAGGTACTATATTTTCTATGGGGAAACACTTTGTAGATTTAAGGTTATGTATTTGACATTTAAAATAAATAATTTTATTCCAACTTTACCATTAAAGTTGTGTTGTTTTGTGATCAGTGTATAAACAGAAACAGTTTTAGATGATGAGAAAGTTAATTTTAGAAAAGCATTTGATAATTAGAGACGCCCTTACCTTGTTTTCTTAATGCACATATTTTTTTTTTCAGTGGCAAGGGTAACGGTAAACTCTAATTATGAATGTTTTTCAGAATTGTTCAAATACCTCGGATCTCGTACCTCTGTATCTTCCCCAACAACTCTACCTGAAGCCCATTGCAAGGCTAAATATATCTTTGCAACTTCCAAATGTAAAAAAGATGGGAAAAAGCGTCTCTCACTGGGAGATCATGGACAAACTTCGAGAACTGATAAAACCTGACGAATTCACCATACTAAAAGTTACAAAAACAACCATAGAATTTGTACGCTTTGAGGCAGAAGTTGAAACAAAATCGAAATTGAAACATGTTTTGGGAAAACTCGACAACAGAATGATAAAATTGAAAGATTTCAGTGATTTAATGCGTATACGTGTGGCAGAGTGGAAGTCGGATTTTCCAAATCGTCATGTATGGGATGATTTTTTTCAGAATAACAAAGAAATGGATGAGATGAAATCTGGTGAAAGACCTGATACAGTGCACCTTTCAAATTTACCTTCAAAATGGTTTATAAAGCACCATTTATCAGATGAAGACGAAATAATTCCTTCTGAAAAGATTTTTTATCGCGTCTTTGAAAAATTCGGATCTATTCGTTATGTAGACATACCAATCTGTGATCCTTATAGAAAAAAAATGAAAGATCATATATCGGGACTTAAAAACTCTTCGTTCGAAAATACAAATTTTTTTGAGGGTTATGTGCAGTTTAAGGACTATATTGGGTTCACTAAAACAATGGATGCCTTTCGTGATATGAAGTTAGTGCGTAAAGAAGATGATAGTGTTGTGGAACTGAATATTAAAGTAGATTTTGATAAATCGAAACATTTGAGTGACGCAAAAATTAGAAGAAGAGAAATTGTGAGGGATAGACTCGTTAAGAAAACTAGGGAAAAAGAGGAAAAAGAGAAACTGGAATACGAAGAAAAGAAACGGAGAGAGAATGTAGAAAAGTAAATAGTTTTTGCATTTTCTATTATACCTAACTCGAGTTGTTCAATAGACTAGTATTTGTGACTTTTTTTAGGGAGCGGGAAGAGCAAGTAAAGCAACAGAAAGAACAGAGGAGGAAGCTGAGAGAAGAGAAGCGAAAAGCGAAGATTCTGGAAAAGTTGGAGGTCTCTGGAACAGACGAAATAAATGCAAAAATTGCCAAGGAAGAAAAGAAACTCCTCAAAGTTCAGAGGAAGCTAGAAGCCATTAGACTGGTAGAGGAGTTATTTAGTAGAATTAAAGTATGTATTTTGTGTTTCTTTACATATATTAATGTATATCACATTAAATATGTTTTAGGAAAAACTAGTGGCCGATGGACGAAATTATGATTATCGTAAGGCGACCAGTGAAGAGGTGGGTACAATTTTTTTCAATTTAGACATTGAACATTTCTTTTATTTCATAGAATTTTTAAATACAATTATAGGTACTTACATGTAATTTTTTTTTCTCGATAAAGTGTATGAAAGTTACTTTAATATACATAGACAAAGACATAAATATTTAAAAAAGTTTGTAACTTTTTTTTCATATTACGACTTGGCTCCTTGGTCAATTTTTCTAATAAGTTATTGTACAAATAAAAAAATAAATGTAACATTGTGTCCAACTCACAGATGAAAATCCATTATAACAATATCAAAAGAGAGAACATTACAAACATTTTTATAATAAACCACAAGGTGGTGCTTGACCAGGCAATTTGTGTAAGTTTCATGTTAGTTTAATTTCCACGTTTAGCTAAAACGATTTAAAAACGCGAGCGAGCTGGAAGTGCTCACCCAACGGGAGAAGTTACACTACGCAGTTAAAGGCAGAGTCATGCTAAAGAGTATCCTATCGGAGGGCACAAGAACCCATCGCTCCAGTTCAGAGTCATCTTTGTCATTGGACGAGCCGGAGACAAGTAAGTTTTGTAACAATTTTTATTTTTTGGTAATCCTTAGTCAATGGATTAGGTACATACTATAATTTAAAAATGTCTAAAACTATATATAACAACATTGTTTATCAAGTGACTTTTTTATTTATGCATGTTAAAAATATTAGCAGAATAGTCAGAAATAAATGAGAATAAAATAAAATTTAATAACACTATCTATACACATAAAACATATAAAATGATTTTGTACCTTAGACCAAGAATGAGGGGACTCGTAATTGACGACTTGGATCTTATAGTTCTTTGTGTCGCATTTGGTCGAATTTTCTATTTGAATTGGTGGCAAGCATTGGACTTTACATCGTTGATTCTTTTGCGATTTTAGTGTGTATAGGAGTACAACTGTTGTAAATGTTGTGCCTGTTAGTGTACAAATAGGGTCAAGACGAAATTAGGGAGTCCCCCCTTCTTTAGTGATTTAAGTTGTATAGTGAAACTGAACTAATGAAGACTAACCTCTAGTAATTACAGGAACTTTGGTTTTCTGTGTCGGTAGCGATGGTCACACTAACTGTTAGACGGAAAATTCAAAATGTCACACGTTCATCGAACATGTATGTACATAATGCAATGGATGAGCTGGATTTATTTAATGACATTTAATGTCCAGGCCACTTAAATATTAAAAAGTCCTTGAAATGTCTTTCAACTAATGATATTTACAATTTCCAAGTAACATGTCAGTTAAATAATAAATAATCTCACTTTATTTAGATATTGATAACATAGGGTTAAACATGGTTTACTTGTCGTTTATCATCATTATATATGGTTTTGTCAATAATGCAATTCCATTAGTAGTGGTGAGAAACACACCGTAGTGCCCTCTTTGGGTCTGCGCTACTATCTGTCTGACAATTATTGTCAAATTGACAGACAGATAACGACCTGCTTTTCCTAGTGACCTCTATTGTCTTTAAGGAAGACAATCCTACTTATTTATTTGAAGGAGATGCCGAAAACAACTACTCCATGGGCAATATGCCCCGACTGGAGTTGCATTACATCGGCATCTACATAGGAGTTGCCACATCTTTCTCGAGACCAAATACCAGACACTGACCGGTTTCACACTTATTTTGCGCTCATCATATAGTAGACTCGATGAACGATGTTGCGACGTGATTACCTAACGGGCATCGTGAATGTTAGTAGTGGTGAGAAACACACCGTAGTGCCCTCTTTGGGTCTGTGCTACTATCTAATTCCATGTTCTGCATGGGGCCGCTATGTTTAGATGATATTTATAATAGGTTTTGATATTCTATATTATTTGTGGCTGATAATGATTGATCATCTCTTAACTTTCTTTTTTAGTTATGATTCCAACATTTTGTAACCTTTGAAATAACTTATGTATATACCTATAAAGTGTACATATTGTTTTTTTTTTAAGAAAGTGAACCAGCGAGCCCCGTTTTGAAAAAGTATCCTGAATTGTTGTACAACCCTACATGGTTCGGATACCCGTACCATCTTCCTCCAGCTCCTATGTACCCTGAATACGCTGATTTTCCACCTATGAGAGGCGTTTTTACAAGGGGCAGGTCTCCTTTCCCTAGAATGCCAATGATGCCGGGTTCTTCAAGAGGTAACCAAAAATAATTAACTATTCAGCTATTACGATTTTTTGGAAGATACGCTTTTAGAGACAGCCGTACATGAACTTTATTCCAGGGTCTTTTGGCAGACGAAGAGCAAACTACTACCCCCGTTTCCGCGGAAACAACCGAGGCTACAAGAATCACCACTACCCCCCCGAAATGGAGGAGGAGTACCAAAAGTACTTCTCCAAGTTCTTGGACGAACATGACGACAGGCACAAGAGGTCACGTTCGCCCTCCTACAGTCCTAGACGCAGCCGCTCGCGCAAGAGGTCTTATAGCAGGTCGCACAGTCGATCCAGATCGAGGAGGAGGTCCAGGTCTCGTTCTCACCATTCTTCTAGGTCTAGGTCCAGGAAATCATCTCGGTCCAAAGGGAGGTAATAATAAAACTTTTTATTTAGTTTTATGCAGTAGATAGAAAAAGTTTTAAGGTGTTTGTCCAAAATTCACAATATATTTTTTTTATTTTTTGAATGCATTCATTATTAGCAGTTTTCAAATATGTCAAAAAGCGGAGTGTACAGGGTCATTCTTCGTTAATAAAAATAAATAACTAAGTTTTTAGGTTTAAACATGTCAGTCTGTCAGTGATAGATAGTTTAACAACTGATATTTGCACAGGTCCTTGGAGATAACAACCTCAAAATTTTGGTTACATCGTATTTTTTATATTTAGTTAAAGCAAGTGGCATCTAAAACATAATTGAAGTTATTTTTTATTGGGTATTTGGCATTCCAATGACTGTAATTTTTCTTCTCATTCTTAGGTTTAAAGAATAATTTATGTTTTTTTTTTTAAAGGGGGTGGGTACAAGTCTAACTAAATGCAAGTACGATCAATTTCTTTAAATAACAATCTATTGCCAAACATTTACATACAAGTTGTTCTGATTCTCGGAAACAGGAAATATAGTCTAACCTGTTAGGCGGGGAATTACGTGGAGCCCTACACCTTTCCTCTTCTTGCTCCGTCATTTCACTTCCTAAACGGCAGACACCGAGGAGTTCCTCAGGTTCCTTGAGTTACAACACAGCTTACGACCATCACAACTCACAGACGATGACCAGCTTTGGTTATCTTCGTTAACCAAAAATCTTAGCACTGTATACTCTATATTATATACGTTAGCACTTATACTTTTGCTATGCCTCAATTGGGTCGCTTTTTCTATCGAGGCAACACACCTGCTCTACAGTACAATTCGCACCACCCCCGGTCGCCTCAAGCTCTCGTCTCCACAGAGATTTGACTGGATACCTCACAATAGCTACTTTTAAATATTTGAAGTGGGCTGTGTAATCAAGTTCAAGGTTATGTAAACCTACTTTATATTTTAAAAGAACTAGATTCAGTTTGAACTCCAGTATGTGACCCTTCTGTTAAACAAATTATAATCAGGTTGTTGAAACGAATTTTTCCATCACACTTTTAGCAGAGATCTTTCAGTTATTCAAATAAAAAATACTACTTGACTTTCCTTGTCTAGGTCTAAGAGGAAGTCACACTCTCGGGGCAGATCTAGGTCGAAGTCCCACAGGAAGTCATATTCTCGAGAGAGATCCCGATCTAAATCAAGCAGAAAGTCTACTAGGAAAGGGCGTAGCAGGAAAACCAAGTCTAGGAGTAAATCGAAATCTAGGAGTAGGTCGAAGTCGGTGGATAGTTCCACGTTCATGACTCCGCAGCAGCTGCTGCAGCAGCGCACAGAGACGAGGAGGTCGAAGTCATGGTCTTTAACGAAAGACGATGATGTAAACAAAGAACGGTCCTGGTCAAAGTCGCCGGACAAGTGAAGGAAGGTCAGTGATGTGCCCCATTTTATCGACATGATGGGAACATTTTTTATTTTGAAATTACAAGCAAGGATTTGTAAAGGGTAATAATGATTTAGCTACAGATATCGAAGTTGTGGAGTTTTTACTCCTCTTCAGGGTAAGGTAGCTAAAGGAAAGGATCTAGGTGCAAACATGAACATCCATATCACTTTCTCGAGGTTTTGGTTTGTTAGGTGCAACACCCTTGTGTTGTGAAAACGGAAATTTGTAATGGGGTGTATCACACTATTATATTTTTGAATAGGTACTACATGGTCGCCAGCTAGGTTGCCTGATTTGAATCCAATTTCAGTTCAGCCCTACTGGAGATTATATCGCCTGATGTGACACAATATTTAACATTCTTTTCAAATAAAGGCTAAAGTAGATCTTCAGTATCGCTTTTGTTAAAATTCAAATGAAAAGACTTAGATCAGGTGGTTTAGGTGGTCACATGATAGCAATGAAAAAAATATACAGCCCATGATGTATCCGAGGGATGTAAATTTAACATTTTTAGAAACAAAGAAATATTCAAGATGTTGCACTTAAACATGGACATGGAACAAACCTATTAAATACTATCACCAATACTGAATATTTTTAAAATTGATTTGGTTGTAAACAAATTTTATCCTTGTTGACGTTGATGTTAACTTGAAATGATTATTTAAGGCAAAAAATTGCAGATTTAACAGATCAGTCTCATGATTGATTAATTTTATTTGATTTATATTAAATCTTTATTGCCCATAACACAATCAGATCAGATCTCTTTTTCTTGTTAATTAAGGGATCTGATAAATAGAAAATAAAAAATTATTTTAATATTAATAATCTGTTTAACTGACAGGTACATCTCTTTTCAATTATGGCACAAGCTGCCAATAAGATGGGAATGAGAGCCGACCCAGCCGTGTAACTGTCCAGATCTGGCCACGTAACCATTCATATCCGTTTGGGATACGGGCACATAGCTCTTTCCGTCTCATTAAGATGGTAACGAGAGCCATCCCAGCTACCTCATTGTCCAGCTCTAAATTCAGGATATGGCCCGGTAGCTCTTTCTGTCTTATTGGCAGTGTTTGCATGTATTTGGAGTGGAAAACTGAAGTTTTCTAGCAACTATTGCCAAGATGTTCTCAAGATAAATAGGACACATACGTTTATAGGAACTGATTTTGAATAAAATCGTTAAAGCAGAAAATTAAAATAGGTTTTCAGCCTCTTGCAGATTGTTTCATGTTGTATAACAAAATGTATTAAATATTTATCATATTTTCTAAAATACTACTTTTATTTTCCCTGATAAATTTTATATAAATGGTAGAAAGTAAAAAAAAATAATTAACATCAAAGTATGTTTTTTCCTGACCTTGAACTGACAACTGATACAGAACAAAACATCTAAATGTAGATTTCATGTTCTTGGCCAACTTCACCACTGACACAAAAGTACTCTTTGCTTTGTTTCATGGCCAAAACATTCTTCAGAGCATAATCGGCTAGATCACATCGCCTGGTGCCTGCTCCTTTGCCCTGTTTCACCGCTTCTCAGCAATTGCTTGCATTGGCAACACAGGGTTAAGTTTACGTTAGTCAATTGTTTGTTTTGAAGTGAGATTTGTGACAACCGTGAAGTATAATCTGACAGCTGTCAAACCGATCTGCTAGTGTGATTTCTTAAAAACAATCGCCGTGAAAATCGGTGTGTTATTTCCGTTATTTTAGAGCATTTGACGAATAATTATTGACTAATGACGATTGATAATTAATCACAAAGTTGAACTGCAAAGTGCAACTGCTGTCGTCAGTGTCACTGTCAACGTCAACTTTTGACAGATCTAGTAGGACATATTGACAATCGACAGACTAGAAATAGGAGTAGGCAACATGATCCTACCGATTATGATCAGAGTACCCACCTATGGCTTACTACCTTTGTGTGTTTTGGATCATCACTTACCTTGTATAATATTCTATCTTCAGAAAGCACTGGCATAAAATAATCTGGAAAGACGTTGTTAACAGCCGACTGAAGGAATCAATTTTTTATTTCCAACTTTTCAACATAATAAACAATGTACATTAGGCCTTAACATAGAGAGAAATCTTCTAATAGATAATCCTAAAACTAAATATTCCTCAGCGCCTTCGGGTAGATTGAAACCAAGTCTTCTCTCAAAATATCTCCGAAATAAAATAAATAACACACGTGTGATAATGAAACTTTTATACACAAAAAAAGTTTATAACTGCATGTATAAATATCCATTTCAATTAAAGTAAATCATAATACAGAGACGGGGAAACTTTCCATTCGCCCACTACTGGTTCGGCCGAATCGAAAACTTCCTCATCTGGCTGTTCCCCTGCCTACAAATTTAACACATCGTCTTTGGAAACTTTAGCAAAAAATGTGCTCTCTACATCTTTAACTCCCAACGAGTCGTCTTAGCCTTTGAAAGGCCGCGTAATTAGAATCCGTATTTACAGGTACTAGCTTGATCTTAAACTCGCAATCATTGTTATATATAATTATGATATATGATAATATCCCAGTCTATGCATAAATAATTACATTAGTTACTCTGTCGAGCATATTCATTTCAAACAGTTTTAATGTGAATACATTGGCGGCAAAGATTTTGAAGGGCAACTTCTTTGTCACAAACTATAAAAGAAACATATCTTCTTACTCCCATCACAGACATCTGATATTAACTTTAAATCCAATATATCATTGAATATTTTTAGGCCAACTTTAAAACTACAAATGCATTCCGAGGTATTATACATCCTACAGTTTAGGGTAAGTTCATGGACATTCAGAAATTTCAATTTTGCATTTTAGGGCGTTTTAGGGTGGTACATAACTACGTAAGTTACAGACTATGTTACCTGAATCATACAGTTTTAGGTCAATTTGCAAGCTAATAAAAGAAATATTTACCATTCATTATCACCATAACCTAGGATATTCTTTAAGATATGATTTCTCGGGTTTACGTCCCATGTAGGTACAAATGATTATATACACAAGATTTAAAGTTTCAAGACAGGATTCCTTACAAGCCGATATTTACGGTCCAAAACATGTAAACTGTCCCTCTGAACTCATTTAGGGTACTTTGGAGGTCAACTGGAATACAAAAAAAAGTCGTCGGCTCAAGATTGACCTCCAAGAATTATTTAGAGCACTTTGAGGTCAATTCTTTCTGATCACTTCCACAGTAAATGCAACATAGATACCATTTCACACAAACTAGTGAAACATCTTCAGTGTTTTTTATTTCCGATAATTACAAGCTACATCATTAAATGAAGTTGTGAAGTTATGCCCCCCAAAATGTGCACCATGAGCTAGAAATATTATAAGCTACTGAAAAATACTTCCCAATCATGACCGCTCGTACTTATTCACAGTAAAAGTGTACAAAAATAAACCTAACCGTAAACCAAAGTGTCATCGCGTCATCACATTTTTTGCCTAGTAGTTTGTATATAAATACAAAGTAGATGGTACTTTTTTTCTTAAACCCAAAACACAATTTCAGCACGACCAAAGGGCCCACAGTGGTAAGTAATTAAATATGTATATAGTCTGAAAGCAAGCACATAGTTCTAAAACGGTTAAGTGTGTGTGTAGTGGGATTAATCAATTAATTAATTCTAGCGGGTGTTGGGTTATTACATGGCCGAGTCGCTGTGCGATCTCGACCTTGTCGTCGCCCCCGAGCCGTCTTGAGAGCTGGAACTGGGGGCGCCGCTGTCCGAGGAAGAGTTCCGTGGCGACTGAAATAGCGTCCGGAGTACGTTGAAGGAGGTGTTACCTGTAAAAGGTCCAATTGCTGACCAACGAGTGCTTGTAAGTGATAATTAAAAAAATAGTTGCTAAATGGCTAAAATTAAGGCAAAAATTAAAGTCAGACTGTCAGATTTTTAATAAAGTCCATAAACAGCAGGATCTACAGAGCAATATTAACATAATTTGCTGGCAAACACCCAAGAACGGTATTAATTGGTTTTATTAAACACCGGTTTCTGATAAAACCTTGAATTTAAATGTTGATCAAAATCAAGTATTTGTATATTCGGACAATTGGTTTTCTAGTTAATTGGAAACCCGTACTTAGATATCAAAAAATTGTTATCGCATATCCAAAACGTGAGCATTTGAATATCTGAATATCCACTTTTTTAAGAGAATGGGGTATTTTCCTTCAATCGAAATGAAAGTGGAAACCTGTATTTTTGTAAAATATATATTTTTTTATATTTATTAGGGTAAAAATTATTAAAATTGATTCGGTAGAAAATATTTAATTCAATTTTGAAATTTTATTCTATATTCATGACGTCACTAAGCGAAAACTAGGGAATATGTATCTATGAAGAGGCAACACTGATAATATGTGGATAGTTTCAGTTTGTAACGATGACAAACAACAGTCGACATTTCGACAATTGACATTTGAAATTTCCTGTTTGTGTTTGGCTTGACAACTTGACGTGTTGTATTGTTGTTTTCTTATGAAGTAAACTTTGATTAAACATTGAGCAAGGTTTTGTAGAGGCTAAGTCCGATTAATAAATACTTGTAATCAGTCACATGCAGAGACAACAATTCACAGGTAAAAATATAAACTAAAAACAATGTCTCATGTTTACCCTAACCAAACAATTCAAACATAAACAAAAGTAAAGTTGTCACGCAGTGACACCAACCACACAAATGAAAATATCCTAGAAATCACTAAAAAATGACGCAAATTTTGAATTTTCGCTTAGTGACATCACCTAGATATCGCGCACAATAAAAAAATAATTTATGGACTTAAATGAACCCAATATTAAAATTCCAGAAATACGTATCTCTTCTTTTTCCAACTACTTTCCATTAACGATGTAAAAAAAAATAGGAAAACACCCCATTCGTAAGCAACCTCAAATAATCGATTTTAATTAGCAGGATCATTTAACTTCAACTGTCAGAACCACTAACTACACGTTGACTTACTTGCACTAGACGCTCCGCCCAAATCCTGTCCGTTCTCACTGCCGCCCGGCTGCTGCTCCCCGCCCACCAGGTTCTGGCGGCAGATGGGGCAGGTGCCATGCAGCTCAAGCCAGGGCCTGATGCAGGGCTCATGGTAGATGTGCAGGCAGGGCAGCTGGCGGACGTTCTCCCTCGACTGGAAGTCCTCCCAGCAGACGGAGCACTGCAGCTTGATCCCCACCTGCTCGTCCGTCACTTCAACTACGGGTAGGGCGTCGATGATGTCTTTGGAAACAGGAGGCGGGCCTGGCAAAGATATTATTATTTAAAAGTAATCATTTATTGGGATTTATTTAGTAAAAGTAAGCTTAGAATTCGGGTTCTGCATTCACCGCATTATTTACGTGTGTGTAAATAATGTGGGCCCCAAACCTGGACCTTGAGGTAGATGGTAGATGATTATGCAGAACCTTACACACACCTGTGCTATCCATTTGATTTAAAAGCTGTGTAACTATAGCGTCTAATCCCTCTCTCCCCCAGGCGTAGTCTCCTGGATTTCCTAAGAATAACTGCATGTTTCCGGTTGTGCCCCAGTTCACGCCGACACCCAAATTGACTATGAAATCTTGCAGTATATTTTCGAATGGCACTTGTTGTCTTAGATTTGAGGATGCTAGTCTGGTGAGGGTTCTGGAAAATCGCAAAATGTCCATCACGAAGATATGCAAAGATAGTATTTCACAACACAGATATTTTAATACACGTATACACAATGATTTCTACTAGATACCTACTCTTATTTTTATTGTCAAAATTAAAAATAGCTAAACAATATTATTTATTGGCTTTTGTGAATGTTTACATCTAAAGAAATTAACATACGTATTATTAAAATTATTTCAATATTATGATTTCTGTTTCTGAATTGTAAATGTTTACTCCTTTTCTTACTTCTGATGCAGTTAAAATTTGTTTTATTTAATTTCTTCTTGCAAATTTTGGTCTACATTCACATATGGTGAAGGCAGAAGTAGAGAGACATCTGAGAAATCATCTAGTTTGATAGAGCCAATTTAATTTTGGTGTACTGTGTACTTTTTTAGCCCATGAAAACATTTTAATAGTTATTAGAAAGCAGTGGCGGTTTTACCATAAGAGCTGCGGAGCTGCAGAACACATAAAATTTGATGTATTTAAGCTTTTAAACATATTAAATATCAACAAAATATAAAATATTTAAAATTTAGAGAATCCAAATGTTCTCGCGCTAAAATAAATCTAGGAGCTTATATTATTATTTATTACGACGCGACCTAGCCCCTTATGCAACCGCAACCTGATATACAAAATGTGTGCACAGCGTACGATTAGATGCGTTCTTTGTTTTTATTGGCTAATCAGGCATGTGACCCAGTACACGTGCCTATAGTCAGTATACGGTATTATGTGGCTGCAACAACAACAGCCACAGCAGTAAATTCAGTAATATTTCATAATAGGACGTGGTACGTGGTCGTTTATTTCTATGAGCGGCACAGGTAAATATTTTCGTTTAAGCCTCCACGGATATTATACCTAGTTACTAAAATGAATAGCGTTTCGTTTTTACAAAAAACTTTATTTGGTTCACTGCCTTAGGAGGATAAACTAAAAATAAAAGAATTAGGTAGGCCAGCACCACAATTAAATATTGAAGTTATTGGAACAAGCCGAAGTAAAAGTTACAAAAGACAGTTTAACAATAATGTATACACAAAAACAGAGTGGATGTGCGGGTGTGATATAAAAAAATGCACTCTTTTGTTTTCCGTGCTTACTTTTCAGTGGGGATAAAGCATGGACAATATACGGCGTAATAGATTTAAGTCAGAGCATCAGGAGACATGAAATAACAAAAAATCATTTGTCAAATGAGGTTAACTTGGCCCTATTAGGTAAAATAAACATAAGAAGTCAGTTAGATTAGAACTATATAGGATTGCCACATGGGCATGGCCGGGATTTTCTGTGATTGTTGTACCGGGAATTAGCTGTACGGTCCCGATTGAAATTCCCGGTTAAAATTCAGAAGTGCCAGGAAAACGCGTGACTGAAAATTTTAAAAATTTTGCGGTTCCGGCCAGACTTAATATCCCGGAATTGAATTCGACCAATATGACAACCCTAAGCAGAACACATACAATTAATGTTCACATGCCGCCACTGTTAGAAAGGTAGTATGCTATTATATTAAATGATAAAAATGTCAATATATAATAAAAAAATCCACAAAGTATTGAAGTGGTTTTGTTATGACTAGTTCATAAACATTTGAAAGCCTAACAGGGACTGTCATATTAAGACACAAATATTTATTAACATTATTAACATTCTGTAAATTTACAGGACATTTGCTTTTTTGTGCACATACTCGTAAATTATTTACATAATCACTTTCTATAGCTTGTAAATAGGAGTTCATATGGTTCTTATGGTTGAGAAGTTGTCATTTGTTATATTTATTTCATTATTATAATCATTACTATTGCAAAAATAAAAGTAAACACCACTACTCTTTCTGGAGATTGTTGGCACTAGCTATATATCTTGTAAATTAAAAATTATTAATTAATGGTAATGGTATAAATATCAGAGGAGTAATATTCCTCTGAGGTATAAATAATTTATAAGTTGGGTTAGGTAAAAACGTAAATATGATCAATCTGAAGTAGCAGTAGTTTATTTGTACATCTGTAAAGTATTCTTTTACAAGAAAGAATGCAGAATCGTTAAATTCTAATTTCTGTAAAATGGTTGGTTACAGGATTATCATAAACTACTGATCTGTAAATTTACAGCAAATTTGTGTTTAACGCAGAATCGTCGGGCAGAATAGGGATTCAAACCCACGACCTCTGGGTTAAGTGATAGACACTAAATTCTGAGCCACTGACTCGGAAGTCAGTGGCTGAGAAGTTTTTATTTCAGTTTTGATTAACTTAATAACTTAACTTTTGATAAACCAAAGTTTATTTCATATGCTAAAACTCCAAAATTAAAGTTACAAAATTGTAAATAAAAATTGGCAATATCAAAACTTCAAAAAAGTTGAAAAACTTATTTTTCTATGGTATTTTTAATTTTAAAGTGGTGTTTTAACTGACTTACATTACCTACTTATTAAAACTGTTACATTCTTTAATTGAATCAAATTTGTAATGCAACAATAAAAGTGTTATTTTAGGATCTCATTTAAAATATTTCTGCAATAAATTTTATATGAAATGCCAATTTGACATGTGATGCCCTGCTTTCTAGTATTTAATCTTGAATTTATTTAAATTTATTGATTAAATTTATCACTAAATCCGTAAAAATGTATAGCCTGCCGAATCCTGAGAATATTTTTTAAACATCTAGTATATATCTCCATTTACATCTACGATATTTATCTGAAATTCAAATAAATTACCCTATTTAAACGGTCCATGCCAATTCACAAGATAATAAAGCCGAAATATAAGAGTTCTCTATATAAGTTTGTAAGTATTTTTAAAGAACCTTCGTTCTCTATTAGGTACTTGATATTTTTTCGACTTAATATTATCTATATTTTTAATATTATCTATAAATTTTAACCATTAAATAAATGAATAACAATGTTAACAAATAAACGAATATTAAAATTACATATCTAGATGTGTCCTAGTCACTAATGACTAGCTAAAAAGTGTAGTCCAAAGTTCAAAGATTATAGTGAATTTATTATTTCAAAACATGAATTGCATCAAGTGTATTAATAAGAAATATGAAATATAGTGATAACAACAGGGTAGTAGATAATCCATTAGAAATTATAACAAATTTGTGCATTTAAAATTCGACATTTCGCCAATAAAGAACAATTTTTGTCGCAAAGTGAAATGCCTAAGTATTAGTATATTAATGCATTATAATTATAAATGCCTATTATTAGTTATTAGTTTCATTTTTCCTCGTTAATTTTAATGGTAACTTAAAAGTTCATTTCATTGTAGTTTCTTTTGGGATTACACCACCTGTAAAACAATAAACAGAAAACCTGAAGTATTAAAATTAAAGATTGAAAGTGTGGTATTAGGGCAAATTTCTGAAGTTTACCCCGAAAAACCATAACTGTATGTCGTCAGAAACCATATTCACGGATCAAACGTGGCTTCCTCTTCTCCAGAGTGATACTAGTGGAAAATTAATCATATCGTAGTGATCAGTGCATATGATGACTTTTGAATTAAAATAGTCAATGTAACAATTTTTTTATCTTATCAACTTCTACTGTCGAAGAGTCGAGGATCGAACATTTAGAACAAAATTGTTTATTTTAAATTTTTATTGAATAGGTTTCTTTTCTTATATTTAAACATAATTCCAAATATCTTTTGTAATACAGAATTTTTTATCAAACTGAAAAACCACTGACGAAATTTAGTTAATTTGTCATTTATTTATTTTTATTGTGTATCTTTCACTGGTTTTTGGTTTGCCCTGATACTACACACAATTTTTATTTTCTGTTTCCTGTTTTTGATTATTTCGCAAGTGGTGTAATCCCAAAAGAAACTACAATAAGTTACAGAGATTATTTAAAAGTTTATGTTCCAAGTTTTCATCATTTACCTACTAATTGTATTAATGTAGTTAATAAAATAAAGATTTTATATAATCATTCATTAATTTAGGCCATATGTGCTTTATATTATATTGGTATTAACATGTAAATATATATTACTGGAATGTTTTTTATCAAATTATATTTATTAATATTTGCATAAACAAACCACTATTATCTAAATTTAAAATCACCAGCATTTACGTACTTCTTCTATACCTAAGCTTTATTAAAGGTTAAAGCGGAAGAAGTATCCTTGTTACTACCTTAATGTAAAATGAATAATTTCATCCATTCCTGCATGTTTAATTCAGTATTCCAATATTATATTTTAAATTACATTAAGTAAATGTGATTCATGAAACAGCAACACAACAATTACAATTCACAACACACATATACGCAACACGATATTGTATATTTGCTATAAACTGGCTCTCTCAATACCTTACAACACAAGTTAGTAAGACCAACTGTGAAAGTTAGTGCAGTAAATTCATGAAAGTTCACATGCATTAGTTTTATTATTAATTGGTCAAACCTGGGCCTTACTATCCTGGCGCGAGAATTAACAGCGTACCTTCTGCCAGTACGGTTCCCATCTGATCGGGTTCTTCCAGGTCTTCTCTCATCTACTAAATGTAAGGGTAATGTGATAAGGTCGTCCATCTAGAAAAAGTGCTATCAGGAAAACAGGTTTTATCACACCGAAATGTTGGGCTTACCACTTCGTCATCCTCCCAGTCATCCACATCTGCCATCTCTTCATTGTTAGCAGGGGGATCTTGCAGCTCTTCGATGAAGCCATCGGCACAATGAGGGCACGTGAAGTTCTAAAAAAGTGGCAAAAATGTATTTTGACGTTTTGCAATATGCATCGATTATCTACCGCAGATGCGTTTTGGAACTGCACGTTGCACATGTGACAGTAGAACTTTTGCGGTGGTCTGTCCTCTACAGCTGCTTCTGCCATTTTTTCTTCTTTATTGCTCCTAAAACTACTGATTTAAAGAAAGAATCTACAAAAGCACAGTCACAAAAGTCACTTCAACCACCATATTTTACGTACATCACAACAAATTTACCAACGATCTGCGCAGAACAAAAAATACCCCAAATTTGCTGATATTTTGGTGATTTATCTGGAATAAATGTTGGCAATTATTATATCATGGTTGGCAATGCTGTGTCAGTTTTTTTTTCATAGACTTAGTTTTTTTTTATTTATACAAAGTATTGGATGGTAGCTCCAATGTTCTGTAGGTTTCTAACATAGGCTGTGTTCAGCAGATAGTCGGACATCTAACATTTATAGATTTATACTGGAACTACTGGTTAAACGAGAATTTCTGTTTTGTCATATTTGTGTTTCTATTCCTCTGGTATTTTAAAGTTTAAAATTCAAATCTGACCAATTTTTCAGTGATGGGTTTTTTCAAGTCAACCGATAGCTGATTGAGTCTGCGACCAACCAAATATTTGATTTGTTGTCTGAACGATTTCGACTGATCTAATCTGACCTTGACCATTCGCTGAACACAGCCCTAATCTATGATTGTAGCAAAGATAAATATATTGATATTGTAGCTTCTTTTTATTTCATATATTTTGGTTGCGTAGGCCTTTTGCCTTTTGTATTTTGATTTTGATAAATTACAAATTCAAAATGTTTTTACATCAAATTAATACTTAATTTATTTTATTAGTAATTGATATAGACGAAACTAAGTCTATGGTAATTGAACTATTGAACATCTTAAATTTTCTACTTCTTCATCTTTCGAACTCTTTGTGGTCTCTGATCTTTAGTTCATTCATACCTACGAAAACAGAAAACATATGAAAATGGAAAACGCACCCCCATTCCCAGCACAGACTCCCACTTTCCACTCCCAGGTATGTGGACTGTGGGAAAACGCCTTTTACATTTTTCTTTTGCAACAACTTTTGCTTTGCACGTGTGTGTAATGTAATGTCAGATGAAGTGATCAAATAATATAAATAAAAAAACAGGATATTTGAAAAATGCGTATTGAAACGTGTTACTTTTGCTCCTCCAGGATATATCCCGGCCACGGTATTCAATTTGTGAGAAACGACTGCAAGGTAGAATTAAAATTTTCATAAATTATGGGTTATGTGTAATTGTATCTTTTACAGATATTTAAATTTTGTCGTTCGAAATGTCATGCGGCATTCAAAAAGAAGAAGAACCCACGTAAAGTTAAATGGACTAAAGCCTATAGGAAAACAGTGGGTAAGGAATTAGCCATAGATCCATCATTCGAGTTTGAAAAACGTAGACATGTTCCCGTCAAATACGATAGGCAAACCTGGACGAAAGCTATCCAGGCCATGAAGAAAGTCGAAGCCATCAAACAGAAACGACAGGGAACTTATGTTATGCAGAGGTTACGCAAAGCCAGGGAGTTGGAAAATGAAAGAGATATCAAAGAGGTGCAACGTGATCTCTCACTTATTAGATCTCCTGCGGCTGGGCTTAAGGAGCGTAAACAAAGTGAACTTATGGCTGAAGATACCCGGGAAAGTGACGAAGAGATGCAAGGAGTTGTGGAAGATGGCGGAGAAGTTACTTTATAATTTGTATATTTATATTTTGTAAAGTTTTACGTTTTTAAGTGAGTCCCAAGCTTGAATGTTTATTTTCTCAGAGGTGTGTCTGATATGATTTAGTTAGTACTAAACAATAACATCCTTCAATAAATTCTTTTGAAAGTTCAATTTTTCTGTTATTTATTAAAATACAAACTTGTTTTGTTAATTCAATTTAGTCTCTACTACGTAGTAGTAGAACTGGATGGCAGATTAAAATTGGTCACAATTTTAGTCAAAAGCAATTTTTTTATGAAATGTGTAACATTCAAAAGCAATTTTTTTATAAAATGTGTAAATATGAATTTAATTCAACTTCCAACGGTAAGTGTTCTGGAACGATTTTTTATATAAGTGATCCTCAATAGATTTTGTGCTTTTGAAATATAGAAATAATATATGGATATACAAATCTATATCATTTTTAACTCATTTTTCTTTAAGAGAATTGGTTGTTGAACTTTTTAAGGTATACAGGGTGTTAAACTATACCGGCCAATTCTATGTTACAAAATAACAAAAACAAACCGATATGGACTCAGCAATGATTTCTCCTTGATACATTATTATTTTGATTTCTTTCTTGTAGCAATTCTAATCCGAATATATTGGTGAATTCTATGTACATAAAAGTGTGAGAAACCTAGTTTTTATTTAATATCACTATTAATAGTGACTTTATAGACTGTAGTTTCTTTTAGGATTGTACTATCTGTAAAATAACAAAAAAAAACAAGAAACCAGAAGTAATCAAAATAAAGAGTTCCTGCCTTTTTATTATTTTACAGGTGGAGTAATTTCCAAACAAACTTCAAAGAATCACAGTTGGAACTCAAATAAGTTATAGACATTTTCACTATTTATAATAGTTTGGAAGATATAAAAAAATATCAAGAATTTCACAATATTGAGAAATATTTCGTAGAACAGAATACCTATTGGAATTTCAAGAATACAAGTAAATATACAGACATATATTTCTTTGTATTAAAATAATAAGTTAAGTAGGTAACTGATATAAAGAAACCAACTAGAAATTGATGATTTATTAACACCTTCATATAAGAAAATATACATGAAACAATCTGAGCATAACAAGTGACAGACTATAATTATATAGTATATATCATATAATTATCATTAACGCCCAAAAACAAATTATCATGGTAAATCCAGATGTGGGGAAAAACTGCAACTTGACTAGAAGAGTAATGGTAAAAGTAAATCTTTAAATATAAGCATAAAATAATAAAAAATAATACATTAGAAATAGTTATACAAAACGATGAACAACTGCATTCTTTATATTTTCTATATTTTGTGTTCAATATAAGGTTTTATCGAAGTATATATAAAAGTGATAATGTATATTTTAATTTGTAATAATTTTATTTTTGTATAACCTGAATGGGAACCATTCAGGTTACACAAAAATACATTGTATTAAAAAATCTGATGAACAAATAATCAATTATTTGGTAATCCCATTTGTTATCCTAAATAAAATAAACTAAAACTGGTAAAATTGGTATTTTTATCTAATTTAATATTTTTGTTGTAGATAAATGGGCCAAAATTGATAAGGAGCGTTTGTTTATGTTTATTTAAATAGTTATATCATTACAATTAAAAGCTTATGATAGGAGTACCTACTCCTATAGGAATAAAATTAGCTGATGATGTACCTACTTACAATTAATTGCAAATTTAGCTTTTCCAATTGCTATTGAAAAATTGAGATCACAGAATTTTTATTATTATTATAGCATTAAATGGAAAAACTGTTTGCTTTATCACATGTTTGTTTTGTGCATATGAACAATTGATAAGGAACTAATCAGTGTCCAGTTTTTTATATTTTTTTGGGTACTCTTAAGATAAGCTTGTTACAATTCTAACCCAATTTAACTTGAACTAAAGGAACAACTAACAATTTGTGTAGTGCAGTAATGAAAGAATAATTTAAAATGAACCTGATTCAAACGAAAATAGTGTCAATAGTGTCCCTAGGACTAGCAAGTATATTTGTAGGATTGATACCGGCATGTTTTGCAAATCATGGACGACAGCAGTGGCCCCTATTCCTCTCCAGCCTACTCTGCTTCGGAGGAGGTGTGCTATTATCTACATCTTTGACCCACATTCTGCCTGAACTTAGGGAGGCTGCCCCTGAAGAATTTAAACAATATGCGGAGTTAGTGTTCTGTTTGGGATTCTTTATTTTGTACATGCTAGATGAAATAGTCCATTATTTTTATGGGGACACTCCCGAAGCCCACATTTTGCAAAGTACTGAACCTCGTAACACGAATTGTCGAAGGCATTCAACTAGTTCGAAGTATACTTACGGGGCGACTGAAAGGGACTCGTTATTGGCACCAGGGATACAGCCTTCTTACAATCCGTCATTCTACAGGGCCAAAAGTGACAGTGTTTTATTTTTTGATGACGTTCCCTCACAATTGTGCCATGTGTCTCACCAGGAACCGTGTCAGACGGCTCCCACTGCTAATGTAGGACTGCTGGTAGCGTTGTCGGTGCATGCTCTGTTGGAAGGCTTGGTTGTTGGGTTGGAGGACTCACCAGGGAAGGTAACGGTTTTATTTCTTGTATTATTATTGCATCGTTAATTTAGTTTCAATTAGGAAATATTTATAAAAAATATATTTCTTATAGCACTGTGAATATTTCTTCTAATCAATGTAGTTTTTGACATATTATTTATATTTTGTAAAGAAGAATTAGTTGATAAATAGCTAATGCTATTTGAATATTAATTAATAAAAAATATTGCATACATATGAATAAAACTTTATAGGTATCTATAGAGTTTTTTAACAGGAGCTTATTTTGTTATTTTCGTTCCATTAGAAATGTAAATTAGTTATTTAAAAAAATTGCATAAATACTGGGTGGTCGAAAGAAACTTGAATTATATTTTTTCTATAACTTTTTTTATTATATGAGTTTCCATTTTCTTTAGATTGTTTGAAGAAACTGATATTTTCTTACACAAATCCAAACAAATTTTATGCAGTAAAGGAAATATTTTTAGAAATGGAATAAATGGTTTGAGATACTCTTTTATCCCCCATTTTGTATTTGTAGGTTTTGCTTCTGCTTGGAGCTATCGCCTCTCACAAACTGGTTGTTGGATTCTGTCTTGGAATGGAATTGGCATCAAGCCCTGTGATCAAATTCTGCAGGCATTTCGTGTACATACTGATCTTTACATTAGGATCCGTAGTTGGTATACTAATAGGCATGCTGATCACGAATATACCTAGTGGATTGAAGAACGTAACCATTCCGGTGTTGCAGGTAAATTAAATATAGGTACTTATTTATCTTGAAAATGTATTTTTGTGGCAGTTGATGTAACATTTTCTTTAAACAGTTATCAGCAATTTGAATATAACCGATAAATCAGTTGGTAGGTACCTATTTCAAGCACAAATAATCAATGTAATATTTATTATTACAAAAGAACATAATACTATCTATTCATTATATTATCTTAAAATTCAAGTAGGTCAAATCAATAAATCGGTTGATCTTCAATTGTTTATAAAAATTGTACCAGCCTCCGTTTGGTCGGATGTACCAGCCATAATTTTCTAGATCACAGTCCAGTTGGCTAGTAGATCCGACCAAATTACATATTTGATCCTGTACTAACTTATACATTTTCTGGTTATTTCAAGTGAACAATTTTTTATCCGTTAATTTCAGGGGCTTGCGGGGGGCACTCTTTTATATGTGACTGTAAGTGAAGTACTACCGAGGGAAAGGGCAAGATGGCACAAGCAGCATGCGAAAAGAGGAGCCGGTGTCTGCCAATTTCTCTCTGTTGGTTTAGGATTTGCAATTATGACGGCATTAAGCAAGTATTTAGGTAAAGATATTTAGACGTTTGGCTATTACATAGTTTATTTACAAATTTATTTATTTTTTTTAGATTTCGATGGATCCGGATCTACTTAATGACTTAATGATTTATTTGACTAGTTTTAATGACTTACATTAATGTTGTATGTGAAAAAATGATAACTACTTATATATGTATAAAATTAAAATAATTTTTAAGTCGTGTTTTAATTATTTCATGTACTTTGGACAACTCTATGTTGACTCAAGGAATTATCTTTTATTTAATTATGATTTACTACTACTATGACTAGTTATATTAAAAATTCTTTGATGTAACTCTGATTTACCTAACTTACCTGGGAAATTTCGAATGATAATATTTTGAATAATTTCTCATCTCGATAATGGCTACCAATTTTAGATGTCAAAGCGAAATTCCTTGGTAAACTAAGGGCCAGTTTTATAATCAAATTTAAAGGAACTTTAGCTAAAGCACAGATAAAATAACTAGCTAAAGTTACTTTTTAATACCTTGGATATAATAATTGGTCTCGGTAATAGAAAAGAGCGTCTCCAAGTATCCAAGGTACTTAAAAGTAATTTTAGCTAAAGTTCACTTAGATTTAAGAAACCAGCTCTTAGTAGCAGATTTCCTACCTTCAATACAACAATTATCTGCTACACTAATTACTAATTACACTATAGCAATTTGCTTTTCAACTCAAAATGATAAAATTATTTTGTATTATCAGAGCGTATGCAACCAGCGTTGACAGTTTTCTGTATAATGGGTTAACGACGTTAACGATGATTGATGAAGATGATACACATACATAAAAGCAAGGAAGAAATTCCTTGGCAAACTAAGGGCCAACTAAGTTTCATAATCAAATTTAAAGGAACTTTAGCTAAAGCACAGATAAAATAACTAGCTAAAGTTACTTTTTAATACCTTGGATACAATTGTCTCGGTAATAGAAAAGAGCGTCTCAAAGTAACTAAGGTACTTAAAAGTAATTTTAGCTAAAGTTCTTTTAAATTTAACAAACGACCCTAAGTAGCAGATTTCTTACCTTTAATAAAACAATTATCTACTACACTAATTACACTAGCAATTTGCTTTTCAACTCAAAATGACAAAATTAATTTGTATTAAAGGAGCGTATGCAACCAGCTTTGACAGTTTGCTGTATAATGGGTTAACGACGTCAACGATGATTGATGATACAATAAAGTTGTAAAGGTAGCAGCTTTCTTCTGATAGTTCTAATATCATTGTCATAGGCGTCGTAAGGGAGGGGCAATCACCTCCAGATCTGTTTTTTTTTTTAATTTTGCATCATAGATATTCTTACATGATAGTTTTTTAATTAACATATTTTTTTAGACATGTTTATAGCTAACTGTGTAGAAGAGTTCAGAAAAATTAAAACAAAATTTACTCCGCCCCACCCTCTAGAAATTTTGGAAGTCACGCCCATAATCATTGTCATCCATCAGTCATCAGTTCATCAAAATATCATGGTTACAAAATCATACCGTATTTATAACAAAATTGAACAAGCGAATGTTCAACGTTTCAAATTGCAACGTTTTGCCAACACCCTGTATAGAAGAAACTTTAGCCAATACTTGGTTTAAATACTTTATCTCTTGATTACTTTAAACCAACATGACATTATTTTTTTAATCCAAAACAGAAACGAATTATTATTTGCAGTAAAAGTCTAGAATTATGAAGCGGAGTCTATTCCTGTTTCCGTAAAGAAGTTATTTGTACAAAAACCGCTTAATAACAGAAATGAAATAAGATAATAAATCACTTTATTTGATATCTTTTAAATGGCTCTGGATCGTTGGCATGCGAAAACTATCGATTTACCCATTAATAATACAGGGCGACCCAAATATTTAATTGTTAATAAAATTCGACGGATATATGTCACCCCACGATCTATATTTTTACGAATATACAAGATTTTAAAAACATAACCGCTGAAAAAAGTATGTGGTGCTATCGACCCTCATATGAACGTTCTCCATGAAGGCACTATAAAAAAATTAAATAAAATAGACACATGCACCATATTTTATTGGTTTTCCTATCTGCACTTTCGTCTTTAGTCTTATTCACAATCTTTTTCCACTGAAGTCCGACAGTGTATTACTGTTAGTTTTTTCTCTAACACGATGTATGTGACAATAAAATCGACCAGTAGGTATATCAACTACCATTCTACAAGGGATTCCTTTTTATACCGGGTGTCAACGGATCTGTTAGACAAGCTATAACTTCTAGAGTATTGGATGTATCAAAATGAGATTTGGTATAGGTAAATGGTAGAGGAAGAGGAAAGTTTTTGCATATTTTTCACGTTTAGGTTACTTCCGGTTTCACCGGAAATGGCTTCAATTTTGAATTTTTAAATGGAACACCCTGTATATTTTTACATATTTGAATTTCTGAGACAATTTTGGACTAGAAAATGACATTAAAACTTTTAAAGTATAATACTCGTATACGAATTTATTAAAAACTTCACTGAAGTAAATGTATTTTATGAGCTTATTTTTAATTCAATCACAATGAATTTAGTATCGTTAGATTCGCAAAAAAATCCCTTTTTGAAAAGTGCTTGTCTAAAAAGTGTTGCCATTTGAAAAAAAATAGTTAGATATAAAAAAGTAATTTTGCCAACTTGTCTCATTCCTATCTATCAGACTAATCACTAAAACTTTGCGATTACATTTTTCTGACATCATCTAAGGCCTTCAGATTAGTTTGCGCTCAATCATGGCCACCTAGATGCAATATTAAAAATGGCTCTAAAAAAATCAAGTAGGCGAAAAAACTTTTTAAAATGTCATTTTCTAGTCCAAAATTGTCTCAGAAATTCAAATATGTAAAAATATACAGGGTGTTCCATTTAAAAATTCAAAATTGAAGCCATTTCCGGTGAAACCGGAAGCAACCTAAACGTGAAAAATATGCAAAAACTTTCCTCTTCCTCTACCATTTACCTATACCAAATCTCATTTTGATACATCCAATACTCTAGAAGTTATGGCTTGTCTAATAGATCCGTTGACACCCGGTATAGTATAGTCAAAGATCTTGATTTGTTTAGAAATTAGCAGTGGGGAGGGGGACGGGGAATTATTTGTGTTCACTTTATACACTGTGAGTACAAAGTGTAAAACTAATTCGATAAAAAAAATGTTATCGAATTTGTATAAAATCCGTATAGGTATTTGTATAAAAATTTTTTTTTATCGTATTAGTTATACAATTTTTACTCATAATGTATATTTTTCTACTTTATCCTTTAAGCCAAATGTTAAAAATTCTTCTAAAATCCTGTTCGAAGTATTTTACCATGTATGGTGTACTAATATAAAATTTCCTATTCTGATGTGAATTGTTCGAAAGCGTAGAAAGGACATCATGTGAAATAATTTTATAATTGTCAGTTTGATCTGGCAATTATGTATAATTGTCAGTTTAAACTGGCAATTATGTATAATTGACAGTTTAAACTGGTAATTATACATAATTGCCTCTTTAAACTGTCAATTATACATAATTGCCAGTGTAAACTGACAATTATCTATAATTGACAGATTAAACTGGCAATTATAAAAGGACATCGTGTGAAATAATTTTATAATTGTCAGTTTAAACTGTCAATTATAGATAATTGTCAGTTTGATCTGATAATAATTATACATAATTGCCAGTTTAAACTGCCAATTATACATAATTGCCACTTTAAACTGTCAATTATACATAATTGCCAGTTTAAACTGACAATTATCTATAATTGACAGATTAAACTGGCAATTATAAAAGGACATCGTGTGAAATAATTTTATAATTGTCAGTTTAAACTGTCAATTATAGATGATTGTCAGTTTGATCTGGTAATTATGTATAATTGACAGTTTAAACTGCCAATTATGCATGATTGAGAGTTTATAATTGTCAGTTTGATCTGGCAATTATGTATAATTCTACGCTTTCGTAAAATTGTATCCTTTTGTAATATTGGTACACCCAGTAATCCCATCTATCGACTCGCGATTTATGCCGATCTGCTGCAATAATTCTAGTTGGCATTGCATATTGGACACCGTCACGAAGGTTCTCGCCCAGCGGAATGACAATTTCCAATTCCCGCAGCACGGGCCCCATCAATTCCGTACCCGTCACGGTCCGGCCTGATTATGTATCTGGGACACAAAGGGCCTCCGGTGCCTCTGCCATTTTTCCCAAATACTCCGCCACAAACGGGCGATTCGTTCTGTATTATTTGTTGTTTTTGTTGAACGGTCCTTTGTTGTTGCTGTTTGTTATTTTTTTGTAATAAGAATGTTGGTAGAGGTTCCTGCTAAAAATGAGGTGGACATGCACCGGAAAGATTTACAGGACAGGATCATCATGGAGGGGATGGATTTGTGGAAGAGGCAGAAGGAGTTCGAGAGGATGAAGAAGGTGAAGGAGCAGAGAGAGGTGAGTTTTTGTGCTGGAAACTTTTTTAGTTAGTTTAGAAAATAAAAGAAAGCTGCATTGCTAAATGATTCTTAAAGTTATTGCATGCATAATACTAAAAGGCCACCCCTTCTCTCACACTATAGATCTGTTCCAATGCTTTCAGGATAGAAATATACTCGTGTTATTATTATTACAGAAGTTAACTCGAGTCTGCTTGATGTAGGTATAGCTTATCTTCTATTTTTTGATAAATTATTAGAATATAACGAATGAAGGGAATATTAAATGTGAAGATGTATTTTTTTCCATCAAAAACAGAAAATGACAACGCACGTACAGGGTATTCACGTATATTTCGCCCCCTATATACAGGGGTTATTAAGAAAGTTAGGAAAAAAGTTGAAATATAAAAGTTGTTTGGTTTTTCACGTATTATCTTTTGGCTAGGTCGAAAAAAATTGAATGTCATAAATTTGAGGAAACCAATTGAACATAATATTTTTGAATGAGACACCCTGTATAATTTTACACGCTTGGGTAAACATTTTTTCCTGATTTCAAAAATATATATTTTGACATTTGCACTAACAGTTTTGGAAATCTTTAATATTTAATGTTTGCAATAAATCATAAAAAAAATATTAAAAATTAAAATATTAGAAAATGTTTAAATAACTAAGGAGGTTACATCGAAAATCATTAAATTTTTTTTGTTACTGTTGGTTTCTACTGATAAATATTTTTAGTTCTTTGTATTTTTTGTATTTTTTTTATTGTACTCGCTCTCGAATATTTCGAAAACTGTCAGTGCAAATGTCAACAAAATATATATTTTTGAAATCAGGAAAAAAATGTTTACCCAAGCGCATAAAATTATACAAGGTGTCTCATTTAAAAATATTATGTTCAACTGATTTTCCCAAATTTACGACATGCAATTTTTTTTTGACCTAGCCAAAAGATAATACGTGAAAAACCAAACAACTTTTGTATTTAAACTTTTTTTCTAACTTTCTTAATAACTCCTGTAGGTAGGGATCAAAATATACGCGAATACCCTGTACGTATTCCTTCTGATATTTTGAATCTACTGGTACTTCAATAATAAAGACATAAATTATTATATTTAAATTTTGTAATTTTGTGAATTCTAATTTTGAATAAATTACGAAAAATATATAAAAAAAATATTTTCATTGACATTTAAGAGTATTACCTGTACCAAGGCCTATTGTTTATTGGTATTTTATATATGTTAAATAAGTTTCACGTTGATTTTGTTGAAGGTCCCACCTACATCTACAACAAAAGTTCAGATACATTTGTTTTTATAGTACATTTTTCTAAATTTACATCGCATTAAATATGACATCCTAGAAATTACGTTTCTAAATCAATACAAAAAATAAGTAAAGATTTATAAGGTAATCATATCTGATATGTTAAATTTTTTATACCAAAGCTTAGCTGGTGTATTGGGAACATATGCCTGTATGTTCCATTTTAGATCGGAATCCAAGCTATCTGAGAAATAATACGAGCTAGCAAATTGAAAACTGTGTATCCTTGAGCTCCATATTAGATTTTTTTACCTCTAGTATCGTCTAAGCTGACAATTTTGACGTATGTAACCCCTTACTTCTATAAATCACCTCCATACTTTCAGATTCGCGACATGATGGAAAACTACTGGCCGTGGGGCCAAGGGACAGACGCCAGGCCCAGAGGGCTGCGCAACCTCCGCCTGGAAGAGCTGTTCCCCAACAAGGACTACATCAAAGTACGCTTCAGGTACCATCAACTCATAACCTCATTGAGTAACTTTGACTTTTAAGGCAAAGCGGTTCGTAGGAACGATGGATCTTGGAAGAGGAGGTGGCGGAGCGCCTATGATGAATAGCGGGAGGAAGGTTACAAGGACGAGGGAGGACCCCATGCTGAGGTTCCAGTTCGGGAGCAAGGATCTGAGGAGGGTCGTGGATAACACTTTGAGGTACAAGACCAGCAAGGAGAAGCAGCTGGAGTATAAGAAGCAGTTAGGTGAGGGTATACTTTGAAGCAAAAGGTGCATTTTTGGTGCTCAAAAACACTTGTCATCTTTGAATACGTTGTACACTCACTGGCATAAACAAATAATTACTTCAGTTAATATTTCCCCCGAATTTCGACACTCGAATTTCATATTAATCCGTATAACGTCAGAAATTTGTTTAAATACATGTAGACCGAAATGCCCTGTTTTAGATAAGCTGGTCGAGGAGAAGAAGAAGAAAGACCGGCAAGAGAAGGCCGAAACCAAGCTCTTCCACCAGGAGCAAGTAAGTCTATCTAGGTCGCAGCGGGACGTGTCATTTTCATGTTTTTTTTTTGTGTGAAGTTTTTAATGCCACCGCCGTGGGGAGCCCGAGGACCCGGTGGAGTGCCCTGGCGAACTCCTAAAGCGATAGGACTGAATTTTTTTAAATCATTGGTACGCTACACCGCACGCGTGTGTAGCGTTCACATTCTCTAATGCTCGACGCACCATTGCACGTTACTGTAAGGTCCATAAAAAACGCATCATCGTGATCGATGACTTGGCTATCATTCCACAGCCCACTGACGATACGTTTCCTGGATCTTTTGATATAATGCCAAATAAAACACGTATCTACCTATCTAGTAGTCGCATAGGGACGGACCTGACTTTCATTTGGTTTATTTAATGTTTCCAATTTTCCAATAGATACATACCTATCTACAGTAAATACCAGAAATAAGCAAAGTGGAATGACCGGAAAAAGAGTAGATCTGTGTTGTAACATTTATTTCTAAAGTATTCTTATTTAAAACAGGAAACGTATTAATTACCTTATTTACCCATTTTTTTACTTGTCTTTAACGTCCCTTATCCCTATTGTACTTTATTAAAGCAATCACAATGTTTAATTTGTCTTTTACTTAATAATATCACAAGTATAAACACAAGTATAAAGATATATATCTTTATACTTGTGATAATATCAAGAAATTTCCGAATATGTGGCAACTGCGAAAGTCGTAAAATTGACGGCAAGCTGTTCATCCTTATTTAACATACATATTTTTGCATTTACGCGTTCTTTTCTCTGAGCTTCAACGACGTTGATTGGTCGAATCAGGAACCAACAAGCGACTGCGCTCGAGGTAGTAGGGAAACAATGGCGTGATGTTGGGTTATTTCACGCGCATTTCTTAACGGTAAAAATTGTATATAAATTGATAGTAGGTACCTATATTACATTTTTACATGTATACATTAGTTTTTTACAGTTTTCCACTGAAATTTTTCGGTAATTATTTACTTTAGCGTAAAACTATCAAAATATTCTGAAATTTTGTCTACCACCATTTTCGCAAATGGTGGTAGACACCAAGGCGTAAGTGGTGGTTTTTCCTCAAAAACTACATTCGTCCACAAAAAATAGCTGTAGATTTGTATTCAGCATACCCAAAAATAGGGGGATAGGCAAAATTTCAGGACAATTTGAGAGTTTTACGTTAAAGCAAATAATTTTTCACCTAATGACAAATCTAAAAATGTCTATATTAACTAGACATTTTTAGATTTATATTTTTTTACCACTGGGCATATTTCAGTTAATACATATATACTAGAAGTATTCTATAGAATAGTATACGAGTATATATTAACTGAAATGTGCCCAATGGTAAAACAGAATACGCACGCCCATGCATCACCGTATTTTACCAGATTGGCGAGGTCATTCCACTTTGCTTAATTCTGGTCTTGACTTTTAGTAGGTACATTTTTTAATGAACCATTTTGATTAAAAATGACGATCTTAAAATATAAACCGTTGTTTTTAAAACGTCCTAAGGTAACCACCAAATACATTTCATAACTTGTTTTATTTGGCATAATATTCTTTCATTCGATCAGCCGTCAATTTTTATGCTTCCAATTACTGATAAACGCGGCTTAGGGTTGGTCCGACAACGACACCATGAGAGGCATCGAGGACGAGGCGAAACAGGTGAAAATGCAGGACACCCAGACCTACGAGAACTTCAAACGAATGAAGATGATACCGCCGAACAGAGTGAAACTGGATCCGGTGGTTCCCCACAAGAAGAACTTCATCCCCGCCGGAACGAACCGGAAACTCTCCCCCTTATCAAACAATAAGGAGGACGGAATCGAGTTGGTGAACCTGATGGCCAAGAATAGGAATTACCCACCTAAGATCCCACTGTGTAGTACGGACGTGACGGGGGATCACAATATCACTGGGTAATTATTCACTTTAAGGGCACGTTTGCACTCCCTTATTGATGGAGTAGTCAAAAGACGAATTAAATGAATTCAGTGTGAGCTTAGGCAACCGAAACATAGATGTCGCACTGAAATCACAATCGGCCAAACAAATTGTAACATTTTAATAAAAAACCGTACTGGTCGACTGCACTTAGGGATTTTTATATTGCGCGTCACAAATTTAGTAGCTTTATACAGTGTGGCCCATATTAAGAACCAGGACACCCTTCTAAAAAATGTTTGGTAGGTGCGATTCCAATGCATTTTTTTATATACATATTAGCCTCTTAGATTTACTTGTTGAACCTATTACGACGGTCCAGCTGCTAATCCTCAGCCTACTACGATTTTTTTTATTAAAAATTTGACATCGTGGAATTCTTCAGCATCACTTAAAACCCCTATGGACCAAATTTCTTCAATTTGTATCGAAGAATAATTTTTTTATAGAGCCTTAAATGTTTCAAGTTTATTGAATTTGGGTTTCGTTTAAAAGATATAGCAGGCATTGGAAACTCTAATAATTATTGTTAATCTAGAATATTGTTCCTTTACCTACTTCACAAATTAATAATAACGTTAAAACACACTTTACAGTAGTCCCCTATATTCCTAAATGCCTAAAGTAATTTTAAGAAAAATTGATTGAAAAAAAATCGTAGTAGGCTGAGGATTAGCAGCTGGACCATCGTAATATGTTCAACAAGTACATCGAGGATGCTAATATACAAAAAAAACATTGGAATCGCGCTTACCAACAATTTTTTAGAAGGGAGTCCTGGTTCTTAATGGGCCACAAAAAATTGTTGTTAAGGGCGATTCCAATGATTTTTTTTTGTATATTAGCCTCCTAGATCTACTTGTTGAACCTATTACGACGGTCCAACTGCTAATCCTCAGCTTACTACAATTTTTTTTCAATCAATTTTTTTTTTTAAATTACTTTAGGCATTTAGGGATATAGGGGAGTACTGTAAAGTGATGTTTTAACGTTATTATTAATTTGTGAAATAAGTAAAGGAACAATATTCTAGATTAACAATAATTATTAGTTTCCAATGACTGCTATATCTTTTAAACGAAACCCAAATTCAATAAACTTGAAACATTTAAGGCTCTATAAAAAAATTATTCTTCGATACAAATTGAAGAAATTTGGGCCACAGGGGTTTTAAGTGATGCTGAAGAATGCTACGATGTCAAATTTTTAATAAAAAAATCTCTAAAGTAATTCTCGAAAAAATTGATTGAAAAAAAATCGTAGTAGGCTGAGCATTAGCAGCTGGACCGTCGTAATAGGTTCAACAAGTACATCTAGGAGGCTAATATGTATATAAAAAAATTCATTGGAATCGCACCTACCAAAAATTTTTTAGAATGGTGCCCTAGTTCTTAATGGGCCACTCTGTATGAAACGGTCAATGTGTCCTCTTCCTCTTACTAAATTTATAATTGCCAAAGAATATTTATTAGGCCAGTTTCCAATATGTTTTTACTGTCCTTAAAATAGTTAAACTCTGTCCTCTACAGTAACGCACTAAACACAAAATATCCCTAGATAATTCAGTTACTTTTTGACAGCAGTGCCATCTAGCAGTAACTTACTGATACTATTACGCAATTATGTCCAAAGCAAGAAATCGTCTTTGTTGTTATCAGACTTTTTCACATTATTTAGGAAAAATTCACATGAAACTCTCTTTTTTTCCCTTAGTTTATGTAGTTTAAACAATTTACTCTGAAGGGACAGTTCTTATTGAGTTTCATAAAGCTTCTTCACCTTTCTGTTGTCTTCTCCTTCTCCTTCTTCCACTGATGCGATTTATATACGGCTTTTTCCACAGCCAACTGTTAAACTCCACAAGATAAAATTTGTGTCCAATATTTTTTCCCCACTAGACGTAACACTTACGAAAATTACATTAGGAGGCCACAAAATACAATTCAGTTTGATGGCATACAGTTAAGTTTTATTTTCAGCAAATCGTCCATTTGGAGTCGCGAGGGATCTTCCTATCTGAAGGAACTGTCGAGACAAATGCTCTACAAGCAGCAAAAGTTGAAGGTAAATGTTAGTTAATTAAGTCGGTGAAAATATGCAAAAAATCAAAAAACACAAAAGTGGCCAAAAGTCAATACAATTCGTTTGATGTAGATACGAGTTAGAGATAAAACAGTGAGAACCCTTTCAGTATTTCCTTAAATCAGCCACGTTTCATGCAGTAAAACATTTCAGAGTATATTTGTCCACTAGTTCACCCCACTCATCAAGATATGGGAACAGGAGTGTATATTATGATACGCCCAAACATCGAAAACGCTCAGTGAGCGAAAAAAACGGCCACAACGCGTTGTGGGCGGTGCTGAACGACCAAATACAGAAATCAGATCATTTTTCGCGTTGTGGTGGTTCTTGTTGACCATGACGCGTTGTGGACAATCCTCAAACGGCCACGACGCGTTCTGGATGATTTAGAAAGCTTATAAACCGATTGTGCTTTAATATTTAACTAGATTATCAAAAATAATAACTGAAAATTTGAAAACATTTATTACTTATATGCTTATTTCTCCATGAAACTTTATTGATTAAAAAGGAAAATAATAGAATAATAACCAACTGAACCGCAGGTAGTTGAGAAGGATATTCACTTGTTCTTGCAGACACTATTATTGTGGCATTTAGATTTGCACGTCACCTCATTGGTCCTGCAGTTGCACTTTCTTGTATTACAATAACGTCTACAATGTTACATGATAAATCCTTGTTTTGATCCAGACGAAAGAGCTGAAGCTTTTCTCAAATTTAATGAATAACTCGGAACATCTGATGAGTTTATAAAATTAGAATCAGGGAAGATGAATTCATTACAACTATAAAGTGTTTCCAGCACTCCTTCTTTGGTTCCCAACTTATACAAGCTAGATTCATTAACGCTTAGAACTACAGCTAGAACACTTCTAGGGGCAACCCTCCCTCTGTCGACATCCAGGACTTTGACTACGATATTTTGACCGACCGCAGCAGGAGGTAGTTTTTCACGGGACAAAGCTAGCATTTTTTCAGCTTGCTTCTCCATTCTGGCTTTAGCATTTTCGCGTTGCTGTCTGATTGCATCATGTCGGCAGCAAAGGCTGCGTACGACTTATCCTTCAATTTCAACACCATACTTCATGTGGACTTTTAACCTGCATGTTTTACATGATTGGATTATTCCAAAATCTTCGCAAATGGAACATGCTACCGCGCTGGATATTGCATTGATTAGATTTTCTTCCCCTTCCCGGTCTGTTTCAAGTGCCATCCCAACCAAGATTTTCTCTAAATCTTGGAAAAACAAGAAAGATCGGTTTATGAGCTTTCTAAATCATCCAGGACGCGTCGTGGCCGTTTGAGGATTTCCACAACGCGTCATGGTCAACAAGAACGACCCCCAACGCGAAAAATGATCTGATTTCGGTATTTGGTCGTTCAGCACAGCCCACAACGAACGCGTTGTGGCCGTTTTTTTGCTCACTGAGCATTTTCGATGTTTGGGCGTAACATATACACTTAAATAATGTAGATAGTTTAAATGTATTCTCGTTCTGCTTCCAGGAACAAAAGCAAAAGGAAATCGAGTTCGTCGAGCGCCATTTCTACACATGGGATAATTTCTGGGGTAGACCAGGCCACGGTGCGCCACTGCGCGAACTGAAGAAGCAATCCCTGGACAGACTCCTCTATCCACAAATGTTCCCAGTGGGCGTTCACTAAGTCATATGTTCTCTTAATAAGTTACCAATGTTTTCCTGTAAAAAGAAATATATTTATTCAAATTATCAGATACCACTACGAAGTTTTTGAGATTTTTAGGTATCACTTTTCGGCATCAAAAGTCACCACTACATTTTTTTATTTATGTTAGTAGTAATTTGTTGGAAATATTCTGTAGTATAACGTTTAATGTTGCATGTTAAGTTTTTTTAGTCTACTTTGAAATAATATATTATGCACTGGTCTGTGATATTATGTATCACAGTGTTTAATCGATCTACGCTGTCTGCCACTGTATCAGTATTAAACTCTAACGACTGCCATAAAAACTGTAGTTGCAGGAGATGTTTTATTTATAAGGATCAGGGGGTAAAATCTATAAACAGGATATTGCTAGAAAACATTGTTTATGGAATTTTACTAAGCTTCTCTTAGCAGGGTTGGATTTAATTTTAGAATACATTAAGTGAAAATAAAATATCCATCGTGATTTTGTTAAAATATTTGTTTTTTATACGTTGTTCAAACCATTGTCTTTGTTACTGCTAAGTGCGATGTTATTCTTTGTTCCATAAAAAATAAACGCAAATCAAGGAAGTTTTACATTTTTTAATCCTCTAGTGCTCGTATTGAAGATTATACAGATCTAATTTCCGCTGTAATTATATTTAGATCTGTTGGATACAATGTCGGTGGGCTAGGAGGCAAAGCATACATTTAGACTGGCTAAACTCTAGGTACATACTCCTAGAGTTTGAGTTTTGGAGTTACTACTGTAAGTTGCTTAAATAAATACAGACTCTTTTACATTAACATTGACGTCTTGTACATTGACGTCTTGTTGCGCTACTGGTTAGATAGAAGTATCAAAGAGAAATTAAGTATTTACAATCGGTGTTAATAGTTGTTACTTATGACCATAAATGAATAAGAAAAGAAAAACCAAATATGGATGGAAGTTACGATTATTTTCGATTCATAGGAGCTTCGGTCATCATGGCAGACACTAATTTGTCTTTTTACGTAATTCGAATCGCTAATTTATTATTGGAGATAGTTACAGTTACACATATAACCGCTTAATTAACCGTTCATCCGGTAGTTACGGTTACCTATAATATAGGTAGTCTCAGAGATGTCCGAAATATTATTTTTCTTCAAGTGTATAATAATACTTGCATTATATTATGTAAGACGTATAGAAAAGGCCTATTATTTTACTAGTTAAAAAATATTATTTTTGACTAGTACAAAAAAGTAAAAGTGTACGATAACAACGGATTAAAAAAAGAGAGTCATGTAGCCATGATTTCCCAGACCTGTCAGTTTGAAATTATACGTCACGTCAAATCGCTTTTGATACAAGCATAGATGACCGAAGAAATATAGTTTTAATTTTGTCGCTTGAAGAAAAAATAGTATGTCACTCGGAGTACCTAAGCTCTTTATGTGTTGCGCCTAGTTTACACAGCCTTGGCTAACGCCTCGGCTATAAGCTTCTGGGCTCAACAAATAATGTCCGCCTTCTACTCTTATTAGTCTATATTACAAAGTATGTAAAACTAACGCTTATACCATACCTATAAACTTTGTCGGTGCTAGTTATTATTTCTGTGGTATTTCGTGTAAAAGATCTCCCAAACAAACTATATTTATCAGGTTTGGTAATGCGGCCGAGTTGCCAAAATTGCTATTCGCCCTGAGTGCCGGCGCTATTAAAAATCAGGCGAGGTTTCGTTTTCATCGGCTTCTCCGCAGTGCTCGATGGAAAGTTGAAATTTCTCTTCTTCAGCAGGTCCGTGACACAGAAAATATTCAGCCACGGTGGAGATGCGATTCTAAATTGAAGGGCGTGTGCCCAGTTTCTAGATGAGTCGGGATGCCGATCTTGAAATTACCAGCATTTGGTGTCAGGCGAATGTACAGGTTGTTTCATTATAATTTGGGCACGCTTTAAATCGGTTTTTTTGAGAAATAGAAAAATATAGTAAATATAAAACGAGTTTCAGGATTTTACAGGCAACAAGACATGTGTATCCGCTATATTTTTGCACTTAATCCTTGTAGTTTTAAGCGAGAAAATATCCGTTGGTGGTGTTGGGTATAATTTTCTATTGGGTTGGGACTATTTATTTAGGTCATTCAACACTAATTATTTGTTTAATTAAACCATGCATTTATGTAATCTAATAAAAGTGTATTATAATTTCATGACGCGATCTTTATGTAAGAACTCAGATTTTTGACGGATACGCAACATCCTGTGCCGTTATTGGCGATTCAAATTACCGATGAAGGCGCAGCAAATTGTAAATAAATATGGACGAAAACGAGTAAAAATTTTGCATTTCATATCACATCATCTCGCAATTTAGCATTCAACTGCCATAAATATAGTAACTTCATGTGCTAGTTAGGGTGAAATAAAGGATAAAAAGAGTGGTAAAAGCAGTCAACGCCTCGTAAGTCCTGCTTCATTGCTAATTATATGAATTTTTTGGGTTGAAATAGGTACCCTAGTTTTTGTTTACTTACATTTTGGGCTAAAATAAGTGATAAACTGTATGGTGATACCATATTAGTGCTTCTTTTTTGTTAAATAATGTTTAAATTAAAATATATTCTGCTTTTATAAGACTCATGATAGAAAAGTATAGACAAACAGCAACAATAAAATGGTTATGTTGTGTAAGTAAACGTATTCTCTGTTATTAAATTGTAACATACCTTTTGGTGAAATGAATGAGAAACAGTTTCTTATACTATATAGGGCCAAACTTCTACCTATCTTCATTCTTAAACACTTCTATTGACACGTTTTGTGGAATGACACCTAGTGGAATGACAGTTTGTGTTGTGCTGATTTCTTTTGAATGCCATTTTAAAATGTAAAAATAAAGATATTCAAATACTAATCACGTCATTTTTAACCTTGCAATACCAAACAATCACAAGCACCACTAAATTATTACGTGAAACAAACCCAAATACGTGTTATTTATCATTATATCAGCAATAAGGGTGCAAAAAAAACCTTTTAAGTAGGTTCAAATATTTTCAAGCAGAGGGCGCATTCATTTTTGGAATCGCCAATTACATAAAAAGTGAATTACGCATGATTAGAACTACTACTATTATTATCAAATTGATATCTTTTCTGATATAATCTATGGAGTTATCTTACGTTATTTTATTATTATAATTTGAAATAATGTCATTGTATGCAAAACATCGATGTATACCATCCAAATATACGATAAAAACATACCAGATTCTCACATAATATTATTTATTCAAGATTGAAAGTTTGTTCTATTGAATGTAGCTGTCAAAATTTAATTTAATATCTTAATGGATCCATTGTTGCTTACGAAAATTAAAAGGATTAAAAAATAAACCGTACGTACCTACTACAGGGTCATTTATATCAGGTTAAAAAATATATTCAAGAAGAAATTTGTGATTTACAATTTTAGTAGTTGTTTATATAAAATCAATTACTGTTAATAGGCATTACAAAATAATTTTAGATTAGACTTTTATTTGTCACTATAAAGGTACTGTGGTATCAAATTAGATGTTAATAATATTTTTTAAACGAAGATGACAAATTTAAATTCACTGTTGGGCAAATAACTTTTTCTCAAACGTAACTGAACAAATTTATCAAATATCTTTTCAAATTTCTATTAAAGTGGTCCATTGTTTTCGGAAAGAATCAGCGATTTAAAAACCTTAGTTATCAATAGCAATACTGTATAGAATGTGCGACAACAACGCCCGTTAACTATATCTGGAAAGGGGCACTTATATTTTATCTTTAAAGGGGTTGGAACCTTTGGTGTGAAGATAACAATGACATAGTTTTCCACATAATGAAGCCAACTTGGTTGACGAAACGTGCGTCGAGTGCAGTATAGTGTTTTGATGTTATGTGGAAAACTACGTCAGACTTATATTTTAACTTTTCTTTTATTCTGCATTGAATTCCGCAACATTTTTTGTAAACCTAAACGAAAATCTTCATCATATGATGAAGAGGTACCAGAGATGCTACTACAAGATGAGTAAAATTTAGCAGTAAGTATAATTTGCTAATTTGTAAGTATAATAATAATTTGTAAGTAAGTATAAAATATTTCTCTTATAAAATAAATAACAGATTCCAATGTATGATTTATTTTTGTAAGATGTTCTGTTAATGCTCTTAGTTTTGTTTGAACTAGTAGATACTGCCAGAATCTGTTCGACAGAAGCGATGGTTCGACCCATCTCCACACCCTGTACATCACCTGGCGAGGCCAAGAATGCGCGAAACAGGTCACCGCCGAAGATGCTGCCGCAGGTCGGCGATTTCCCGGTAAGGTTGCGATCTTCGCCAGAGAAATTAGCCTCGCCGGTTCCATGTGCCATTAGTCTTCGATTGACGGTGCTAGTGGGTGCTAAGTGCTTTCTCCTGGTATTGTTTGGATCTTCTTCACGTGCACACACGAAGATGCGCTGGGTAAATTGACTTGTTTTAATTTTTATTGCTGTTGGTAGAGGATTTTTTTGGATGGCGAGATGCAGCTTTTAGATGTTGGAGTATTATGATACAGAATATTTTTTTTAGATAGAAGATAAAAGCGCTTATTAAGCTAAGATAATAACCCGTATATGTTTATTAAAATTTAATAAACATATACGGTTTAATAAACATATACATTTAATTTAATAGTTTATATATAATAATTAATAATAATTTAGTTTAATTTAATAAACATATACGGTATAATATCATGATTGAGTATGTGATAACATTTAATGTTATCACATACTCAATCATGATATTATAAATTCAGTTCAAGACTATGGTTGAGGTTTAAGTAAAGCTATAGACTAAGTTGTTAAATTGAATTTAAATCTGTATCAAGCTCAATTATTATTGAAACTGGAAATCTTTCAGGGCATTGTTAGTCTTTAAGTAAATTAATGTGGAGAGGCATAAATATTGCTATTTGATAACTTGAGTCAGAATTGGTTAAACTTGACTAAACTCATGTTAGGTATGTGTCAACAGAACAGTAATATAAGGGGTGTGAAGATTTGTCTGTAGAGATTTATAATCTTATAAAATCTTTCAAAATAGTGATGAGTGTAGAAAAGTCTTTTATACAAAAATAATTAAGAAACAGCTTATGGTTTTCGACAATTAGAGTGTTGAATAGCCTTTATATTTCCGATTTATTCATTTTACACTTATATATCGGTGACTTTTATCTAAAAGTCTATACACATAATCTACCAGATCTACATACAGTCCAGATGACTGAATTTTCGGAAGCGTGATTTAACCTCCGATTTTAAAGGGTTGTTATATAGTTGAGTAGCTTTTGCGACAGTTGAACCATGACAACCTGAAATGACAAGCAACTCCATCTGAGATAATTTTTTAAGCTCAAAATTATGTACAATTTTATAAACGATTCAAAGAATTGTAATTGAGATATCTACCCATGCCCCTGCAATAAGTGTCATTTAAAACAGTATTACATCCAATGTCTAAAAAGTAGTTAACTACCTGGGTAACTCTCACTGTATTGTTACTACTTTTTATTAAAGCTTCGCTTTGATTAATTAACGACGTGCCTTGATGTGATGCTTTCAACTCTCACTTGGTTTAATGTGTGCAGATGTAACAAATAGAAAGATTATGCAGTGCAATTTTTTCCGCCAAAATCAGTAGTTAATAGTACGGGTAGTAGATTGAATTTTCCACTAAATTGATTTTAGCTTGTTTACTAATAGAATCTAATTATTAGGTATGTCTCGACTAGAGGTTTGAGTTACAAAAATTTTTGTAAAATATTTTCATTTTCCATCATATATACCTACTATGTCTTTGTAAGAAGATATTTAAGAAATAAATCATAATATATCTAAAGTTGAAAAAACTAGTTGTTCAAAAAAGTTGAAAAAATTGGAAACACGTCATATGGTGGTCATATACGTCGAAATATGGTAAGGTAAGCCAAATATACAATAAACCCTAGGGTTTATATGTATATCTATATGTATAGCCAGACCATTTAAAGTAAAGAATAAAATTAATATATTTTTTTTCGAGTGTACCTAAACTCTTAACATTCTTTTAATTCTTTTAAATATTTTGTCATATTTGACAGAGCTTTGATACCATTCATATTTTCTAAATAAAACACCCTGTATATTTTTACAGATTTGGATAGAACGATCTCTCATGCATGAGTTAATTTTTCCAATGTATACAATAATGTGCCATAAGAGTAATGTATATTAGAATAAGACGATTGTATCCCAACAACAAATTGGTAAACAACTATAAAAAACAAAATAATGGAAAGTTAGATAGAGTTCTATGTAAATTTCTAAATATACAAGTTCTTCCATTTAATAGAATTATCGATATCGAGATATGCCTCTATTAAATATATCCGAGAAAATTTAAACCGTTCAAAGAATATGGTAGCAATTTTTACATACTGTTGTTCTTTTAAAAAACAGTCAGAAAAAATATTACTTGTTCATCACTTTTGGCACACATTGTATGTCTATATGTATATCTAGGCGTGGTTCCTCCCTGATAGGCATAGTTGTAGAAAATAATTATTTATGCTATGCAAGTGTTCAATGTGACATTATATTCAGCGTACATAATATTTAGTACATACAAAAATCCTCTAGAAAGGAAGAGGCGAAGTAAAATCATCAATCAACAGTTGATACTTTAATCAAATTGTAATAAATAATGGTAGCCTTTTAAAATCATAGCTCAAATCATTTTGTACGACACAAGAAAAGTCGCTTATTATTCTACAAGATTTAATAACAGTTAGATGGGTACTCCTTTAAAATCACTTCTACATCTGATTTTTTAATGCCCACTTAAAGATTGATGATGGCTTGTTCTTCAGGAAGTACAATAAAGTTCGACAAGTTGAAGCAACCAGCAATTAAAGAAAAAACTAATTAACAATATTGATATTACCTAATGTTTTGTATATTCTGATCGAGAATAATGTTTCGCAAGATTCTTATACAATATACTGCAAACATCAAATTGGTATATTGAATTGCTCATTGGCAAAAAAATAAACAAACTGTGGCGCATAGACTAGAACGGTAATTAATAAGCACTTCGATGACACACTTATTTTTTTCATTGGAAGAGTAGGTATGTATTGCAGAAGAAATAACTAAGCCCATTCAAAAAATTCGACAATCAAATTAAATAATTTAATAAAGTGGATACTCGAAGCGGATGGTTCTTTATGAAACATCGTGAAAATAATTGTTTTGAAAAAACATTGATCTCATTTAGATGTTCCAAGAAATATATAGAAAACACTCTATATACTAGTATTTCGGCCTTTTTCAAAAGAGTAAATGTCTATTACTAAATATTTCCAAGTGTGTTTTGTTATTTATCTGTTTTACGAGTATCTACCCCCCGATTGATCCTACCATCTGCCAAAGCCCGAGTTTTTATTTGCTTTTCCAAGAAGGGCGAAAGTGCAAAATCTATCTGATCATTCGTAGTACAAGGATTTATAATTAAAGATTTTTTAATTTCTAATTGTTCTAACAATATCTAAGCGCTTCCCTTTCTTTTCTCGATGTAGTACTTTTACATTTTTCAGATCTACAAAATGATTGTTTTCTATACAATGCGTCGAAAATCCTGAATTTTTTGCGTTATTTAGTATGGATTTTGTATGTTCTTTTACTCTAGTTTCAATACTTCTACCGGTTTGACCCACATACACGGCATTACAATCCACGCAGTTAATTTGGTATACTCCCGAATGTTTTAATTTATTAACCCTTTCTTTGTTGTTTATCAAAATCCTCCCAATATTACGCTTGTTGACACTAATCGTTTTACACCCGTTTCGTTCTAATCTGCGAGCTATTTTTTCACTATAACCTGGGACGTGATTAATGTAACTATAGGTGGCTTCTTTTTCCCGAATATTGTAAAACTCTCGACGAATTAATTTCCTCTTTTTGTTTTTTATCATGTTATCTATTAGTTTTTCTTTATATCCGTTGTTTCTTGCGATTTGCCTGATTGTATTTAATTCATTTTCAAAATCTGCTTTATCTAGCGGAAACATTAATAGCCTATGTATTAAACTATGGAAAACCGATTTTTTTATTTGCCAGGACTGCTGCGAATTGCTGGTATAATTGCTTCGGAGGTTGTTGGTTTTCTATAAACCGAGAAATTTATTTTCTTCCTTTCTTATTGTTATATCCAAATAGTTTAATTGGTTGTTTTCCTCCTTTTCCATTGTAAACTGAATATTATCGTTAAGCAAATTAGAAAAAGTGAGAAAGCCGCTCAAATTTTTCCAGTACCAGTCCAAATAATTTAATTTATTTTATAAATTTTTGGCGTTATAATTAAAATATAGTCGCATTATAGTCGATTTATAATACAATACACTTTCCATTTTTACAGATTTGTCCAAAATATTGTAGCATAGACATATGTCATAGAACATTATCAGTTTGTTGTTAGTATATAGGATACGATACATTTCTATGAAGGACAAACTCCCAGATCAACCCTATATCCAATTCACCAATTCTGCTAAAATATACAGCATGTTCCATTTAAAAATCAAACATCACTCTGCAATTCTTTCGATTTAAAGGTTATTATCTTTTTAGTAGATATTTTGTCTAAAATAAACATATTTCACAAATTTCTGAAGTTTTAGAATACATATATCTAAATATAAAAGTACACGTCAGGGTATGATCTCTCCTGTACTATATTTGTTACAATCAAGGACATTTAAAAATGTCCTTGGTTACAATCCTTCACAAAAAGATACATTGTAATTCAATGTAAATAAACGTGTTGTAAAAGAGCGACATATTTTCAGGGAATTTAATAGTACGCCACTGTCTAAAATAAAAACATATTTTCCTTAAAATCCATACTTTTTTAAGTATTTCCTGCTTGCTCTTTATCCAGAAATATTACTAGAAAACATAAAAATTGTCGATGTACAACAATTGGTTTTACGTCAAGAGTACATTGTATATAAACCGAAATTTGTACATTTTTAGCTTTTTATCCATTCTCACGGATTATTTCACAAATTACCGGTTGACCAGTGGTACATCCAGTGGGGGGAGCAAGGGGCCATGGTCCCCCAAGGTCTTAAAGCAAAACTAAAAAGGTTGCGCGGTTAGACGGGCTTGTATGGTAAACACTATTTTTTTTTGCACTTGCATAAACACCTAACTATTTTATTCCAGACCAAACGGCTCATTTGCGTACCCATGCCCATTAAGATTTATTGCAAGTACGTTTGTATGCTATTTAATTATTTATAAATCACTTTTCATTGTTCGTTTAATGTAAGCTAGCGTACGATATTTCCTACTTAATTTTCATGAGATGTTTACACATCGCAGAATTTCTTTTCCTCGAATTCCAACCGATAGTTCCTACACTACGAGTGTCGCATAGTTTCACCTTCTGCATCGCTATTGTTAATTGCTGAGATCAACATTGAAACGTCGTAGAGGAGGATCATGGAAATAACTTTCTATTTCATCAACATTTTTCTTGTTCCCAACGAGATGTTAAAGTTCAGACTATTTGTGATCTATTATAAATAATTAATGCTTTTAGGCGTTACAAAACTTTTAATGCCATATATGTAAATCCAAAACAGGTATTACGAGGATGCTGCGTGTTATTTTGGTTGCGCCGCTTACGAAAGATCTGCCTCTAGATAAATGTAATGCTAGATCGATCATTCTGGACTTAAACCATCTCTATATGCGACTAATTTGCACGGTAACGTTTATTTTTCTGACCCGTAACAAGTGCAACTATTTTTCTTATTGATTTGTGGGACATAGGTCAGAAATGCGTAAAATTATTATGAATTTTCCGATAGACTTAAGAACAACAAAACAAATACTGTCCTATTTTTACAAAGCAATTGAGCGTCCCAAATTCTCCTTTGGTACACGTAATACGCATCTCATATAGACTACTACTCACTGTAAAAATCATTGACTTGAAATGGGTCCTAGGGGGTGAAAAACAGATAACACCCAATACATACAATCTCAATTTTCTCCAAAATTGTTGAGCGTCCCAAATTCTCCTTTTGTACAGGTAATAAGCATCTCATATAGACTACTCAGTATAAAAATTATTGCCTTGAAATGGGTCCTAAGTGGTGAAAAACAGATAGCACCCAATACATACAATCTCAATGTTTTCGAAAATTATTGAGCGTCCCAAATTCTCCTTTGGTACACGTAATAAGCATCTCATATAGACTACTCAGTATAAAAATCATTGACTTGAAATGGGTCCTAGGGGGTGAAAAACAGATAGCACCCAATACATACAATCTCAATTTTCTCGAAAATTATTGAGCGTCTCAACTTAAAAAGAGCTATTAAATTGACTTGGATAATTATTGTTTCATTGTATTATAATTATTATAAAAAAATCCAATACCAATTTCGTTCTGGTATCTCACTTACTTTCGGCGATACGAGAGTGTGGTACAGGAGTACCACACTCATCATTTATCATCATTTATCCTTAATTATTAATTAATTATAACTTGTACATATTAATTCATGGTTAATGATTGTTTTAAATTGTAATATACAATTATTTTAATTGTCTTGTTTAATTTCATCAAACATTCACTGTTGTATAGTTATATATCTAATTATTATTTTTAATCTACAATTATCCTGGGGTCCACAGGATAATATAAAACATAACACCTCTTTCTGCGAATCTGCTTCCCAACCGACGCGACGAGCTTAGCCGGAGCTAATGTCAGTAGGTCCTAGTGGACAATAGCCAATTAAATTTCCACTAGGTTCATTGCACAAAATTGGCAATGAACCTAGGAATTAAGGAATGACAGGAGTGTTTTGGAATGGGCTATAAAGGTTGGTGCAGCATTAGGTACATGTTTAAAGTTTGCAATGGACTTACATTGATTGTGTCAAAGGTGATATATCTAGGTTTGACAGTTTCAGTTAGTTGTTTTTATGCGAATTCGACAGTTTTGTGTTAGATACATTTAGTGCTCCAAAATTTTCTAAAATAAATTATAACCATTCCTTTCATCCACTGTTTAAAGAAATTTCCTTAAGGAAGGAATCATTTTGGGCCATATCTTCATAGAAACTTTTATTTTTATTTTTAAATGTAGTATCATATCCCTCGAAGTCCGGTACACTATTTTTTTTACACCCTTTATAATATCTTGTGATAAATGCCAATATTTAATGTAAATATTGTATTTTTCTAATCTAGTCACCTGCATTACAAGATATAATGAGTACCTATACAATATTTGTACCTTATTACTTGTTCACATATAATCAACGCTTAAATCTGAAATTACGTTCAATCGAGGAAACTATGGAAACAATCAATCGAAAATTATATAAAATTCTTTGGTTTTCTATTTGCTTTGTCGAGAATGTCAAATCCATACATAATAGGATTTTCTATTCGTGTCCTCTCGGCCTTTGAACTTCACATCCATGTAACCCTGTAAATGTAAATATGTAATCATAATCAACATATCATTTAAGAAATTTGGAAGCGTAATATATTGTTATAAAGAGTGGAGAAAGTGATGAAATACGAGACACAAAGAGGACTTCTAGTTTCTCTTAAATGGTTGCCACTTTAAGGTCAATATATACGCTATACGCTACAGAAATAAATTAAGAAAAAATGTAAGTAATTAATAATTGTCTATGTAGTAATACCACAGAGGACCTAGGGTCCTCTGTGGTAATACAATGAAGAATCTAATGTGCGTGAGAACTATTAGTTATTGACGTTTTCAATCCGGTACAGGTATTTTGCGCAGTGGAATTTAACAATCCTTTCTTATTTATTTGAGACATCTGATTTTTCTTAACAATTTTATGCGTCTTAGTTATCTTTTTGATGTTTGTTATTAATTTATCTGATATGGAAACGGGAAATATGTTTCATCCTGTATAACCCGAGCCGGAGTAGTTTTCAAAATCAGCAGTATTTTTCATGTAGGTTCCTATCTAAATTTTACCTAAATCGATAAAAGCTAACAGATTGTCATTTCAAATGTAACACCTTGTATGTTTTATATATGTATAGTTTAGTTTTTGATATATTTGACACATATCTATGTCCTGAGGACATCCTTGCACATATACATATACTAGGTATACATATAAACAAAAGTGTATCAATGTTATTTAGAAAAAACCTTTTTTTAACTTAACACTTTGTATATTTTTACATATTTGAATAACATGATTCTCCTACGAGGATTAACATATTTCTGATAGTATAAAGGAAAGTATCTGAAGTATCTTAAAATCCGTTTTTTTGTTATTAAAGATGGATCTGTCAACCTCCCTATAATATATTATAAATTAGGTATTATACAGGGTGACTCACCTAAGACCCATTACTTAGTTGCTATAGAATATTTATTGTTTTATAGAGTACTATACACACCACTCAGAGCCATATTTTAAAATTATTTTGGAACATACAGTCCATACATCCAGTGCAGGGCTGAAACTAAACTTTTATTTTTTTGAATGGAACATCCTGTATGTTTAATTGCATTCGATTTGCCTTTCTTTTACCTGCAAAATTATATTTTATTGTTGAAATTCGGATGCAACGTTGCTAAATATCTTCAAAAAACGCATATTGCAGGAGCAACGGTTTTACTGAAATACATATTATTTAACTATTTCTTAAAAAGAGCTATTAAATTGACTTGAATAATTATTGTTTCATTGTATAAGATAATAATTCAAAACTTTAAAATACGCTGAGTGGGCCTCACCAAATGAAGAGCTCGATATCTCTGAAACTATAAAATTTTTGAAAAATAGTCATTTGGCAAAAATTGTTTAGAATTGAACAAAGTATTAGATAAACCTTCTTACAAAGTTCCTACCAACGAAAAATTTCTTTCAACTTCAGCGCCATCTCCAATTTGCTCTGAAAAAAATCAAGCTGAACTCCGTGACGAAGCCATAGATGAGCTCTATCAGCTGTTTTTTTCAAAATCAAAATATGTCTTTCCGTTGCCGAGATACGAGGCTGAGGAACCATGAAGAACGAAGATAGTACTATGAGTCTGCAAAATAGCTTTCCTTAATCACTGAAGATAACTTCTCACTGATTTTTAGTGCTCCTCTGGAAAATGCGTTTTTTGAAAATAACTTGGCAATGCCGCATCCGAATTTTAAAAATAAAATATCATTTTGCAGGTAAAAGAAAGACAAATCGAATACGATGAAAAATACAGAGTATTCCATTAAAAATAGGTACTTATATCAATTTGGTTCACTCCTATGCACTGGATCACCCTATATGTCCGAAAATAATTTTATAAGATGGCTCTGAGTGGTGTAGATCGTGCCATAAAAGAAAAATATTGTATATTCTATATCAACAACATATATATATAGACAACTCTTCATTCATCAACTTCTATATAGACCGAGGCGTCTTAGGCGACTTACCCTGTATATCTATCTACAAATATATAATAATTATTACTATTTTTTCGAAAAGCTTCCTTAATTTAATGTTTATTTAAATACTGATCAGATTGCCTATAGGGCTCTCTTAAATTGGGACATTCTGTATATGCACAAAAATGTGAAAAGATCCTTGTACCGCATTAATTTTAATTTTATTACTGAATGAGAAGTTCTCACCAAATAAACAAACGTCAGGTCTTCCATATAAAGTTTACTATTTAATAATATCGTCCATATAAGACTTTCTCCGTATCATAACAGGTGGCATATGGCATATAATGTGTAGTGTATACATATTTATCTATGCAAATTTTATGTCAATAGTTGTGGACAAATTTCTAATCAAAATATTATCGAACGGCAGAGAAAGGAAGCATACTTATGAATTGGCTATTATACAATTTCAAAATATTTAAACAAACTATTAACTGCCTCTTTCCGGAAAGTCGGACTGAAATTATCATTATATTGTCTTAATGAAATTAAATAAATGATGATGAACGTCTGGAGAATGTACTAAAATTAACAGCTTTAATAATATCGTCTGTATGTAATAGATCTATAATTGCATGATTGTTTGATTTGTTATATCACCTAGCTATCACAACAAAATATGATTATCTTTCCACATATAAGCTGCCACATTTTCCAAATTTGAGGGTTAGTCAAAAGAAATTTGTTTAGAAAATTTGAGTTTCTTACATCCACCAATTTCCTCATTGTCTTATTGAATCTGGACCATGGACCATCTACGGTTTTTCTCTTATTATTTGTTTTTCTTAAAATACTGAACGACTTACGAAACCATATTAGAACCATTCGGTATATTGATCTCTATCTATTTTTCTGTTGGTTTTATGTGTACAAAACAAAACGAAAACGCTTCTTATCGAATTATTATATTTACTTCTTGAACGTCATTTGCACTTTGTCATCAAGTGGCCAGTTTACACCACCTGGCTTGAATTGGACTAGAATGGATAAAATTCATTAAAAAAATGTGGATTCGAAGAAAGATGGCCTAACAATAGTTGAGTAATTACTGGGTATTTAAATTTATTTAAAACAATGTCATAAAACGATTGAAGGTTACACCTTTGTTAAGTGAATAATCATTAATAATGTTACGCCGCACCACACATACGTTGCTGCAAGGAGTGGCTGGCAGGATGTTATCCACTTTCACTGAAAAAATAACTTTCTTTATCACCAGACTATACGTTTTACACATGTATGTACGCATAATATTACGCGTTTTTCCATTATCGCTGGTAATTTTCCACGTTGAATTACATATATTACAAAATTATTTATGAATAAAGATTTTACTTATTTCTCAATATGTTTACTTGCCACTTTTGGAACAATGAAAATATGTTTTTTTAATATGAAACTGACTCTATCGCGTTTTATGAGAATTGTACTGTTGCTAATGGGCCATAATTTCATGTATTCTTCACAGTAGATGTAATAATATGTAATAATAAAAGGCACAGATAACATTTACAGCCATAAAATAATATACAATAAAAGACAATAATATATTGTTTGCTTCCAATGTGCATGAATAGTAATTATTCAAGTTATAGTGTATAAATTTTGAAATCTATTTTCATCGTTGCAATAAAAATTAATATTAACCAATGAAAAATGCAACCGTCTAACCTTTCTAAACGATAAAAGTAACACCAGGAATACGTAAAATTACGTTTAGTTTTGTTTTTTGTCTAATTATAAGTACACAATACTCAAAGTAGCATATTATCATGTAGTTTTTAAAAAGAATAGGTTTATTTTATACAGGGTGTTAATTAAACATGCGGCAAAAATTCAAGAGGTTATTCCTTGGACTATTCTAAGGATATTTTATCCTTTGATGATCTTTGAAAAAGCGGTTTGTTGCGAAGATTAAGGGCGAAAAAAATTTTCAACAAATAACAATTTATTACTAACAATTACATGTAACATTTCTGAACCTACAAGAATTGTTCAAAATGGCTACCTCCAGCTCGGATGCAACCATCCAATCTTTTCCTCATAGACTCCCGAATTCTTTCAAAAACACCAGGGTCGTTTCTTATTGAGTTACACCCAGCAATTATCCGATCTTTTAAATCGTCCACATCTTCCACTGGCCTAGTATAAACTAATGACTTTAGATGGCCCCATAGGAAATAATCCAGGGGGTTTAAGTCCGGGGATCGAGCAGGCCATACGTGAGGTCCACCTCCACCAATCCAGCGATATCCGTATGTTGTTGTTAAAAACTCTCGAGCAACTACACTAAAATGAGGTGGTGCACCATCATGCATAAACCACATTGCCTGTCTTGAAGCCAATGGTACATCCTCCAAAAACTGAGGTAGCGTTTGTTCCAAAAAGTTGTGGTATACTTCGCCAGTAAGTCTTCCTGGTAGAAATACCGATCCAATTAGCCAGTCACCCACAATTCCAACCCAAACGTTCAATGAGAACTGATGTTGAAACCGATCTTCACATATCTCATGTGGATTTTCGTCAGCCCACACATGGTTATTGTGGAAATTCCTTATTACATTTCGCGAGAAACTGGCTTCATGGGTAGAAAGAATCAGCGTGAGTAGTTGAGGGATGTCAACGAATGTCTGCAAAAGCCATTGACAAAATGCAATATGTGGAGCAAAATCCACAGGAAGAAGTGCCTGAACGCGTTGAATGTGGTATGGTTACAACAAATTATCTCTCAGAATTTTCTCTCAGAATAAAACAACTCCTTTTCCTTACATGTCTTTTACTTGATACGTCCAGTGTAGTACGCCATATTTTTATTTCACCTACATTAATAATGTGTAAAATACCAAATTTGCAACAAAGCGCTTTTTCAAAAATTATCAAAGGATAAAATATCCTTAGAATAGTCCAAGGAATAACCTCTTGAATTTTTGCCGCATGTTTAACTAACACCCGTATAATGATCGATTTAGTAGCTCAAGCTACAATATTAAAAAAAGTTGAACATAAACCTTGTCTACAACAATTAGAACTTGATATGTGAATTGCTTATTAAGTAAATATTCTTTACTTATTCCAGAATAACTTGATGGTCCTGGCTTTGTTAGCCGTCAACTGCACGGCCAAAGAAGAAGACGATTCGAACGAAGTCTCCGTCGCACCACCATCCATAAACCTAAACGTAAATTTCAGGAAAGCCCTTCTGAAAGCGCTGATAGAACTCGAAAATCAAGATAACAACGAAAGCAATCAAGACGATTCAGAAAGAACCGTAGAAAAAGCATCTGCTTCAGCATTGTCGGTATTCACCAGCTCTGAAGAAATCTCTACGACTTCCACCACAGCTAAGCCTACCACTGAAAAGGCTGAGGCGTCTAGCGAATCTTTGATTCTAGTCCAAAAGAGCCAGGCCGTGCAGCAGTCTCCAATAACAACGCTAGAAAAGGACGAATTAGATCCATTTAATGATGCCGAACAAATATTGACAAGTGCCAGCAGCAGTTTCACCTTGCCAAATTCCAACAGCCTCAGATCTGACATCGAATCAAGGAGCGTTGACAATGGAGTGTCTAATTTAATTAAGGACACCAAACCGTCCGTCACAGAGTATAACAGAGTTGAAGCAACTACAGTTAAACCTACCAGTTCCACAGAGGAAAGCGAGGCAAAAGCGGAGGAGGTGCAATTCTTCTCAGCTCCCTTAGTAGCTGCATTTACTGTACACCAAGATGAACAAGGGGTGCCTAAGAAAGTGGAGTCCATCCTCAGGCCGGCCCCGAGAAAACAGGAAGAGGAAAATCAGTTACAAAAGGAGCCTAAACCGAGTAAACCCGAAAAGACGCAAGATATTGATCCACAAGTGGTATTTCAACAGAAACAAAAGCTATTGGAACAAGAAATATTCAGATTGAACCTGAGTTTGAAGCAGCAACAACTGCTCAATCAGCAACAGCAAGAAATATTCCTTAGGCAGCAACAGGAGCAGCTAAGGGTTAGGAGTAATGCACAACCCTTCCTTCCTATAACAAACCCAACTTTCAAACAGTTCAATACTGAGCGAAATACTGAAAAACCAATCGTAAACCAGCTAAGTCAGTTCGGACAATCTTTGCCAACGAAACCTGCCCAGCAATTCAATGCAGATGTTAGTGGCAACAAAAGCGGAGTTACCCTGTTATCAAGCATCACATATGACCCAATAATAGAAGCAGGAAAGTTGCCACTGAATGCTCAAATCTTACCGGTGAAGGGTCCGATCAATTTTCACACTCCCATCATTCAAACAGCTGGTTTCCAGCAGTTTCACTCTCTTCCTCAAGTAACGCCATTGGTTGCTACTTTCAATCAGGTACCAATCAGCCAACCACAATTCATCTTAAGCCCACAACAGGGAAAGAGGATCTTTAGGCAAGAAATCGGTACGGGAAATTACATCACTAATGATTTCAATAGAGACACTTCATTTTCTATACAAAAGTCAGTACAACCAACGAATCCTCAACAAGTCAACCCGAATTTCACGCAAAATTTTAATACCGTTTCTTTGACACAGCCCCAATTCGTCAATAGATTCTTCAGGTCAAACTTGGAGGGTACTTTGAGAGCGCCTCAACAGACACAGAGTGAGAGATACTTCAGGTCGAATTTGGAGTTGCCCTTTAAACCACCAAGCCCGCAAACAGGCAATAATTATCAGTTGAGTAACTTGCTGTACAATTCTGGCGCTTTTAGAAACAAGGAACCAGAAGACATCAATATAATTTCCAAGGTCCTGGCTCTTAACCATTCTAATGACAATCAATATGTGAGGTCGCGCACATTTGGAAGGAAATAATAAGAGGAATGTACAACTTCAAACTACTATTTATTGTATATATTTTTAGTATCATAAGTTATTAGGCTAGTAAGATAATCATCTATAGAAAAGTGAGTCAATGGAAGGTTATCTATAATTTTCCCGAAGCTGCTACAAGTGGAAAAATATAAATAGCATTGTATATTTGTGGGACTTCTATACATATAGCCATGACTGAATAAAACAATAGTCTTAACAGTAAGATCGAGTACGTTCAAATTTTTATGTTCATTCATGTCATAATAAAAATATAATACAAATAATCATAAGTAAGTCTGTTTTCTGTTAGTGTATTATATATATATATATATGTATATATTGTGCGTATTACATGCCATGTTATATTTTGTTATAAACTTGGAAACGTTAAAAATCTAGTAAAGTAAATTGTTCTTAATTATTGAAAAAAAAAATAAAACTAACATTGTATTTGTCAGTCAATCAATCATTTCTCTATTAGTATAAATTTGTATTAATTTTGTAGACAATTGTATATTTTTAAAATAATTATTGATGTATAACGTTACAGAAAACAAAATAAGTAATATACTTTCAGTAATATGTTTAATATTATAGTTTATAGTACAATATTTAATTTAACACCTGTTCACCATATGTCACTATACTCTGTGAGGCAGTCACTTTCTCATCTCATTAACAATTGCCTAAACAACTATTTCTATTAATTTTATACAACGAAATAATTTGTAAAAATAATGTGACGAAGATAAAAATATTTATATCATAAAAATATGCATTCTTTATAGTAACTGTTACATTGTGTATCTCTCTATTTTAAGAAATATTTATCAGTACCCACCTATTTACTTCATGATTTCTCCTAATAAAGTAAATTGTTGTGTTTAATGCTGTGTTTCTAATACTTTGAAAGGGGACCTTTGATGTAAAGATAATACTGATGTAATTTTCCACATAACACCAAAATATTATACTGCACTCGACGCCCGTTTCGCCAACCAATTTAGCATCATCTGGAGATGATTAAAACTCTTTAAAACATAATCTTTTTATCATCAACCAAGTTTTAATCATCTCCAGATGATGCCAACTTGGTTGACAAAACCCGCGTCGAGTGCAGTATAGTGATTTGGTGGGAAATAACCGTCAGTATTATTTTATAATACTGACGGTTATAATACCGTTTACTATAATACTATACAATAATTAGTAGTCTACTATTACTTACACGGTAGGTCAAATCAGGTAAATTAAGAATATAATTTCAGGTTTTATTAAAATTTTGAACTAAATGTATTTGTTGGAAATTACTAAAAAATGGTTATACGACGCCACTGCCTGAGGGAATATTATTTTTAGCTTTTACAAAAGAAAATTTCCCCAGAAGATATGCAACCATGATTTTAACCTCGTGTATTAAGGATTGCATACTACTAATATTTGAACAACACTGATGGTATGTATTTCTGAAAAATATATGCAACTTTTTATGTATACCAATAGGAATAATTTAAAATCATAATTATAAATAAAAACATGTTTATTTTTAAATATGAAACTGCGTATTGCAGAAAGAGTTTTTTAAAATAATTTAAGTAGGTAGTAGAAATGACCATACGCATTTTGCTGTTATAGGTACTTTACCTAATGTCATGGCGGTAAGTAATATTTATATTATTTTCTATAATTCAGATAGATAAATACTTTGAAAAACAATATATTTCGTGAAAATTACGAAATATATTCCAGCGAACATTTAAGTGCCAGGTGCTTTGTCTAATAAATAATAATACCAAATATGAAAATGGCTACCTACAAAATTTTACTCTGGCAACTTTTGTAAAACTAATCGAAGAGTTATATAGGTACTCATTTTAAAGCTCAGCAAGAATTTTTCTTGATTTAAAATAATCATAATGTCATGTCCATGCTAAATTGAGTAAAGGCACATTCACTCAGTTTTCATATTATATTCCAAAATTTGAATTTCCCCCTAAATAGTCGGTGACGACTGCGTATGTCGAACGAGTCACCATTTCCTTTTCCGCTGTGATCTACTCTTTCTTTTTCTGACAGCGGTCTCCTCCAAATAGGGATTTGCTGTATGTGAGATATATTTATATTTTAATATTATTGAGATCATCATCAAGCACTGTAAAAGTTAAAATGGTTCAAAAGAAGGTACGTTACTGTATTCGCTTAGACCTTACAATATTTTCGTACCTACCTGAATTGTAAAAAGTTCAATGTATCACATACCTATTATAGGTTATAACATTTTGCCAGTTCTAATTGTTTACACGTATTAATTGTTCAATTCTAACGTTTTATTATAATTTTTGTTATAACAATTCAATAGCGATTTTAGTTTTCAATGTTAAGTATATATATTTAGGATTGTGTATCAACTTTGGTTATGTTTATTTGTTACACGTTTTCGTAGATCGTTCTTTCCATAAGTGTAAGTTTGTTTCATAGCAAACATTTAATTATAAGAATTTATTATATTTTTTTACATGATGACCGTATTTGCTATCTTAAGAGTTTTGCAGAAAACTATACTACCACCAATAAGTATTGACTGATTTATTTTTCAATTTCTCTAGTAATGTTGAACGTCATTGGTCATTATTTAATGCCTACTTATTTTCTTTTTAGCCCAAGAAGAAGGTAGGAAAGAAGATAGCGGCGCCACCACTGGCAGTTAAAAAAATAGAGGTGAAAAAGGAAGTCAATCCCCTTTTTGAAAAGAGGTCTAGGAATTTCGGAATCGGTATGTATGTTTTAACAGTTTGAGTCAAGTTTATTGTGTCTTTAATCAACCACTACTTGAAAAATAAATTCGTTATTAAATGAACATAATTAAAAACAAAATACATTTATTTACACATCAAATTACATTTCTCTTTGGAAAAACTTGCCATGTTTGCCTCCCTAAACTATACCAGATCCAAAAAATATATGATGGATACTATTTTTTTAGGTCAGGATATCCAACCTCCTAGAGATTTATCTCGGTTTGTAAAATGGCCGAAATATATTCGTATTCAAAGGCAAAAGGCCGTTTTGCAAAAAAGATTGAAGGTTCCACCACCAATCAACCAGTTCTCCCAAACTTTAGATAAACAAACAGGTGAGTACATAGTTTGAGTTTCGAGTCAAGTTTTATGATGAAATTTAAATTTGATTTTTTATTTATTTTGTAGCCACACAGTTATTTAAAGTATTGGAAAAATATAGGCCCGAGACGGCCCTCCAAAAAAGGAATAGGTTGAAGGCTAGGGCTGAAGCTAAAGTTGCAAAGAAAGAGGAACCCCCAACTAAAAGGCCAAACACTCTGAGAGCCGGTACAAATACCGTTACAAAGCTTATTGAACAGAAAAAGGCCCAGCTGGTGGTTATAGCGCATGATGTGGATCCCATTGAGGTAAGTCCTTTTATTTTTTATGACCTTGTATTTATTTATTTTAAAATTATAAATATTCATATCTCGGATGATAACAAATTAGTGAAAGCCAACGTTTGCTTTTATTGTGGTAATTTGTTTTATTTTTAATTGATATTTATTGATTTTTTATTTATATTTTTATCAAATTGTACTTCTATATTTTCTTTTTTCTAATGTCAGTTTATTTAGAAGGAATAAAACATTTTTTTCCAAACCTTTCAATCGTTTTAAACTCCAAATAGTTTAGGGCAATTCCACATGATGCTTATGAATTTCTTCGTCTGAACGTTGACATAAAAACAAAAAAGTTAACGGATATGTAGACAAATGACACTGATTTTAATAATAAAAAACTTTCCTCAATCAAAAGGTTATTTTCAATAATTTAATGTTGGATGCCTTACGTGTTGCAGCTGGTACTCTTCCTGCCCGCCCTCTGTAGGAAAATGGGTGTTCCGTACTGTATCGTTAAAGGAAAAGCTAGGTTAGGTCTCCTTGTTAGGCGTAAGACTTGCTCTGCCATTGCGTTAACACAAGTGGATTCTGGCGACAGGTAAGCATTTACAGTTAATAATATTGAAAATGCACATCATTGATTAATTTTTCTCGCAAAACTGCAAAAAAAAAATTGTTTTAAATTTCATTTTTCACTTTTTTTTTTTAATTTAATGTGAACCTAAGTTTGCTAATCTTTTTCGTGTTATTTCTTTCAGGTCCAACTTTAATAAGATTGTGGAAGTGATCAGGACCAACTTCAACGAACGTACCGATGAAATCAGGCGACACTGGGGAGGTGGTATCCTCGGCTCAAAGTCTGCGGCACGTATTGCTAAGATCGAAAGAGCCAGGGCGAAGGAACTTGCCCAGAAGCAAGGTTGAGAGGTTTTCTTGTTGTGTGACGAGATTTGTAATAAATAAATCATAAAATGTTACCCAGTCTATGGTTTTATTTAGAAATATTCCTCTTTTGGTAGTTATGGGAAGAATATTTTCTTTACAAATAAAAATATACACTACCCTAGACGATAACAAAAGCTATATTATATGTTTGGTAAACTGAAAAACATGTTGAGTAATAAATACTAAAAATACTATTGTGGCTTTGTTTCTTTAGCATCTGTTTTGGAACAGTTTCCTTTGATCACAACATTAAACAATGAATCATAGGCTCTTATAATAAGTGCGTGTTAAATGGAGTGTATGGGACTTATTATTTACCTCATTTTCTAAGAAAGTAAGTGGCGACACGATGGTCTAAAATTGAGAACTAGGTAGAAATAGTCATGTCTTGTAAGTGGTACATTTTCAAAAGTAAAACGATTGACTAATTTGTGATGAAGCACTAAAACTGGAATAGATTTTAGCAGGTAGCGCGATTTGACGCTGTTGTGGTGCAGATTAGCAAACCAAATTCAAATTAATTTACATATAGGTACCTGTTTAACGGCATTCTAGTACCAAATTTTCATAAAACAAAACGGACCAATATAAAAGTTGACTATACAGGGCGAGTTAGTTTTTTGTAGACAAACTTTAAGGGAAGATAGAACACAAGTTTTTAAAAAGAAAAGTTCTTATAAACATATGTCCTAGAAGGCTTCGTTTCCGAGATACAGGGTGTTGAATATAATTTTTTTTCTCGAATTTTCATTATAGCTTATGAACGAATGCTTAGATTTTTTTCATGTTTGGGGGATATTGCCTATTAATTAAGGGTCATAAAAAAAGCGATAAGAATGTTCGAAAACTTGCACAGTGACAGAGTAGAGGGGGTGCTTAACCCCTTTCTTAAACAGAACTTCTACGCCAATGACTTTTTTTAAAAAACTGTTATTTTCATTATTTACATACAGTTTACCAAAAATAATGTCCCTTCTTCTGTTTCGAAATTCCTGTGCGTTTCCGAATTATTTTGATTTTTAATGTTTGATGCGGTTCTAAATTAAGTAATTTATTATCAATCATCGGCTAAATATTTAATTCTTTCAACGAAACCTACCTAAATATGGTTTGTTAAGGGTTCTAAAAAGCCGAAATATCTTATTCTTTATCTCTTTCCAATGTAATCAAAAAAAATTATTTGTTATCACAACACCCTACTGTATATTCAACACCCTGTATCTCGGAAACGAAGCCTTCTAGGAGATACGTTTATAGGAACTTTTCTTTTTAAGAACATGTGTTCGATCTTCTCTTAAAGTTTGTCTACAATAAACTGACTCACCCTGTATAACTAGACGGTAGAGTAGAGTTTGTCAACTGTTAAACTTTGAAATTATTCAGTACTTCATGATGGTACGAATACTACACATATAGGTACTACACATATATGTACACAATACATCTGGGTACTACAGTTGCATATTACTAGTTGAAATTTGTATGAAGTATGATAGGTATACCGATTGATTACAAATTAAATTGTGGTATAGCTAATATTGAAAAATAATTACTATTTAATAAAATAAACAGTTGAAAACGATTTTTGCTTGTGATAATATCAAATAATAGTCCTAATTTCAACAAATCACAAAAATCCAGTGTAGTGTGGAAGTGTGGTGCGCATATACCAGTGGCGCAGCAAGTATTTTGTATTAAAAGGGTCTCAAATAAAAGATGAAGACTTTGTTAAAAAAATGAGAATATATATTATAGAACACAAACACTGACGTAGTTTTCCACATAACACCAAAACACTATACTGCATTCGACGGGCGTTATTCGCCAACCAAGTTGGTATCATCTCCGGATGATGCTAATCTCGCGTCGAGCGCAATAAAGTGTTAAGACGAAAACTACTCAACGCCAATATTTTTAATCGATAGAAAATTGCGAGAAGCTCCTGTATACAAATTTTCAGAATTCCACTACGCGTATTATTCTAGAAACGGCTCATTGAAGGTCTACGTGGTACACCCTGTATATATGAAACTATGTATATATACGAAACTGTGTATAATGTGCTTGTACGAGTATAATTCCTAAGTTAGAATAGATATAATAGATTAAACATGTTAGGATATAATAAAAAGTACAAATCATAAGCAATTGATACAGAAGATCCTAATAAATTCCAATAGTATTGCTGCAATTGTGGTACAAACAGGTAGGTACTCGCAGAAATCTGTTAAAGTTTTCATTAATCTTCATGAGAAGGTGACCACATCTGGGGGTATATGACTTCTATTATAACCTTATTAACACTACCATAATATCTACCGTCTTTCTTTCACAAAGCATAAAACAGAGTAAGCTGGCTCATAAACCCTCATATTGTAGCTCAATAAAATCTTTTGTCTCATAAATTCACCTTTATATGAGGTAAAATAGATCTAAAGTCTAAAAATTGTCGATCATTACTGTAAAAGCATCGTAAAGTTCGCACGAATCCAATGCTCCACTAGTTTTCCCTAACAGGCTAATAAATTAATATTCATATAAAGTTAATGAGGCAGTCGCTGTATTCAGAGCACACCTCGATGCAAGCTATTATCGAAGAGACAAATAATTATTTATCAGTCGACTGTGTAATATGTAATCATGCATGCATTCTAGATCAGGCTTTGGGGGATATATTAAGATGTTTTGCCGTGTTTGCCGCACCGTATATTCACCAGGTTTTGTATATTCGCCGGTTTTTTGCAATCATCCAATCAATAGATTGCTTTGCTTCTATCTCGCCTACTCTACTGAGCGATATGTTTTGGCGATTTATTCAGAAAATATTCGAGGTGGTCCCTAATTATTGGAACACACTGTAGAGAATGTATTCTTGGCAGTCCATCGCCATTAAAAAAAGGCTAGACCTACCAGCCTGAAATTTTAATCACTTAAGCACAAAACTTAAGCGATTCGAATGGTAAAAACCTTTTTTTGGTACCTATAGTACACCTATATATTACTAAAAAATATGACGTAAAGTTAAAACTTCTAAAGCTATGCATATGACAAACTTCGATATGCGGTTAGCTATGTGAAATATTCAAAATTTGTATACAGGGTGTTAGTTAAACATGCGGCAAAAATTCAAGAGGTTATTCCTTAGACTATTCTAAGGATATTTTATCCTTTGATTATTTTTGAAAAAACGCTTTGTTGCGACGATATAGAGCGAAAAAAATGTTCAACCAATAACAATTTATTACTAAAAATTATCTTCTTTCTACATTTCTGAACCTACAAGAATTGTTCAATATGGCTACCTCCAGCTCGGATGCAACCATCCAATCTTCTCCTCATAGACTCCCGAACTCTTTCAAAAACACCAGGGTCGTTTCTTATTGAGTTACACCCAGTAAATCCAGTAATTATCCGATCTCTTAAATCGTCCACATCTTCCACTGGCCTAGTATAAACTAGTGACTTTAGATGGCCCCATAGGAAATAATCCAGTGGGTTTAAGTCCGGGGATCGAGCAGGCCATACGTGAGGTCCACCTCGACCAATCCAGCGATCTCCGTATGTTGCTGTTAAAAACTCTCGAGCAACTACACTAAAATGAGGTGGTGCACCACCATCATGCATAAACCACATTGTCTGTTTTGTAGCCAATGGTACATCCTCTAAAAACTGAGGTGGCGTTTGTTCTAAAAAGTTGCGGTATACTTCGCCGGTAAGTCTTCCTGGTAGAAATACCGGTCCAATTAGTCAGTCACCCACAATTCCAACCCAAACGTTCAACCGATCTTCACAAATCTCATGTGGATTTTCGTCGGCCCACACATGGTTATTGTGGAAATTCCTTATTGCATTTCGCGAGAAACTGGCTTCATGGGTAAAAAGAATCAGCGTAAGTAGTTGAGGGATTTCAATCAATGTGTGCAAAAGCCATTGACAAAATGCAATACGTGGAGCAAAATCCGCAGGAAGAAGTGCCTGAACGCGTTGTGTGGTATGGGTATAACAAATTATCTCTCAGAATTTTTCAAACAGTCCAATTACATTCAAAGTATTTGCAATTTTTCGCGTAGAAGTACCTGGATCTTCTTCTATCATGTCCAGCACATTCTCTTCTACGTCTACCGTTCTTACAGTCCTTACAGACCATATTTTATTATCTACTTTCGTTTCTATTGGAAGTGGATATCACTTTTCTTATTTTAAATGGAAGATTACTACTGCATATTTTTACAGGTGCTATAGACTGTTTTTTTACGAATAGATTGATGTGAGTTTTAATGGGTCTATCTCTAATAGCATATACTAACTAATAGCAGTAAGAAACACATAACACATGTGTATCCTAAGTTTAATGTGTCAGAAAAAGAACAAAAGTTCGTTCGTAACTTTTCGGAAATATATCAATCAATCAATATATCAATTACATATAGGTAGTCCCATCAACCTCTATATCTCTACGTTCTTGAAAGAACACAGAAGAAATAAAAATATTAAAAGAAATAAATATTAGAAGAAGCTTTATTACGTAATTATGGTTTTATCTGTTTGGAGAATTTTGAACGTTGTATTTATTACTGTAGCATTAAAATGGACTTATTATAAAGTATTTAAACACTATCCTCATTTCTGGATCAGCGACAACGTTTTAAGAGTGGAACTGCTCATTCTGAAGATCTCAGTTATTGTATATTTTTTTTGCTTCAATATTGTGTATATGGTTTCTTCATATATCAATTAGTATAGTAATAGAGCACTTTATTAGATTAAGAAAACTAAAATAGGTACCTAAGTTGAAATATGCAATCCCACAATTGAACCATATAGGTTCTGGACTTTATTTTCTTCATATGTAGGTACAATGTAAGTGGCAACAGTTATCCCTTGACAATGTTTTACAATGTGATTATATATATTTTCGTCGTAGATATAGATATGTACTTCAATTTATTGGTCAATATAATATCTGCCACACTGTATCGCACACTAACCACGAGTGGGTCTATAATAGAGTAGTTATTAAATAATATCAACTTATTTTTCCACGGTAATCGCTCAGGTACCCAAAATATCCTCATCATCACTAGCCAAAAACTGACAACAAAGGAAAGTTGTTGCGATTCTCAAGTGTATAAATAAAAGAAGAACGCAGGCGCGCGACATCCTGCTTCCCATGTGGAGAAATTTAAACAGGATCAGTTGTCGTGCTAGCCCGCGCTTTAAACACGCTGCATACTTCTAAGCTCCGACTTCATATAACGATAAGGTGCTGAGAAATTTACCGCTAAATATTTGGATTGAGGCAAACGTACAGGGTCAATATATAAAAATTTTAGACAGTATCTGTAAGCATGTGTGGTAAGTGTATCTAATTGTATTGCTTTTATTGTTCTTTGACGTTTGTTTAGTCTTTAGTTGATGTTTAAATGTTCGTATCGAAAGTCCTGTGTCATCACCAACATCTATTTCGGTGTAATAATCCTAATAATAGTTAAATGAGGTTTAATATAGTCTGCTAAACTATTCTTAGACGTGAGACCAAGGTTTAAAACCGAGCAACGATATTTTGACACTTGTTATTTGTCGCTTTGTGTAATAATAATAATAATTCAGGTTCAGTGTACAAGGTCGTCAGGAGAACATGACGTTCTTTTTTGTGGTTTTTGAGAATTTTTCATGCAGAATTCAACTTTTAATTAAAACACTAATTCACATAAAGTTTGATGTTGATGATAATGATGATGATGATGATGATGATGATGAAGATGATGAGGATGATGATGAAAGTGATGATGATATCAATAGACATAAGGCAGTGGCAAAAAATATTGGAATATTAGAAAAGAAAGTGTATGTACCCAGTCACAAAAGGCAGCCATAGTTCATACCTGCAATATAAGTAAGATCGTTTCAAAACCAAAAATAATTTCTTGTTAGACATGATATTAACCCGTCTGCAAGAAAAATAAACCATTGATAAACTGCGAAGTGCATGATGCGCAAAAACCCGATTATAATAATAATAATAATAATAATAATAATAATAATAATAATAATCCCACGGACGTGGGGAGTAGCTACTGATAACCACCAGCGGCCGACCCTGAGAATCGGAGCCCAGTCGACTGGATTTAAACAAAAAAATCCAATAATAATAATAAAAATAAAAATATTATTATACGTGAGTATTATATTGAATTTCCTAAAAAATTATCGTATCTGTCCCCAAATTTTTGGCTGAATATCCAATGATCCAAACTTGATGCTGATGTTTTTTAGACGCCATTTGGATTGTGCCTAAGGTGTACAGTAAATATTTTCTTGTTCTCTAATAATATATTTTTGTTGTCGCTTATATAATATCTTAATTGAGTGGCTAAACCAGACGGATGACAACCTTCTTCAAATATCGTTAACACAGTTAGATGGGTTTACTTTTTTTTTTATAAGAAACCGGGTCAAGTAAAAATTTTATTAATATACGATTATTCCGATGTGATTGTTTGGATACTAATAAAATTTTCATCACTTTGTTAGAAACAGTTCATGACAAGATTTAAATTGGAACTAAATTCAGTACCTAGTTAATCCAGAGATGAATTTTACTCTTCTATATCCAATAAAACAACTTGTATATTTTTGCAACTCGGTTAGAGTGTTCTTTCACATGAAAAACATCTTGTAGCTAGGGTAAACATAGTAAATAACCATATTGTTATATAGAAAAACTCTACAGACAAATCGGTCAAATTATTTTACCTGCTGGTATGTTGTAACATGCAAACTGATGAGTATTATTTGTTGTTTGGTGCTCGGTTTTGATGAATCCAGTCCAGACCCAATCAAAATATTTCCAAATCACCTATAGTTATATTAATCACGTCCCAGGTTATAGTGAAAAAATAGCTCGCAGAATAGAACGAAACGGGTGTAAAACAATTAGTGTCAACAAGCGTACTATTGGGAGGATTTTGATAAACAACAAAGAAAGGGTTAATAAAATAAAACAATCGGGGGTATACCAAATTAACTGCGCGGATTGTAATGCCGTGTATGTGGGTCAAACCGGTAGAAGTATTGAAACTAGAGTAAAAGAACATAAAAAATCCATATTAAATAACGCAAAAAATTCAGGATTTTCAACGCATTGTATAGAAAACAATAATTTTATAGATCAGAAAAATTTAAAGGTATTGCATCGTGAAAAGAAAGGAAAGCGCTTAGATCTGTTAGAGCAATTAGAAATTAAAAAATCTTTAATTATAAATCCTTGTACTACGGAATGATCAGATAGATTTTACAATTTCGCCCTTCCTAGAAAAGGTACTAAAAACTCGGGCCTTACCAGATGGCGGCATCAATCGGGGGTAGGTAGGTGCTTGTAAACAAATAAATAACGAAAACGCGCTTGGAAACATTTAGTAATAGACATTACTCTATTGAAAAAGGCCTAACAAGCCGAAATACTAGTATATAGAGTGTTTTCTATATATTTCTTGGAACATCTAAATGAGATCAATGTTTTTTTCAAAACAATTATTTTCACGATGTTTCCATCCGCTTCGAGTATCCACCTTATTTCCAAATCATGTCTTTGCCTAGAGGAATTGTTAATGTTAATTAAAAATTAAAATCCAAAAAGAATGGAGAACTTTCCAACCAGTGAAATATTAATATTTTGACATTTTAATCTGATTTGATGTTATATAAAATAGCATGAAATTTAAATTATTCAAAAGACCGGGTCTTAAGAAAAATACCAGACCCGTTTTAAACCCTCTATTGGGTTTAAACCTCCTGAGGGTTTAAATTTTCGGCACAACTCTAATATATAGAGATACCCAATATAATATCAGAGCAGATTGTGTATCGTTTTTGCAAATGTCTTTTTGAGAAACTGGTAAAGACTCTTGATTTGATGAATTAAATTAGTATCCAGCATTTCCTTGAGACGAAAAATTTTATTAATTTCTTTTTAAAGTTATTTGCTTTATCTGAAGAAAGTTCTAAATCCTTCTGATAACTGTTGAACTAAGGTTGTGTTCCGATATTAAACTTGGTTAACCAAAATCCCGGTTAAGCGTTCCATTAAATAAAAATTCCTGAAAATTGTTTAATTTTGGAACTGTCGTCACCTGAAAAAGGTTAACCAAACGTCAAAATATTGACCGTGCTCTGGGAGCGGTGCATTGGTCAACCGAAGAGTTAGCAGTGTTAGCACTAGCAGGTTAGGTTTTAGCGTTGACTATTCAGTCAACGGTTTTAGCATTGAGAGAAGAAAAATCAATTCTCTCAACGATTTTAATTATATTTTGTTTAGATGGTGAAGGCAGATGGGGTGGTGTTCTTGCGTTAAGTGTTATAATAAATATTTATAAATTCTACTTTTCTGTATTGTATTCTGTAGTCCACTTGACCAAGTCGACTGAAAGCTACACTTATATCTACTTATAAACTACTTATATCTAACTATAATATACCAAATTATCTGCTGTTTCATTTATTTTTTGACTGAAGACTAGAGTAATAGTTAAGCACGGAATATAAAGGTATTTAAGGTTGAATGAATCCCAATAAAAACAATTCATCATCCATGTTGATTAACCAGCCAGTTCCTTAATTACACATTTTTCAGGTTTACCAATATTTCGGTTAACCGAAATTCTGGTTGGTCGCGGATAATATCGGAACACAACCTAATTGTGTTAAGAGTGCTGCTTAAACAAAATACAGGGAGAATCATTTATAGAATGAACCGAACTATCGTTTTTAAAATAGCGTATTATTATTTATTAGCTGTTAGGTTCAAAATTTGTAACTAATTTCATTTACTACACATTGAATTATTGATCTAAAGTTTGGTAGGTACACATAGTTATCGCCTAATGATTTCACTTTAATATTTTTATACTTGACTGCCTCAATATGACAATGAATTTCGATTCCACTGAAAATTGTAGGTATCTCCAAATTTGAAGAGTCGCGAATTATGAATTTTTTGTAAAAAAAAGAGGATAAGCAGTGTTTTGGTGGACAGGTTTATTTTTTACCAAAGAATTCTGTTTTTTCAGATTAATTTTATTAAATCTAATGTTCCTATTTTCAGAATTATAGAAAAGTATATAGAGTAAAATAAATATGGTTTGTCATTTTAGGCCACTTCCACCTACTTCTTTTTTTTAAAACTGTGAAACTTCCAATTTTATTTGATGCTTCCTAGTACTACGTCGTATACGGTTCGTATTTTTAAATCCCCATTCTTCCATTCTTAAAAACTTCGTCACTCAACGATTCTAGTCATCGACGAAAACAAATTTTCGGGCGAATTATATCAATTTGCACATCAGAATTACTTAATGATAAATCACCGCTATAAAACGTTTAATAGGAAATGTGTATCATCATAAAACGAAAGGAATGCTAAAAAGAGCCGCGTCGGTTATTTCAGTAACTATTTACGCGATTGTCGAAACACAAAGACTTCATCACTTGACTACTACACTGCCCGAACAAATGAATCAACTTGGGCGCAGTGTATATGGGCGAAACTTTGTAGTAATTTCATTCTAATATAAAAAGTTAATAATATATTATGAAAATAAGTATATCTGTACTTATTGCTCTGTGTGACCGTTGTCAGGTATACCATGTCATTTGACTAATGAGAATTAGCATTGATTATTACATATCATTGAATTCTACAGGGTGTTTCATAATATATGCGCATGCGGATGTTATAGCTCGTACAAAAATATGAAAAAAAGTTTCTATTAACTTACCCTCTAAAATGCACCATTTTAGAGATACAGGGTGTTGAAATTGAAAAAAAAATTTCGTTTTCTGCGAATATCTCCAGAACCGTTTATCGTACAAAAAATAGCTTTTGTAAGCATTTTCTACTCATAATAAACTATGATTTGTGCGGAATTTTTTTTTTTTAAAGTCATAATTGGTGAAGGTTTTGAAGGGGTAGTGTGTGTTTTTCTCCCCAACTTCTAGGCTACTGGAAAAAGTACGATTTTGAGACGCCCATTTGAACCGCCAATGTTTTCTACACAAAGAAGGTACTCTTGGTTATAAGCTCTAAAGTCGATCATTTTCGAGAAAAATCAACTTTTATGTTGAAAAACATGGTCAATTTTTTTAAATAAAATTTTTTCTTACTAATTAAACAAAATTTATTTAAACGTTAGAACAAGTAACGAAACCAAACGTTAACTTCATAATTGCAAAATTAAAAAAAAAATAAAAAATGATACAAAAGTCGTCTTTTCAAAATTTCCCAAACCGTAAAGGTAAAATTGACCATGTTTTCAAAAAATTGACCATGTTTTTCAACATAAAAGTTCATTTTTCTCGAAAACGATCGACTTTAGAGCTTATGACCAAGAGTACATTTTTTGTGTAGAATACATTGGCGGTTCAAATGGGCGTTGGCTAATGGGAGAAAAACATCCACTACCCCTTCAAAACCTTCACCAATTATGTTAAAAAAAAAAAAAAATTCGCACAAAACATAGTTTATTATGAGTAGAACTGCTCGTCAACTGGATGTGATTTTTTGAACTCAAACATAAAATGTCCCAGTCTTCCTGGTGTAACTCCGTAAAAAGTGCAAGGAACTCAGATCCGATAAGCGAGGGAGCTATTCAAGCAGTCCTTTCGGAGTTTAGTTATAAAAATGCTTGTAGCTAAAAAACAGAACTCAATTTTTATTTTTAAGAAGCAGATAAGTAAGGAATTGAAATATTTTTAAAACGATGTATAACACGACACTCATTGACATATTTATTAATTTTGTGCTCACAGCGCTTATGAAGGCATCTTTAGGAGACACATAATGTCATATTCTGTTACATAATGTTATAACAGTTATATTCTGTAAACTTTGATATTACTTTCTAACAAAGTGTTGAAACTTGCATATCCAAACAAATTTCTTGTAATATTATATATTGTAAACACTCTCTTTCTAGAAATTTGGAACTTATTTATAAAGGAAACCCGTCGTGGATCTTTTCCCGATGTGTAAACATGAATTATTAAATATTTTCCTCCAAATATTTTCTTTGTTCTCATTTGTAACGCTGAATTTAGAGGTTCACTTACTCACTCAACGGTTTAGATCAGGCTATTAGCATGGTGTGTCAAAGGTGTGAAAATAAATGAAAATATGGATATATGAAAGTTTATATTAGTAGTAGCTAATTATAAATGCACAGGGTCCTCATCTCAATGGGCATTTCCATCTCAAACGGATTGAAACGCTCCGTTTTTATGTGATCCTTGTTAAATATTTTCTGCTGGTTAACGTCCTTTTAGTGTTTTCCTGTCGTATTTGTGTTATTTGAAGTTTTGGTTAGTAATTTTTTATCCATATATATTAAAACGCGTCGATTCTGTCTCGCTCTAAATTCCGTTGCCGAATCCGCAAAGTTTCAAAGCTATCTCCTCCGAGGGGCGATCTCGGAACGATTTTCGCGGACCACCGGAGGTCGCCCCCGGCCTTTCTCTAATGCGTAGGGGTATTTTCGTCCCGTTTCCTACGCGTTTTCCCAATTTAAACGCCTTTTTAAAAAACCTCTGCAAAATTTTTGTCGATCGCCGTTCGGCGAGAGAGATGCGGCTAGCATCGGCGTTTGTCCTCGCGCCTAATGGTCTCGTCACGCCCGCCGAAATACCGACTTTTCGTGGGACCCCTGAGACCTTTTTCTAATTTTTACGGCTTCGAGACCCGCTTCACGCGAAAGTTTCGTCCTTTCTTTAATCCTTTGAGATTTTTTTTCGAGACCGTACGTCGACTCCTTCTACGTCTATTTCGTCTTCGAAAATCTCGAGTCGCATCTGTCTCAACTTCTTTCTCATTTTATCTACCGATGTGAGATTGCACTAACGAGACAAGCACCTCCCACGAAAACTGTCAAATTAATGAAACTTCAGATACGTTATTTTCCTACGAGAAATATTGCTAACGGAATCAATAGTACTGACTGCCAAACACTTCTGATTACCAAAATACTGAAGCGAAATGCTTTTCCAATTAGAAAATCGGTAAAAATAATTTTTTCAGGTTAACTTAATTAATTCGTTCATTTTGACCGTCTGTAAAATTCATCATTTTAGCTTACAAAAGTAAATATCTACAATATTTTTGGTCCCATTGATAAAATTGATAATAATGTTTACTTAAAAATAAATTCTACTTTCAGTACTTAAAAAATTATGATGTTTTACCATCAACAATGGAGTATCCTTACAATTCATCAAAATATTAAGAAAAATCGTTTAGTATAAATACATCATCATTCCAGATACAAAATTTCTTTAATATGTATTTTCTTTAAAATAATATTATTCTAGATGGTTTTGTCACCCGAAGAGTGACCCCAGCAAAATATATAGGGCGATCCATTAAAAAAGTTAATTCTTGGTACGCCACATATATGTTTTAAGTAATTGAAATTGTGAAACCGGAATAAAAGTTTATAAGAAAAATCACAGGTTTGCCTTTTGAAAAAAATATATGTTGATAATTAAGACAGTAAGGGGGGTAGTTTAACGTGGGTCATATGTCTTCTACTATTATTGTAAAAAAATGCCTCATACTGAATTAGAAAAACTCGTGAACTGAAAAACTGATTTATCCTAATTTTTAAACTAAATCAAATCCGAAAAGAGAAAAGAGTTGAATATTGAACTAAAAACAGTTTTGACATAGATAGTAGACAAAAAAGTAAATATTTAACTATGTGTATATGTTTTATGTGTGTTATGTTTATATGTGTATATTTATTAACATCAATATTGATTGGTATAAGCATTTATTTAGTCTCTGAAATATAAGAAACACGTGTACCAATTATTGTAATTGTTATTTTCGATTTAGACCCTATAATAATACCATCATTTTGAATTCTGTAATAATAAGTTTTCTATTTCATTACATAACATGTTGCACTAAGTAATTAATAGCCAATTACATATAATAATAATAATTAATACTCCTATAATAAACATAAGAAGTAAAAATCCCAGATAAAAGCTCGAGTTTCCCTTCGGGTAGTAAATGCTCACACAATGTCAGGTAATGTTGATTTTTATTAACAAAGAAGCTTCATATATATTTTTTCTTAGTGAAAGGTTTGACATTTATTTAGTACCAAACTCGGTCCAACTATTATCATTCATATTTGTTATTATATAATTTATAGGTAATGGCAAATATTAGTTTTGGCAGACTTATTTATATATTCCATTCAATTTAATTCAATAATATTTCAGCACTGACCATGGCCCAAAAACGACAAAACTAATAAATTTGACAGCTTGTAAAACATACTACTGCAACACAGACTGCGAGTAAAAAAACAATCGTAAAATCCTCTAATCCCAAAATAACTAGCAATTTAAATCGCATAGAAGCTCAATAATGTAATATAATTACATTTTGATTGGATTTCCACCACTTTTTCTAACAAAGCCCAACACGAATGCACGTGTAGTTCTACCAGTATTGTCACATGAAAACTATTGAAATTAATCATGGGCGTCCGAAGTACTTTTAGAGAAGGGTAAAGCCAAAAATTACCAAGAGATTTTGACTCAAATTATCGAATCATAAAAAACTAGGCACTTAAAATATGATTTTGAATAATGTATATCTCAAAAACTGTTAGAGATAGGACGCCAGGTTGAATCACAAAATCGATTTGTTTACAAATACTGAAGTTGTTTTAAAAATATCACATTTGATTATCGACACGACATCTTTAAACATTCTGTAGCCACGTAATAAAAAAATCATATAGTATTTATTTTGATTTTGCCAGGGAGCGACATGAATGTAATATAGCCAAAGGTACTAGACACTGTTTACAACCAATGAATGGTGGATGAAGTAAATGAAATTTATACACGATATATTATTTTTGACATTAATCATACTAATAAATAGTCTTTTAATTTCAAATTGACCTAATTTTCTCAAAGATCTCATTATTTTACTTTTGCACTGATACTTATTGATCGTGTATCAAGATAAAGAGATTAGAATCAGATGTAGGTACCTACCTGCCTGAACAAAAAATGTTATGTTAATGATGGTGATTATCATATAATCACAAACAAATTTAAATAGCAAATTCTTATTGCCCAAGGATATTTTGGAAGCTGTAAAAGAAACAAACATTGAACAACTACCACCCCAGTAAAAAAAATGTACAAAATATCTATAAATTTTACGCCCGAAAAGATCATTAAAATGTATTTTGACCCCAATCGTATATAAAAGTAATTACATTCCATTGAGTTTTGGATAATATTGAATATATCGACGATAAAGTATATTTACCAATATTTTTATTAAGACCATAAGGTTAAGTCATATTATCGTTGGGATAAATTTACAGCCTATAACAGTTTCCGTTTTTTTTTCTCCTCTACCTTTAATGTTAGTTGGAATAATATCCATTCCATGAGCATATATCTTCTTAATAGATATATAACTCAAGTATACAATAAGTATAATAACATTTTATGGAATTATATTTGAGGAATTCCTATCTATTGAAATGCATTTATTTGTACATTTTCAAATATGTCTTAAGAGTCCATTCACTAGTCCGAAATAAGCCCAAAATCGGCGTTCGTCTCGTGCCTAATTATAAAAAAACTATAAAAGATAGCGACTTTTAGTATACGAATATTGAAAGATAAGACTTTACTCTAAATCCCTATAGTAGTAATTTTTGGTAATTGGTAATTCTTTTTATTTTTAAAATTCCAGGCAAACAATCTTGTACTAAAATAGCGTATTTTCAAAAATTATTTTCTCTGAAATACATGTATTAAACAAAAATTTGCTACTATAGGGATCTAATTTATCTTTTGATCTTTCCGGTGATATATAATTTATAACATTAAAAAGAAATTTTGTTGCAATTATAAGACAAATACGGTACTTTTGCAATGAGGGCTAACTTTATTTCCATGAGCCGTTTTACTTCGGCTTTAGGTGCATCTCCGAAATCTAAATAATTCGGTAGTGGAAATAGGTAAGTCTTCACCCATCGGCTACCCAACCTCTCAACTCGACCCAGAATTCATGCCTGTCAAGTCTACAGTGAATGGACCCTTAATAACAGATTTTTTATGCAAACTCTATTTTTTCTAATTCTTTACCATATCTTTAAGGGTGCGTTTGCACTCCCTTGTCAGTGCTTAAGCAGTGAAAACATGAATTAATGGTATTCAGTGTGAACTTAGGCAACCGAAACTCAGATGTCGCACTGAAAATACAATCGGCTAAACAAATTGTAATATTTTAATAAAAACCCTACTGATCGACTACAATTTAGGGATATTTATGTTGCACGTCTCAAATTTAGTAGCCTTATATGAAACGGTCAATATGTAAATACTTTTACAGTAACGCACTAAACACAAAATATCGTTAACTTTTGACAGTAGTGTCATCTAGCAGTAACTTACTGTAACTATTTCGCAATTATGTCCAAAGAAGTCTTTTTTTAGTTTTAAGTGACTTTTTCGCATTGTTTAGGAAAAATTAACTTTTTCTCTTTTTTTTTCTAATTCGTTACCTTACCTTTAAGGAGTGGCAAACTGACCACTGGCCCACGTCGTCGTACTCCCATGCGTTCTCCCAAATGATCCCAAAACGAGCTGCTGCAATAACAGCCAGCCTGTTTATTGAAATGGAATCAAAAATAAAATATCGTAAGATCCATAAAACCAGAAAACAGAGGTGGCAGTTATTTCAGTGATTGTTTACACGTGTCCGTTTAGGCTTCAAACGCTTTATCAAACAAGCGCGTCGAGATGCTGTCGTTGATAACAGCTGGTAGACGGCGCTACATTAGAAGGACGGAGGAATTTTTCTTATGATCTGGAAAACATTATGACGGCGCGACGTCAACAACATTGTTCCAGGTTTCTGTTTACCTTGATATATAAAATAATAATTAACGGGAAATGGGTCAAGTTTCATTGTTCATAATTTCACTCGTGCGGGGTGATATCGACGATATACAGAGTGCCATGCATAAGGGTGCCTGCTGGCCATAGGCGTCACCCCCAAAATATCTAGGGGGGGGCGAAATAATTTTTTTTTAGAATTTATCTTCAAACAACAAAATATAATTTTTCTATATAATATAAATTCACTTCGCAGTGAAAAGTAAAATGCATCTTTAGTTTCGTTGAAAAGACAAGAATTATTTGAAAACATATTAAATGCTTTTTAAAAAATCAGTAGTGTAAAAGTAGAAACCGTATTAACTTGCAAAATAAATTATTTTAATGTATGTAAAAAATCATAACAACCTTGTTACTGAGAATTAAAAACGTTCTGTATAAATAATCAAACTCTTAAAATATAAACTAATACCATTAGAAATTGTTTTTTTGTTCAGTGTTTTTCTAACCAACTGAAAACATCTTAATATTGAGCAAACACTGGGAATGTTTTAATTCAATTGCTTTGTTATCTATAACTTGGGACCAAATAACCTTTTAAATATATGGTTTACTGTACCTAACTCTAACAATCCTAACGATGTGAGTAGTGGTGAGAAACACACCGTAGTGTCCTCGTTGTGTTTGAAAGTTGGTCTCGATGAACGATGTGACGACTCCTATGGAGATGTGGATGTAATGCAATGCCAGTCTGGGCACATTGGCCGTGGAGTAGTTGTTTTCGGCATCTCCTTCAAATAAAATCCTTACGATATCAGAGTTTATGGAATGTATAAATTTTTTTTTTAACAATTTAATTTCTACGGGGTGTTAGTTAAACATGTGGCAAAAATTCAAGAGGTTATTCGTTGGACTATTCTAAGGATATTTTATCCTTCGATGATTTTTTAAAAAGCGCTTTGTTGCGAAGTATAGGGCGAAAAAAATTTTCAAGAGTTCAAATTTTTCAAAAGTTTCTCGCGAAATGCAATAAGGAATTTCCACAATAACCATGTGTGGGCTGACGAAAATCCACATGAGATTTGTGAAGATCGGTTTCAGCAACAGTTCTCGTTGAACGTTTGGGTTGGAATTGTGGGTGACTGGCCAATTGGACCGGTATTTCTACCAGGAAAACTTACCGGCGAAGTATACCGCAACTTTTTGGAACAAACGCTACCTCAGTTTTTGGAGGATGTACCATTGGTTACAAGACAGGCAATGGGGTTTATACATGATGGTGCACCACCTCATTTTAGTGTAGTTGCTCTAGAGTTTTTAATAACTACATACGGAGATCGCTGGATTGGTCGAGGTGGACCTCACGTATGGCCTGCTCGATCCCCGGACTTAAATCCTTATGCATTATTTCCTATGGGGCCATCTAAAGTCATTAGTTTATACTACGCCAGTGGAAGATGTGGACGATTTAAGAGATCGGATAATTGCTAGGTGTAACTCAATAAGAAACGACCCAGGTGTTTTTGAAAGAGTTCGGGAGTCTATGAGGAGAAGATTGGATGGTTGCATCCGAGCTGGAGGTAGCCATTTTGAACAATTCTTGTAGGTTCAGAAATGTTACATGTAATTTTTAGCAATAAATTGTTATTTGTTGAACATTTTTTTTCGCCCTATATCTTCGCAACAAAGCGCTTTTTCAAAAATCATCAAAGGATAAAATATCCTTAGAATAGTCCAAGGAATAACCTCTTAAATTTTTGCCGCATGTTTAACTAACACCCTGTATATAAAAAATCGCATATGCCACAGTGCAATTGTCACTTTGACAGCGACAAAAGTTACCTGCAACTTTTACAATGACAAATGCACTAGTGGTTTTTTCACTTATTAATTTTTTAATCAATTATCGCCGTGCCCGTTGTCAAAATAAATAGTTTGACATTTCTGTCAACAAGTTATTGAATTATTAAACACTAACAATGAATCGATTCGGTGATGCTCAAATAAAAATGTGTTTATTTTTAGTGTTTCATAAATAAAGTTTGCATTCATATGTTTCTTAATTTCTTATTCATTAAATTGTCCTGCCGAAACAGTAAACTGTTTCCTTTAATAATTTGACTCGAAAAACTGTCAACCTAAAAACGCTGCACCTTTGGTGTCGCGTTTTTTCTTGTCTAATTGCTTGGCAACAGTCTTTCATTAAACAATCCAAATTTATCCGGTTAAATACAAACCTCTTGTGCAATTATTAGTGATAATTTATATTGATCATGAATTGAGGCATATTTTCGTGTTTAAAAATTGTAAACGTATTTTTTAACTCTGTATACTGACAGCAGAAAAATATATTTGCATGATGGTTACAAACAATAATTTTCAAATTCATGTAGGTATAGTTGAAAATTTCGATAGTATCTAGTATTTGGATACTTTTGAACACCTGCATCTTACAACTTATTCAATTACATTTCGATAAAACTTTTCGCACCAGGATAAGTTCAACTGAAACCAGTCTCCGTGCTCTCGTGCCCGAACGAGCGCAATAAAACATGTGGCCAGAGATCGTTATCACCCCATTAATCTTGAAATTTTCGACAGACTCGTAAAAATTTAATAAAACTCCCTAATCTACAGCAATACACGGCTGATAGAGAATTAATTTTACATATAAACGAATCGAATGTGTGTTTCTATTGTAGTTGGTAATTGGCAGATAACGTTCACTGCAGACACGTTAATATTATATTGACTAGTCATAATCGATATATACGTTGTAGGTATTATATTTTGATGAAAAATTAAACGATATTGATATATGATATTAAATTAAAACTAACATAAGCATATACTATAGTTAGTTTCTTGTTGAATTAAATATTACAAGTACCTACCTCTCTAGTTCTTTTAATAATTATTTTAAAATAGTCAATTGTACAACTGGAAGAGATGCATGAAATATCTGTGTATTATCATTTTAAACTGTCAAAGATTATGGAAATATGTTAGAGATTGAAAATATATCTTTATTCTCTAAACATGTATTGTTAATTCAAAGCAATTCGCTGTGAACTCATCTAATAATGAAATGTTGTATTCTAGTGGACTGAAAATGAACGCAGTGTCTCCAAAAGCCTCTTTGGTCAAACTAGGGCTGTACCCGAGACCGAAAGCACTGAAAGTCATGGTGTTGGGACAGAGTGCAGTAGGAAAATCAGGTAAGGAGATTACTAAAATAGATTACTAGATTTAACGGCGAGCTTTGAAAATTTAATCCCGGAATGGATATACAATCACTTTATTTACATGTTTACAACTTAATGATTATTGTCACCTTCAAAAAACTCGCCTTGCCCTTATACTCAGTTAGATGACGGTACAGCTATTCGAAATATTTTTGACACTACTTCAGGTCATCAGGAAATGGTCTTAAAATAAGCGACTTTCTTAAATAATTTTTCACAAGTGTTTTTACAGTTCAATTCATAAAATTACAATTTTACAATTTCCGATAATGGCAGACTCGGAAATATCGGAGACTGGCGTTGAGAAAATCTATTCAGAAATATTTAAATTATACTGAAAAGCAACTGAAACGTTTGTAAAAATTCACCACAGAATTAAAAATTCAGCAGACCGCCTGAAATCTTCTGCATAAGGTAAACCGGACACGTAGATTCCATTCCTTTTCCATAGCTTTATGTCAGAATTGACATAAAGCTTACGAGGGGGTTGTGGGAGGTCAGAAGGTCATAAAAACAGGTCGTATTTCGAAAACGACAAACACTGCTTAAAAATACATGGCATAAATGAATTTCGTATTCCAGATTTACCCTGGAAGCTGCAGTCTCAAAGCCATCGGGAAAATTTGAAAAAAGTTTAGTATCGAATGAAGGTTTTAGTACGCGTAAACGATGGAATTTTGAACATTTTTGCCTGCAAACATTCTCCACAGATTTAATATTCCATCAGACCGTCTGAAATCTTGTCCCTAAAATACACGTAGATTCAATTTCTGGCATCAGAATTGACCTTAAGTGGAGCTGCTGGTTATAGAAATTCGAGAAGTTTTTGTACATTTAAAACCTCTTCTGCCCCACGTGTTGGATTTAGGTCAATGCTGATACCAGACATGGAATCTCTCAACATTTTTATAGATTTAGATTTAACATTTTTACAACCTGACACTCGTAGATGCTTACAAAAATATCATAAAGAATTGGCAAAGATTTCAAACATGCCACCGTTCAATTTAGTTTTAAAACACAGTAAAAGCGTTTTTATGTTACAAAAAATAAATTACATTAAAATGTAATAATAACATATCTGAATGAAGTCCCTAATTTTGACGTTACGAAAATTCGGTACACGAATTACCAAAGATCAGATTAAACGATTAAAATTTTACATAATCAGGATAAAAGCTTTATAAACGCATTGAAAATTCCCGTAATGATTTCAACCTGTTGGGCCAACATGAAAGTAATCTTTGATGTTTGTTTTCCAATTAGTAAATCCCCTTTCATCCCTTGTATACTTACTTTTCACTAAACGTAATAATATCCGTTTTTTGTGTTTCATATAAGGGCCCCGTGTTGAGGTCAAACTCATTTATTTTAATATCCATAAAAAACATTTATAGACATATTATCCTGTTGTCAGTAAACAGTACGTTGCGTTAAACAAGCCTTCAAAAAAAAATTACATTAACGGGGAAAATTAGTATAATAACTTAACACTAAAAGCATCTATCATATCTATTCTTAAGTGTAGGTACCTTTTTCTCTAAAACACATTCGTTCCAAAAAGATATTTTTAAAATAATTCTTAGATTGGATACTTGAATGTCACATGGAGTTTTTAGAGAAGCTTTGCCAATATTTTGGCTATATGTTTTCGATATGTTTCGACGTCTACAGGGTGTGGCATTAGTACGTCTTTCTTCTATAGCCTCGTTATCTCTGAAGATAGAAAAAACATTTTGATACAAAAGATTTTTTATTTGTTCCGACATTATTTAAAAATATTGGACAATATACAGGGTGTTCAGATTACTCTGTACGGTAACTAATTTTTTAATTTAAATGAGACCCCCTGTATATTTTTACATTTTTGGAAAGACCGCAATATTTTAGGTCGAAAACATGTAGCATTCCCTATGCCTAAACTCGGCCGTTTCGGAGATATGTGACGTCTTATGAACCTTTTGACAGCTGCAAGGATATGTAAGACACTATGTAATTTTTTTCGTATAGGAGATTTTCCTTCGCTCTTTACCGTGTTGAAAGAACATAAGGTGTAGTATCTTCCACAATAAAGTAAATACAAAGATAATATACTAAGCGTTCCATTTTCACGTTACATTTTGAGACTTTCAAACCGCGAAAACATTTTTAATTCAAATGGAACAACCAGTATTTTTTCATTCCATGTAAAATTAAATTCTCTTTTTCCTGATGTAGGTATTGTAGGGGTTATAGTCACAACTATTGTCAGTCATAGGAGAATTAAAATATCCTTCATTTGATGTAGGATTTGCCATATTTGATGTATTTTTGAGTTATTATTAATGCCTTATTAATGATCTGAAGTAAGCTTTGACCAAATTATAGTTTTGAAACAAACAACAATGAAAATATTATTATTTGTAGGCTATTTTTAAGCAATTTTGGTAAAGAGGAACTAGTAAAATAAATAAAAACTTTTTGTGTTGGGATATGTAAAAGACACTGTTTCTAGGACAGCACCAACCACGCAGGATGGTATACAAATGCGAATTATTCATGCATTTAGAAGTATGAGCCACAAATTTTACAAAATGTTGAAGAATAAGTTTTAAAAAACGATTAACTACGATAGTGTCTTCATCTTCATAAAAATAGGCAACATCTTGAACACATTGTTTTATTTTCTTTGTAACAGTCTAAGAATGTATTTAAAACTCTATTAATAATTTTCCTTATTTTGTAATTGTTGATGTTTGTTTTATATTGTTTTATGTTGCGAACTTTACTTTCATATTTAGTAATGTTTCGAAACATTCTTGAAAATCTGCCGACAAAAAACAGTTCGTTTCATATAGGTGCCTATCAGTTGATTCGGTTCAAACTTATAATTCAAATATCTCCCCAAATGAATATTTGATGGAAACCCATTGATTGATAACATAAAATAAACAACTCTTGATATTTGTACGGTTTCTGATGGAGTTCTTCATAAAAACAAACTTGTTTTTATGACCGACACTACTGACAGGTAAATCGTGTTATTTTATTACTTATAATGGGTTACTGCGTCGTTTTTCAAATAGAAATCGATGATGTTTGTGCCGAATGCAATTCATATTCCATAATAAATAACCGACAACGGAAAAATAATTTTCTTGCCAACGGAAGTGCAGCATGTTTAAAATTGAATACATAACTTGGAGAAATGTGTTTACTTTGACTGAGAATTGATAAAAGGATAGGAAATCGTAGCCTTTGCTCTGGAAAGTGAAAGGTACTATTTCTGTATGACAGATCCGCGTTGTTTTCGAGCGATTTTCTGAATCTTTTCATTGTTTTACAAATTTAACTATAGATCCCAATTCTTTCAACTCGAGATGATTTATCCATTTTAGATCTAACTCAGTTCTTTATACCAGGTACTCAGGAAGTGCTATATTGTAGCCAGTATCATGTCCATAAGTTCTTTCTTTGAGAAATTATGCTTTTTTCTATTCACGTGAAAATAAACTCGAGTACGACCACAACTGATAACAAAGTACTGCTAGAGATACCAAACATATCGTCCAGACTTGTTTACTTCTTAGTTTTTATAAACAAAAAATTTCACCTGATAAATTTTTGTATATATTTCTTGCAAATTATTATCGAAACTAAAAATGTTTTACTACATTTTTTTTTTCATTATTAGTCATTATTTGACCACAGCTATAATTCCCCTCGTTTATGCGTACTTATAGGTTAAGAGTCACCCTGTATAGCCTAACAATATTCAGCACTATGAATTCTTATAGTCTTGTATAGTGATATATTTTTCGTTATTATTGGCATATCTACTTATTTATAGGTATTCAGCAAAAAACATACATTAAGACCTCATTTAGATGTTCCAAGAAATATATAGAAAACACTCTATATACTAGTATTTCGGCTTATTAGGCCTTTTTCAATAGGGTAATGTCTATTACTAAATGTTTCCAAGCGCGTTTTCGTTATTTATTTGTTTACAAGCACCTACCCCCGATTGATCTCACCATCTGGTAAAGCCCTGGTAAAGCATCTGGTAAAGTTTTTAGTACCTTTTCTAAGAAGGGCGAAATTGTAAAATTTATCTGATCATTCGTAGTACAAGGATTTATAATTAAAGATTTTGAAAAGGAATTAAGTACAATCAAACAAATTGCAAGAAACAACGGATATAAAGAAAAACTAATAGATAACATGATAAAAAACAAAAGGAGGAAATTAATTCGTCGGGAGTCTTACAATATTCGGGAAAAAGAAGCCACCTATAGTTATATTAATCATGTCCCAGGTTATAGTGAAAAAATAGCTCGCAGAATAGAACGAAACGGGTGTAAAACGATTAGTGTCAACAAGCGTACTATTGGGAGGATTTTGATAAACAACAAAGAAAGGGTTAATAAATTAAAACAATCGGGAGTATACCAAATTAACTGCGTGGATTGTAATGCCGTGTAGGTATGTGGGTCAAACCGGTAGAAGTATTGAAACTAGAGTAAAAGAACATAAAAAATCCATATTAAATAACGCAAAAAATTCATAATTTTCGACGCATTGCATAGAAAACAATCATTTTATAGAGCAGAAAAATGTAAAGGTACTGCATCGTGAAAAGAAAGGAAAGCGCTTAGATCTGTTAGAGCAATTAGAAATTAAAAAATTTTTAATTATAAATCCTTGTACTACGAATGATCAGATAGATTTTACAATTTCGTCCTTCTTAGAAAAGGTAATAAAAACTCGGGCTTTACCAGATGGTGGGATCAATCGGGGGTAGGTGCTTGTAAACAAATAAATAACGAAAACGCGCTTGGAAACATTTAGTAATAGACATTACTCTATTGAAAAAGGATTAATAAGCCGAAATACTAGTATATAGAGTGTTTTCTATATATTTCTTGGAACATCTAAATGAGATCAATGTTTTTTTCATAACAATTATTTTCACGATGTTTCATAAAGAACCATCCGCTTCGAGTATCCACTTTAATAAATTAAGAGATATATTGTTAATAAAACCATATACAAAACTATGATCCATTAACGTATACCCAGTTTTTTGTTTTTACTTAACAGTTAGGCCAGGAAATCCGCTGCACGAATTGTGGTGGACACTCTGTATTCTGTACACAGTAGTAGAATCACTGGTAGTAAACATCCCCCTCATTCAGCCGCTGGTGCCCACGTGGTCCGTAATTCCACCCTTCGCCAACTCACTTCGGACCGTTGCATGAAGGCCGTGACATGACCAAACTATGCACGGGTTTCTCGTGTGTAAACATTCGACTTCGTATTTGTCCCCGGAAATTTAAATTCGCACAGCCCTAGTGGTCCATATTTAAACATTCTTCCGCCCCCTGCAACTCGTGTCATCTTGTCGGCATATCAGCAAATAACAGATTTCACAACAAAGTGTTTGTCGATAGAGGGTTGGGACATATTTGGGTCAGATGCATAGTGGGTATATTGAAATTATTTGGTAATGTCTGGATTTAAAGTAATTTAAAACATTTGAATGTTCCCAATGGGTTTCCGATGTGATAAAAACTAAATTACAATATGTGCTATGGCGATCGGCGTCATAATGGAGAGACAGACTGTGTTTTGTAATTTTGATATGGTTTAGAGGGCCCCACAGACCGACGCGAAAGAACGAGCGAAAGAATCGCTGTGAAATTTGTGGCGGAGTCGCCGGTTCCTGCATATCGGGACATAGAAAACTGCAGGACAGGGTAGCTGTCTTTAAGAACAGTAGAGAATACACACCTGGATATGGTACAGGATTTTTAGAAAGTAGTCAACATATGAAAGTCTTCTTTTAATTTTGGATATTTGACTTCAGGTCTAATCTCTACATGGTTTGAAACTCAAATAATTTTCGGAAAGTAGTAACAAAAAATATAACCCCAACATTTTCTACCCGCGTTCCTTCAGTTTTGGACAATAGTTTATTAAAATAATCTGTCCCATATCACCTTTGTGTTAACGTTAGTTTTTAGTCAAATATTTCTGTGCCCAACAATATTTCTTATTTTACATAGGACGTCTTGTACGTATACTTTTACATTTTTAGATAGGGCACAAAAGATTTCTGTTGAATTTTTACGTATATACTTTTACACGTGTACACTCTGTATACGGTATAATCCCAACTACGTATCAATTTTCGGCTATATCATGATTTAACGATTATTAACCTTAGTCTGTTCTGAGATTTACAGCTCATTAAGATTAAGTGTAAATATTTTTACAAGGGACTGTTTTTATCGGTGTTTTTATTGATGTTTATTTTTTCCGCAGCCATGGTGGTGCGGTTCATAACCAGGAGGTACATCGGTGACTACGATCCGACCTTAGAAAAAATATATACGTTCCACACTGTCATCGACAATGAGATGGTTTGCTTCGACATATTGGATACTGCAGGACAGCCAGACGTAAGTATTCATCGATATTGAATTCCAGGGGATCAAGAAGCAGCATTTGGAATTTTTAATAATAGATGTGGTATTAAAAAAATATATAAAGGAGAGTATAAGGACCAAATATTTGTGGTTTTATTAACATTGGCTTTCTTAAGTCTATTAAATAAAATGGAAAAAACCAGGCTAAATTTGTTATACTCGTATAGTTCAGTCGCTGTAGCTACTGTTTTTAAGAAGAAGAATTTTGGAAATGGTCCCGTGATTGGAAAAAATCCAACCACACCTTTGAGAGTAACAACAATAGTTGCATTATTACATGTTCTAACAAATTTAACACTAGTTTTTTATATTTGAAGATATATTTTGTTAGATATTTTTCTTGATAATGACAATCTTATATCTAGGTCGTTTTAAATGCAAAAGACTCTTTGGTTCAGTAATAAACACTTCATATTTCAAGTAACTTGCCTAAAAGAAGTCCAAGCGACTTAAATCAGACTAGCGAGCAAGCCATTGAAGGCAGTCAATGTTACATCCACCTATTACGGTACAAGGTGGTTATTTCCATAATGTATTTGGCGATGTCTGTAGTGGAATAGTTTTAATAAAATACATTTTCATATGAAAAATACGGGCCCATCTTACCTTCTCATCTCATAGATAAGAGACCTACAGCTTTATATCCTATCCGAGGGATGGTACATCTTCTCCACATACCTCGCCTAAGTTTGTATTAGTAGAGTGTGAATTCATAGACGTGCAGGTGACTAAAAGATGCAAGCTACAATTTATTAGAAATATAATGTATATTAGGTTTTAAATATATTATAAATATACAATTGATTATTTCAGGAGAGTGAGTGTTTGGGCCTGGAGGCCAACATCCGGTGGGCCGAGGCCTTTATCCTAATGTACTCTGTCACCGACAAATGCTCCTTCGATGAGTGCTACAGGTAAGAATAAACTGCAGACTATAATTGGCAATATTATTTAATATAAATCATAAGAAATAGACATATAAGATATAAAAGATTTTATCTTTTTGATTTCATCCGCCTGATTGTCGCACCGTTCAGGTGCGTATCACGGTTTTGGCACTTCGTGCACATTTTTTTTATTCGTGTTTTTGTGCTTTCCACTGTTTACTTAAAGCCTGAAATAAAGTTTTATGTGAATGTAATATTTATATAATATTCTACATTGGTAGACTATAACAGTATGTACTGGCTCTTAATCATAAGATCTAACCAGAAGTTTTTACCGTTAAAATTCTTACAACGCAATGACAAACCGATCAGAAGCAATTTAATTGGTTAAAAACAGATCGCCGTCTATTTTGTTATTAATTTGTTGGTTCTAATTTGTTACTGTTGGAACAAACCATATAAGTACACTCTAGATATATTCCTACATCTGTGAAGGTTGTCTGTTGTCGTAATTTCTTCTGTGTTGATAGTAATCGTTAATTTGTAGAGTGTGGCTTTACTTCTATTTGAATTTTGATCACTGATCCAATTTGTATAACTCGGTATTATAAAAAAATGTTGCAAACAGAAAAAAATTGTACAAACATAACTTTTATTTTATTTTTTATTGATTACGACGGGCAACGATAAGTTAACCGTCTCTATATTCTGTTGTATTTTCTTTTTAGGCTCAAGTTCCTGATCAACTACAACAAGCGCCGGCGAAGGCTGGGTGGCAGCGTCAAAGACGGCTGTGGTGACGTCCCGGTTGTCCTGGTGGGGAACAAGATCGACTTGGTCGAGGACAGGATGGTTTCGATGGAGGAGGGACAGAAGAGGAGCAAGGAAATCGGCTGTGTGTGCTTTCACGAGATCTCCGTCAAGGAAAGCATAGAACAGGTGAGTATACAGCCTGTGACAATCAAAAGTGTCCAATATTTTCTGAAAAAAGCTGTCAATTTTAGGTGAACTTTAGGTAGACTACAGTACATTAGTATATTGATTTTAAGAGAAGATAAGGAAAAATGAGTATAATATGAATATACGATTTAAAAACAAAAAAAATGAATACATATTTAGGTACCCTGAAAAAAATATTTTCAAATAATTGTTTAAACCCCGTATTTAGACTGTTACAGTGCTGGCGGCCTCGATTAAGACTTTTTTTCTGGATTCAGGAATTTTTTTACTTTTGAAAGATTGAGTAAAATATTTTATTTTTCGATTTTCTGTATTTATTAGACTCTCTGAATATCTGGTTAAAATTAATGTATTAATGACTAAATTACCTTGTAAATACAGTGATGACATAAAGTCAATCGCCCCTTTTGCACCGCTTCATTGCATTGAAATATGGCAGACGTAAACAATAGTAAAAGTCTATTTTCTTACATTGAAATGACGTTTATAACTGTCAAAATGACAAATTGCCTCCATTTTGAATAATTTTTCTTATGGAAAGGGGGGTCGTTTGATACCATCTCTCGATTTTGAGAAATTTCATTCATTTGCGATGATTTCAGTCATGTGCACATGACTGAAATGATATTCAATTTTCCGTTTTTATTTATATTTTTTCATATATTTTTGTTCCTTCTTTACTGTTTTTTTATTAATATATTTTTTAATTTTTGTGTTTATTCTTATTGTTTTCATATAAAAATAAAAGTGATTAATTTGAAAAATGTAATTTTTCAGGAAATAAAACGGAAAATTGAATTAGCCGCCATTTGACAATGGTTGAATGACATGTTCTCAAAATCGGGAGATGAAGTAATCCTAAACAAACCTTCAAAATGAGGTATCGAACAATACCTCTTTCCATAAGAAAAAAATATTAAAAATGGCAATCCATTATTTTGACAGTTACAGATGTCATTTTAATGTCAGAAATAAACATCTTATTACTCTTGACTACTACTACTCTACCAAATTTCAATGCAATAAATTATCTTTCACTATTGAATAATAAAACGTAAAATATTATATTACTTAGTCTTTACAAATTTCGATAGATCACTTCCTATAGCTCACGATGAAGGACACTGAATTTGAGTTAATTAACATTAATCATCCAAACTGTAAATAAAACAAAACCACTTGTAAACATATAAGCTGTTTTATTGGTATTTCCAGCAGCTAGAAAACTTACAGCTGCACAGGCGCTTCCTGGTTTTAGCAGTTTGACTTACATCTAAATCAAATTTGTTTAAATCAGTTTCTTCCGCCATATTACCAAACTTTACACAATATCTCTAAACTTTGATATTACATAGATTTGCCTGCGGCTGCTAAACGTAATAAAGCCTATTTTACTTCTTGGTTACTATGCAACGTTAATGTCTTTGCGTGCATCCTTCAAGTAGGTATATAAGGAGGAGAAGGTGATCAATAAAGATTAATTTTTCCCAGACTTGGGGGAAATCTGATTGTATCTATTTAACTAAATCATATACCTACAAGGTGCTCGCACAGGTCGATTTTTATTTGAAGGGAGACATGGTCTTATACTATTAACATTTATACAGGGTGTCCCAAAAAAGAGAGATTTACGATAACTTGTATTTTTTAAATAGAACACCCTGTGCATTTTTACAGATTTGGATAGAACGTCTTCTCACGAATACATTGATATAGAATTTGATGAATATAGCTCTAATAGTGAGGGAGATGTAACCATAAATGGTCACATTAAAAGCAATATGTTAGAGAAAGACTTCGTAGTGTTTGTAGCCTAGCAACGAATCGATATTATCTTTCTAACTCATTATACTTATGGAACACTCTTTTATGTATATCTCCCTCAATATTACAGATATACAGGGTGTTAGTTAAACATGCGGCAAAAATTCAAGAGGTTATTCCTTGAATTATTCTAAGGATATTTTATCCTTATACTTCGGAGTGATTATTTTGTATGTTGTGTTTTTGTAGTTTGTATGTGTCGCATTTGTTAAGATTGATTGACGTTTGGCTAGTTGACGTGTAAACGGTTGTTAGTGAAGTCCTTTTTTTATTTTTGGAGGATGTACCATTGGCTAAAAGACAGGCAATGGGGTTTATGCATGATGGTGCACCACCTCATTTTAGTGTAGTTGCTCGAGAGTTTTTAACAGCAACATACGGAGATCGCTGGATTGGTCGAGGTGGACCTCACGTATGGCCTGCTTGATCCCCGAGCTTAAACCCCCTGGATTATTTCCTATGGGGCCATCTAAAGTCATTAGTTTATACTAGGGTAGTGGAAGATGTGGACGATCTAAGAGATCGGATAATTGCTGGGTGCAACTCAATAAGAAACGACCCTGGTGTTTTTGAAAGAGTTCGGGAGTCTATATGAGGAGAAGATTGGATGGTTGCATCCGAGCTGGAGGTAGCCATTTTGAACAATTCTTGTAGGTTCAGAAATGTTACATGTAATTTTTAGTAATAAATTGTTATTTGTTGAAAAATTTTTTCGCCCTATATCTTCGCAACAAAGCGCTTTTTCAAAAATCATCAAAGGATAAAATATCCTTAGAATAGTCCAAGGAATAACCTCTAGAATTTTTGCTGCATGTTTAACTAACACCCTGTATACAACAAACCCTATATGAATATATTCGTGAGAGGCCGGTCTATCCAAATTGGTCTATCCGGTCTATACAAGTTGTGGTAAACCTCTTTTTTTAGGACACCCTTTATAAATGTCAATAATATAAAAATGTGTCCCCGTCAAATAAAAATCGACCTGTCCCAGCATTTTCCATGGAAGCCAAACCTTTGACCTTTGGTTAGCAGAAGTAATTTCTATCGGCAGGTTCGGATTTTAGGTTAAACTAGAATTGCATAAACTAACTTTCGGGACTATTAGTAGTCCCGAAAAGTTTTGTTATTTTTACAAAATGTTAATAAAAAGTTGAAGTAAAAACGCACTATAAATCTTTAATTATGTATCTTCTCTAAAATCTCAGACATAATAAAGCAATATATAGACATAGGCCGAAGGAGACACATGAAAACACTTTTCGATATTACACTTATAATAATAATAATAATAATATCTCATTCTTCCTCCCATTCGATCTACCCTCCCAATATCCTCATTCTGATTACTGATTGTGATTCTGGTGGAGGGGGCAACATATTATTATCTGTAGGCCCCTACTAGTTACTGAATAAACAATTCAAGTGCTAACTGAATAGATTGGTGTTAATTTTAGTGGATTAGATAGGAGAAAATGTGGTATATAGGGACGCGAACTGTTACCGTCTAAACCACGATCAAGATCTGAGGAAGCATCTGAGGCAATGAGTCTAACGGACTAGAAAAGAAGATATTCGCTGAGCGCAGATCCCCGTTTGCTTATACATACAACTAATTTGAGACAAATCTGTATTGATTAATGTGTTCTGGTCAACTCGGTAATTTCTGTCCTGTCCTTGACAGTGAGATAACAGGTAGTAATCACTATTGATTATAAATCGTATATGTCCACATTTTGCGACAAAGGATGAAGGGCACTCTAGAGAAGACGAGTGAGCTTTGTTATCGGGCAATTTCCGGCGATCCTCTAATTATTTTGCTATGTACATTTTAGTAACTAATTGAATTACCCTCATATATGGATCGGACAAAACAACATGATATTAAAAAATGTTCAGCTGTGTCGTGTTTATGAAATTTTCCCAAGAAGGACATGGAAATAAATAAAATGATTATGTTAAAACTTAGGCGTTTGTTTACATACACACTCTAAATTTAATTTTCTTGTTGAAGTGATACAGGGTGAATTAAATTCAGCTGCACCATTCGTAAATATTCATGATAAATTAATTTGTTTTTGGACTGGAATTTTTCTTGTCTCTTACTCCATCTCTGTAAAGTTAATACCTACTTAAAAAATGACACAGTTTTAACGATAATATAATATTTTGATTTACAGTTACCTACATATCCTTTGTATTGAATTTTGTTAATAAAAAATAATTTCTTTTGCTATCCGACAAATCCGAACATATACCATTCCTGCTTTGCTTAATGTACTACAAGTATAAAAGAATATACCACTAAAAAACTACTTGTTTTTCCTTTTGTATTATATATGTTCATTCCACGATTGCTCGTGATTTAGATGTAAGTCAAAAGCGTGCAAACAAAACGTCGTTAATATTCTTTAATCTACTTAAATGCTTTCCTATAACTCTTTCCTTTTCGTACCTCAGTAATATAGATTTTGTCTTAAAATAACATTCACTGAAAAGAGAAAAGTATTTTTAACTAAATGCTCTACCTGGTAAACAGGATTAGTTCGAGAACTGTTATTGATATTCTGCATTTTTTCAGGTGTTGAATGTTTTCCGAGATGTATGCAGATTTTGGCGGGTCCACAGTAAAAATCCCGTCAAAATGCGACGAACTGTCAGTGAGAAAGAAGCCGTTTCTCCAGATGCCGTTGCGTCACTCTGTTCGGCAGTCGTTTCTCCGAGTAGTCTGTATCCCTACAAACCAATAACAGGTACGACTGATCGAAGATAAAGAAACGATATCACAGTTTTCTCTTACAAAAACGAAAAACTTAGTTTACATTGTATCCAGTAGAAACCAAAAGCACACCACACCCTGTAGACAGAAAAAATCTAAACCAATAGTTTTTTCTACGACCATATCAGAAAGAAAACTTCCCTCGTCCTTATTGCATGACCAAATGTAACGATTTTCTCTAGCAACTTTTTTCTGCCAATAGAAGCGAGTTACAATAAATGTCATTATCCAAACCAATAATTTTAGGTAAACGTTGGACAGACGTAGAACTGGAAGAAGAGGAAGAGGAGTCGGAGAGCAAGGAGAGCACCGCCTCCAGCCCTTGCGACCCGGTACCCTTCCGGGAAAGAGCTTCCACGGACGGCCATATCCAACACAGGCCGTGGGGGTGGAGGTATCCTCCCCCGAATTCAAATAACTCCGATCCAAGCTATTATTCCACGTCCAGAGCTGATAGGAGGATGAGTATTTCCATGAGGGGGAACAATGCTAGCTACTAGTTGGGTTCGACCTCTGAACCATCTCTGGAACGCTATCAGAAGTTGATTTCCCTTGGTAGTCCGATGGCTGGAGCGATATATCCTCCAGTTATTTGGTTTCTGGTTGTTGATGACTGTTTTTATGTACCTACGTACTGGTTTAATGTATCACAACGTACGTCGGTTTTCATGTCGGCTTCCTTGTTACCAATCACCGTGTGGGCTTAGATTTGGAAGACATTTTTGTGAATGGACTATAATATTTATATTTATATACATGTTCAAATTGTGAAATCATATTTTAAGTGTAACTTTTCGTAATTGCAAGACTTGAACGTACTGGCTAATAATAAAGAATTTATTAACATTCCAGCATTTGCAGTGTATTTTTATATTTTCGATCTCATACGATATTCGTCTACCATCAAATTCCCCTTTCAAAATACGATTCATCTACTAGAAAGTAAACTAAAATTCGCCGACGATAGATCTTTGCAGTTGGTTTTCCGGTTTTAAGAGGAAGATGGGGATGGTGAATTATTATGCTGATGTTTAATTAGCGGCAGATAATTAGGGATTAGGGTTACATGCTTTAGAAAAAAACATATCGCAGATAACATATCGATAGAAATACAGCTAAATATAATAAAATGTTGGCACTATTTGAGAATTTATAGAATCTTAATAAATCAATTGCCTCGTATTGTCAATCAATTCCTTCTTATTGTTACATGTCTGAATGGAGAACTACCACATAAATATTAGGGAGGCTGTTCCATAGTCAATTACATTTTCTATAATCCAGTATATCGAGTGTAACACATAAAATTATGCTAATAATAAGTGTACTATATTAGTCAATTGTATAACAATGATACACTTTAAAAAAAGCAACAAAACATCTTGGAGATCCGTTTTCATACATTACAAATTAAACAAACAGCAAACATTAGGAAAAATGTCGTAGTACCACCCTAATATATTTGGCTCACTTCACAGATTAATATTTTATAGTACTTGTAAGGATATTTTTCGTGTCTATTTGGTATTACAGTACAGGAGTGGAAAAATGCGATCTGAAACAAGTAATCATTTATAATACCTAAATCCTAAATCATTTTAAACACTATCAGTAGTTAAATGTAGATAATATTTAAACAAAAAATATTTTTTTTTTGATTTGGAAGTGGCTTAAGAATAGATTTTGTAACACATACCTAAATTAATTATTTACTATTGCTAATTAATGCTGCCACTTAAGAGTTGGGTATTTGATAAAACTACTACAGAAACTGAATTATTTACATAAACAGTATTTTGTTACAAACAAAATGAATCGTGCTAAACACTCAGACGAAACAACAACGCTAAACACAGACATCGATGTGTCGAAGTTCTTCATTCTCCTCAGTATAGCGTAACTTAACAAAATGATCTAGACAGTTATAAATCCGAAAAGAATTCACTGATAGATACGGAGAATAATGTCACATGTCCCACGCATTCCTGAAGAGGAACCACAACCCCGAAACATCTATGCCTCTGTAGCTGCCTCTTGGTCTATTTTTGGAATTCGGCACCATTCATTCTGTCTGCACTAATTCCACACTACTAACTTCATCCCTCTAATATTTTTTAATTTACTTACTTTGTATTACCAATTCTGCTCCAATTCGGCAGCAGAACAGAGCGGAGTCTCAACCGCGACACTCCTATCGAACGCCTCGTAGTCTATCTTATACCCCCTTCTAACATCATCTTGGACCACCACTGGCTCAAATCTATGCCCCCAGAGCACCTCACTGGACAGATAACTAGACCTAGCCTGCGTCTTCTGGTCAGTACTCTCAATGGTACCCTCCAAGGTCACAACCACCTCGAATTTATCCCTCTGCAGATCTAGAGGTGAGAGATAGTATAATGGCGACTTCTTATCAATCTTATGGATGATACTCATCGGCCAGATGAAGAAGAGGTCTCCTTCGCACTCGTCTGCACTCACGGACAGTTTGGTTTGAAAGTGATTCAGCGTTTCGCCCTCTCTGGTCTTCCTGGGTCTAATTAGTTGCGCTTTAATTTTAGCTTCGATGATTCTGCTACTTGTTCTCATGTCTCCGACTCTAAACATCAGGCAGAGAGTACCATCGCGTTGACAGATCACTGCAGACTTGGAGAACCTCAACGTTTGAGTCCTCAGCTTCGGCCTCGTCATCTTGGCGAATACTATGCCTACCAGGAAGGCTTCTATGATGAGCCCGACAATGTTTTGGATACACATTAAAAGAATACCTTCGAAGCACTCCTCTGTAGGCGTCCTCTGGCCATACCCTGTGGTGTGCTGGGTCTCTACTGAGAAAATGAAGCACGACATGAGGCCGTATATTTCAAGCACGCAAGGGGTGAAATTGGAAGCCGCCTGGTTCATTGGTAAATGGTTTTCTTCTAGGTCTCCGTGTATTAGGGCTATCAGCCACCAAGCAACTCCGAAGAGGAACCAAGATATGAAGAAGCCTGAAGAGAATATAGTGATGGTCCATCGCCACTGAAGGTCGACGAGGGTGGTGAAGATGTCGCGAATGAAGCGTTTTCTCGGTACTCGTGTGGGGAAGATGTTGCACACACCATTTTTGGAGACCGCGCGTAGGGGAACCTCTTCTGGTGATTTTCTGAAAATCAGAGTTACTTTAATTTACATTGAAAAGTAAATTTCAATAAATATAAAGTTTTATAGTTTTATCGGATCGGTGGCCTCTTCGCAGAGGTGGGTTGGCAACTATCCTGGCGTGCGTAAATTAAGATTAGTCGATATTTGACTGTCCCCCTAACTACTAAGGTTTTCAGGTTTCCCTCATTTTAGCAGTGAATGGTGGTGTAGGGCTTACCAACCTAAGTAATTTCTGAGGGATATCCATTCTTTTAAACTAAAACTGAAAATGTCAGCACGTAGAGGAACGAATAATGTTTATTTTATCGAAAAAATTCATATCTTCAACTAAATTTTGAAGAAGCAAAGGTAGCACTTTAGAAGAACTAGCACTAGGTAGAAGAAATTAATGAATTTATTAAAAATGTTTTAAGAATATTTTTATTGTTACTAGTGAGGGCAATCTCAAAATTGTTTAGCTTATTATCAAGTTTTTTCTTTTATACCAGTTTCTACATTGAACAACTCAGGGTACAAAGTGTTTATTATATTCATAATATAAATTTATTTGGTTGTACAACAAATATATTTTAATTGTAAGGTTAATGTTGTAATTTTCGTTTACACTTTATTTTCTTTTCACATTTTTTAATAAGTTGTTAATATATTTGCAATTTGTATATTAACATATGAATTAACTCAAGGTCACAAAGTCCATCCATTTCTTTGAATAAAACAAATATTATTAGATCATGTAATATTAAATAGTTGCTGTAAATGTTGATTACTGACTATTTCTATCTCAATAGTTTTAGAGATCATAGCTCTAGTCAAGCTTGAGTTTGGAGGGATGTGGATATGCAGATATAGAAACATATATACAAAAATCATACGCATTAGAAAAACTATATTAAATGCGACTGTATTTCGAAGTAGTTAATTATTACCCTAAGTCTTTTGTTTCTGATAAGTTTGGCTCATTTTTAAATTCAGGTGAATTTGCACGTTCTGTTACTTTTCCTTTCTTGGTCACTTCCGGGCATTCCAAACTTTTCCTCTTCCCCTCCTAAAATAAACACAAAAGATTTTTTAGCTTATTACATCTCCAGAATATTTGGAGGTAAAACAATAAGTAAATGTTTGAAATATTGCAAATATATTACATCATGTTATTGAAGTCCTTGTTTTAAAGTAAATTTAATGTTGTGAAGACTTGCCCTATATTATATATGTTTAGAGAACATATATAATATGTTGTTCTGTCGTTAAAATCATAACGTGTATTTGGTGATAAATCTATCTCTATTAAGAAAAATAGAATCAGACTTCCAAGTATGGTGTTTAAGAGCACCCTATTAAATAATTTAGTGTTTAATAGAATGATGAATGATTAAATACTAAATGTGGATATGCAGTTTTGTATCAAAAGACCATTCAATGTTTAGAATATTGCAATATATACCTTTACTATTGTGCATTACATATTATATATTATGTATTATAATATAGACATCTATTGTAACAAAAATTAAGTTTATTGGATGTATGATTTGTATACTTTCAACTGTTCCAAAGAAGATACAATATACGATAGAATCATTGAATTATTTAGTGTAACCAGTACAGCGTGGTTTTACTTTGTTTATTTTTCTATTCCCAATACTAGGAGTAATACATCTAGATATATAGGAGTAACATTTTGCACGCAGATTTTGTAGTAGAGCAACCAACTACTGTCTCTCTAACTTAATTGAATTACGTTACACTCTTGTGAACAACCTCCTTTACAAGTTAATCATGTACTACATGTATTTGAGTTAAAACTCTCCATCCTAATAGATAACAAAGTAAACAGAAATAATAGAATAAGTACTTGTACTAAAAATTTCATTGTTGCTGCACTTAATGGTTGTGATGGTCTGTTAATACATAAATTTTACCCTTGTTTATGTAATTTAATCAAGTACCTTATCTTTAACTTTTACTCTAAAAAAAATTAGATAATCTAATCGATTAATTATGTAATAGTAAGTTTGAGAAAACCTACCCAGCAAAGTAACAATTTCTGTGTTCTTCAATTTTCATTTCCAGTGTACTTCTGAGTCGTGATACTTAAGTGCGTGATTGCAAATTTAAGTCCAATAGTTATGGGGTAATACCTAGTAGCAGTAAAAGTTAAAGTTAAAGTAGAGTGACAAACAACGTTCAGTTGAGAAATTATTCTTGAATTGTCCCTATTATTCCCAATACTTTTATTGTAACATATAAGTTACATACTGTTAACCATCTACAACAACATCTAACTGTTAGTAAAATGTTAATTAATTTCTTACGACACTCAAGTACTTTAAATTTGTTTTGTAAAAAGGTTTTTTATTTTATAATCAAATTGGTTATGCAATTCGATCTGCTTTTCCCAAAAAATAGTTATAGCTTACTTACTTTCATCCTAAGAGTGCCAGGCAACACCACTACGAGTCCTCGAAAACCACCATAACAGCCATCATTCAAGAGAAACGACACGCGAAACCTCTCTGAAGTAGCTCGAGTGCGTGCTTCGCGAACTGCTTCACATTTTTAACAATAACAAATTCGCTTCTTTTATTATCTCGTTAAGACTAATTCACTTCTAAAAAGGGAACTACAAGCATTGATAATCTCCTGTCGGTATACGTTCGGGCACGTGTACGTGTAGAACCATTTGAGACACTCAAATTCATGTAAGTGACACAAATGGTACCGAGATAATTTCGTGGAGAATTGAAAAATGAATTGAATGCGTTAGAATAAATTTATATTTACCTGATTATTTCCAAGAGCATCAGCTGCTCAGAAAATCAGTTACACTTGTATGCAGAAGGGGGAAGTTTATTATTACAAGCTGAGGGTTTAAAGTTACACAAATGTTTTACAAAACTGAAATCTGCGAAACTTTCCATGTTAATGAAGTTGTTGAGAGTTTTACAACTTGTAGAGATGAACTTGTAACTAAACGTTAATGTATACCTGCTGTATATAAAGAAAAAAACAGTGATGTGTTTAATTTCACCAAAGGTGATGTTGACCTGTGCCATTTTGTTTAAAAATTAATAGATAGTCTTGTGAAATTTAAGGATATTAGATTGAAATACTCATTCTGAGTGTTCTGCTCTAGAATTTCATGGCATTTTATTTACGTATATCAAAATGATGGCAGAAAGTGTGTGCTTTCGACATATTTTTGTAGGTTCCAATTTATAGCGACTAATGTGTAGGTTGGGTATTAGAAAATTGTGTGTTATGATGAAGTTGCAACGAATTTTTATTGTAACAGTCATTTGTATCCGTCCGGCTATTACCGAATTAAATAAAACAGGTGATTACTTTGTTAAAACAATGGACGGAGTGGAATGTCATCAATGTCGATTGTTAAACGACTTCATTGGAAACGAGGTAAAGCCACAATATGAAGACGTACTTCTAATTTAACGTGTTTTGGAAATTACTTTTATTATTTCCAAAATTGTATGCAAATTTTTCTTAGCTTGAGGAGAATGCCTAATCATAAGCATGATGAAGACACACAGAACAATCACGAATTCACCGATACAAGGTTATAGCTACTTTTTTGTCATAAAAATATAAAAAATTGCGTCAGAAGGAATTAATGAAAACAAGTGTTTGTACTAGTAGTCCTTTTTATTTTATATATTACAGCAAATGTTCAAAGTAGCCCCCATTAACCATGGCACAATGCCAAATTTGGTGTTCAAACTCATCAATTAGGACATTTTGAATAATATCTATCTGGTGTATGTTTCGAACTTCCTCCCTGATGCGATCGTTCAATCGTTCAACAGTGTCTGGTCTGTTTACATACACTTTGGTTTTAGATAACCCCACGAAAAAAACCTAATGGAGTTAAGTCAGGGGAATGTGGTGGCTATTCAAGCGGCCCTCTTCTGCCTATCCACCGATTTGGGAAAACTTCATTAAGGTATTTTCTTACATCGTGGCAAAAATATGAAGGGGCGCCGTCTTGTTGGAACCAAATATCACCAGCAGGCATATCGTGCTCATTAGCAATGTGGTTAAGAAATCGTTCAATGTACAGTCGCTTAGCTTCTAATGCATTGCCATCAGCAACTCCATAAATAAAATGCATGTCAGCCATCTCGGCATTCGTATAGCGAGTCATGATAGAAGACTTCACTAACAACCGTTTACATGTTAACTAGCCAAACGTCAATCAATCTTAACAAATGCGACACATACAAACTACAAAAACACAACATACAAAAACATACAAAATAATCACTCCGAAGTATCACGGGATGTTGGTAAGAAAAAACAACTCCTTTTTCTTACATGTCTTTCACTTGATACGTCCAGTGTAGTACGCCATACTTTTATTTCACCTACATTAATAATGTGAAAAATATCAAAATTGGATTTGTTGAAAATTTTTTTCGTCCTATATCTTCGCAACAAGGCGCTTTTTCAAAAATCATCAAAGGATAAAATATCCTTAGAATAGTCCAAGGAATAACCTCTTGAATTTTTGCCGCATGTTTAACTAAGACCCTGTATATGTGTTGAAAATTTTTTTCGCACTATATCTTCACAACAAAGCGCTTTTTCAAAAATCATCAAAGGATAAAATATCCTTAGAATAGTCCAAAGAATAACCTCTTGAAGTTTTGCCGCATGTTTAACTAACACCCTGTATATAATTTATTGTTTTATAAAATCAATATTAAAATAAAAAAAAATAAAGGAGATGGCATATTTAACCCTAATGACCCTGTACATATATACCCTTCAATCCATACTGTTAGTATCGACAAAGTCTACATATAATTTGTAGACTTTGGTATTGATTTAGATAAACTTATGTTTTGATTCAACCGTTGTCTAGAGGACGCCCGATCAGCATATACTACAGTTTAGTCTGTAGTCTGTGTGTTTTATTTATAAAGGAAACATTAGACGCGCTTCTAATACCACAATTTTGCCTTCAAATTTAAAAAAGATGACTCTAACTTGGGAAGACAAAGAAGTCAGGTTCGACATACCTTATTCGTAAGTAGAACAAATGAAACTCTTCTTTCTATAACAGTTCTTATGGTCTTATTTTAGGGAAATGAGGTTAATTTTGGGGGAAAAAATTATAGACAGACTGGACAACATCGAAGATACGAAGGGGAATGGGGGAGACAGGGGCAGAATGATCATTACTAATATCAGGATTCTTTGGCATTCCGCAGCAAGTCCAAGGGTGAATTTATGTAAGAGTAGCTTCTGTAGCTGTAGTTACATGACTTTAGATATACATATATTGTGGTACCAATCAGGAAAAAAATTCATATCTTATACGCTTTTGCAGCAATTGGATTTGGAAGTATAATATCCACCAGTACAAAGATGGTTAATTCAGTAAGTATATTTGCGATTTTATAATTTATAATATATATAAAAAGGGCAGATTAGTTTCATGCTTTAAATTAACAAAGTAGCCAACAATTTTGTGATCTTTGATAGACAGAAATAAATAATTATGGAGGATAATTACATGTCCTCGATTTTTGCAAGTTGAAAAACCAATTGGATTGTCAGTTAGAATTAGATGCGATTGCAACTGAATGCAAGTTAGATTGAAACGTTAATAAAATCTAATGCTATTACAAGAAAGTTGAAAGCTTAATGAACTTTGAACAGAGGTCATTGACCTCTGAAAGTTCAAAGGCCAATTGGGTTTCCTATCAGAATCAGTTAAGTACTATAATATGGTGCCCACATTTTTAATCTTTATTTTTATACACTCCCCATCCAGTGGCAAATATATTTTCTTTTTATTTCATTACCATGATATTTTTCAATAAAATTTGATAACAACAATTCCTTATCTTGTTCCAGTTTTTTGTTTTTGTTTCCATTTTTCGAAAGAACAACCAATATTATTTTAAATTAAGCATTCTAGAACCTATTCTAAATTAATATACTCATATCTTTTTGTTCAAAGAATTCTATAGCAATGTCTATGAAGTTGGCAATAAAATTTGTTCCTGATGATAGGTTAAAACGTTTGTAGTTTCTAGTTTTCCACTAACTACCAAGCCACTACACTTCCTATGAAGCGCATCTCATCAAAATGGCATAATCTGAAATGATTAAGAGTTGATGATAACCCGAGTTATCAGTTATCAGAGTTGAGTTTTAATAAACTTAGAATGATGCTATTTGGGATAGTGAAACACGCGTCGAGTCGTGCAATGTATAAATTAGTACTCATGTTTTCTTCCAGAAGCTGAAAGGGACGGCCCAAGCATTGCAAATGCTTACCACATCAGATGGAACACGGTACGAGTTCATTTTCACGAATCTGGTTCCTGGGAATCTGAGACACTTTACGTCGGTCATGGGTGTGCACAAGTAAGATGGGTGGTTAGAGGTCAGGAAGGGAATTAATGTAGAAAATTTTTCTGAAAAATTTTACATGTTTCCGGAGAACTGGATTTTTTTTTTAAACAATTAAGATTTTTTGGAAAATTGCGGAGAAGATCTTGGAACATTAAGCATAATATTCTGAAATTATAAAAACTGTGATATTTATTACAATATTTAAGTACATATATTTCTTGGGAGGTTATAGAAAATTATAGACAAATACAATATTCTATTTTGAAAATTTTCTATGGTAAACTTCCATCTCCAACAAAGATGAAATTATTCGTAGATAAAAACTGGGTAAATTAAAAATTATTCTGGAAAATTATTCCGTACCTTCCTCAATTTCCCCTTGTCTATGAGAAACTTCCCAAAGCTATTAGCCTGAAAAATGCTGCTTCTTTCTTTTTTAACACATATTCTATTTCCGAAAAATACCGTTAAAGAAAATATCATGGAAAATTTCCCGCGTTATGTTACCTGCGAAATATTCCATAATTTTCTAGAACTATCCAGGGTATTATAGTATTATAAAATTCTCCACGATCCACGAAAATGTACCATAATTTTTTATTTTGGCATGATTTTCTTCACCATTTTATTTTGTCTACATTCTCTGAAAGAAAGAAACCTATCTGAAAGGAAATGTCACTTCTAGGGCCTACAACTCCTCCAAACTCTACAGAGAGCTGCGGCTGAGAGGCGCCGTCGTCCACAACAAGCAGCTGAAGATGCTCTCATTGGAGCAGATGTTTTCTACCGTCCACGGCGTCTGGAACCTTTCGAGCGACCAGGGAAGTCTTGGGACCTTCATCGTCACCAACGTGCGACTAGTGTGGTTTGCAGATATGAATGAGGCGTTCAATGTGTCTCTTCCATATCTCCATATTGATGGTGTAAGTGTATATGATGGTTTAAAAAGATGAATATAATTCATCAAAAAATTATTTAGTGAATATCCATCTGCAGAATAAGTTTTTTCAGATTTCCATCAGAGACTCCAAATTCGGCACTGCTCTCGTAATCGTCAGTACTGAGAAGAGCGGGGGATACGTGTTGGGCTTCAAAGTGGATCCAGAGGAAAAAATGAAATTAATATACAGAGAACTGACCTCATTGCACACCGTCTACACTCAAAAACCGATCTTCGGCGTGGAATACAATTGGTCAACCAATACAGACGACTTGGAGCAAAATAATAATCTGGTGGAGGATTATGATGTTGTGGAAGAGCCCAAGGGGGAGATGTCCAACACTATAGCTGCTTATTTAGCTGAGGAAGGCCATAAGAGTAGGCTGCCAGTGTATTCGCAAGAGCTTGGCTTGGCCGTGGAGAGCATCAAGGAAGGATATACGCTGCAGAAGTTGTGGGAAGTCATACCGTCTTAACAATAAGATAATAACTGAGGAATAGATTTCAATATGTAAAAATTTTGGACTGCTCTCTAATAAAGTTTAAGGTCATGTTATCACCATCAATATCTATTCCATTTTGTCACAAAATCTATATTAGAGAAGAACAAATAGGCACAAAGACCTCCTACAAAGAGTCCTATAAAGTCCTGCAAAACCACGCCACTAGAATAAGAGTTTAAATTTTTATTAAATTTTGTTTTTAAATATAAAGCAATTTGAACATATTTATAAACTTTGATACATGGAGATACACAAAAAAATAGTTAGATTGTAGTAAAGTAGTAGGTTAGTAGAGTGTTAGAATATTTATTCAGCATACTGATGAGAATTAGCAAGTTCGAAACCGGTTTAATTAGGTTGTTGGCAGTGATGAATTATGTGGCTACTTCTATAGAACTTATTGGTGTGGACTAGAAAGACGAAAATACTCTTGTAATAACTATACTAAAAAGCCGAACTAAGGAAATTACTTATTTGTGATACAAAATCTAAAGCAAGAGCAGTGGTTTCAATAAAAGCGTTCATAAACATCCATGTTTATGTTAGTGTGAAAATATGTACAGAATTGAAACGAACGAAAAATGTAAAAATAAGTGAAAGGACTCTTCCCTCTCAGAGACAGAATCTTCTCTCAGAAAATAATCATATTATGAATGAATAACCGTCAATCCTCCGCCCAACGTCCACAACAAACGATCTGAAACTTTTCCCATTTATATCCCTATTTATATGCACAAAATGTAAATCCGACATCAAAAATCAAAGAATTTCTATATCTGCTTTGGCAATCCCCAGACAATACCTTTCAGCACTTCAGGGAAGATCAGCTTGATATAAAGAGGGCGCTTTGCTCGACATTTCTTAATCTCGCAACAGTTGCACCTACGGTAACATCGAAGGCATGGTTTTTACTAACAAGTGAGTGATTTTGTGTTGTTTTACTTCGCTTTATTATATGACCCTCAGAAATTTAAAGCTATCACAGCTCGAGACGTTCTTTCTTCACATATAGCAAAAATATCTGATGAGTTTATACAGTTAGGTACAATGAGAGCCACGTCTTGGCATGATTTTCATTTAAGTGTTAAAAGGGGAATTCCGTTTCCGTGAAAAACGTTGACACATCTCAGAGATACAATTATAGTAGAAGAACATTTTATCTTAGTTGTTCTTGAACGTTGCAGAGTTAAAAGCATTAGTATATTAAAATATTACATATTGTTGTGTTAGCCATAATGCAGGTCTAATAAAAAGAAAATATAAGAGTTTTTTTAGTTTAACCCATTGCTATGTCTTTCATGCTTGTATTAAAAATTCATATTAGAAGCAATGCTTGATATTTACTCCTATGTTTCGTTTGTTCAGAAAAGTGCGGCTGTACACCATCAGCATCATTCTCCTCCTGATGGTATGGCTGTGCACACAAGGATCCATGGCACAGCTGACATTTTCCAGAAACTGGACGGGCCCTGGAAAACGAGCTATGGACAATCCAGACCTTCGTTATAAGATATCCTCTGGTTCGATTTGTCACTTTTTGGTGGTAAGATATATTGATTAAAATAACATTTACAAATTAATAACCCGTAAGTAACTAATTTAGACAATGGTAATCAATTATTTGTGTGGAGTATTATTCACACTACAGGGTGATTCAAAAGTCGTAGACCGATTAGGTCTTCGTAATGATTAGTTACAAATACGAAAAATATTTTATTATACTGGTATTAAAAAACATATCGAATATATACATTTATAAAACAAACACAAATAAAAAAGTACATAGATAAATGAACAAACAATGAAAGGTAGATATAGGAAAAGCCCAATGAAAAGTATAGAAAATATATTGACGATGGTAAGCAAAATTTAAAAGAAAACATTGGTATACTGACTTTTGGGTCATTATTAGATATGAGTTATAAGTAAATTCTTCATATATAAAAACACTTACTGAGTACAAATATACTGTCTGGTATGTATACCTGCATTTTTACTGTTTTTTTTTCAGAACCAGATTCGGCGAATGGTTTCATGCGACAATCCATTGGAGGAAGTTGGACCGTTCTTCCCCGAAAAACTCTGATTCTTTAGACAACGATGTCTGAATGTTTATTCACAATTATTAGAACTAAAAATTTAATAAAAATGTCGATAATTGTTACCCATGTTTCATTTTCCATTAAGTAAGAGGTTATTTCTATAAAATATATTTGTTGATAGATACGTAATAGTAATAGCGTAATTATTAACCCGAAAAAATATTATCTGTGTGGAAAAGGAGGTGAAATATTATTATTTTGGAGGCCATGTTGCATCAAATCCCTTCGGTTTTGAATAAAATAATTTTTATTATATTATATTATTTTATTTATTTAAATAATTGATTAATAGAGAATACCTACCTACCTAACAAATCACTTAAAAATACTCTATTAAGTTTACCTTTCATTGAAGGGTAAACTTAACAGAATATTTCAAAGGCTTTGAATTATTTTTATATAAAAATTTTATTTTAGTTTTAAAATAGGTAGTATCTAATGACGTTTTTATAATAATTCACAGTATATTATTATATGTACTTTGAAATACATTTTTTATTGCAGTAATGCAATTAACAAGATGAGAATCATATTTTTTCAAGTTAATATGATAATTTTATTATCACCTACGTTTACAATTTCTGGTAATTACTTTTAAAAGATAGTAAATACATTGTTTGATATGGTACGATAACCATTCGAGAATATTGAGAAAATATAAATAAATTTTATTACCCAGAATGTTCCCCATTCAGAAAAAAATCTACTGTCATGGTTAGGTTGAATTCTATATACCTACTTATTATTAGGATTATTTAAATTTCTATTTTACTTATATGTAATATCTCTACCCCCTCATTCTAATCACAAAGATTAGCCCGAAAGTCTGAGACTTGTGTGGGAGAGGGGGCGACATATCATTATTTCGCAGTCCAAATTTGCGCCTCAAGAAGGACATTGTTGATAGGTCCTAACCACCATTCTGTGCTGGAATGAGGGAAACCTGGAAAATCTCATTAGTTAGAAGAGCAGTGAAAAATCAACTGATTTTAATCTCTCACATTATCACCAAGCTGGCATTTTTCCCATCCTAGGGTTACGAATAAACAATTTGATTAAAAATTGTCTGATGGAATGGGAATTCCAACCCACGACCTCTGGGTTGAGCGGTCGAGACAGTAAACTCTGAGCCACAAGCTTACTAAGTTGTGCATCTATTTTTAAAGAATATGTCTTAAAATGAAAATATTTTGTTTTTTTTTCTGTTTTTTCTATGTGTTTCGAGTATTACATAGGTATTAAAAATCAGATAATTTACTTTGATTCTTAAAGGTTATCTAATATTGTGCCTCAATAAAATAGATAAAATTCAATCAATATTTGCTTCTCCTTTTTACATCCTACCCCTACTACTTAATACATTATAAATGAAAACTATAGTTACCTATCTGAAACTTCATTTGGATAAGTTACACATTCTCTGTTTATCCATCTTGAAAGGTGTTGAAACCTTTCGTGTGCAGACAACACTATGACGTAGTTTTCTTCATAACACCAAAACACTATACTTACTGCACTCGATGGGCGTTTCGTCAATCAAGTTGGCATCATCTGGAGATGATTAAAACTCAAATCATCCTCAGATGATTTCATCTCATCTCCAATGAGTTGTGATCATCTCCAGATGATGCCAACTTGGTTAGCGAAACGCGCGTCGTGTGCAGTATAGTGTTTTGGTGTTTTTTGAAGTCTGTAATTCCGTTGCTGATAAATATCATGCATATATATATATAGATCTAAAATAATAAAGCTATTATAATCATCTACTCTAATCTACAGCTCTCTCACTGTGCTCTACAATTCTTCTCTTAATGTAGATCACCTGTAATATAGATCAGCTCTAACTCAATGAAAGATGTCCTAAAATGGTTTCTAAGGGAGTTACAAGTCTACAAACGATGGATAAAAAGAATTATTTTTATTTAGTTTAGAAAATTTTTCAGCACTAAAAGTATCTAACGTGTCCAAACTCTCAGTTCAATTCGCATAAAGACAACTGACTGAAACTGTCAACCTAGATACGCCACCTTTGACACGAATAATGTACCTACAAGTGCATTCCAAAGTTTAAACGCAAATATCTCGGTACCTTTTTTACTTAAAAAGTCCTAATTTGTCACACATCACATAATTTTCAATCATTTTTTCACGTATTGTTTAAATTGCTGTATTCACTTGGATAAAAACGTTTTGTCAACAACAACCCTCTACCCTTATATGAAAACTACTCTTTAAGAACGATCACGACTCTTTTTACTGTCACCATTCGCTTTGGAATAAAAATTTGTGCCATAACACTATTCTTAAAAATAAGTAAAATCCAATCATTTTATCCATTGTTTAAAGAGCTGTAATTCCCTTGGGAACCATCTTAGGGCTAATATATTATGTTCGTGCGAACTGTTATTTTTATTTTTAGATGTAGGAACAGCCTTCGAACCTGAATTTTTACACCCTGTATATACAGCTAATTCCATGCTTTCTGAATATCTTCTTATGGAACTTGATCAAAATTAGCAAATCTGAAAGAGGAACAGCATATTATAATGAAAAAGATGTTAATGAACATCTAATTTCCATGAAACATGTAACGTCACAGCCCCCGCAGATATGGCTTCGAAATAAAATAAAGCAAACTTTTCCAATATTCCAATAGACGTTTCTTATACAGGATCAGGCATTATATTCCCTTTGTATGCATACAAATCCAGCATTAAGACTCAAAGATTTCCCATGTTTATTTATCCACAATGTAATCCCCTGGGCAGAAGTGTCTTACGGCGTTTGAAAAGTTCAAAACGGGATCAGATTTATATAAAGAGGAGATTTTCTGGACAGCGATGCCAGTCTTGCCACAACGACCAACTCATTAAGTACGTCCGAAAGTATGGTTTCCAGTAGCAGCAGGTAAGCAGTACCAGTAACACATTTTCCATGTTTATATGTATATTATGTATAAATATTTAACATTATTTTCCTCATGCTTTTTACATGACAAAGGCTTCCTTTGCTGTAAAAATAACACTATCAGATATATTATTTAGCAGCAAGTGCACATTGCCAAGTCGATTTTTTAGAAATAAATTAGTTATTATATTATTATTATTATTATTATTATGGTTTCGTTAATATTTTTACGTCGCTCGACAGTATTTTTCATATGCTTTGTGTTCCGTTAACTATTATTTTTTAATTTATTGTTTTATTAATTGTTATCTATTTTTGTTAGCTAATTGCTATCTATCGTTATTTTTACTTTGTTTGTTACTTTTTCATTATTCCTTGGTTAATACGTAGATACAGACAGACGCAGATGAGTTTGATTATGGTTTTTCACGTTCAAAACGAGATCAAACTACAGCACATGATAATCATTATACTCAGAAGAAAAAATTCTGTCGAGTGACTTGGAAATATTAATGGGTGTCATATTAGAGAAAATTAAGTTGATGATGGTTCTGAAGGGACGAAACGTTATTTATAAAACTGTTAACGCCATTCGATAGAGCGGAAAAAGTTGCCATTTGAAAGCTTCCTCTTTTTCTTAATATCTCTTCAAACACGATTAAAATTTTATGAATACCAGTTTCCAAAATTTCAAACATCTCATAAACTAATCATGATAGCCTTAATTTTTTGAAGCATAGGTATCTATTATTGGGCACCAAATTAGGTACGCAACTTTGCCTCAATTTAGCCCCGTCTATCTCTGACAGTTTCTAAGATATCAATGTTATTTCATCCAATTTGAAACACACTGTATATTATCTATTATCATTTTCATGTGGCAAATAATTTACTTACCTATAGTTATCTCGCAAATACCTACTTTATTTAAACAAAATCTACGCATATCGTCAAAGGGTTAAAAAAATTAATCGTCCTTTTGTTGTTTTACATTTTGTTGCTTGTCTCGAGTCGATACACGTTTCACTAACAGAATTAGCATAATTTATAAATTATTTAAAACTTAGTATTCTGTATCTTAAATGTTCCTACACATGTGCACGGAGCACGTTGTAATATACTTAGTATATTTTCTTATGCTCAAATTGTAGTAGTATTGCATACCTATAACTTTTTAAGTGCAATAATATCGTGAATTATTAATATTATGTAGAATGCTTATAATTTGGAAGTAAAAAGTTGGATTTAGATTTTTACAGTAATGTTTTAAAATCCCCAAAAACATTACCACATTATATGTAAATGATTTGTTTTTATTTCGGCTAAAAAATACGTGTCTTTACTAATTAATGTTTAACTAATTACGCAGAAAAAGATATTTTTCATTGTCAGCTTACGTCTTTCAAGAACACGATTATATAAAATATTCTGTGAAATATTTCTTGTTTAGAATATTGCTGTACCTGAAAACACAGCTGTTTATAAACAAGCACGTCTTTTTTATGATGCATTTTCTCTGGAAGTTCTTTATAAATGATCTGTTTAACACAAGAGGGATCATTTTTATTTTTATTCAAATCATTTTTATGAATAACAAATGAAATAACTTCGATGAGACCCTTAAGGTAATTTCAAATTCATAATTATAAATTAATTTTTACCGATTGGGCGACTGCGAATTCTTTCGGTTTAAAATTAGGTACTTTTGGAAAAACATATTAAACATAAAAAATAATTTATATGTAAACAAACATGTGAACTTTCATTTTATATAAGATAAACAGAGGTTTTACTATCTTTTACAGATTGATAAACAGATAAAAAATATTTTTCGTATAACTGGCGCATTCGCCATAATTTGAAATACAAATTAAATTCAATTCTGTACCTATAATATAAATATACAAATTATTTAAACTGGTCAAATACAAATACCGCATGTCCTTTCAGTGATCAACTAAACTGCGCTACTAGATTCTATGATGAAACGAATTATTAATATTCTTATACAGGAATTCTTTATGGCTTTTCCTACCTGTTAGAAGAAGCTCCCTCATTATCCTGTAGCTGTCCTCTTTCCCATTCTACTTACATAGTGTTATTTACTGTCTCAGGTTCTTCGGATTATGCACCATCGCCCTCTTGGTCTCATGGTTGTGCGTCCAAAACTCCCTCGCCCAAGTAACATTCTCTACGGGCTGGGTCCCTGGGAAACGGGCACCGGCCAGCCCAGACGTCCATTTCAAGTTATCAGCGAATTCTTTTTGTCACTTTTTGATGGTAAGTGTGCCACAAAATTTGAAGAATTTGAAAAATCATCGAAATCAGAATTTTCAAATATGAATTTTAAAATTTTAATGAATCAAACAGAAAATAGCCACTTGTGACACCCTGTAGCTCGACTACGGCTGCCGTAAGACCCCCAGGTTTATTTTATATAACAAGAAAAACTTATTTTTGATTACAGAATACGCCCCTGGAATTTTTACCTTTATTTAGGAAACACCCTATATACGAGTATACAGGGTGACCCATTAAGAATGGAAGCACTCTCGTACAAAATTTGTTTATAGACCGATTTGGCCCGGATTTTTTTCAAAAGATAGATCTCCAATGGCTCTATGTTGATGCAGAATTTGAAGACAAAATTTTGATTTTCAAGGCCTACTACGATTTTTTTTTTATGTGAAAAATAGCAAAATTTTGTTAGCGATTCTTTTATAAAAAATCCGACTACACCACTGGATTTAGGAGCCACTCGAATGCATTTGTACCAATTTTTGCGAAAAAATGTTTGTTCCTAAAAAAGTTATGACAATATCGGCATCACCAGTGTTTGCCTTTGTCGGTGAACCTATTCTTTTATAAAAATCGCCAAAATCGGAATAGAACCCAAAGAAAAACAAAATTAAATAACTTAAACACTGGTGTTATTAATAAGAACCATAAAAACCAATATACACAAAATAACCAACAATTACTCTAATATAAACAACAATTGATAGATGAGTTCCTCAAGTTATTATTATTTCGTGGTTATTATGCCAATACTTATAATATTACCTTCTTAGATGAAAAATAACTACATTATAATTTTTTATCCAAAAAGTGTGAATCAATTTGACAGACTCCTTTTTCATTTTGAAAAATGTAATTTTCTAATATTTACTTTTTTTTATCAATTGTTGTTTATATTAGAGTAATTGTTGGTTATTTTGTGTATACTGGTTTTTATGGTTCTTATTAATAATTACAACAGTGTTTAAGTTGTTTAATTTTGTTTCTCTTTGGGTTCTATTCGATTTTTATAAAGGAATAGGTTCACCGACAAAGGCAAACACTGGTGATGCCGATATTGACATAACTTTTTTAGGAACAAAAATTTTTTCGCAAAAATTGGTACAAATGCATTCGAGAGGTTCTTAAATCCAGTGGTGTAGTCAGATGTTTTATAAAAAAATCGCTAACAAAATTTTGCTATTTTTCACATAAAAAAAATCGTAGTATAGGCCTTGAAAATCAAAATTTCGTCTTCAAGTTTTGTATCAACATAGAGCTTTTGGAGATCCATCTTTTGAAAAAAATCCGGTTCAAATCGGTCCATAAACAAATTTTGTACGCGAGTGTTTCCATTCTTAATGGGTCACCCTGTATGTGTTTTGGTTTTGTGTAGGTATTTATTTTTAATCCTCTGTATTTAAAAATAAATGTTTTAAACAACTAAGCTGCGATACCCGGCACTACTAAAGCCCCACCCAGCATTGAATGACACCGACATATCCTGAAATAACCTCGCTTTCTTCTCTGTGTTATTTTTTAATAAATATTCGTATTATAGTAATTTTAAGGAATTATATTTTATTTTTAGGGTCAGATTCGTCAAATGGTGACATGCGACAACCCAGTAGAGGAAGGCAGGCCTCTCTTCTTCGGGGGAAACTTGTGAAACATTCGAGGAAATTATGACTGAAATTAAGAGTGAATGATGAAATGTAGATAATATATAGTTGTCATTAATAAACAGATCAGATTTTATCACGTTTTATTACTGTAGATATACAAACATTGAATCAATACTTCGATCTCTGCAATGCCTAAGAAAAAATATTTATGTATCTATCCATTATCGAAGCGCAATGCGTACCTTGAAGGCCTTTCTTTGCTTTTCTTGAAGCTTTTCTTGCAACTATTTACTGCACGATAAATAATAAACAACTAATTATAGGTAGATATATACAATATTTGATACATAACAATCTGTTTATAGGTATAATATGCATCCGTTGATATTATATTCCATTTCGTACTATGAAAATACTGTTGTGGTTTACAATCAGGAGAATTTTAGTTACGAACGCATCTCTGACGTTTCGTGGAACGGTCCAGCTCGCATTTCTCGTAAGCGTTGCATTTTACGTTTCCGCAGTAACTGCCTGTTGCACTTTCTAGAACAAAATGAAGAAATTCATTTAAAATCTACGACGAAATCACAAAAATAAATAAATAGTCAGACGAATATCTCGCAGGCGGCACCTTTGATGTGGTTACCGATGGATTCGTGACGTCGGTTCCAAAAGGGGGGTTTTGGGGGATATTTTATTATTGTTCCGCCGCATCACAATTTTTTAAATGAAATAGAAAAATATAGTACCTATTTAAATAAAGAATAACATTTACTGATTTTTCCAAATACTTTGTTTTTTGTCGTTCTAATGTTTCTGCTTATTTTGTTATTTACTTATTCTTGTGACGAAATCACACTATTTTCCTAGTATCAAAAAGAAGTTCTTATTATTAAAAACATTGAATTTGATTTCACTGATAAAAAAATTATTAGACGTCATCATGAAGAAAATGTTAATTACAATATAATCGTTTTAGTTCGTTCAGGAATGTATTTAACAATTTCTTTCCGTATAAATGTCATTTAGTGGTTCGAAAACCCTAAAAACATTTGGGTATATGCGTAGTTGTATATATGTAGAAAATGTATTTGTCAAAATTGTAATTAAAATCAGGTCCTTTTTTAAAATATAAAGTCGGTGATAAATCACGTAAGGAACGACCACAAATGCGCAACTTTTCGTATCTCTTATATTTCCGAGATCCTCGTGCAGAAAATCTGGAACACCCTATATATAAGTATCTATGATGCTCACAGTCACTATACTTTTTCTCAATGCAGGTAACAATTATAAAAAGTATCTTCAATACGAATTTTGTATCTTAAATAACTCTCGCTAGTGTTCATATACAAATTGAACACTTGGTATGTTATTTTGCAATTAATTTTCGGTAGAACTACGGCTATTTATCCTGCTGATTAACTGCAAAAGGCAATTGTAAATAAAGGACAAGAGATTGTTGATCGAATCATTTTAAACAGAAGTAGGTAACTAAAAATATCTCAAAACGATAAACTGAATCGCCTATACAATGGTGTAATAATAGTTTTATCAAGTTCCAGTTTATCATTGCATTGTTTATAATATTTATGTGTAAATAAAAACATTATTTTCAAGTAAATATACGTAAGTGAATTGGTAATACATATTTAATAAAGTTTTGTTTTAACAATGTTTTCAATAATCTGTAAAATGTTTAATAGAACATTTAATTATAGTTTATTTCCTTTTACGGTGGAATTAATCAAAATGTCAAATATTAAGTGAAACGTACTAACTTTTTAATAATTAACAATAAATTATTTTTTAATTGTTCAGCACTGGCATATGTTGACTCAGTATTGGAACGACAATTTTGAGATATCCGTAAAAGTGTATATTTTTTAAATGGAACACAGAACACCCTCTAATAAATCTGCTTTATTGGTACTTATATTTGGGAGAGAATTGCCTATTCATATATGCAAAAATATACAGGGTATTCAGTTTCAACACTATAATTAACAAATGTATACTTAATTTCATAAAATTTGGATAATATTCGTGGATCACTTACTCGAGTTTTGGTTTTTATATCCATCGTTAGTATCCAATTTCATGTTGGCGGGTACACAGGATTTGGTGTTGCAGATATTGGGGCAGCATTTCCTGCCAGAGCACTCGTAGTCGTCCTTACATTTTGGGCTGCACGACGTCATTTTGCTTGAAACGGGGCAACTAACTGAAATAATAAAAAAAAATGATCAAAAACGGGTGTGTACCTGTTGCTTTTTTCCATATTAATAGGTTTTTCCATATGAAAAAAATAACAAATACCCCCGTTTTTGATAGTTGGTCGTTTTTATTTTATAATATGTTGTCCCAGGGACATGCAATACAGTGGTTTTTATTTTTTTCTCGAAAACGAAGCAAGATACGAAAAAAAAGTTATAAAAAGTCAGTGGCGCACATTTTATTTGTCAAAAATATTGGTTAAGGTGCCCCCGGGACGCCACTGGACTTAATAATTTTAATCTAGGGCAAAGTTAGCCCCTTTCTATCATAAATAACACTGCTAAATTTCAACAAAATCGGTGAAGGATTATAAAGATTTTACGATTACGATAAACGATTTTTTAAAAAAAGTTTCACACCCTGTATCTGGAAAATGAAGCATTTCCGGACCTATGTTTATATAAACTATATATTCATTCAAACTGAAAGCGAAAGCTAAGTTTCTGTAACACAAAATAAGCCACTTTTCTATCTATATCATAACACAGGGTGACATCCAAAAATTAACTTTTTTAAATGTTCATTAACTATTTCAAAGGCCCGGCCGCGACTGCACCCTGTATATTGGTTAAATAAACCATTTAAAAAAAAAAAGTAGGTAATCCTCATTTTCTGAACCAATTTAATGAAAAATTATACTTACGGTCTAAACCGGTTGCACAATAGACTGCAAAGGCCAGCAGCACACAGAAAACAGTAAATTTAGCTGAAAATTAAGTAATTGAAGCAAATTGCAGCAAAGGAACATAATATACAATTCTTACTCATAGCAAATATAGAGAACACCGCTCGCGACCACAAACTTACTCCAACTGAATGCAGAACAGGTTTAAACTAAAGTAGGTAAATTATATTTGTTTCCAGGCGTTATAGTTTTTATGTGCTTAACAACAATTTTTCTTAATCAGGTACCTACCTACGTATTAATTAACAGATATCTTCTGAATTCCATTATTGCTGTCAGGTCTAATTTATGCAAATTATTATACTTTGAATTCGTGATTTTTATTTTGCCAACCTTTCCCGTCAAGGCAATGTAGTTAAAGACGAAGATAATAATAAAAACATGTATTGCATAACGACTTTGGTAATGACACGATTTTTTTTAGTAGTCTGAATCTCTATTACATATATCGCTATATAATTATACCCTACCTTAATTACTGGTACCATGAAAATGGATTTAAGGAACATTGGTACGGGGTAATATAGACTTTGTAGGTAGGTTTGTGTGTATATCGTGGTAGGTAGGTTAGGTATCATGAATTATACGGGGTTACTTCAAACATTGCGTCCTAATTTTTAAATTTTATTTCCTAACACCAATTGTTTTGATATTTAAGAAGTAATTAGTAATTAATTGTTTATAAAGGTTGTGGTTCAAGTAGTAAACGTGACGTGGATGAATCTGGTATGTAAAAACTGTGTGAAAACTAAAATGTAGAGTTTCCGTAATGGATGAAAATTACCTAGCAGTAGAAATTGTTCAAATCTGAGCAAAATATGAACCTCAAGTTATACGACCACAAATTAAAAACTTCAAACAAATCCCAAATTAAAAAATATACCGAAAAATTACATATGCGCTCAAGTCCTCTTTTGTGTTTTTTTTTATTGAAGAAATAAATATTATTTTTGTGGTTCAATGTTCAATATAGGCAACGATGAATATACTCAAATTGCTTATTTAGTCATATCAATTTCTGTTTACAATATTAAATACAAACAACCATGAATATAGATAAAGTATAATTTTGGTTGTATAAGCTTGTGATTTTATAACAATCCTATTAACAAATTCATTAATAGATGGCTCTTAAATTTGTTCAGTGTCAAATATCGGCAACCCTGAATACTCTCGAATTGCATATTTGGTCATATAAATTTCTGTTTATTATAAATGTGTGTTTAGTTGTTATATCTAGGTATATAAGCAATAGATATCCAGATACATGAACAAATATCCTATGATGGATGCAGAAATGATGAATGTAGAGAAAAACAAAATAAAATCAACCCATAGGCTCTGGCAAAAAAGGACACTCAAAGGGCACTGGCCACTGGCTCAAAGTAGTATTATATATATGGGCTCAAAGTCCTCTTTTGTTGTTTTTTATTGAAGAAATAAATATTATTTCTGTTTACAATGTTAAATATAAGCAACCATGAATATAGATAAAGTGCAATTTTGGTTGTATAAGCTTGTGCTTTTTATAACCATCCTATTAACAAAATCATTAATAGATGGCTCTTATATTTGTTCAATGTAAAATGTAGGCAACCCTGAATACTCTCGAATTGCATATTTGGTCATATAAATTTCTGTTTATTATAAAAAATGAGTGTTTAGTTGTTATATCTACAAATCTACATTACAAATATCCTACGTTTCGTCCGAGTTTGTAGGCTTTTTCAAGATTACCTAATAGCTAATACAATACTTATAAGGCTAATATCAATTTCCTATTTTAATTTTATGTATTGGTTAATGGGTTATGGTTTTAATCTGTAATAAAGGAGTAAATGTTATTTATGTGGTTCAATGTTAAATACAGGCAACCACGAAAACACTCGAATTGCTTATTTAGTCATATAAAATTCTGTTTACAATGTTAAATACAAGCAACCATGAATATAGATGTAGAGCAATTTTGGTTGTATAAGCTTGTACTTTTGTAACAATCCTATTAACAAAATCATTAATAGATGGCTCTTATATTTGTTCAATGTCAAACATAGGCAACCCTGAATACTCTCCAATTGTAAATTTGGTCATATAAATTTCTTAATTAAATAAGACAATACACTTTTTTTCACATATCTATTAGCAATCCCAAAATGTATATATTTCGAGTACTTCGTCCCTGCATCGTCGGTAGCTTAAACCACAAATGATGAGTACATAATAATGAGTACATAAATGAGTACATAGTACTCGAAATGTATACAGTTAGCATTGCTAATAGATATGTGAAGAAAGGTGTATTGTCTTATTTAATTATATTCATCTTCACTAACTCACCTCAATCAGTTTTATAAAAATTTCTGTTTATTATAAATGAGTGTATAGTTGTTATATCTATATAAACAATAGATATCAATGGACAAAATATCCTACGTTTCGTCAGAGTTTGCGGACTTTTTCAAGATTGTCTAATATAGGGTGACCAGATTCCTTGAACAACAAAAGAGGACAAAGATGCTGCGGGAAATATTTTATAAAAAATACAATCATTATTTCGTCAAAACTATTGGTCTTTATCATAGATTTATAAGAAGTCTATGGTCTTTATTTATAAACATATACATATATAATTACACATATACAATTACTTTGTAATTTTGTAATATTCGGCTTAAATTTGTAAAAGGAGGGCGGCTTTTGTGGGATTCGTCAACCAAGTTTGTTCCCATCGTCGTCTTTATTCGATTTAAGTTAACAGCACAAGTATAAAGATATATATTAGAGGTCTAGGATGAATTTCAAACAATTTATGATTCCCAATTCAGCTGCTTATTGTACTTGCATTGTTTGGAAATACTTCAGATTTTCAGTTCATTTTTTTTGTATGGTAAAAAAGAGGACATTTAGCATAAAATGTGTATATATATACCGGACATAAATTTGAACCTTAAAAAGAGGACTTGTCCGGTTAAAAGAGGACGTCTGGTCACCCTAGTCTAATACTTATAAGGCAAATATCAATTTCCTGTTTTAATTTTATGTATAGGTTGGTTTTATTGTGTTTTTCATCTTTTATGGATACAGAAATGATGAATGTAGAGGAAAACAGAATAAAATTAACCCATAGGCTCTGGCAAAAGAGGACTCTGGCTCAAAGTACTTTTTTGTTGTTTTTTTATTCAAGAAATAAATATTATTTATGTGGTTCAATGTTAAGTATAGGCAACCATGAATACACTCGAATTGTTTATTTAGTCATATAAATTTCTGTTTACAATATTAAATACAAACAACCATGAATATAGATAAAGTATAATTTTGGTTGTATAAGCTTGTGCCTTTATAAATAATCCTATTAACAAATACATTAATATATGGCTCTTATATTTGTTCAAATCAAATATAGGCAACCCTGAATATTCTCGAATCCATATTTGGTTATATAAATTTTTGTTTATTATAAATAAGTCTTTAGTTGTTTATAGGGTGACCAGACGTCCTCTTTTAACCTGACAAGTCCTCTTTTTAAGGTTCAAATTTATGTCCGGTATATATATACACATTTTATGCTAAATGTCCTCTTTTTTATCATACAAAAAAAATACACTAAAAATCTGAAGTATTTCTAAACAATGCAAGTACAATAAGCAAATGAATTGGGAATCATAAATTGTTTGAAATTTATCCTAGACCTCTAAGTGTAACACTTTCTCTCTCTGTTAACTTAAATCGAATAAAGACGACGATGGGAACAAACATGGTTGACGAATCCCACAAAAGCCGCCCTCCTTTTACAAATTTAAGCCGAATATTACAAAATTACAAAGTAATTGTTTGTTTTCATAAATAAAGACTAATAGTTTTGACGAAATAATGATTGTATTTTTTATAAAATATTTCCCGCAGCATCTTTGTCCTCTTTTGTTGTTCAAGGAATCTGGTCACCCTAGTTGTTTATAGCTATATAAACAACAGATATCCAGATACATGGACAAATATCCTACGTTTCGTCCGAGTCTGCGGACTTTTTCAAGATTACCTAATAGCAAATACTTATAAGTATAAGGCTAATATCAATTTCCTATTTTAATTTTATGTATGGGTTGGTTTTATTCTGTTTTTCATCTTTTATTAGATGGATACAGAAATGATGAATGTAGAGGAAAACAAAATAAAATCAACCCATAGGCTCTGGCAAAAGAGGACACTGGCTCAAAGTTCTCTTTTGTTGTTTTTTTATTGAAGAAATAAATATTATTTCTGTGATTCAATGTTAAATACAGGCAACCATGAATACACTTGAATTGCTTATTTAGTCATATAAATTTCTGTTTACAATGTTAAATACAAGCAACCATGAATATAGATAAAGTACAATTTTGGTTGTATAAGCTTGTGATTTTATAACAATCCTATTAACAAATTCATTAATAGATGGCTCTTAAATTTGTTCAGTGTCAAATATCGGCAACCCTGAATACTCTCGAATTGCATATTTGGTCATACAAATTTCTGTTTATTATAAATGTGTGTTTACTTGTTATATCTACACCCGTAGGATAAAATAATAGGCAGTGACGTTTTACCGCGTGACGTAATAAATTGTGGTGGGGACTGTAATTCCATAGGCGTACGCAAAAATTGTTGGAAAGGTGCTAATAATATCAAATAAATATAAAAAATTTATCAAAACATGAACGGTGTTATAGAAATTGTGAATTGTTTTTCAAATTCACCTTACAGATTAGTTGTACATCGAACGAAATTGATGAATATTGCCACAGATATTAAAAGAACGCTTTTAAGTGTTGATGGCCCACCACCAACCCACAGCCGCCACCGAAAACGCGATTAATCACATTCCGGAGCAAATTTACTATTTAACACTTCACTTCACTTCACTTCACTTCACTTCACTTCACTTCACTTCACTTCATTTCACTACACTACACAACACAACACATGTCTACACATCCTTCATTTAACCATGTCTCATCCATATAATATATTTTTCTATTTAAAGCGCGAAATTCTCTTATTTTCTCCAAATATTCTCGTCTCCATGTCACAATCTCATTTTTCTCTATAAGCATACATACTCTTCCGAGATTCCGTTTGCAATATTTGAAATTCATTTCATGCATTGTCCATTATAAGCAATTTATAGGAGAGTTTGGGTAAATCGCTGTCTTCTGCCAGAGCAATGGAGTCTGTGTCTCCATATTTTATTGCACGAAATACACTACGAACGGAGACTTTTGTTAATTCACTACACAGTTCCGCCGCATCCACAACACTTAAATTTTTATCACGCGCTTTTAATCGCTCATAGAAATTTTTTATCATACGAATTTCCTCGCTTGTCAGATGAGATCTTTTAGGCGTTTCTAATCCACTGCTCCCCGCGATCGCTTCCATAATAAAATCTTTTTCTTCGAACACTAAATAAACTAATACGGTTATTCTGTAAAGAAATGTTAATGGTTTACAGTCTGTTAAAGTTGAAAATAACAGAATGTTATAAATTCTTTATTCCGTAACGCAAAAAGTGTCTGCTAACTACATTCTGTTGGTTAACATTGGCACTTAACATTACAGTACCTTCAATGGCCATGCTACATGATAACAGAGGATGTTTGAGGTTAGGTAAACATTTTTTGTATTGCTTTCAAGACTATTTTCTGTGGTTTTTGGAAACAAATTTAAGCGAAAATATAAGTATTATTACTAAATAAATATAGGCAATGAATAATAGTAATATAGTACCCCTATTCATTTACATACTTTTAAATGAAGACGAAAGAAGGTAAGTAAACCACTTGACTTATTAGGTTGCCTTTTAACTAAATTAACCAGTAGGTATTCGGACAACTGCAATACCTCCCTATTTAAAAGTATTAGCTACTTTACATTTTTTGGGGCATGGTACATACCAACATGGCGTTGGAAGTATTGCAACAACTGCACTGAGCCCTGAGGCCAAGGATTTTTAACTTATATCCTTGCACTGAGCCAACCTTCAATATGTAGGGCGATATACAGGGTGTCCAATTAGTGTTCCCTCGGAAGATTGTACAAAAACGGCTAACTTTATAAAAAAACTTTCTTAACAAAACTTTTAATATTTCATCTTTACTACAAAGTAAAATTGTTTAGAATTATACAAGGTGTCACAAAAACGAGTTACACAAGAAAGTATAATTTTTTTTAATGGAACACCCTGTATATTTTTTCATTTTTGGATTCTATAGAAAATTCTAAACACATTTCATGTAGGATGTCCTATACCTATCTTCAACTGTTTTTGAAATATTGACATTTTTGCAACTTTGACACCCTGTAAAATCTAAGCGGTTTGAGATCAAGCAAAACGGTTTGCACATTCCTATCTTAACTTTTCATAAGCTATCGTTTGGTACCAATTTCAGAATTATCCAAAAATTTAAAATTTTCTGAATATTTAAAATTATCTGAAAATTTTGAAAATTTTTGATTCCTGTATAAATTTGAAATTTGTATAATTTTACGTTGTAGTAAAGATGAAATATTAAAAGTTTTGTTAAGAAAGTTTTTTTATAAAGTTAACCGTTTTTGTACAATCTTCCGAGGGAACACTAACTGGACATCCTGTATACAGTACAGCTTTTTGGTTCTCCGAACAAGCGACACTGTTATTGTATTGTTTGGTCTTGGTATTATTAATATTATACAATCAATTCAAATAGTGTCAAGTCAAATACGTAACATAACCCATAAAATATGAAAAATTGAAAATGATAAAAGCATGGGCGGACGGCGCACGCGTCAATTCTCATAATATCAAACGGTTACATTTTCGAACTAATGACATCAATGTAAATCTGTTCTTAACATATTTATTTACAGAATACGAAAATGATTATGGAGTGTTACATTATGTTACCTTAACTTTAACATAATGTTATTGGCAACATTATGTTAAAATTACAGACTCAAATACAACTTTTAGAGAATAGCACCATTAGTAACACATCACCAAGTTCACCAATTATTAATATATGCAGTCCAGACACAAATTACATTAATTCCGGCGAGCTACGCTTATGTCAGGTTGCGATGAACTACTTGGATGTGTGTGAAATGCGCATGTCTGATCTTCTAGAAACTCTTGACTTTTGTTGCATAGGTTGCATATCTCGCTCTTCGTTTTTTAACCCGTTAAACAAAGACGGAACTATATCCGACGTAAAGAATTGTGGTGGCATCGAATAGAGAAGCATGGAACCACCATGGAACAGACAATTTATAGTTCTGTTCAATAGTAATGCGTAAGCGGCATTACTTTTCTATGTGCAAACGTTTGTGCCGCTATGTATTAAGTATTTACACTTCGTCCCTATTCTGTATCGAATTAGACCATGAGTCACTGCCTATTATTTTAGCCGACTGGTATAGGTATATAAGCAATAGATATCCAGATACATGAACAAATATCCTATGATGGATGCAGAAATGATGAATGTAGAGAAAAACAAAATAAAATCAACCCATAGGCTCTGGCAAAAGAGGACACTCAAAGGGCACTGGCTCAAAATAGTATTATTTATATGGGCTCAAAGTCCTCTTTTGTTGTTTTTTATTGAAGAAATAAATATTATTTCTGTGATTCAATGTTAAGTACAGGCAACCATGAATACACTCTAATTGTTTATTTGGTCATATCGATTTCTGTTTACAATGTTAAATATAAGCAACCATGAATATAGATAAAGTGAAATTTTGGTTGTATAAGCTTGTGCTTTTTATAACCATCCTATTAACAAAATCATTAATAGATGGCTTTTATATTTGTTCAATGTTAAATGTAGACAACCCTGAGTACTCTCGAATTGCATATTTGGTCATATAAATTTCTGTTTATCATAAAAAATGAGTGTTTAGTTGTTATATCTACATGAACAAATATCTTACATTTCGTCCGAGTTTGCAGGCTTTTTCAATATTACCTAATAGCTAATACAATACTTATAAGGCTAATATCAATTTCCTATTTTAATTTTATGTATGGGTTAATGGGTTATGGTTTTAATCAGTTTTTCATCTTTTATTAGATGGATACAGTCATTATGAATGTAGAGAAGAACAAAATAAAATCAACCCATAGGCTCTGGCAAAAGAGGACACTGGATCAAAGTCCTCTTTTGTGGTTCCTTTATTGAAGAAGTAAATATTATTTTTGTGGTTCAATGTGAAATACAGGCAACCATGAAAACTCCCGAATTGCTTATTTAGTCATATAAAATTCTGTTTACAATGTTAAATACAAGCAACCATGAATATAGAAATAGAGCAATTTTGGTTGTATAAGCTTGTACTTTTGTAACAATCCAATTAACAAAATCATTAATAGATGGCTCTTATATTTGTTCAATGTCAAACATAGGCAACCCTGAATACTCTCCAATTGCAAATTTGGTCATGTAAATTTCTTAATTAAATAAGACAATACACCTTTTTTCACATATCTATTAGCAATCCCAAAATGTATATATTTCGAGTACCTCATCCCTGCATCGTCGGTAGCTTAAACACAAATGATGAGTACATAATAATGAGTACATAAATGAGTACATAGTACTCGAAATGTATACAGTTAGCATTGCTAATAGATATGTGAAGAAAGGTGTATTGTCTTATTTAATTATATTCATCTTCACTAACTCACCTCAATCAGTTTTATAAAAATTTCTGTTTATTATAAATGAGTGTATAGTTGTTATATCTATATAAACAATAGATATCAATGGACAAAATATCCTACATTTCGTCTGACTTTGCGGACTTTTTCAAGATTGTCTAATACTTATAAGACTAATATCAATGTCCTGTTTTAATTTTATGTATGGGTTGGTTTTATTCTGTTTTTCATCTTTTATTAGATAGATACAGAAATGATGAATGTAGAGGAAAACAAAATTAAATCAACCCCTAGGCTTTGGCAAAAGAGGACTCTGGCTCAAAGTCCTCTTTTGTTGTTTTTTTATTCAAGAAATAAATATTATTTCTGTGATTCAATGTTAAATACAGGCAACCATGAATACTCTCCAATTGCTTATTTAATCATATAAATTACTGTTTACGATGTTAAATACCAGCAACCATGAATATAGACAAAGTGCAGTTTTGGTTGTATAAGCTTGTGCCTTTATAGCAATCTTATTAACAAAATCATTAATAGATGGCTCTTGTATTTGTTTAATGTCAAATATAGGCAACCCTGAATACTCTCAAATTGCATATTTGGTCATATAAATTTCTGTTTATTATAAATGAGTGTTTAGTTGTTATATTTATTTAGATATCCAGATACATGGACAAATATCCTACGTTTCGTTAGAGTTTGCGGGCTTTTTCAAGATTAACTAATAGCTAATACTTATAAGGCTTATATCAATTTCCTATTTTAATTATATGTATGGGTTTGGTTTTATTCTGTTTTTCATCTTTTATTAGATGGATACAGAAATGATGAATGTAGATAAAAACAAAATAAAATCAACCGATAGGCTCTGGCAAAAGAGGCCACTCAAAGGACATTGGCTCAAAGTCCTCTTTTGTGGTTCTTTTATTGAAGAAATAAATAATATTTCTGTGGTTTAATGTTAAATATAGGCAACCATGAATACACTCAAATTGCTTATTTGGTCATATTAATTTCTGTTTACAATATTAAATACAAGCAATCCTGAATATAGGTAAGTGCAATTTTGGTTGTATAAGCTTGTGCCTTTATAGCAATCCTATTAACAAAATCATTAAAAGATAGCTCTTATATTTGTTCAATGTAAAATGTAGGCAACCCTGAATACTCTTGAATTGCATATTTGGTCATACAAATTTCTGTTTATTATAAATGAGTGTTTAGTTGTTATATCTATATAAACAATAGATATCCAGATACATGGACAAATATCCTATGTTACGTCCGAGTTTGAGGGCTTTTTCAAGATTACCTAATAGCTAATACTTATAAGGCATATCAATTTCCTATTTTAATTTTTGTATGGGTTATGGTTTTATTCTGTTTTTCATCTTTTATTAGATGGATACCTACAGAAATGATTAATGTAGAGAAGAACAAAATAAAATCAACCCATTGGGGTTGATTTTAAAAAAGAGAACTCTGGAGGAGAGGATTGGTAAGAGGACTCTGGCTCATAGCTGTATTCACCATCACCTCAGTTATTTTTAACTAGGCTGTTTAAATGTTTATCTAATCAGGAATAAAAATGTTTCATAAAGAAGATATTTGATTGGATTAGAATTTTAACAGGCCTGTTAAATATAACTTACTTGATGGTGAATACGGCCCTCAAAGTCCTCTTTTGTTGTTTTTCTATTGAAGAAATAAATATTATTTCTGTTGCTCAATGTTAAATACAGGCAACCATGAATACGTTCGAATTGCTTAGTTAGTCTTCTGTTTACAATGTTAAATACAAGCAACCATGAATATAGATAAAGTGCAATTTTGGTTGTATAAGCTTGTGCTTTTATAACAATCTTATTAACAAAATCATTAATAGATGGCTCTTATATTTGTTCAATGTCAAATATAGGCAACCCTGAATACTCTCCAATTGCAAATTTGGTCATATAAATTTCTGTTTATTATAAATCAGTCTTTAGTTGTTATACGTTGTATTTAGTTGTTAACCATATATATAATACATGTTATAAACCTATATATTGTTGTTTATATACCTATGAACAACAGATATCCAGATACATGGACAAATATCCTACGTTTCGTCCGAGTTTGAGGACTTTTTCAAAATTATCTAATAGCTAATATACTTATAAGGCTAATATCAATTTCCTATTTTAATTTTATGTATGGGTTGGTTTTATTCTGTTTTTCATCTTTTATTAGATGGATACAGAATGATGGATGTAGAGAAGAACAAAATAAAATCAACCCATTGGCTCTGCCAAAAGAGGACTCTGGCTCAAAGTCCCCTTTTGTTGTATTTTTAATGAAGAAATAAATATTATTCAATGTGGTTCAATGTTAAATACAGACAACCATGAATACACTCCAATAGCTTATTTAGTCATATAAATTTCTGTTTACGATGTTAAATACAAGCAACCATGAAAATTGATAAAGTGGAATTTTGGTTGAATAAGTTTGTGCCTTTATAACAATCCTATTAACAAATTCATTCATTGATGGCTCTTATATTTGTTCAATGTCAAATATAAGCAACCCTGAATACTCTCAAATTGCATAGTTGGTCATCTTATATATCTTTATTATAAATTATATATATGATTATAAATTAGTGTTTTGTTGTTATATCTATATAAACAAGGGTTCTAATTATTAAAAATTTATTCTGATAAATACAGTTTACATAATTAATACGTAAACTGTAAATAGGATGAAAACCATTTTTGGGTAATACTTTTTTATTATATTAATTCTTAACTAACCAGATATAAACATTCATCGTAATTTTGGTCATATAAACAAAATACACGATTTGAACCATAGAAAAAGGATATATTTATTTCTGTTTTCTATGATTATAACTTATAGAGTAACTAGAAAGAAACATATTTTCAATGCTTATCTATATCAAGTTCTACATACTCTAGTTGGCATGTTTTATAATTATATTCAGCGACGGTGTTACTTTAAAGTAAAGTGCCAGACGGAGAAAAAGTTCATTATATTTAACAAAATTTGTTCGTAAATATGCATTCGTAATAACCTTGTTCATATCCATGATATAATAAGTAGTTTGTATCATGGTTCATATCTATATAAACAAGGGTAATGAATAATAATGAAATTACCGAATAAGAAATGATTTCGAATTTGTATATTATGGAACACACTCTCTGTATCCATCATGGAACACACCCCTACGCGTTTGTGGCTCTATCTTACGTCAGAATTCGCAACTGTCTCACCGGCCGGCAAAATATTGTTCTTTGTGGAGAAAATAAAAACATTTTTAAAATGACAGACCAATCCAGACCATATGATATCTGGTTGTCATTATAGTTTGCTGAAGGTTGTCTTTGGTTTTGATTAAATTTAGTAATTTAAAAAACATGTATAGTTGCTGTTGAAACTAATTCATAAATGATAGCGATAACATAGAATAAATGCGTAAAATGACTGATATTTATTATTAAATTTGCCAAAGTTTTATACATTCCACTGCACAACATGATTGTTGCACTTCTTTTAAACAAAATCAAAGCATTTATTTTTATATTTGTGAATATCTTCCGAAGGGCGCTGTGCTGTTTTCGGAGAAGGCGACGCAGCAGCTGCGAATCAGTCCCGTTAACCCATGTAGTTTCGAATAGCGAAGACACAAAGAACAATTTCCAAACTTGGGAAGATTGGGAGGACACAGCCAATGGACGTAAAGAGAAAACCGTACAGGATCATATAGAAATATACAGGAAACATGCCCAGATTCTCAAGCAGACTAAGGATGAACCGGAGGCTGAGGAGCAGTTAAACTTTTTCGAAGATATGACGCCAAACATTACTAAGCAAACTAAAGTTTTGATTAACACAGACCACGGTGGTAGTTCAAGAAACTTGAATAGACTGAATTTTGTAGAGGACGCGATTAGTGCTGTTGTAAGTGGCCCTGTTAAGAATATCTACTTCGTTAAAAACAATAAAGTTTAATGTTTGCTAAACATTTTCCTAAAAAATTGCACTCATCTATTTCTGCATGACTATTTTTCCTCAAAATTCAATTCAAATTATGATATTTATGAAGAATAGCTAAAAATATTTTTATAGATACAAAGAACATTGTTATTTTTACATTGTTTAAGTATATTCTATGTAATAGTAATAATAAACTATTTATATATTTTAGCCTACACTGGAACTTAGAGAATGGGAAGAAAGTTCAGGATGGGAAGGTGAAACATTGGAGTCTGACGCTCAGAAAGTGCTGCGTGAGAAGAAACGACAGGAGAGAGAGAAAAGGGTATGGGAGCAGCATCAAAAGAGACAGGAAAAAATGAGTCGATCCTTAGGTTCTAAACTAAGCACTTAGCCTTTGTTAAAAAGGTTTTTTTAGATGTAGTGATTATATATAATTTTTTTATGTATATGTGTTTATGCTAAGTGACAAAATAAAATGCACTATTTTAAGACAAGGGGGGTTTTATTATATTAAAAATCAAACATATCAGTGTCATAAATTAAAAGATAACATGTTTTTTTTACTTATAAATATGATGGCAGCTTGTAAAATAGAACTTACTGCCTACATATGCAATTCTCAGAGAACATTTTAAGGCTACTTTAACGATCTTCATATTTACAATTTTTAGAGGCTCGCAAAGTAACAGAAAGCAGGAAATCGGAATTGACAATGACATCAATCTTATCAAATTAGGAACTTTTATTTAATAGTTATGGCAATATGTTATACTGTGAAATAGCCAAGTATTATATGTCTATGGTAGCAGCTCCTCCTAGATAATCTTCCAGTCAATCTAGGAGGTACTGTCTTAAAGTTTCTGTATTTTCCATCAAATTTAGTACCCCTATATTATTATGATCTAGCGACGTTATTAAATTTCAACGTTATGTTGCTGTAAATGTGTATAGTGTGTTGCCTATGATGTATGTCCATTTAGACGAGCCTACTACAGTACCCTCTATTAGTCGGCTGGTGTAACAGCATTGCAAACAGATTCAATCTAGGCGGCGGTGTATGGAATATTGTTAATACAAGCAGCCGAACTATAGATGGCGGAATGCTAGCGACGCTTCTTATTTGGCAATGGATGCAACCCATAGAAAATATAAGTGTTATGTGAATATAGTACTTTATTTTCTATGATGCAACCACAGCCTTCGATTGAAAGGCTGTGATACTAAGATTTTCTTTGATACTAAGTCTATGGATGCAACATTGTCATTTGTCATTGTCCCGCCGAATAGCTAACCCCAAATTATTTACAATTTAAATAAATCTACAAATTTTTTATATTTCAATATTTCATGTATCAATAATGTAGAAGCAAATATTGTTGAATACAATGTATGTTCTCAGTACTACCAGCAGAGCCAGGTGCCAGGTAAAGAAACTTATAAATAATAATTACTATTCATAAATTTTAAATATTTTTCCAAATTTGGTACATCTTAGGGTGAGTAAAGTTTATTCAACGTCAATAATTAATACCGGACCGGCCAGTTATATTAGAGTTGTATGTTATGAAACTCCTTGGCAATGCAACAGCAGGCAAATCACAAATAAATTTTTTTGTTGTGCGATTTTATGCTGTTTCAACTGTACGTGTCAGTATTGATCCTTCTGAAACCAGGGGCTCAGAAAGATGTAAAAATTTTCAATAAAACTCAGATATAGAATAATTGTACTTGTATTACAATATAAAATATACAAAATATAAAAATTACATAAAATATAAAATTCAAAAGACAACTTGATGCAGTTATATAACACAGTAATAAATAAATAATTACATAAATATTATCTTTTTTTTTAATACTAAAAACATTTATAATAAAATTGCGTAATATATGACGAATTATCTTGACAGTGGGACCTTAAAGTTCATATACTCGTGGGCACTTGTGCTAGCTGTTACGTTCATATATTCATTTGCAGTAGATACTTGTTCTTTTACTAGTTTGTCAGCTCCTAGAGAAGATAAAATAACTATTTGTTATACATTGTCAACATTCATTAAGTTACAAAATATCGGATAGTACATTGATCTAAGTACTTATAATTATACATACTAATACTTCAAGCCTTTAAGTTTTTATGATTTATGTACTTATACATATAGAGATAATTATACACACCTTGTACTGGCATGCCAGATGGTGGAAATTGGATATAATATTCCTCATTCAGCGGTAAGTTGTCAGGTCTCATAACTGGTCTTTCCTACAAAAAAAAATTAGATTTTTCAAACATTATGTTGCTTGATAACTGATACACATATCAAGTTTATAGTATATTTAACACCACTGATTGGAAGTGGATAATGAGGATTTATTAGCAAAATAAATTTTGGAAATAGAACATACAGCACACTTACCTCAATCGTTTCGAAGGTGTGCCTTGTGGAGAACATCTTCACAGGTTTGGGTGCAGGTACTGGTGTATAGTTGAGCTCTAGTACAGCCTTATTCAGGTCATTTCTGAAATCGTCCTCGCAGTGGCTACCAAGCATCATCTGCTGAAACAAACAATCCATATATTTATATTAATTACTAGGGTTTTTATTATTTATTTAGCAATCGATATTACTAAAATTAAATATTATATATTTAATCAAAAATTGTCCAGTGAAATGAATTTTTGAATTCATGACTGAGTATATATATAGTTATATAAGGGGCTTGCAAATGATAGAAACAGAACCATTCTGCTCCTTCATCTGCAAACACCCTTTTTCTGATTTCTTCCTTATTCTTTATTACTTTTTGTGGTTATGTATTAGTATTATTCTGAAGCTACTTATTTTAAGAATGGTTGTTTTAATTCTTCTCCTTTACGCTTTTCAGAAGTATCACAAAATACCCAATTCCAGTGGATGGACATTTTTCCGTTGTTAGGTAAGTAGGTAAATATTCTCTCACTTTAGTTTTACACCTTATACAATTATTCTTCTCTATGTAATAATTATTTATTAGTAGTTTTTAAAGTTGCTCTAAAGTTGTAAATTCTATGAGTGTCTAATTTTCATGCAATTAATTGTACACTTTTATAGATAGCCATATTTAGTATATTTCAATTAACACATATGTTATTCTTGATTCTGACTGTATCATATCCACATTACATTCAAACATCTACATTGATGTTGACATTTGTTTTTGAAAATAAAATAATACATTTTTTTCCAACCATACGAATGAAGACACTATAACATTCAATTATTTTGTATAAAAAGAGGGCCATTTCGGGACTGTTTGAGATCGCTATAGCAACTGTACAAAAAAAAGATTATTGTACAGTTGTACAGTACCGAAAAGTAATTTGACATTGACATTCCATGTCACATAATATATTGAAGTTTAATTAAATAAAAAAATAGAAACAGATAGTGACTCCGATGAATCGGTAAACTGGAGGTGCTAATTAGAAGTGGTTGGAAAAAAAATATTATGTTAAACTTGTACAAAAAATAGGTTTTAGAGACGCCGCTACGCGTCGTCCGGCAACCCTTTCCCTCGTCCCGAAAACGTGTATTTTTGTACTAGTTAAACAAATAACTATTGTTCTTTTAAAAAGAGAAATGTCAAGAAATTTTGCAGAAAATGAACCATTGAATTCGGAATAATAATTAAAATCCAAAACTATCCATTCAAATTTCCCAAGAAGGGAACATTTTATTAACTACAATAAATTTTGCCACCACCTACCTTTCGTTCTTCATTATCAGAGTGCGTCCCGCTGTCCCCTAGGCTACACCCGCTAATGGTGCTCATCCTCCCTGAAGACCCAGAACTGGATGTGCTGAGACTGCTTATCGGCCTCTGTGACTGCACAATACTTATACTGGGCATGCCAGCGTTCAAAATGGGCGAAGCCACCTCGTGTTTTTCCTGCCTGTTCTTCCAGAACATCTTCCTTATCCTCTCGAAAGGTGTGGGCTTCTTCATGGTCGTTTTCATTTCAGTCTGGATTTGCTCGTAGCGTACCCGCATCTCCATTAGTTGTTCCTGCTTTTCCTTGAACGATTTCTGTACGTCGTTGCGGTTCTTCCATTCCTCCACCAATTTTTCCACTTGGGAGATGGAATGGACGTTATTTTTGAAATCGTTGATGATTTCCACCAACTCTTTTTGCACTTTATCTTCTATAACTTCGGCTTTCTTCTTGTGCTTGTGGTTTTTTGGGACGGGTTCTAGGTTTTCCGTTGGAGGTAGGGGGTGGTGGTGATCGTTGAAACATGAATTTTTTGAAGCTTCTTTGGATTCTTCTTTTGGCACGTTTATGTTTACTGAAAGAGATATTCAATTATTAAAATCTGATATATGCTATAAGAATATTTTATTACTTTTTGGTAATCTATACCAAGCTGCAAAGTGACTTTCACTGAAGTATTGTAGAATATGGTGAAAACATATTTGCAGAAAAAGGACATTGATAGTAAAATTAGAAAATAAGTGTTACCATAAGCCTTATTGTCCGAATTTAGAGATTGAAGTTTCAGTTTTCATGATTATTTTACAAAAATCCCAAAATTTTAAAATGCATTTATTTTAATGAAATAAATTAAAATTGACATACCCATACATGTATCTTATCTGTCGTAACTTACCAAATTTGCATACAAGATAACAAATGATTTCTTTCATTGGCATTAGCATAACATGATTCTTGAAGTTCTGCCAGTCAATGTACAGTGAGTGTCAGATTTTATAACCTCTATTTATAGCGTCAATTTCAGAGTATGTAACATGTTTTGTAGAGCATATAAAAAAAAGCTAAACTCTAAAGAGTTAAATCAGAAAACATAGTTCTTGTACTCTTGTTATTTTATTATCATTTGAGGTTTTTTAGGTTAGCGTAGTTGAATTTTGAAAAGCTACGTTACCTGGTGTGTTCATTGGCATATATCCTCCTAGAGGTGAACCGCATTCGCTTGATGGTGTTTCAATGTGGTTAGTCTCATTATTTTCAGGTTTTACAGGTCTAGGTGCTGGACACAGTTTGTAAAAGTCTTGGATATTCTTTGGCGTTAAGTAGCCTTCCGCATCTGAAATTAAAGGACATTATATAATTTTGATTATGTATATCTTGATGTATCAACATCACATGTTTGCATAATTAGCATCTAATGTTTTAATAAATAAGGGTTTCTTACCAACATCAGATGATTTTGGGCTCAGGCTCATTTCCTTCAATTTTGCGTACATACTAGTGAATTCATTCATATTCTGAAAAATACAAAAATATACTTGAAATAATTTCATATCTCTGTATTGAAAACCTTATTTTCATTTGGAACGAATGTTTTAAATATTTCCATTACTATTTACTTTTAGATCATGTGGGTAGTGAGACATATGGAGATTATTATAAATTACGTTGAAAGTATATGATTCGATCGATAGATTGTACAACAGCGTTCAGTATCAAAAATAAATTATGACTTACAATATACCCTTTCAGCATAATTGCCAATTCCATGAATCCATTGGCCTCTGCTATTTCTAACGGCGTCATGTCAAAGACATTTCTTATTTCATAGGCCACATCGGCACCAGGGCAGTCCAACAGCTGCATGGTTAGCTTCTCCAGGCCAAATTTGGTGGAGAAATGGAGTAAAGTAGGGAACTCTTCATGACCTGCAATTTTAAGCGTAAGAGATAAAGATAGTTGATAACAAAGAAATGTAAAACTGATTATTAGGAAAAGTAGGATTCATAATAGCTGGCTTATATTAATATAATTACAGTACGTACTGTGTTTGTGTGCTTGTACTGCTGCAGCAAAAGGTGTCTCATGGTTAGCTAGTAGATTAAAGTGTGGCGGTAAATTCCTCTGAAATCCGTGTACCAACCAGTTGTCTAAGTGGTCTCTGTCTGCAGGGCTAAAGCCAAGTGTCTAGAAGGAAAAAACGAATGGGCGATAAAAAATATGTTTTACGTTTACACATTACACACTTATGAGCCATTTTCAATTAATCTTTTACAAATTTATGATTGGATTGAACTATCCTGAATTATGAATTTTAGAGGTCACTACAAAATGTAAGTGAATATTCCATATTTCAAATATAAAAATGCTAAGGACTAAAATTCTTATTGAATATCAATTATTTACTATCACTGTTAATATACCTGGCACATGAACTCCACTGGAGCATTAGCCGACCTGAGGATCTGCTCCAGCTCTCTCAGCCGGCTCTCGCACTTGATGGGTCGGCTGCCGATGATGCTGCCGTTCTTCTCCACTAGAACGTTGACTATAGCCGTCACCTCCGTGAGGGCCTCTGGCACTGTAATTTTCATGATGTAAGGGTTGCGCCTCTTAACGGACTTGATCTCATACAGTTCACCGTTCTTTTCCACAGAGATCTTAACTATGTCCTCTTTCTGCAAGGGATATGTGAGCAGGATGAACACGCTGTTCTGGCCCTGTAGAATTAATTATTAATAAAATAATTTTTTACTAAACAACAATAATTATTACATAATTACTATTTGTTACAAATTGATATAATTATCTAAAGAACAGGTTCTATTTAATTGTTACTTAAAACTGTTATGTATAAGATTTTATTTAAAATAATATGTCTGCTTCAACAATACTTAGTTACTTTTAATTTCAACTATACAATGAAAAAAAAAAAAAACAACAAAAATACATATCACTGGTTTTGGGATAGTCTTTTTAACCACATAGGTAGATTGGCTATCTTAAACCAATCAGAAAAATCAGAAAAATGTACCCTCTTGAAAAAATTAATATAGGATGTTTAAAACTAATTTAAAAAAATATTAAGTATGTACTTCAAAAGTGGACGAAAGCGACACCTTAAATTCAGTCATCAGAAACAATATTTTTATACCTGCACAAGTATTAGTTTCATAAACATTAAAGAATTAGAGCAAATGCATAAAATATATGAAACGTTATCAGTGTCCTCGGGATATTCTAAAAATACATATTACTCCATTGAGTTTGTTTATAAACTCGGCCATGTCATGTCAAAACTTACCTGACGGATTTTCTTTGGTGTTACGGAAAAGCAGGATTTCTCCTGCGCTATGACGGAACTTTGTTGCTTCCACACCCTCGACAATATCGCCATTGCCTGCCCTAAGAACTCTTTGGTGAAGTTCTCATCTTGATCTTGCCCCACGCATTGCCTCTGCCAATGAAAATATGTTGGCAGCACTGAAAAACAATACGTTGGTAAATAATTACATCTATCATCATCTTCAGTAGGCATATACAGGGTTATTCAGAACTTATCTCTAAATCTTTGAGGATATGTGCATCCTTAAATAAGAAATCGATATCACCAAAAAAAATTTATAATAAAAGTCTTAGGATTTCCCGTAAACAATGTTTAAAGTTATACCATTATAAAGGACTACGTAGATGGGCAACTGTACTTCAATGACAATCTGATATACCACATTCCTAAGAATGTGGTAAAAAAAAGTAAACACGTTTTTGTACCTAGAACGCCTGGGCGAATAGAGTTGGAGTGGGGATAATATCTCTATTGTCTATTCAGTCATCAGTCTATGTGTGTACTCTCTGTGTGCCGGTGTTTTATTTATCGTAGGAGTGTGAAACTGTAAAATTTTCAAAATGGCTCATGTGTATAGTAATGCTGAGTTAATGGACTGTTACCAGTGGATTATCAATTACGAGTTAGGTTTTGTGAGTGGTTGTTGCAGCAAAATGCTGAAAATTGCCAATTTACTTAATAATTTGCGTTTACAAGATCAGCAACCAGGAGGAACATTCGGTTTAGTGCGGCAAAATTGGATAAGGCGTACCCAAAAGTGTGTACAAGTCGAGGAATATTATTTGGGACAGCTTTTGTAAAAGGTATGTGCAAATTTTTTATAAATTTCATGTTTCTAATACCTAGTAATCAAGTAGCGCAATTCCTCAAAATTAGTGTAACAAAATTTTGTTCATTTTAAAGACACGTCACTTTAGTCACATCTATCTATCTTGAAGTTTATTTTAAAGTAAAAACGCTGCAAACCTTTTTTGCGCCGGGTGTCGGTATACTCTCAGAACTTCCGAGGTTTTTTTCGTGCTAGCCAGTTTGCATTGTCAGTCCCAAGGTCGTGCAATGAAAAATTTTTAAATAGTTTTCAGAAGCCGCCAAAAAAAATTTTTTTTTGCACTACCACATTTCTACATGTATGTTGAACATCCCCAAATTTTATTATGGATAAGTTCTGAATAACACTGTATAGTATTATGACTATCCCCTTATTCTAGCCATAAGAATTACCTGAAAAGGTATATTTTGTACAAGAGAGAAGGCGGAAAAATATTATTCCGTAGAATACGTTGTTAACTATAATTTATCGAAATCTAAGAGATTTATAATAGGTACCTTTTTTGTGAACGTCGGTTAGATCTCCATCAGTGACTCCCAAAAGAAGCGCTAGTGTTCTATCTGCCAACAGTAGTTTCCCAAAGTTGCGGGATTCCTCTGAATTTTCAGCAATGAACTCCAGGAAACTGGGACAAACTACGACCAACTGCAGCTTCACTCCAGAGGTCTTTTCAGATAATTCTTTGCATTCTTCCTGGGATTTCTTTATGGCCTCCTCCACGTCTAGATACTGTATCCTATGAAATAAAGACGAATCAGATATAGTAGGTGGACACTAAAAAAATAAGCAAAATATGATTTTCAAAATTCCAGATTTTAATGGCACTCGTTAGAATCAAGTATTCTAAAACTAGTGCCTTGGAACACTCAGGAAAAACCATGACGACTGTGATTTCTATCTAATATTCTGAATTATTCGTGCAGAATGATTAAACTTGGAAACATAATGAAAAATTTAATTTGGATATTAAGAAAGTACTTGTAAGGAGAATATATGTTTATTATTTAGACCACTGTGACCTATTCACATACTCGTATTTGTTAAAGAAAAAAATTGCACGATGCTTACTTGAATGGCTTCCTATTGGCCTGCTTGCTGATCTGTTGGAAATAATTTGAAAAATATTCCACCCAGAGCGAGGCAGCGTCGCTGCACTTTAGAGAAACAATCAGGATATCGTCCATGTTCGCCATCTTCGACGATGTACCTGTAACAAAGATTGACAATATTGAGACCGCAAATTCATGCCTGTAAAAAATTTGATAAACAATTATTTTATTTGTTAATATTAACTTTCTGTATGCAGGAATACCCTGTATATTTTTATATATTTGATAGAGAAATCGGTCAGGGCTATGTTTAAGTGATAATTAATCAATTTAAATTTGAGTGTATCAGTGAATAACCAGAGTTCGTAGGTTTTTGTTTTAAGTGAGATGAAAAAGTCACAAAATAATTAATGTGTACATTTTTATTCGCAGTGTATTTTACTTTGGAAAATAATGAAAAGATAGGGGACTTGGCAATACAAAGTCAAAGTTGTGTGTACATTTCTACAGAAAAAATGTGTATGGAATAGTCGCAAAGTATTGATTTGATGGATTTTAAATTTATGTTATTGCATTGAAAATATCGTAAACAGTAATCGAGTAATTAATCAGTAGATAGTCTCTTGTTTGCTTTATTTATGGATTTTATATTGGTTCTACTTTAATAGATAATTATCCATATCAGAAATTAATATTCTCTTTGTGTATTGGCATACAGGGTAGGGTCATATATTTGTACAAAGCAAATACAAAATTAATTTGGTTTTCAGTAGTTATAAATAACTTATTTGGACTTTGAGAATTTGGGTAAAAGAAATTTAAGGGTAAACACAAATATTTCTAATGTCTGGCTTCAATTTATACAGGGTGATTCAGGTTTAATCTTGATAAATTCAGAAATCGATGGAATAGTTTAAAATAATGTTCATTCATGATGATATAAATTTATTTCTGAAATCGCATTGTGTCAGAGATAGAGGGCGTTGAAGTGGGATTTTTTTGCCGCTTTTCCCTCATAACTTTTTAACCACACTCATCTGATTGAAGTGAAATTCGAAACACAAACACTCTTTATGATCTTACATAAGCTTCTGAAGTTTGAATCATCCTCTTAGAAGTGTATTTTGTGTGCCCCCCTTGTTATTTTATATTAAAAAAAATGCGAAGGACTTACTTCAACGCCCTGTATCTCCGAAACGATGCGATTCAGGAAATCAATTTATATCATGAATTAACATTATTGTAACCTGTTCTATCTATTCCCGCAGTCATCAAGATTAAACCTGAATCACCCTGTATAAAGTATGGTTTTCAATTAGGTACCTCATTAAATAAATTTGTATGACTGTAGTAGGTAACTCCACAGTTTTTTGTGTAGGTATATATTTAAATGGACATAAGACATATGTAATATATAAAGTTTATTCTAAATTTTATAGCACCCGGTTATATACTTAAGTAATAATTATTAAAGTAATTCAAGGACATCCTGGTTCTCTGTCATAACTCTCTCATAAGTACTGTGAAACAGGAAAATAAATTAAATAAATGATAATTCATACTATTAAGAGATACAGGGTGACTGTTGGTTTGTATTATTTTACTTTTTGTAATGACTACAGTATTAAAATCATTTAATGTGACATACAGTCTTTCTTATATTATTCATAATTTTATTTGTTCGTCTATTTTCTTTTCTGATTGTTTGCTGGATTTCATTATTTTAAATTATTCAAAAGTGAAAGATTTCAAGTAAAAAATTGAATGTTAAAAATTGGTACGATTCATATATAATAATAATTATTCATAAAGTGAATGACAATGATTTATGGTTCAAACTAATGCCGAAAAGTTTTAAATATGGTTAGAAGGCTAGGCTTCAGTATAAAAAAATGGTCATAGACTTTTTACAAAAATATTTTTATTTAGTACATTTTTCAATTTTTTGCCATATTGGATTTAAGAATAATATCATATCAATTTCTAAAGGCCGTTTGTCACTTTATGATATTTTTCCAATAATTCTTAAAATAATTACTAAAAAAATTTCATAATGAATATCCATCAATTGCAAACAGTAAATTTATGTATAAATTTTTCAAGAAATTTTTTAAGAAATTATTTTCAACATGTTCTATTTTCTCGCCGAAATCGACGCGGATATCTGCGCATTGCACGACTTTCAATTATAGTCAGCTGTTTGAGTTTGACTTGATGATTAACGATAACGAATAGGATACAAACGGCCTTATGTATAATTTTTCAGTAGACAACTTTGGCTTTCAAACAATATGAAAAATAAAAAATCTGTAAAGAATACAAAGAGTTACAAAGGAAAATAAAAGTTCTGTTTTTATCGGGCTACCATATACAGGGTGACCCGAAATTAGTTTCAATATTTTACTAGTGCGTTTTATGGTTAAAAATCGAACTATTTCTTCATATAAACGTGGATTGAAAAATGTTTCCTGAAAATTTCAAAAGCGATTTTATATTAAAACGGCGCATTTTATCGATGTTCAACAAGAGTACCTTTTTTAGCTAGAAAACTGTAAAATTTCATATTTTAATGACAAAACCAGGGAAAAGTTACACACAAAAAAATTACATAAATCTGTAAATAATTAAAGCGATTTTGCATGAAAACGATGCGTCCTATTGATACGAACCAACTGTACCTTTTTTTAGTAAAAAATATAAAAATTTCATATTTCCTAATCAAAAGGTGAAAAAGCCAAAGCATAAAAAAGCCTTTACTGGGGTTCTTAACCATAGAACACACTGGTAAAATATTGCACACTAATTTTAGGACACCCTGGATATGCATACAAAAAAAACAAAAAATTCCTATGCATAGGAAAAAATTATGCTTCCGATGTATACCTTATTTTTAAATTAATTCACATGGACCATAGTAAACTTGCTCACTTATTATTATTCAGACTTTTAGCCATAGTTTATACCGGCGCTCAGTATATGACTTCGATCGGAGTGAGAAAAAAAATTGTTTGAGAATAAAAACCTTTTATTCAACTGCCACTTCACAAAGACCCACTGCACTTGTTCTCCACACAAAAACCGACGTACTTGAGTCGTGGTGCATGTTCGCACTTTAAAAAAAATCAATTTTCCCAGCGTCTAGCCGCGCGAACCACTCCGAAAAATTACATTGTCCACTCGTACGACCGCGAACAGATTATTTATTATTCTGCCGGGGCCCTGCGCGACAAAAACACACTAAAGCTATTGTCCGAGTAAAGTGCGGGAGCTCTGCCTGTTTATTTCATGTCCATGACGATGTTACTTACATGTTGGCATGAGTGGTACAATGTGCGCTGTTCATCCGAATGAAGAGCGACTTTTGTCTGACAGCGAGTACCAGAGGAAGGAAGTACCGACCCAAGCCCAGATAAACTGATAACGCCGAGCGGGGTCGGTTGGCTCTGATTCACCCTTTGGGTGGTCTTTTGGGGGTGGAAGCAAGCCCGGCTAATCGAGATCTTAAAAGGTTTCTTTGATTAGGTGAGATTTCGTGGAAATCTTGAATCACCAGCAAGTAGGCTTTACTCGTTACAATTTCATTGCGGATTAAATTGTGTTGCAAGTAGAGGTTGAGGGTGTGGTATATTGATGCAGAAATAATAATAAAAATTGTCTTTTTGGAGACAATTTGCTAGTCGTATACAGGGCGTAACAAAATAGTGTGCCGGACTTGGAGGGCTGATACTACATCTAAAAATAAAGAGAAAAGTTCCTATGAAAATATGTCCTAAAATGGTTCCAAAGGAAACCCTTTAAAAAGGATGGTTTTCTGCCTTGTTGCAAAAATAGGCAAAATTTAAAAATCACCCTATCATTCGAAAACATGTGACGATAGAATTGATGTGATAGCACCATCAACCTGGCCTTGAAAAAGTGCGTCGAAACTGTGCAATGAATTTGTCCGCAACTTTTACACTTTATGATAGTTATCCTCGATTCCCAAAAATTGACTGCTCTGTGTATTGTGGTCCACGTAAGACTGACCACTCCCTCATTGCTTTAATTCTCGATATATTTTTATTTCAAAAACCTGACATGTGGTTTTTATTCTTTTTTTTAATGGAATACCCTATACATTTTACAAAAAAAACTTTTAGGTTTTTTAGTAAACTTTAGGTAAAATTTTGAAATAAAAATTAATTTTGCATAAAAAATCACATGGGCCTGGTTTTTGAAACAGAACATGTTTAGAATTACGACAATAAATGGGGAAGGGTCAGTTTTACATGAACCAGACCGTACAACAATGGCTTTTTACTGGTTTACATATTATTAAACAACATTACTTAACTTCAATTATCCTTTATATAATGTGGAAGAACTTGTGGTTTTATTACTCTGGAACAAAATGTGATTAAATTAACGGCCTGCACGTTTACACTTTCTCGCTGTATCTCATCCCAGGCATGGCCGAGGCATGCACGTGCTCGTTAGCGCTCAGATATGAAAATATGAGGCTGGCTCAGTCTAAAATAGGCTTCTTCTATTAATCTCTATAGCGAAGGTGAGCTAGATAGAGACCTCACAAAGGCAGTTGCAAGCCGACTGTGTCGCTCGCTCTAATTATTGATAGGTTAAGGTCGGTTTGTACGTAACGACAGCGACAATGATTTGTACTGTGGAGATTTAGTAAAGCAATTGAGAAGGCATTTCAAAATTAACTGGTTTTTCTTTCTTCATTCGAGCCCGTATGCATACATTATGTTTTCATATGTAACAGAAGTGTAAAATTGTATGCGGGTAAATAATTTTATCCTTAAGAACATTGCTAGTGTATGTTTTGTAACTTTGAATGGCATTACCCGTTTTTAGTTGAAACAAATATGAGGTAGATTTTAATAATTATGGTATGTACGTATTTAGTTTATTTTAGTTTAAATAAATGTAGTTTGGATATCCAAATGTTGTAGTGTCGTTGCTGCGTGTGATGTATGTCTATTTTAGTATCAATATACGCTCAACTTAGTCCTAACTATCCTCTCTCAAAATTAACTCACTAGGGTGTTCACTCACGTAACACGTTTCTCTGAAAAATTCTGGAAAACAGAAAACTGACATTACTGACGGTAATAGACGTTTCCTGTATTGAGAAAGGCCTAATAAACCGAAATACTAGAATATAGAGTGTTTTCTATATATTTCTTGAAACAACTAAATGAGAACTGTGTTTTTTTCAAAACAATTATTCTCACGATGTTCCATAAAGAACCATCCGCTTCTAGTACCCACTTTATTAAAATTTACATGATTCACCCTGTATTTTATCCGGAGTCCATAACTCAATTAGTTCAAAAGTTAGCAAGGGGGGGGAGCCTTTAGACGCGCCCTGTATAATAAAAGATTTTCTTTTTTGGGCCACCTAGAAAACTAATTTATAATTTTAATAATGTATCATCTAGTTCCCAGTATACATGCATTATAACGAAATTCAGATCGCGTAAAATACTTCTATTGACATCGGACACGAATAGGCTTTGTAAAAAGGTGCATTAGTGAACCAATTAATAATTTTCGCTATGGATGTCAATAGCTGGATCGATATGAAGCCTGCAGCAGTACATTACTAAAATAAATCTAAATTTATCCCGCATCAACCCGATGAATAGTTAGTGATCGCTCCGAAAAACGAATAAAAGTGGAAAAAATATGGGCGTACAATTTGTAACACAATGCTCGCCCCATTTCGATAACTGCCACACAAAAAGAGTCGTTTTCGTTCTACTTTACTCTCCTTTATAATAAAATAATGACTTTGCTGAGCCGAGCATAAAAAGTACTCGAAACACAATGGGGGACAGATTAGAAGAGAATTAAATCTGGAGGGTGGATTGCCCAGTTGAAAAACAGTCGGATTACAGTCCTTGTTATGCTAATTTGTCGAGTTCCTCTACTAGATTTACTCTTGTTGGAAAGTCTCGAGAATTGATTCTTCAATAAGGGCTGAAGTGTGCAACACAATATTAATAGTATAGTCAGCGTTACTTTTTTCTGCTGAGTTGTAATTTAAGGAAGAAAGTTATTCTGTAATATATTTTAAACGCTTTCAGGAAGGCATTTTTATTCAACACAAAATTTGTTATAGAAGTGGCAACAAGTATAGAGTAGGTAACTACGTAGATTGAAGATTGTGAAGTGGACCAAACATAGTGAATTATCCAAATTATTTAAGGTAACATATTATTCAAGTAGTTACTTTTTGATTACACAATCAACATAACTTTTTTATTTTAGTTATTTGTAGGTAAAGTAGGTAAGTAATATAATAATATGTAGTATAATAGAATATTTAGAACAACCATATAACTTTATGTGTAAACAAGTAAAGCAACGTAAACGTAAAACGTGTTTTACTTTTCGAAAAATAAATTCGAAATCGAATGACAATTGACAGCTACGCTACTCAGTCCTTTTATAAGAAGTACAACAAACGTTGATGCCTCTGTATTTTCTTCTTTGATTTTAAGTGTTTCATTATGGATCATGATAAAGATCCGCTGGCTCTAGTGAATCTAATCACTGATCAGGCCATTACACGAGGTAATTTTTCTGAGTTTGACAGATATCGTAAATCCTCACAGATTGCGCGCCACTGGTCGGGCACACGGTTCAATATTCCGGACGAAATAAGCCAAAACAAACGCATAGAGAGGAAGCGCTAGATCGCGCGCCGGATGTATTGTTTACTTTCCATTTTTTCCTGAAACACAGATGTAACGCGGCGATGGTAACCCATGCCACGGTGGCGTAGCTCGCCGAAAAAACTGCTTATTTATCCAAAACTGCGAGACTCATTAACGGTAGGCAACTGTTTCAGAATTTTCAGGTCGGGGTGGTGATGTATTGATGTTTGGCACCTGGCTATTTTTAAGACTTGGAAACCCAATTTCCTTGGTGTTGTTAGACTGCTTGTTATTTATGAGCAGAGGCTGCGGTGCTGTTATATAGCAATATGAAATGTTAGCTAAAGTTTCACAATTTGGAATCGTGTTTCATATTGGTCCTGGTTCAAGTGTGTCAGCAATAGATTTAGAAGTTATAAATTGATGCCTATAACTTCGAGGTTGATATACAACTTCTTTCGCTGTTGCAACAGTATCGTTTTCGAGGATAATACAATTTTCTCAAATTGTAATGGTAAATCACATATTATATTTATATGCCGTGGTGTATTTTTAATATCTAAAGTTGATATGAGGGAAAAGCGGGAAAAAAATTCCTACTTCAACGTCCTCTATCTCCGAAACGAAGCGATTTAGGAAATACGTTTGTATCATGAATGAACATTATTTTAACCAGTTCTATCGATTCCTGATGTTATCAAGATTAAACCTAAATCACCCTGTATAGCAGATACTTTTGTTTCTTCGTTTAATTTTTGTGCTCAATATTGATTCCTCGTAAATTAATTCCAAAATTGAGCTCCTTGACGAGTTTTCTTGAAAGGGGTTGGAACCTTAGGTGTGAAGATAACTGACGTAGTTTTCCACATAACACCAAAACACTATACTGCACTTGACGCGCGTTTCGCCAACTAAAATTAGTCATCTCAAGTTTTAATCATCATCAGAAGAAGCCAACTTGGTTGGCGAAAAGCCCGTCGAGTACAGTATAGTGTTTTGGTGGTATGTGGAAAACTCGTCAGTATTAGCTAAGTTTTGATAATCCAAACCTTCATGTTTTCCATAAATGTAACTTGTTTAGATATTAGTTTTTGGTACGTGTTTGTGTTATTGTTCAGATATATATATAAAAAAATACATATATTTACTTGCTACTAGTTTTAAATTTGTCGAGTTAGTTGCCGTAGCAAACGCGAATTTCTGGCATGGAGCAAACGCTGATGTAAAATGTGCCTGATGTAAAATACCTGGAACTTATAAAAAATGCACGCAGTAAACCTTGGCTTGGCTCTAGACCCAAGGGAGTGGCACCCCAACGTCAACAGCTTGTCAACCCCTGCTTTTTCGATGTTTTACTTCTGTATTATTAATAGATTCTAAGTTTAGAGACGACGTGTCAGCTACATTTGCGTAACTGTAGAGCATGGCAAATACAACATTGCAAAAAAAGACGAGACAGGTGCCTTCAAACGAAGATTTCTACCCCACATACTTGTTTTTATTTTCGAAAAGATATTAAGATAGAAAAAATATTAAGTACAAAAGTTGTAGGGTTTTTTTATGGACTTTCTTATACTTATATTAAAAAATATACAGGACGTCCCATAAACGAAGGACAATAGAAACATAATTTGTTTAAAATGGAGATATATTTAATGATACCTTGAAAGAGGTACCTTTTCTGATTATATCTCTGACTACTCTGATTGAATAAACCAATTGTTTTCAAATTTTATTTATTAAATGCTACTATGAATCTTTACTTCTACAAAAAAAAATCAGCTGGATGGGAATAGCCAGTGGCGTGCAACCTGCGCTCTCAGACCCCTTTTCTAAAAAATAAATGTTACGCAACTGACTTTAAGGTATTATTTTGTTAAGGATCTGACGTGGTTTACTCCTCAACTATGTGGTTCATGAAAAAATTTAGGTATACTTTTTTGTAGAGAAATTACATCGAAATTTCGTATTATTTTAAATATATTAACAGGTCCAAGCAAGCCCACATTCTACAAGTATTTTTTTTTCTACTATTATTCCACGAGTATTAGAACATAATGTACTGTAAAAAGTGACATAATTTTGTAGCCCTAGACGCGTCCAAATTTTTTTAATCTAATAATTATTTTTGCTTTTGCAAAGCTGTATCTCTTCCAGCTGTGTCTTTTCTATTGAATAAGTATTCGAATAAGGACACGTCTCGTTTCCTTATCCTAAACTATATCCTTCATCAATAATTATGCATCATTTTTGTTTGTGATAGTACAACATCGATGCCCTCGGCATCTACGACCTAGTTCTTTGCGTACTGTTGATATTTTTGTTTATATGGGAAGCATAATGGAATCCTTCACATGCACATGCACAACATTATACAAGAAATAACGTAAACTTATCATCAGCAAAAACTGGTGCATATTTTCCCCTCGGGTCAGCTGGTGATCGTCAACGGTATTCGTCGCTAACAATGTTTAGCAGCTGAAGCAACGACAGAAGACTTGAATGGAAGCAAAGGAACTCGCGTCTTTCGACTCGCTGTTTATGTATTTTTATAGTTTATTAACCGACGGGGCACCTGCGTCGCGGCGCGACTATATCGGGTGTCATAAAATTATGCTTGCGAGCGTGTGTATGTTATTATATTACGGTTCATTTAGTTGCACGTGCGCGAGGTATATTACTGAGGCAGTGGCGTGCGGAAAACCGCGGAAAAACTCGCTGGCACTTTTCTACAGGGTGGCTCCTCGAAAGTGGAGTCGTTTGCGTTTTACATATTAAAAGGAATCGTGTCCCAAGTGCAAAGTTCAAGCTTTACTTTGTATAAATATTATTTTTCATGTATTTGGATAACTGTTCCTATACATTGATGAGTCTGTGCCTCATAATAAGCCATATAATATAAACTGATCAACAATTAGTTGCTAATAGCCTTTAAAAATATGCGAAAATTCCCTTTTGTAACCTTTCACAGTGACCATGAAACAGCAGATATATTTCGAGCTATTATAGTTACATTTAGAAACATTAAGTTAGTGTTACGTAAAACAAAACAAGTTAAAATAGCGAGGCAGACGCGCGAGTGATTTAGTTAAATAAATAGTGACGCTGCTTTATTATGTTTTAAAGGTAAATACGAAAACACAACGGTTTATTGGGATTTGGGAGTGAAGGAAGGTATTCAGAGAATCTGGCTACTTGATTTGTGAGTTCGACTAGCGATAGGCATTTGTGAGATCTTCTCGAGACATGCGTTTATATATTTAATGCATATGAATTCATAAAACGTTATTTTTCGTTCTGAACAAATATAGTAACAACAGCGAGGGGCGAATCACTGGGGTATTTTAGTGTACAAGCAGGGTGAATTTCGAGAAAAATTGAGAAATTTTGGGGAATTTCAAGGAATTGCGAGGAATTTCGGGGTATTTTGTGGAATTTCAGGGTATTTCGGGTAATTTTTTGGGTATTTTGGGGAATTTCAATGGTACATGCTTAATTTTTCTTAAAATCTGTACAATCTTTCTTTGGGTTCAGAACCTTTTGAGCTAAAACGGGTTGATTTATTGGATATAAATAAAAAATATAATGATATACGAAACCTCGCAACAGTCAACTTATAAATTTCTTATACTATATGGTATTATCTTTTAAAAGAATATATCTTACGTTTATTTTATTCTTACTCAAACTGTACCTATCTATCTTAACTGAAATAAAAGAAAAGGCTTTTTAAATACTTTTCTTTATTTTTGAAACTTATGTAATGCTGTAATATCTTTTAAGGGAATATCTTACGTTTACTTTATTAAGCTGTACCCTCAACTCCTAAAAGAAAAGATTGACTGTAATATAAGAAAATACTTGTTAAATGTTGTTGTTATGTTATTATTTTGTTTTAAATTTGTAATTTATTCATTAAAATGTTACTTTATTCATAAGAATATCTTTTACAAAAAATGTTTTCCTCATTCTCGTATTTTGTTATATCTGAGGCCCGACCTGAGGTTATACCGAGGGTTATACCTAATCCTCTACATTTTTTAGCAATATTTTACGTTATATTTTTGCTAGATTTCATTATACTTCTTAAATTACAAAAACATTTTTTCTTGACAGGATTATAGGGTATGTCTTAAAAATGTTTTTACCAAAGAACGTTTTACGTTTTGTTGTTGGTATATGCATAGTATAAATAAATATACTATGGTATATGTGTCTTATTGTTTTTCATATGGCATAAATAAATGTTACAAAAACTCAATTTATGTCTCTTTCAGTAGCACATAATGATGGGTACCTATTTTGTTGGGAATTTCAGAACGTCATGGGGAATTGCGGGGTATTTTGGAGAATTTCGGGGATTTACGGACGATTTTGAGGAATTCCAGGGTATATCCAGAGTATATCCAGGGAATTTCAAACGTTTGGGGGTATTTTAGGGAATTAGGTACAATTTTTTTTAGTGAATTATGAATTACCCCTCGAACAAAAGTTTAGAAATATTTCTCGTGTTTCAGCAAATGTATGGAATAAACTCTCACGATTCGATTGACATAGTTGTTAATGGTTCTACTTCTTGATATGTCCAAAATATTACACCATAAGGGCAAATGAAGATTTTTTTGCAAACCAAAAATTCACTGCTTTTATAGTACATCCCAAAGACGGCCAATCAACCCCTACTTTAATGAACTCGTGAGAGAATGTTCTATGCAGATCTGTAATAATATACAGGGTATTCCATTTAAAAAACCCACGTTTAGGATATATTTTCACTGTGAATTATGTGATTAATAACAAAAACAAAACGTACAGTAATAAATACCATTGCTCTAGTTTTAAGGGCCATGAGCTGTAACATCCTGTGAATGAATTTATGTACACTGGGTAGTATTTTCTTCGATGTTGTCGTAATTTTAAACACACAAACACCAAATACTTTCGCTCTCTTCTGAGAAATCCTGCTCGGTCCAGATTATTATAATAAATTTCCTATCTGTTTACATTTCCGTGCGAGATAAAGCCGGCTAGTTATTAGAATGTTATCTAAACTAATTCTATTTTAGATAATCCCTTTGATGTTAATGGAAACATAAATATAGGATGCTCGGCCTGCGCCCTACTATATATGAAATGTTTTTGTTTGCCTTAACCTACCTACCGTATTCATTAACTTTTTTACTGCAGCCGAAGCGTCTAATTCATTCTCTAATTAGAGACGCCATTTTTTATTTTGGAGCGGGTAACGCTGACAAGCCAAGCAGTTAGCTTTGGCTTTGGATGCAAAAGGTATCTTTGTAAAGTGCTTTCTGTTTTTCGGGTCAGAATGCGTTTTTCAGTTGATAAATACGAAATACGTGATGTTTTCGATACAGTTTTTTTAGATCGTTTTAATCGATTTGCCAAAACTGATGTAAGCTATCCAAATAGGAAACATTTTTCCACTTTTTGATTGTAGTTTTGGTACTTCCACAGCATAAATACATATTTTGATTGTCACATTTCAGTTTTATTAAAAAAAAAAAAAAACGGTATTAACCATTTACGAAAGCATTTAGGTATATCCAACTTTAGTCTCTATTGTGACTAATTTTGTAAGCCAAATCATAAGGTAATTCACGGTTTGTCTATGGTCAAATTCTAAAACTTCTAGCTATATGCCTAGAAATAAAACAATGTATGGTAAATAGGTAAAAAAATGTATAAAAGTTACAAAATTGTCCAAATGCGCCAAAACGACAGCTGTATTTATGGAGAAAAAGTCGAGAAACTTCCAAAATTATTCAAAAACCAGGTAAAAACGTTGAAAAGTGTTAAATTGGTTCAAAAAGTTAGGCATGTTGTCAAAAATGTGGAAATCACTCGAAAAGCAGGAAAATCTTGAAAGGGCTAAAAAATCGAGAAAGGACAAAATGGTTTTAATTAACAAAAAGTTCGAAATAATTCAGAAGGTCGAGATAATCGAGATCTAGATAAGTATCGAAATTATTGAAAAGTTGTAAAAATTGTCAAAAAGTTGAAGAATGTCGAAATGCCTTTGTGGGTTATATCTCCTTTATTATCGAAGATATCAATCAATAGCCTTGGTTCATGGGTATTTTAAAACATTAAAACATCACATAAATTAGACACCACCCAAATCCAAAGCTAAAGGTTATCCAGAAGGGGGGTTCATACACACCGACACTGCCAGTGCTGGAGCTGGGGATCAAACTCAAACCATAATAGACACTGTGACTGGGAAATGCTGTAGCTACCGTAACGGTGGCCATAAAACGGAGCGTAACGGTCATATATCTACCTAAATGTATCTATATAAGTATATCTAAATATTTTAGATCAAGCGTTTTCTCACTAATACACTGATATTCGTGGGAGAACACTTTATTATAAAACAAAATTATAACTTCAATTTCAGACTTATCTTCTACTTTCGACCCGTCGTTACACACACACACACACCCTGTACAATAGAGCTCTACAGGCCAAGAATACATTGGATTACATATTTCTCTATATCCATTTTGGGATTTATTTGCTAATGTCCTTCTATAGATTTTCCATAACTGTATTATGTCATATTCTTTTTGAACTATTTTTGGTATACGTCTATTTGTTAACCTTTCAGCCTACTGAACCACCTTATACATTGGTTTTATAGTAGCTGCAGTTATTGGCATCCATGAAGTCATTTCATACATTTTTTATTCCAAAGAAGCTTCGAATCATCTCCTTCCCAGCTTTTTGATTTCCTTTTTTAAAGCGATACTCTTTTCTTGAACTTTATTAAAATTGTCAGAATTCTGTAACCAGAATTCCTAAAATGATACTACACTTAGGCGTAATATCTATTTTCAATAGTGTACTCCTGGTTTTTATTATTATACAGGGTGAGTCAATGAAAAGTTTCATCCTCGATTGCGTTATGTGTCAAAGTTATGTATGTATTTATGTCATGTGTAACTCTGATGTAGTTTTCCACATAACACCAAAACACTATACTGCACTCGACGCCCGTTTCGCCAACCAAGTTGGCATCATCTGGAGATGATTAAAACTAAACCTATGCTAACACTATGTCCTATCTACACCTAAACTTTTGCGACGGTTCAGTGAATCATTGCCGCGGTTCAGTGAACACCCTGTATATTTTTACAGGTTTGGATAGAATGCTCTCTCACGAATATAGGGTTTGATGGAGGGTAAAATATAAAATAATATAAAAATGTGTCCCCCTTCAAATGAAAATCGACCTTTACGAGCATTTTCCATGGAAACCAATCCTTTGTCAGATAATCGAGGATGAAACTTTTCGTTGACTCGTCCTGTAGGTGGCCTATTTCCAGAGCTTTGACGAATCACGGAATAGCATATATTCCCAATACCCATTATTATATCATACCCAATACCTATTTCCTATTTAGCAGCCGATGTTCGGCTGTTTCCTTATTCCTTCCGGAAGCAGAGATCGCGGCACGTCGCCGATTATGTCCGTCACGGGCACGGTGATTAGAGGCCGGGCCCGGTTATTTTTTCCGCCCGAGACGTCTCTATTTCGGATCATGGATTTCCGCCTCAGACCGCAGCGTCGCGATGCTGGATTTCCGGCGACATCGACGAGCGTCGCGTCAACAAATGACTTACGTAAGGCTATTATGGAAAGTCACTTCCTACGCGCGAGCCTGATACAATAATTAGTCGTTGCCAACGTATTTAGTGCCTGCGAGTTGTTTTTTGTTCTGTACAGGGTGTTCTGTATAATCCGTTTTAGACATGAAATGTTTAATAGGTACCTAGATGGAACGACCATTTTGACATGAAATGTTTTTAATAGGTATATAAACACAAATTTTAATCCGCCGGATGAATAGAAAGTATCTTACTAAACATACAAGGTGGCCAGTTTCAATCTGTCTACTTCAATATTGAGGAAAATTAAAATAAGTAGACTTTCTATTACTATTTAAAAATAAATCGTGGTACGCCACTGACCACAATTAAATACACTTTCAACAGCTATTCAAAATATCCCGGAATAACATCAAATCAAAAATTTTCAATAGAAATCTACATGTTTTTGTTATAATTTTTTTTTTAGTATGTTTATGTTGAACATCTTTTTTATCTGCTAGAATATGTAATATATTGAACCGACAAAGTCCACAGTGACACTTTTTTAAGTGGATAGGCTATAAATTCTCCTTAATCTGCCTGTCTGGATTGGCGTAAAGTATCATATACCCGAGCATCCCATCCACACTAATATTTTTTAGCCCTCTTCATCCAAATCGGACACGTTCCCGATAATCCCAACGAAAACTATAAATATTAAACACGTGGGGCGGTTCATCACGCTTGACAGTTGCGAAATATCTGGTTTCGCCTTTAGTTCAGTGAGAATATGCAGCTTAAAAACCTTCAAAATATTTAAAATGTTAATATAGAGGGTGTCCCGAAATTAGGGTTAAAAAGGGGACTTTTTCTTCATATAAACATGGATTGAAAATTGCTTCCTTACAATTTCAAAATCGATTTTTTATGATAGTGGTGCATTTTATCGATTTTTAACTTGAGAGTAACTTTTTTACGGACAGTTTAATTTATATATAAAAAATCGCATATGCTACAGTGCAATTGTCACTTTTACAGCGACAAAAGTTACCTGCAACTTTTACAGTGACAAATGCACTAGTGGTTTTTTCACTTATTCATTTTTTAATGAATTATTGCGGTGTCCGTTGCCAAAATAAACACTAACAATGAATCGATTAGGTGATGCTCAAATAAAAATGTTTATTTTTAGTGTTTCATAAATAAAGTTTGCATTCATATGAATAAGTTTCTTATTCATTAAATTGTCCTGCCGAATTACACTCGATGTTTGTATTGATACCGGATAAATTTGTATTGTTTAAATTCTAAACTGTTTCCTTTTAGCAATTTGACTCGAAAAACTGTCAACCTAAAAACGCTCCACCTTCGGTGTCGCGTTTTTAATAGTTGACACTTTTTCTCGTCTAATTGCTTGGCAACAGTTTCTCATTAAACAATCCAAATTTATTCGGTAAAATACAAACCTCTTGTGCAATTATAAGTGAGAAAACTCTTAAAATTTCATATTTTAATGACAAAACCAGGGAAAAGTTACATACAAAAAAGTTACTACATCTCGTTATCGCCTATAATTAATCGATTTTGCTCAAAAACGATGTGTTCTATCCATGTGAACCATATGTAGGATCCTTACGAACCAAGTATCCATACGAACCTTAGGAAGGATTTTCGACCTATGTTTATATTTGGAGAAAAATTGCCCTTTTTAACCATGGAAAGTAAAATATTGCACACTAATTTAGGGACACAACGAGACTTTCTACAATGAGAAAACTGCTGCTAATACATTTAAAATTGTCGAAACAGGACTTTCTACATAAATATTCAATAATTTTGCAGACAAAATCTTTTACCTGTCTTGCAATAAAAAGTTATATACCTATATAGACAAATATGACAATAATATAGATATATAGACGATATAGACAGTAATTTTTATGTAATATTAAATCAAATATATATTTTCGAGTAGAAAAAATCTTTTACACGTCAACATCATCCTGTTTACTGCGTACACATTTTCAGAGCACGATGATAGCACCGAAACTTTTTTTTGCCTCATTAAGACTTGTAATGCCCTAATAAAATCTACGAGCAATTGCTCAAAGCCGGCTGATAAGTCATGTCTCGGTCCCCCAGGTATTATTTTTAAAAATGAGTCCCCAGACTCGAGATGAACGAGTGTCTAAAATGCATAGAGGTCTGGGGAGGACACTGACAATTAAACGCATGTATTTTCGTTGCTAGTTATAAAAATACGTGGAGGTAATTGGGATGTGTCCAATTTTGGGTTTTCTTCTTTTTCGATGGCTTCCAGATACGAGTAGAAATTAAAATTCCAAAGTCCAGCTGATTTGTGAAATATTCACTAATGCAATATTCTAAATCAAGTAACAATGTTTATTGTTTGTCAAAAGTCTCGTTTTTGAGGTTGAAGCTCTTTTTTAAATACCTATGTGTTTTTATAATTATTATTTAATGAATTATCAAAATTTTATCAGTTTTTAGTTTTTAAATTTATGTTTAAACTATAATAATTGAAAAAAATAACTCAACTAACTTCTTTTGTTTTCCCCAAAATTTATAAACATCAATATAACATTTTGATTTTTCAGGGATCACTATTGTATTTTTACTAATATTATATAAATATAAACGTGTGTATAAATATAAACGTGTCTACTTTTTGAATATGTCATAATACTTGTATTTCAAAATCTAAAAAGAACTCGCCTGCGAAGAGTTATTGTTGAATTATTTTTTAACTGTAACTTATTCATTTCATCCATATTAAATAAAAAAAAAACACTTAAAATGACTTAAATGAATCAAAGCATTCGAAGGTAAAACATTCTACTTTCTAGTTTTCAGTTGGTGAATTTGTTGATTGATTTTGGGAAATCTGTAAATAAGTAAGATAAAGATATCAAATTGATCGTAATGAGAAATAAAACAAATATGTTTTCGGTTTATTCTATTTTAGGGTACCCCGAGAGTTGAAAATTGAAATTCCGATGTCATAAATCTTAATATAACCAACCAGTTTCCAAGTGCAACATCTGGGTGGATCACAGAACAGAATAGCAGTGTATATTGACCACGTGAAATGTCAGAAGGGTCGTAGTGATGAGCACTAAAATCAACTTATGTTCCAAATGTATCTCAAGTGTGTTTGAGTTAACGTTCTATAGCTCTCTATAGGTTATTTTTCAAGAAAATAACAGTATAACGACTTATAATTTAGATTCCTACTGATAAAGGTTAATACACGTAATAAATAAATTAATATAATTTCCTAAAATTATCTCTAACTGTAATGCAGTTAAGTTGCCATTTTTTCTAGGGATGAAATCATTACTTTAGATTTTGAAATAATAGAAAAAAGTTTACTACCTTTGCTATGGTCGCAGAATAACTCTCTCATTCGAATCATCTTTCCAACCATCTTGGCACAAAGTTATTATATTCTTAACTATCGTTTATTTTGTATCTGCCACTTTCACGAAATCTCTTGTATATAAATGAAGACATTTATCGCCTGACTAGAAAGCCAACCACTTGATGCAGACACAAACGTCACTATTCTTATCAATCAGTTACCGATAATATTTATCCTAGAGTTTCTGTTCCCTCGTATACATTGTTTATCATATCCTCGTTTACTACCCGTTTACTAAGTGGCTTTTTTGTGAAATGAGTGATTGGAGATAAGAAAGTCGTAAAGTTTGATGAATGCAGGCAGAACAGTAGCCTCAGTATGATGGAATTGGAAATAGTATGCGTGCCACGTGTTAGCCAGGCGTGCCGTACAAGAAGTAAACTATTTGACGTTTTTCAATTACCGCAGAAGGTAAATAAACACGATTGGAGCCTTAGTGAATGGTCAGGAATGTATTTTTGGTACTGGGATGGTGCAAAGATATTTTTGTTACCACATATTGCAGTTGTAGTAGGCACATTTCATTCATTTTTATGTTGAAGGGTAATAATGAAGAAAATAGTATGTTTTATAGCGTTTCTTTAGATATAGTTGTAACGAACAAGAGTGTTTATCATTGGTTTTCAATGTGTATTGAGATAAAAATAAAATTTAGCAGCAGTAACTGGTTGCGGTTGTCTTTAAGGAAAATTAAGTGGTGAAAACAAGTAACAAAAGTTTCGGTTAACTTTTCTTTTGAAAACTGTTATGAATGTATATTTTCAGACACATTCCTTAAGCTTAACGGAAGGTTCTAATTTTTGACTAATATTACACTCAATTATTGAAATTTTTCGTCTTATTATTCAGGCTTGGAAAATGCCACCTTCTCAAGGTGCCATGCCAATGTTTGAACAGAATTTTTATGTTGGTGTTAAATGTATATAGTTCATCATTAGATATTTTAAATATGTACCCAATACTTCTAAGACTGCCGCCACTTTCTAAGAAATCAAAGGAGATAGTAAATTTTATGATTTGTAACGATTAGTTAGTAATAATAAGTAATATTGTACCTACTAGGGTAACTGTTATGCTCTTAGGTACTATATTATTACTTATTAGTACTAGGGCAACCTATATTAACTAATAAAAATTATTTTTTATCGATCGCAAATCTTATCTTCAGGTTCAGAACATCAGCAACTAATTTATTTCGTACAAACCATACTGATGTTATGGACAGAACATATTTTTATGACAATTTGAGATGCGATATTTAAGTACATACTTCTATCAAAATGCAGTAATAAAGTAACGAAATTTCAGTGTAGGACACATTTTATAGCATTTTTTTATGGACAGTTTCGATTTATGTCAGATATTTGCAATATCTCGTCCCACTAATGCTCTAGAGCGCCGAACTGAATATTATGAAGCCATTTAATAGAAAATAAATTCCACGAAATTAAATTTTATTCATAACAACCCCAAGCAAAGTTAAAGTCGCTTTACAATTTCATACATTATGGTATTTAATTAAATTTAGTTCAAAATTTATGTCTAGGTACTAATTTGTTACGTATCACTTTAGAACAGATACAAAAATGTAGGAACCGTTGCTTTCTACAGTTTATTGTCTATGTTATAGGGCTACTAGAAGTGTTTAATAGTGCTTAAGCTTTTCGTTATTCCATGCATCCTTAAGTGTAAACAAGACTTTATCGATAAACCCAAACTGTTGCAAATTTTGAATTTTGAGAAGTCCTAGATGAGTAGATATAACCGTTGAGTAAGCCATATAAATTGTAAACCATAGTTGCCTGATAAGTTGTAAAGTAAAATATTCCTATATACCTATAGTCCTGTATCAAATCACCATATACATTTATAAAAAATTCAGATTTCGCAAAGTTCTTGCAACCATCGGACTCTTTTGGCTTTGAACGAAAACTCCTAAATTGGTCCCCATATACGAATATAAATATTTCCAATGTTAAAATTGGTAGAATTAGATTTGTGAGATGTCTCGGATACCCCATCAGAAAATATTCAGCCTTCCCGTTTTCCGAAATGCAACTTTTCAATTAAGAAACTGAAAATTTTCAACTGAAAAGAAAAGTATGTTTTGTTTTGATCCATGATCGTGACTTTCGGAGCTTGGGATACCTTTCGTTTCCTATTGCATAGCCCGCCACTGTGCTTCATATTCTGTGAAAAACATTCTAATGTGAAGAAAGATCAGACGAAATGTCAAGCCGCCACTTCTTGAGCATCAGCCAAATTGTTGGAATCCTTTTCGCTAAAAATGTTTTAGTTTGCTAACTTTGAAACAAAATCTGTCTTACCGTTTCCGTGTCTAGACCTAACTCTTCTTCAAGAACTCGTATAAGTAACAAATAACATGTTACCACTATAACAATGTTGCCACTATAGTTATTAAACGCCGTCGTTCTTGCATCCTAACAGTCTACATTTCCTTATCGAAGACGATCCCGCTTCCTGGGGCCCATGCGTTGAAAAGAGGAAGCAATTTTTCCTATAGACCTTTAACGTCCCTCGGACGCCTCATATACACCTTCCGACGTGACAATAATGCTCTTAAGCGGAGAAACAAACGCCTATCAAACGGACAGGTAGGACATCTAACGTGAATACTAAGTGCACCGGGCGCACCATTATGGCAGCTGCCAGTTTCCGCTCCTGCCTTTCCAGGAAGCCAGATGACGCGTGACGAGGATGTCACGCGTCCAATATGGAGGAGATGCCGTTCAGTTGCATTGTGCCTTCCCCGTTACCGTTTTTTATTATTAATATTAATGGTAATTCAGCCGCTACGTCCGAAACGGCTAGCCAGTTGGACAGTTTTATTTTTTGTTTGAGTTAGATTCCTATCTGGTGCTTCTATCTGAATAATTGTAGGTTAAAAATTTTACTAAAGCAGTACTACAGTTAGGTACATTAAATCATGACAAATAATTAGAGAGTACCGTTGTCTGCCTTCTTATACGAGAGGTAGAGCTTTCAACTTAGGTCTTATTTAGTCCTTATTTTGTAGATACAAAATGTTATAGATACAAAAATTCACACATTTCGTAATTCTTGCAACAATCGGAGTGCATTGAAAATGAATTAAAGGAAATTTGGAACTATAGAAAGCTTGCAAAAGTTACCTTCTAATTTGAGAACTTACCATTTGCGACTTATAGGGTTTGCCACCTTGTATATCGCATTCACATGAGAGCTCAGATTCTCAGACATGCAATTTGCAATATACGAATACAAATGCTAAACTATGCGCCCACGCCGCCTGCTCTACTCGGTCCCCCACTACCTAACCATGTCGGTGTGACATGCTCATCGCGTTATACTTTTCATCGAAACATACCCATACACCTTCGCGATCCTATAAGCATTTTCAATGCTAAAATAATTGAACTATTTTTGGGAGTCAATCATCAACTTCACTAATTAATTTCTCATGCACATTTAAAATAAAAAATAGGGAAAATAATTATTATAAACCTTCCTCAGGTTCTTATTTTAAAATATTTCGATGCAGGCAAATACCGAACTTCTTTTGTTGATTTTGTTCCTAAGCGTTAGCTTTTCTTGAAGGTTTGGTTATCACTTGCAAGATATACAGTAGTAGTTTAGGATAATATATAGGTATTTAAATTATTATGAATGAGAAATTTAATTCTTATTGATTCTCCTTAATTTCTAAGGGTTTTTACTACATTTTTGTTGAATACAAAGTTAAATGTCTTGATTGTTAAGAAGGTGTCTTCATATGTTGTCTAGAAACTGAAGTGCATCCATATTGGCCGACAGGTGCACATCTGTTCATTCCTTTAACGGTAAAGGATGATTAATTGACAATGGAATCACCCTTCAAAACAAATTGTACCCACCATGATTTTTAATTTGCAGTTTTCAATTTGCAATATTTAGCATGATGGCTAGATGTACGAATATACGAAGATGGTTCTCTCACGAAATCACTGGTATCGGGTTGGATGGGTCTAATTTTAATACCTAGTATGAAGGAAAAAGTAACACAAGAACCATTCCTTTTTATACATTATATGGTACAAAAATATTCCAGTCGGTAGGAACGAAATTTCGAAGTGGACAAAGAGGTCGGCACAAACAGCAAGTCTCGAAAGCGAAATGTTTACATTTACATAAGTCTTTTAGTAAATGTGGATGTGTCGAATGAAAACCATTAACGAAAATAACGGGCCATGAAAATCTCAATTTAATAAAGCCTTATTTGCAATTCAATATAGAGTTTTATGAGCAAAATGAGAAATGGAAACAAATTTCGTATTTCTTCACTTTCAACCTCTGCTTCATGGTTCTACTTTATAGTTACCTTTTTATATTTTAGTGTTATTATGTACTTTAATTCTCTTTTGGGAATAATAAACGTTTCAAATTGCGTATGTATTTGTTTTGAACAACTTCATAGATTTTTTTATAGATAATTTCAACCATATTGGTTCAAGGCAATAATAGAAAACTGCCATTTCTTTGCCGAGGTATCCTGTTTGATAGATGACTAAAATGTATCTGTAATCATTGTAGATATCCATATCGAGTTTATTATTACTATTAATTGTTTAAGCATTCACAATATATATAGTGATTGTAAGTATAAGTACAGTGAGTTCATAAGGTCCCGTATAAATTCATTACTTTGAAAACAGTAAAGTTTTTGAAAAATCGGTCAGACACATCCATTTTATTTTATTCTTATTTAACATATATTTAATTTTTGACATGGATACTTAACTTTAATATTTTAAATAGGACACCCTGTTTTTTACATCTTTGAAAAAACCTTTTTTCTACGAATATACGATCATAATATAGTTTTATGGGTCTATTCCTGATAATTAGGGAGATAGCCTAAAAAAGTGGGCCATAAGAGCGATGTGTTGGAGAAATACTCTGTGTCTAGCAACGAATTGGGGGGGGGAGGGTATTCTCTTTCCAACACATTGCTCTTATGGCACACTTTTTTGGGCATATCTCCCTGATTATTAAAGATAAATCCATAAAACCCTATATGACCAGATTCGTAAAAAGGAGTTCTTACTAAATATGCAAAAAAAAAAAAAAAATACAGGGGTCCTATTTAAAACATTAAAGTTATATCCACGTACCTAGCTTCATTGAATCACCTTGTAAAAAATTAAATATATGTAAAGTAAGTGCAAAAATAAAATAAAATCGACTGGTATCCGAGAGAATTTTCAAAAACTTTATTGTTATATAAACTTTATTATAAAATAATGAATTTATGCGAGATTTTATGAACTCACTGATGTTTGCAAGACGACGTTAAGGACACACAGGCTTTTCTAGTCGTTTAAGACACTTCAGATAACTTCGAGACCGTTCCTTAAAATATTTCTATATAGGGCCTGCTCAGTGTTTATTGCCAGGCCTGTGTTTTGGTTTTACGAACGGCACATTTTCGAGTGTCCCCACGGCGTCCCATCTGTCGATACGGCGGTCCAGGTCAACGTCAGACCAGAGACCTGGTTGCCTTCTTGACATCTGGGGAACATCTTAATTAAAGGCAGTGCGCGCTACCGAGAAGCCATCGTTATCGGAGATTTTGAATTTTAATGACGAATTCACGACGGTGTCAAGTTGGAGGCGTTCGCCGGGATTGGTTTGGGCGATCTCTGGATTTTACTGGAGATTCGGAATGTTTAAGAACCACTTAAACGTTATATGAAGCAGTACAGTGACTGTAACTAACGAATTACAGGCGATAAACACGAAATATGTATTATAGATTATAATCAATAGAATCACTTGTTGTAGGACTCCCACATAAAGTGGCAAGTTCAATAATTTTTTTACCCAATTCGTTGTATATTGGCGATTCAAATTACCGATGAGGGCGCTGCAAATTGTAAACAAATATGGATGAAGACGAGTAAAAATTTTGCATTTCATATCACATCATCCAGCAATTTAGTTAGCATTCAGCTGCTATAAATATAGTTACTTCATGTGTTAGTTAGGGTGAAATAAAGGATAAAGAGTGGTAGAAGTGGTCAAACGTCCCATAAGTGCTTCATTGCTAATTATATGAATTTTTTGGGTTGAAACAGGTACCCTAGTTTTTGTTTACTTACATTTTTGACTAAAATAAGTGTGATAAACTGCATGGTAATACCAATATTAGTGCTTGTTTTTTGTTAAATAATGTTTAAATTAAAATATATTCTGCTTTTATAAGACTAATTATAGAAAAGTACAGACATACAGCAACAAAGTGGTTATGTTGTGTAAATAAACGTATTCTCTGTTATTAAATTGTTACATGCCTTTTGCAGAAATGAATGAGAAACAATTTCTTATACTAGGGCCAAACTTCTACCTATCCTTCAATCTTAAACACTTCTATTGACACATTTTGTGGAATGATACCCATAAACACGGCAGTTTGTGCTGTGCTGATTTCTTTTGAATGTTATTTTAAAATGTAAAAATAAAAGTGTACAAATACTAATTACGTTAAACAAACCCAAATACGTGTCATTATATCAGCAATAAGCCTCCAAAAATTACCTTTTAAGTAGGTTCAAATATTTTCATGCAGAGGGCGCATTCATTTTTTGAAACATTTTTCAGAAGTTCATACCTGTAAAATTTATGTAAGGAACGTTTAAAATAAATAAGAAAAATAAATATTCTATTTCAAATCTGAAATTATACTTGTGTTCAAATAAATAAGAAATTCATAAACTTTGCAGCACCCGCGACGCAAATTTTTTGCGCACTCCCGCGAATCGTCAACATCAGAGCCGCCCAACAAATCAGTGATGTCTCATGAAAAAAAAATTGAAAAAGTAATAAACTAAATTGTAATATTTCAAGAAAACTTTTCAAAATTTAAACTCATGAACTGAAAACAAATATCACCAGAATATACGGTTTTATACAAATATGTATATATAAAAAGATAAAATCCAGAAATATGTCAAAATTCCCTGACTTTTCCCCGATCCATCAAATTCCCTGACTTTTCCCCGATCCATCAAATTCCCTGACTTTTCCAGGTTTTCCCAGTTTTTCAAGGTCGCTGGACACCCTGCTTAAATTAGGAGTATACAAACAAATTGATTTATCTGTTAAAATAGTGGTGTCCTGGTGGGTATTGAAGTTCATTTGAAGGTAATTTTTCTAGTATAGCGATAAACTCTGTTCTCCTGTTTTAATTTTTACATCCTAATGTGGACAAGACATTGTACATACTCACACACCATTCTCTTTGTTCTTTATGAAAACACAATCAATATAAATATGTAAAGTTTTCGCATCATTCAATCCGAATATTGATTGTTTTATTTTTGCATTTTATCTTGCAGCAAATCGAACACGTATCATCAAATTATATTCATCTAAGTGAGAAGAAAAAGTTGATATGGACGGGTGCTTAAAAATGATTCGTTATCGAAATATACCAGGGTGTCTCAAATTTGGTGATTTTTTAGAATTGTGGAAGACGATAGTCGGGAAATAAACTATATTCAATCTAATGGTCCGTTTGCACTCCCTTGTCGATGTAAAAGATGAATTAAACGTATTCAGTAAATTATTAACGTATTATTAAATTTATAATTGCTAAATAATAATTAGGCGAGTTTCCAATACGTTTTTAATGTCATTAAAATAGATAAGCTCTATCCTCTACAGTAACACGCTAAACACAAAATATTCCTAAATAATTTAGTTACTTTTTGACAGCAGTGTCATCTAGCAGTAACTTAGTGGAACTATTAGGCAATTATGTCCAAAGCAAGAAATGTTTGTAGTGGTGGAAAACACACCGTAGTGCCCTCTTTGGGTAGTAATATCCATCTCCTTCAAATCAAGAAATCTTTGTTATTAATTGACTTTTTAGCATTATTTAGGGACCATTCACATGAAACTCAACTTTTCTTAGTTTTTTGAACAATTGTATGGACATGGTTTGTATGTATTGTATGGACAAATGGTATTTAAACAATTTGCTCTGAATGGACATGGTTCTTATACAAATTTTCATTGAAGTTCGTAAAATTTTGTAAAATGTGGTGCATAATTAATGAACCGATTGTAGCAAATCGTTTTTGGAAAATATTCCAATATACCGAAAAGTAGGTACCTACACGAGAATAGTGAGAAAAACTTTTTCTTCCCAAATATTACATTCACCAACGAAACCGGACTCAAAAGTTTATAGAACCTTTTTTCCTGATTGAAGAATTTATTCCGTAATTTTTTATTCTTTATTTCAGCAAGTTCAGCAACACATTTTTTCTTTTTTTTTATTTAGAAGCAAAATGCACATGCGATTTACTATTATTTTAATTCCATAATAGAGATAAACTCCTATTAGAAGACCATAGTCATATGTAGGTATTTAGATTAAGTTTAATAAAAAAAGTAAGGACATTACTTGTTGCATTTTGTAAATAGAAGTATTTAACAAGATCTGGCAAAATCATTACAAATGCCGTTTGTTACTAAGTAGTAAATATATAATTAATTATAAACATTTCGAAAGTACAGGCGCTGGAATAAGACACATCTTGCGGTTTATAGGCCTATAAAAAACTGTCAAGGGGTAAACAAGGCATCTATTTACGGCGGCATTACAAACTCATGGAGTACCAGGAAATCGAATGTACATATGTGTATGTCACACTTACGCCCAAATCCGTAAAAAGTGAGTCAAATTCGAATTATCACTCCTGGATCCAATACTATGATCACTCGCTGAACAAATAACAAACGTCACATGTTGGATACAGACGGCACAGCTATACTAAAAAATATTTATGACGATCGCCAATAATAATATACAATAAAGAAAAACAATAAAAGAGCAGGAGGGGTGGGAGACAGAAATGGCGACAGCGGGAACGTGACGAGCGAGCTTAAGGACTATAATGCGCGGGCAGGACCGTACTCGTGATATTTAGAGCCCCGTTCCACTCAGCCTGATCCTTTTCTTGGTAAGCAATAAGGAAGTATCCCAAAAACTCGTCGACGGTGGTGTGCTATGACTTACTTGTAGCATGTATGATTTATCAAATAATTGTCTGGAAATATGCCACTTGTAAATTGGAAACAAGAGAGTAGTGTTTTTAAGCCTCTGTAGTATGAAGAACAACTTCTAAAGTTTTCTCCTCAAAAACCACTGATAAAATTTAGTCAATTAGGTATTAAATATCTTCTTTAAAGCCATTTGCACATAGGATAAGAATTAATAAGATTCGTCTTTTTTTCTTGGAAATGTGGTGTATCAAAAAAGTCTTAGGGCCGGTCTTTCCATCTCTTTATAAAGTTGCTTTTAACTAAAAGGAACTTAAAGTTAACAAGTGAATTTATCTGGCAGTTAAAAAATTGCGTTTTTCCAACACAATTTAACTGCTCTTTTGTAAAAATACTGTTTAATGATATTGGCAATACTGATTAAATAAGAAAGTCTATATAATAAAGTGAGACAGATGAAATGCTTCAATCGTAATCAACAAAATATGTCAATTATGACAACATTGCCATATATTCTTTGACATTACCTAGCTAAATATAACATACTGTGGCTATAACCAACTAAGTATAACTTTTTTTAAGTTCTATCGTTTCCCCGTTCTCTAGATTTTCAGAAGTGTAAAAATGTGTTCCCAGGATGATACAGTAAAAAGACTTGGAACCAAATTGCCCAAGAATTTGAGGCCCTCACTAGTACATATCGTAGCAGTTCAGTCCTCATTTCAAAATATGATTTAATAAAACATGTCATAAAAACAAATACATATAAGTTATTTTCCATTATAAAAATATATTTTTTGACGTTTTATTAATCAAATTGTTTACTAACACTCAAATTTGTACAATTTCTGAGGTTAGAAATTTCTTTGTAACTACTTATAGGCCAGTAAAAATGACCGATAAGTTAAAGAGCAGATAGAGAACTTTAAAGACAGGATTTAATTTAAAACACAGTGCATTTGAGACCCATTTTGTAGTTACAAGGAAGATAAATTTAAAAAGATGTTTATAAGGAGATGGAAAGACTGGCCCTTAATGAAATGTCCACTAAGTTGCGGTCATCTATAAGATGACACCATTGAAACATATACACATTTAGATGGAATCAAATACTGATCAGTAAATATTTACCTATGTTAGATATGTAGAAAAGATACACTTAAAAATACTTATACTACATTACATACTACATACATTAACTTTTTTATTGATTATTTGTTAATGTAATTTTTAAATTTTTATTGCACGAGGTGCAATATGCTTTTTAATATTTTTTTAAAGAATTTTAAGAGAAATACCTTTGGCTTTGCCATGGTGACTGCAAGAGTTCTACGTATATAGCCAAGAAGGGGCCCCAGGTTGGTCAGCGGCCGATGAAGCCACTCCGGCCCTCGCATGCGGATATCCTCAAGTCGTTTAGCGCCTCAGCGTCGTCGTCGCCGTTCCTTATAAGAAGTCGCACCGCATGTATGCGGTTACGTAATTGCCGGGGCAATTGAACATTTATTGAACTTAATAAAAATCGCTATAGCGGCGACCGGAAATTGAGTTGACTGTATGACCATAGGTCGGATGGATTAGCGGATCGGATTGGGTCCAAGGTGCAAAGGGGTTCGTACGTTCGCAAAAGCCGTGACAACCACTGGAAAAAATATCTAGAAGAGAAGGTGTAAATGTTGAAAATTGTATGTGCTGTTTTTTGGAAACAACACATTTGGGCCTTGGACTTTTTGTTTATACATAAACTTTATAGATCATGCTGTGGATAATACTGTTTCAACAATGTATGGTGGTGATTTGTTCGTGATTGTTTCAGATATGTCATCACAAGATCTAACTACTAACTTAGTTAAGTTAATATTTTTAATATCATGTATGTAACTGGTAACGCAGATGGTCAGATTTATTAACACCTGTACTATTGGCAGATTTGGTACAGAGAGTTTAGGTTTTAGACATTTTGATCATAGTTCTTCGTAGACTTGGAAACTACATTGCAATATCCTCGAATCCATAGTAGGCTCTAAGCTATTTCACGTGCACGAGGAAAATACTAAGTGAACAGCATCCAATTGCTCAATTTATATTAGATTGAGTCTTGACTGGCCCTAGATGTCCCACTCAGGTTTTGTTACCTACACAAAAACGTATTTCACAGATAATAATGGCTGGTTTTTAAGATTCCTATGTTCTAGTTCAACCCATTTTTTCAGACCCATTCTGGCACCACTATAAGCAACTCCACACGCTGACTCCGGTCCTATGAAAGTTTAGCTGCACAGTTTTCCTGTATTGGTATTTGACAGTTCAATTAGCCATTGGAGGCAACCCAACCAATTATAGATATAGTAAAGTTGTGTCAAGTAAAGATATAGATATTTTGTCCGTTGTCTGATTATATTTTTACTGTATCAACATAGGAGGTTAGTTAGTACTCTTGTTACTTAACTATTGTTATACAATTTATATTGTCTACCACAAAATCTAGTGAATAACAATTCAGAACTAATACTGCATTAGATTTCTGCATAAAACAAATTACCTCCATCATCGCATACCAAATTTTACCCAATAAAGAACCATCAGAAAGATTTCCTACCACTTATGTATTCTTTCTAGGGTATATGCTCATGAATTTTATGTTTTTCCGGCATATTTCCCTTCCAAATGTTTCAGTTGATGCCCTGCACTCGTAAAGTAGGTCAGCTGCGCCACGATCTGTTGAATTCGATTTTGCCGGGAGTGGAGATGCACTTCAAATCGTTCCACATCGCGAGATCCTGACCTATCTCTCTGGAGATTGAAATCGCGGCCGGTACCTGCATTTTCGACATGAAAACTCTTGAATAAAACCACTGCCGAGTTAATTAATTAGCTATTTCTATTGCATCCGACGATTTTAATTGTCGGATAGTAGTAGAAAGGATAAACGTAAATTTCACAAACGTATGGTTATGGTATATATTTTTTACCTACATATTAAAATTACATTGCATTAGGTACTTATTTAAAAACTTATGACATTAAACATGTATCTTAGAGTGACTACATGTTTATGTTAGTACATGGCACTGGTGTTTTTAGCGTAGTTGTAGGCCACTGTTTATTATCACTAATTGGAAATTTTATTAAAAAGTTTCATTGGGTTTTAGTTATCTTTACGAAAGGCGACACAAAACGATTTTCAAAATTTGATTTTTGCTTCAATTTGTCTTTTTTATAGTTCCCGAGGTACTCATATGTAGATTAAAATGAAACTGAAACATCTCCTGTATACTAACTATGCTTTACATACTTTATAAAGTTATCATGAAAGTATAGTATACATTATGTATCTCGAAAAATGGTTAATTTTCGGACGCATGTCGAAATATTTCGACATTATTTTGTATCACAAATAATATCATATTATCATTTTTATGTTGACATATTTATGTCCTATGTTGTCTTAGCACCCTGTATACGTACATTACTTCTACCCATCTAAAATCAGTTATAGGAATGTTGAATTTTAATGGGGTATATTATAATTGATGCATTTAAATTTAACCTGAAAATCCAATTACCCACTAGCACTCTGCTATTATATTCGATCAGAACAATGACCAGCTCACAAAGCAGTCCTTTGTACCAAGAAAAATAATTATTCCATTGTCCGATCGGTCTCCATTATGTTAAATGGCATGTCGGAATATTTGATGGCATGGTATCAATGTTAAAAAATATTCTTTACGATATTTTTAGATAAAACAAACACACACTGGTCACAAGAATAAATAGCCAGAAGTATATCTCCCTATTACGTGCTCTATTCCTTCCCGTAACTTCAAAGCTCGGTTAACCTGAGATTCAACCCTGAAACTGCCAGGGCTGTAGTGTCTCGAGAGTTAGTATGTTTGCAGCGAATTGTTTCTTACGTATTGGGTTTAATAAGACATTTATCTAGCTTTTTAATTATAGATTGTAATAGATTTTATTATATTCTGTGTTGTTATACTGTGCTTTTATTTGTTTTGTTTTCTTATGTTTATTTCTTGTCTATTAATTTGAAAATAAAGAATACCTGCAAAACTTCTTATTCTTATTCTTAAAAATTATTTCTAGTGCCACAATAAGTCAATTTCAAGACAGTGAAAGTTACATTTTCATTTTTGCCTTATTTTAATCCGAAATAAATTAAAAAAACAAGTGTCTCACTCACCCCTAGTACACCTGGTGCACCTCTTCCTTGGATAGGAGGCGTGCCTGAGCGAGTGATCGTCTATGTCTATGGTCTTCGGCGAGGACTCCTTCTCCTTCTGGGGAAAGTCCTCCTTGAAGCTCTTCGAGGAGGAGGCGGCGCTGTACGTCCTATCTCTCCCCACGAAGGTGCCTATGGAGTGCCGCCTCTGGCCGGAGCGCTTCGCCACGGGGAAGTTATAGTATCTAGGAACCGTAAGAACATAATATATACATAAAAAGAAAGTTAATAAATCAATAACAATAAAAATAGTATAGAAAAAAAAAATAATAATGACATATAGGAATATCCTTTTATATGCAAGTGTAGGTATCTACTTTACAACGCCTGTATATTTTCATGAGCTGTGCCTGATTTAAATGTTTTAATGTGATGTGTATGTAATGTACAGTCTGTCCATAAAGTAACCCCCCCTCCTGCTAACTTTTGAGCGAATCGAGTTAGAGGGTGTTTTAAAAAATACAGGGTGAATCATGTAAAATGAAGTTGATTCTGACGATAAATTCAATTCTTCAAATTCAAAGATGGCGCCACGGGCGCTGTCAACTCAATTTTTTTAAATGGCAAAGTGTGCCGTGTTGCACCTCATTTAAAAGGTAATTCAATTCTCTACATTCTCGTTTTTGAAAAATGACAATCGAGTTAGTCGTTCTCTAGTTACAAGAGTTTGTATTAACGATATTTAAAAATTTTGCTTTTATCAAGTCTCCTTGCCTTGCTTGCCACTGTCACTGAATCGTCAATAAGGTTCGAGAAAGTAGTTTAGCGTTCAATTTAAGAGTATTTGAAAGTTTCTACAGTTTTTTTTCTTAATTTTTTAAGTTATTCGATTTGATAGATTTGATAGATTTAAGAGAAAATTTAAGAGGAGAGCGGTACTTAAGAATCATGCGGGCGGAAATTTTTCCAAAGGTAGAAAGAATAGCAGACAATAACATTCAAAGTATTGTATTTCAACAAGATGGGGCCCCATCTCATTTCTATGGGCATGTTACCGACTTTTTGAATAACCATTTCCCAGGCAGGTGGATTAGCAGAAGGGGCAGAAGAGGGGGATAGAATGGTCGGCTCGTTCCCCGGACTTAACTCCTCTTGATTTTGTCTTATGGGGATATTTGAAGTCAAAAGTCTACAGAAATCCTCCAGTAAATATCGACAAACTACAGCAACGTCTAACACATATGTATAGAAATATCCCTGCAGAAATTTTAGGAAATATCAGGCAAGAATTTTAAAGTAGACCAAGTTTTATGTGCCAAGAAGTCAATGGACAACATTTTGAATAACTTATTTAATTCTTTTATTTGTTGTTTTAATAAATATTTGTTAAAAATTTGTTGTATTAAAATATTAATTAACATTTTATTCATGGATCAGATTAGAAACAGAAACGCTTGTAACTAGAGAACGGCTAACTCAATTGTCATTTTTCAAAAACGAGAATGTAGAGAATTGAATTACCTTTTAAATGAGGTGGAACACGGCACACTTTGCCATTTAAAAAAATTGAGTTGACAGCGCCCGTGGCGCCATCTCTGAATTTGAAGAATCGAATTTATCGTCAGAATCAACTTCATTTTACGTGATTCACCCTGTATTTTGTTAAAACTCTCTAACTCGATTCGTTCAAAAGTTAGCAGGGGGGGGGGGTTACTTTATGGACAGACTGTATATCTATGGGACATGAAAAATTTCATTTAAATTTTCTCTTAAATGTACTGGTAATACAGATAACGGCTAATACAATTTACTATCGTATTTTCTTTTTCAGTTAAAAGAAGTTCAATTTTTTAACATTTCCATAAAATTAGACTCATGGGTGTACAAGGTGTTTTGGTAAAAACGGTGTTCTAGATATCGTTATTGTCAGTGTCTTAGAAAGATAGTGATAAGAGAACAAAAAATATTATTCAGGGCTAGATTTGCAATTAATAGTACGTAAGTACAATCTAGCGCATTACATACCTCTATACATCGACCTCGTATTAACTCTATCTATATAAAAGTGTAAATATACAGGTAGATGTTTTATATTAAAAATATATTTTACAAGAAAACATAGTGCTAATATTTTAAAAGATCTAAGTTGGCTATCAAGCATACTTTTACTTTTATGATAGGTCTTAAGTAGAGTTAAAAACAGTCTAAATAATTTTATATTTTGGACATAGGAACATTAAAGTTGTCAACAAAAGCCCAACCACACATAAACAGAAAAATATCGCCTACTGGATCAAGAAATTATTTTCAAAAATCTCTTGTACTGTCGCAAAAACGGATGAGTTAAAACCATTTCACATGAAATTTTGAATCCGCCAAAAAATATATCAAAAGACTTGTTCGAAAGTGTGGAAATTCAATGTTAATTTTAGCACTATTTGTAGGTATTACTAGTGTATATAAAAAAAAATAGATATTCACACTCACATTCATCTGACATCTTTTTCAGTGCAATTTTTTGTTTGTAACAAAACAGCCTATTTTCGTAAAATTACAACACAGTTACTGACTGTAGGTTGTGTTATATTTGAACAACTGGCTATAACCCAATAATATAAAAATATTGGCCTGCCTAATATAAGTAATAATTAATTAAAACCTACCCACTGATAAACATATACAAAATATTTGTTATAAAATAAATTATATTCAGCTATAACAATAAGAGGAGGTAGAAGTAATAGAGCAACATAATAATTAGAGTTCCACTGAGAAATTTATCTACCAATACTTCAGTGCAGTAAACTGACCATTTATTAAATTGATTATTAATATTATACAACGTTATTGGGGTTCCTCAAGGAACAGTAGTTGGTCTTTAGGTCTTCATTAGTTATATTAATTATTTTAACAACGTTTAACATCAGTGATTAGTCTAAAAACCACCACTAGAAATAAAAATCTTCACAATTTAAAACATATGATCACAAACAATTCATCCATCCCTTAACTAAGTCGTAAACACCAACAAAACACAACACAGTCTCACACAATTGGCAGTACTGACCTTGCGCTATCTTCCGCAATGAACACCTCATCTCCAGAGAGGTTATCCGCCTGTTCCTCACTAGTAGCCAAGGGGATGTAGCTCAGGTCACCACTCATATCCACTCTGTTGCTTTTCAGGGAGTTGGATCTGCTGGCGGGATATTTGAACGCCAGGTCCGGAGCCATGTCGCTCAATCTGGGCTCCCCCATTATCAGCAACTCCTGATTAGAGTCCGCCGAATTGCTGCTGACCGACCTCAAGTAGGTCTTCTTGTCACGGTAGACGTTCTTGGACCTGGGAGGGGTGGGCTGTCTCGTGAGGGAACACTCTGAAGCGCTGCTGGCACTCTCCCGGTTACCCATCGAGAAGTACGAGGGGTTATCTACGAAAAACATGGGTTAACTGATCGCTCGTAGTAGGCTGGGTGCCGAGTGGGATACGCGAGGCATACTAATTCGACTTGGGCCTCGCTCTCTTTGGTCAAGATGGCTCGGGGTGCCGGTGGGTGGGGGTGGATGTAGAGTGCGTTTGCTGGTTGTGCGTGGAGGGAGCTGAAAGAGGAAGTGTGTGAGGTTCCGACAGGATGCGACCTCGGGTTAGGTGGTGCATTTTAAGGTGCGATGAGGACGCAGGGCAGGCCTAGCCCACTGAGTATCGCCGCGGGAGAAAGCAGCTGCTTTATCGCAATGTAATTCTATTGTACGAGGTGTGAGAGTTTTGGGCATATCCATTTTGTTTCTTTCAGAAATTCACAGTGAAATAGCATTTTGTATAAGTAGCGATTTTTTGGGGAAGACTAAAAACTTTACTTTGATACTAGGTACATTTCTTCCATCAATCTTTATTTTAAATATATCCTTTGACCTGTTTTTGGCAGTAATGCATAGTTTTATACATTTTGACTTTAATTACTTTTAGACTATAACCATAAACTAGATTAATTTGGCCTTAAAGACAATTGAACCTAACCTGCAGTCATTGCCTTTAATCCCTTTTCGTTGACTGAGCAATAACAAATACCTTTATCTATGCCAAGAAGTATTGACTTGTGATAAGATTGGACCCTAATAAGTTTCGAATTACAAACTGGTAAGCAACACACAAACCAGATTACAAACTTCTGATTAAAAAGTTAAAACAACAGAAAATCTTTGACTCTAGAGATAGATCATTGGCCTCTGACCTTTGTATAAGGTTTTAGTAAGGACAACTAATGAACTACAGAAAGCTTATTTGATCGATTTTCAACAAGTAATCGGGCTAGATTTCTGCGTCAGAAAAGTCAAACAGTTTATAAAGTTTTATGTCAGAAAAAAATATTATTTAGAGGACTTTAACCTATTGCAAAGCATCTCAATTTATTGAAGACGGTAACATTCTTGTTATCATAATTAGTATATCAAACGGTGTAATTTTATTGTACTCAGAAACCTTTATCAGTACTGTTTCAGAACACCCTTTGCCGTTACAGATGATACAATTTATATAAAGGACATAATTTGTATGATAGATGCCTCTCACCTGCCACACATCGCCTCGTCGATAAAGAACTGAAAGCCGTTTGTATACCACACCTTTCAATACATTTACTATACCGTCAACAAAAGTGGATGAATTTAAAGATAATGAAAATTGACTTCCACGTGTGCAAAAGACATCGCAACGACTAAATAAAGACACCTCCGCTAATAATCGTCTAGGTTTGTTTGCATTAGAAGCAAATCGACGGCCCGTGCCTCGAATACGACGCAAGTCGCACCTTATAAAGTAGAAATCGCTGTTTTATAAAACCGTCACAGGCCCTAGCGTATTTTTAACGCTCGGCATTAACAGCGAATCGCTATCAATAATTAATGAGATATTCTTCAGGTTTATACAGTGTCCTCTATAACTTGTGCACTGGATTTTCTTATCTCTAAGCAAGCAAAAAAGAGGTATCGTGCGTATGACGTCAGATGGTAGGTAAAGAAACGGTTTTCTGCTCTGATTTGCGTTTGTGTGATGGTTCTTTCGAGGAGAGGCAGAATGATCGTTTTCAAACTGACCTTATTAAAAAAAGCTACAATATCAAGTAGCTATATGCCGACGAATTACGTCAATTTCGTTTAAAATATGATTCTTGGTCAAATGGATCCGTTCTTTTGCGGATGAAGTGTATTTTAAACATGATGATTCTGTTATTACATCGAATGTCTGTTTCATCGTCATGTTAACTTAAATAGAAATGCCCAGTTGTTATCTGAAAAAAGAATCTGAGAGCTGTTACAAAAATTTTATTCTACCTCCAGGGAAAACCAAAAGAAAGAAATAATTCTAGACGATTCACCTGAAAACACTGAAAAGGTGTGCATTGAGTTTCGCAAGACCCAACGATTATTAAGACCATAAATTTAGAAAAATTTATAGAAAAATTAACAAAATGTAACTACACTATATTTGGCATACCTACATATTATTATTATGTGTCACATTCTGATATTTTTCCTTTTATTTAGAAAATCAAACTTTTTAACCTTTCATTACAATGTTCATAAAGTGAAAATTGAATTTAATTTTTATATTAATTCAAATTTATGAAAGATATTCCCCATCATTTTAATTTTAAAAGGATTATGTATACTTTATATGCGTCTAAGAATACCAATGAACTGGTAGAACAATCCTTGATCATATAACAAAGGAGAAAATCAGATAATAAATATGAAACAAGTGTATAAAAAACTGAGACATGCTAATGTGTATTCAAATTGTAAACATTGTGACATGAAGAGTTGTTGAATGTTTATATGGTTGTGTCCAAATTGGTGACTTCTGTTCTAAGAATGATGCTACCAATAATGATATTAGTAATGATATTGAATATAATATATAATATTAAACAGCGTTAATAATCGTAATTAATTTCTTCTATAGAATGTTTATAATGTTGGGTAGATATATTATTGCAGTGGAGAACAACGACATTTATTTTCACTCATTTTAAAATATTTTTGTAGAAATTGACATGAAGGTAAAAGGTATACATTATATAAAATATTGACTTTCGGTATTCGTCTTTATCACTCAGTATATCTCATTTTTTAGCTGGCTAATCTTAATTTAAAAAAGTTTTGGTCAACTTTGGGTAACTCAATTCTACTCTAGCCTTTGGATAGCCTCATCTCTAGAGACCACCATCAAGTAGATACCATTTCGAAAAATCAGTATCGTCTTCACTCATTTTATATGCAAAAATCAATTGGGGGCGAAAACCCACAGACTGGAATCAACTTTTGAAAACGGTGGAAAAGATATTTGCAATTTTTTTAAATAATTTATGTTATCAATAGATTTAGTACCTTACCTAGGTTTATTTTATATAAATTTACAAGGCACCATTTTACCAATTATAAAAAAGTATATCAATAATTTAACTATTATTTAAAATATTGACAATGTCTGAAAATAAAAGCTATACGCAAAATAGAAGCGATTCATATTAGACGATAATGTTTGGACACCATTTATTATGACGATTATAATTTATTGACCACTTTTCACAGCTATACAATGTCTATTTTTAAGGAGCCGCCGGCCTGTCACTTGAACGTGGTAAAGCACCAACGTACGAATTCCCATGCAAAAATTCATACGAACCTCGAGCAATGCTCCCCACAAAAAAAGCATAAAAAACCAAAATCTCTCGCGACCTTCCCACCATTGTATCCCGAAATAGCCTTTTAAATATTCGACAACTCTTTCTCGTAATATTAATATTTATAGATTTGGACGGCCGCCGTCCATCGTATCTCCCTTGAATTACGTTCTTGTACGCATCCGTAGTGTTTTTAGTAAACATCAATCTGAACAATGTGTCAGCGGTGCTACTTGGATCGCATCACAAGCACCCACAAATCTGGCATCTCTGAGGCAGAGCCGGAATCGCCCATTGCGGTTAACTTTTACAATGATCTGTTTAGTATCGGTATAAATCTCAAAAGGAGATATTCTAATCAGACCGACAGTCAGGCGGCTTTACGTGCCTTCATCTCCTACAGGATCACCTCCAGGGCGATCCTAGAGTGTATTAATGGTCTGGCCCAATTGGGACAGAACAACCAAGTAAAATTGACCTGGGTACCGGGTCATCACAACATAACAGGAAATGAGGAGGCCGATGCACTGGCTAAAAGAGGCTCAAGTATACAGCTTACAGGACCCGAACTAGTACTGGGGCTTTCGCCTAGTTATGTAACAAGGTCTATTGGAAACTGGATCAAGGAAAGATTAGAGGAAGAATGGTCGAACGGGACTGGGCCGCGACAAGCCAGGCTCTTAATTGAAGGGCTTTGGTCGAACGCAACTCGATCAATACTTGCGCTAAGTCGTAACAGCATAAGGATTGTCACAGGACTGCTGACAGGTCACGGACATCTCAACAAGCACCTTAACACTATTGGCCTTAGTGACACCAGAAGGTGCAGGTTTTGCGGACACGATGACGAGGACTTCATTCACATCCTCTGTCGCTGAGCCGGCATCATGGTCAAGAGACACATACATCTGGGTGCAGCATTTCTCCTGCCCCAGGACATTAGAGAGCTTCCCCTAGAACGGGTGTTGGTCTATGCGCATAGCACGGGTCTCTTCCAATAGCTCTCGACTAGCGGCAGGCACAATTTCAGTATGAGTCAATGTCAACATCAGTATGAATCAATTAGTATCCCTTCGTCTTTATATACTTGTGATATGATACTGTGTTTTGTATTCTGTTAACATAATGTTTAAGATGAGGTCAGGTAAGGTACGAAGGTATTGTTTTTTACGTATTACTATATTATTATGTTTTACACTATTGTCTACCCTCATCCTGCGTTATGGGCATCTTTATCTCGTTGTATAGTTATCTAAATATAGTTATAGTTAGTATAGTTATAAGTTATAGTATATCTAAATAAGACGTCAGTAAAAAAGGAAATAAAACTAGTAGCAGAGTCTACATATATTAGATATGTAGACTTTGCTAGTAGCATATCAACACTTCAATACTTCAAAATTTGTTATTTTATCCACAATAATATTTCACCCTGTATATTAAATATAAAAAATAAAATCAATTTCTAAATTGGTGATTTGCTGTGTTGCAATAGTTGTCGACCAAAGTAAGTCTTATGCCAATGAACTGGTAAAACTGAATAGTTAGGGAAAATTGCCGAACAATTGGTTCCTAATCCTGACAGTGACTATATCCCCAAGTTCCTCCAAAGTCTGGAATAATGTAAGTAGGACTTAGTGACTGTATTGTTATTTCTTTTACCTTTACTACTTTGTTTATGGCACCAGTAATTTAAAATAAAATTTAACTAATTATGTTTGCAAGCCAATAACCACCTTTTATAATTAGATAGTTCGTTATTATCAAAGCGAGTGTTTTACTTCCAAGTTATCCCCCTGTGCGCCAGTTAGCAGGGTTCTCCAGGAATTATTCAGATAAAGAAACGACACCTTGCATTTCTCCCCATTCGGACTCTAAGAAAATGCACCAAAAACGTCACTTCGGTCTTGGTACGTCGTCGAGCAAACATATAATTTAACAAATTTAACTCTGTAATATTTTATTCAAAAATTGAAAGTTTATAAGTTTGAAAATAATTTTTTAAAAAACCGTTAAACCGGCCACGTGGTTATCTCGCCCACGGCGTAACATTTGGCGGAGGCGCCGGGCACCTGCTTTAACATTTGTTATTTTACTTTTAATATTTAATATACCTACAGGATGAAATATGATTATGAATAAAATAACAAGTATTGAAATATTGATATGCTACTACTTTTATTTCCTTTTTTACTAACGTGAGAATATCTGGAAAACGTTTCCGGACACAAGTGTATAAGAACATTTTCTCTTAGTTTCATCAGTATTATCTACCCTACAGCTTTGTAACATAGTCACCGAAACACCCTGTATATTACAATTTTACATCCTGAATAGACATCAAGAATAGAAGAGTGTATTACCTAAACCTACTGAAGCATCTATTCAATTACATTTTTTATAGAAATCGATTTCTTTTGCCCGAGTTGAATTGAAAGTTTATTAATTATAATTTTATATATAACTCGGCTGACTCTTTTCGGAATGAAAGTTATTTTGAAGATAAAATGCACCTTTTACTCTTAAACATTTCACAACATAGAACTATGTTTACAGTCATTTCTATTTCTAAATATTTGTAGATGGATTTCCTTTTGCAAATAGCTAGTCAAATATGTAGTAAAATGTCATAATATTTAAAATATATTCTACTAATCATATTAACTTCCAGGTATCTGCAGCGTAAATATTTTAGTACCTACTTCCGCATGAACAGTAAACAATTTATAAATTAATGTTCCGAATAACTTTTTATTTATATTTGGTCAAAGTATGAAGATATTCCGGAAACAAGGCGGGCGTATTACATCCAGTAAACAAATTAGATGCCGTAAAAGTATGTCAATTAGTTGTTATGTAAATTGCGCAACCTTGGGCTGAGTATCATTCATAATTAGTCGCCGTTTTCAACTGAAGAACGTCTCGACTGTCTAGAGATATGAGATAACTCGATTAGTGGCTAAATACAGGGTGGCACATGCCATTGCTGTTACTCTGCTTTATACAGACTGTGCCGTCTTCGACAATAATCCATGATCTCATAATCTAAGGAGGTAGGGAATCGCAAGCTGTTGCACATCCTCTACCTCGATTTTTAAATGATGTTGGATTTAAACAGATCTGAGGCTGATTTCGTTTGTGTGCTTCTCTCTCGTCACACAAATTTCGCGTCAACCACCTCGCTTACCTGATCAACAATCCATTGAAGATTGAACAATTTCTTCGTTGGATTTTAGTGATATACCTAAACATATTTAATCGCATTAAATGTTATGAGGAGTTTGAGTATAATATATTAGATTTTGAGAAGCGATAATTTGGTTAATGAGTTTCAGATCAGGAAAGCGAATTGATTGACCTGAAGTAAAATATGGAATGCGTTATATCGTCGGAAATCTAAATTTGCGCAGTTTTTTGAAACGTGAAAATTATGCAGAGTGTTCCATTTAAATGACAGCCTCAATCTTAGCCTAAAATTCATAGGTATTTTATCTTTTTTAATTAACCTCTATAGTCCATACACTGGGTTAGAATTGTAGGAGAATATTACATAGGTACTTTTAGTGAGTGACTTCCAATATACATTCGTTATTAGAAAATTTGCGGTCGTTCACCTCTAAATAACCTAATCAGCATATCGTTGAAACGTGAATGACTTATGGCCCAAAAGAGTACCAAATATGGTTGATCAAAACATTAACCAAAAACAAAAGAGGATTGTAATCCGGAAGAAAACAACCTGGGATTTACATAATGTGCCATGCACTGTATAAAATATTACGAGGCGGGAATATGATATGAACATGCAAAAATATAATTTTTTTTATAAATATTATTTTTTTGAAAAAATATCACCTTAGAAACGTTTAAAATTAAATTGGGGTATTTTCCTTCAATCGAAATGAAAGTGGAAACTTGTATTTTTATAAAATATATATTTTTTTTTATATTTATTAGGATAAAAATTATTAAGATTGAATCGGTAGAAAATTTTTAATTCAATTTTCAAATTTTAATCTATATTCGTGACGTAACTAAGCGAAAACTAGGGAATATGTATCTATAAAGAGGCCACACTGATAATATGTGGCTAGATTCAGTTTGTAACGACGACAAACGACAGTCGACATTTCAATAATTGACATTTGAAATTTCCTGTTTGAGTTTGGCTTGACAACTTGACGTGTTGTATTATTGTTTTCTTGTGAAGTAAACTTTTATTAAACATGGACCAAGGTTTTGTAGAAGCTAAGTCCGACAATTTACCGGTTATAGATCATTTTATGATAAAGATCCTATAGATTCTTTCAGAAATAAAAGGGATGAAAAATGTAAGGTTAGTATTTAACTTAACAGTATTACTGCAAAGTCGATTAAGTATATTCAAAAATTACCTTTACAAATTACGATGTTTTTCTATTACTAATAAATACACTTGTAATCAGTCACAGGCAGAGACAACAATTCACAGGTAAAAATATAAACTAAAAACAATGTCTCATGTTTACCATGATGTTTACCCTAACCAAACAATTCAAACATAAACAAAAGTAAAGTTGTCACGCAGTGACATGAAAATATCCTAGAAATCACTAAAAAATGGCGCAAATTTTGAATTTTCGCTTAGTGACGTCACATAAATATCGCGCACAATAAAAAAATAATTTATGGACTTAAATGAACCCAATATTAAAATTCCAGAAATACGTATATCTCTTCTTTTTCCAACTACTTTCCATTGCCGATGTAAAAAAAAATAGGAAAACAAAAAATTTATTTATTTCTCAAATGTGACCAGTGTTGATTATTTACATTCCGTAATCAAATTGGAATTAAAAGAGGAAGAAGAACAGGAGAGCGCCCACAATTGTAAGTAATATATCATAAACCAATTAATAATTCTGATAGACAGATTGGTTTCTGTAGCATATCTAATGCAGAAGCTGATACCTATTCCATTTTCGCCCCCAGTTATTTCCGTCCTCGCATCTGCCTCGCACAAGACTAATTTTCACGTAGTCAGACCCGAAAAGTCTCACATAAATAATTTACGGCCCCCTCGAGACTATCGTTCTGAAAAATCGGGGCCCCGGAGCCGTCGATTTTAATAACGCGACCTCAGAGAGCGGGCGTCCACTTGGCATGCACAAGCCGTCTCCAACAGAAAGGGATGTTGATAAATTCAAATGAGGCGAGGAAGAAATCCGAATAATAATCTGATAATTCACGTACCGAAGTCCATTGTTGTAAAGTCGTAGAGTGGAGACGTAACTAGCTGCCTTGATGGGGCCTTACTCGAGGCTTCTTGGGTACGTGACTAGGGAGACACATTAACACTTCCCCTTCTGGCACTGGCGACGGTCATCGAGCGGGCTCTGAAACAAGAGAGAATCGTCATTTATGATTGCGCTAATCTCATGACATAAATCAAGTCGTCGGTTTGTTCTAACCGCCTATGCGGTTTTAATCCTAGACCCTGTTATACAGGTCTCTTTACATCAAGCGTGTACGTCTACCGCGTATAAGTTTCAGGGTCGGATTGATATATTTTTGGACACACACGAATTCATTATGCGTTACTGGTGGGTCAGAAATGGTAAACATAGAAAAAAAGTAGACGAAGTTCAGGTGTTTATAGAGATTTTTATACAGAATCACCCAGTTAAGATGGGTTATCTGGTTGTCCCAAAAATTAGAATTGATACAAGTTCGGCAAAATTACGAAAGTTGAACAATGTAGTGCTCAGTAAGAGACTGAAAAAAATATATTGTATATAAAGTGATTTGCCAGAAAATCCGGGAAAATAAAGAAATTAGTTACAACAGTAAGTAACCAGGACATCAATTTCAGTTTCTCAAAACCGAAAATGTAAATATTTGAAATAGAACAAAACCGCACAGAAAGCTTCTATATACATCACTCATATTAAAAAATAATGTTATATGTACAGTTAGTACTATTACTAAGTTGTACTATATTATGATATAATAACAAGTCGCGTAGGCCGGGTGGTTTTCCGTATTTCTGTCAAATGCGAAAACGTTTTCTTTACTGACTAAATTTTATATTTCCTCATTTCTCGAACTGAACGACTTTTTAAAGAAGTGGCAACGTCGCCCAACATGCCGGGAGTGGATGTTGTCCTTGTCTCTGTTCAACTCATTGAATATGCTGCCTGTCTCTTCCTGATTTCATCCACCACCCGGGTAGAATCAGGTGCGTAGCACGGTTTGGGCACTTCGTGTGCATTTTTTATTCGTGTTTTTGTGCTTTATTCTGTTTACTTACAGCTTGAAATAAAGTTGTATGTTGTGTAACTGTAATATTAGTCATTGTAATGGTAAAAATACTGATTATTTTTTTTTATAAACAAAAATTGATTGCATCATGTCAGTATTTACCACTACATTAATACACGTACAGGAAGCAGCTTATCAAATTACTTGCCCTAATAATTAAATTCCAAGAGCGTTTATCATTATGTGTATACCTCAAGTCAAAGGTCAACAATATAATATTTGAAATATAATAGTATAATTCCAATTCAAAATATGTTAAATACTCTTAAAAGAAGCCTATTTATATTATATTTATTTCAATGTAAAGGCTTATTTTCGTGAGTAATTCTATCAAACCGTTGACGATGAAAATGAATTTTGACTAACAAACATGAAGGGTTTTGAAACAGTTGATAAAAAAAGTATAGAATTGTCATGTACAGAGTGTTCTCTCTACACTAACAAAGTTGTTTAGTTGTAATGTAATATTTTGTAAAAATTCCAAAATTGTTGCTTGTATGGTTTAAAATTCATTCAGACCTAGCCTTATGTGTAGTGAAATTGATGCTTGGTTCGTAATCTCGGATCTACTATACACCTGCATTGAAAACATGTGAGTCACGGCGTTAATTTTAACCGCAAATATGGTGCAAAGATGTATGTTTTGCGGTTTATTTCGGCTGCGTGTTGTAGCCGTGACGTGCCTGCAATAATATATCTCGGATAATACAATGATAATGTACAGACGATCGACATTCCTGATGGTGATTTGTAATTAATTTTCAGTGTAAGAGTCTTGACTGCGTTCGATTTTGAACAGAACGGGCTGAGTAAATTTTAACATAACTTCAGGAGTCTTATAGGGTGAGTAAAATTGGATCGCTTTCATTGAGATGTCGAAAAATCTCGCAGAGTTCTTTAAGGTAGAGCAAAGTGTCCAAGAATAACCAGAGTTAATTAATTTACTTCGAAATAACTAAAATTTCGAGTCTGTTAAGATATAAAAATTAACCATTGCCCTTTTTCATTGTTTAATATGTTAGTAAAACATTTTGATTACCGAAATTTCTCTGATCCAGGAATTCTGTAGTCAATTTCATAAAATGCGGACTTGATCTAATTCTTCAGAATTGTTTTCAGGGATCTCAGCAATATTTATTATTCAAGTAACATTTTTTAGATACACAATTGAACAGAAAATAGTGTTAAAAAAAATTTAAAAAGAAAATTTTGATTGATTTTTTTTTAAATAACTCAAAAACAGCGAATTTTCTCATTGAGAATTGCGCATCGTTGCCCCAATTTAACCTATAAGCTTATATCTCTTCCTGTTTCCAAGATTCCAAGGATGTGGATCGAATATGTGTCACCCTATATACTATATTGTTAAGCCTACTGTAAGATTTTTACACTATCATTTTTCGACATTTTCAATAGAGTAAATAATAGTTTTGATACTACATACAGACAATACAAAGAACTATCGATAAAAGAACGAACTTCGTCTAAACTGGGTAATTCGAACCTGATGTTTTTACTATTAGATATTTTTTGTTTCATCATCATTCTACAAATTTGCCTTTTCCCAGTTTACTATTTTTTTCCCCTTTAAGTGTTATATTTGTTCATATAACCAATTTATTTTACTACCTAGTAAAGATATTCTCATCATCTACTGATATTACTTTGGGATAACAAACTCCTGTGCTTTTGTCACTGATCAATCATCGTAACTTTTCCGCCAACCACCCCTAAAAAGTAATTCTAGGTTAAGTCGCCTCGTTCACCATTCTGCGAGTCAATCAAAAATGGGCAGTGGCATTAATCGTCCAGTTAATTACATTTTCAATACTTTTATTGCTCATAGTTGGTGGCTAATGCTAACTACGTGTTTGTCCAAGCACACATCCTTGTAAGTCTAACAAACACGCTGCGAACACAAGTCGATGTATTTTTAGCTATCACGTATTACGTCTTTATTGATAAAATTATTCACAGAGTGGGATTTATTGTGATCCGGCTACCTAATACCTCCCTGGCTCTCGAATCTCGAATGTTTCCTGTTTGCCACAACCTTTGGAAGTAAATCAGGAACATGGACTGTGTTCGTAAATGTATAGAATGTGCAATTGAACTGCACTTTACAATTTCCTTTAGAATTACGCGTGGATTATTGCCAGATTATTTTAAATCTTTTGAGTTGCCATACTTCTAAAGTAGGTAAGCCAACTGAAATGTATTTTTTTAACTATAAAATAGGTATCCTAACTTGTGATGTATATTTTAGTAGATACAATGGAGTAAGAAAAAACGACGCAAAACCACCTCTTAATAAATTCCATGACGATATTAAGTTACATTTGGGGCCGAAATTATACGGAGAAGGCAGTATGCGTACGTATATGTGTCCTACAAATATTACTTAATAAGGCCCATTATTCAATTAAGTCATTAAATCCAAACGTTAATTTTATTGTGTCTCAGCCGGAGTTGTTCTGGCCACTGTCGCACGAGAAAAGATCTGTTTGTGAGATTGCTTTGCTTAGCTCTTATAATTGACCGTGTTTTGTTTCAATTATAATCCTGCGAAGCAAAGGACACGTATTGGGAAGTGCAGGTATACTTCTCGTATCAGAAATCTGCGTTTGAGATGAGAAAATGGTTTTTCTAAAATCAGAAGGAGGATATAATATTTATTCTGCCTTTTCTCCATTATAGGAGCAGAGAAAATAAAATAACTTCAACAAGAAATGTAAACAAAATTGTGTCTTCTAATTTAAATTTAATTTAAGTAAGTATAAAAATGGTACCAAATTTATTTGGATTTTAATTTATAAATATAACCGAAATTGTAACTAATCTGTGTTGCTCTGGAAATGACATGTAGACATCATACTTATTTTAAACAAACATTAACTTGTTATCTGTCAGATTATACAACATTGTCGGTGAACAAGACGCTTACAACCGTAAAAAAATGTATATGTGAACCATATAATCGTTCATATGTGTTTGGCACAAATAATGAACCCAGCATTAAGTGGGTTGGATCTCAATTTGAACATAAGTTTCAAAAACCTAAACCATCAAACTGTGTAATTTTGTACGTACGTTGTAAAAAAAATTCAAGATTACTGGCAATGCTAACATACAACCAAAAGGCAAGTCAGAAAGAAAAAAACGTGTTAAAATTTGCCAGTACTGCCTTGTACTGCCAGAAGCCAGTACAACTCCGGCATTGATAATGGCAATTATTAGCTTCTTCATAACTTTACAGCAACCTAAATTTCAAAACATGCTAGGAAACCTCCAAGACTGTCTTGAGTTATGCGTCCAACAGTATGGTGGGCATATAGAGCATATTATTCGCTTTTTTAATAGACCTTATTGTCGTTTTTGTTAAACTTATTAATATTTATATATATTTTTTTTTTATTTCAGTACTGTATATTTCTGGTTTGGTCAACTTTACGTTTCTGCAATCTTACCTTCGTTTAAAAGTTAGGTCAATCGATTTAACTGAAATCAAGTCGAAGGCATGTTATTGTATTGAATGCTCATTTGATTAAATGATCCTATTTGTGAAACCGAAAGGTTTCTTTATACATTTTTCTGAAAGCAAAGTGGAGTGAGAGAGTCCTTTTGTGTCAGCGTTTTATTCAAAAGGAGTACAATAGCAGACACGATGTCTACTCTCCTGACCTAGTGTTCTATAAGGACAGAAGAACAATTTGAGACTCCCGAAAAATGAGAACAGAAGGCTTTTTTAAATAAGATTATAATACAGTTATATATTTTTTTACAGGCAAAAAATTTAAAACATCTACTATTATATCCAATGTTGTGTTTTTATACTGGAATAGGAAACTTTTCCAAATTTCCCATTAATATTTTTTCGTCACTCTATTTTTCTTGCATTTTTATTGTTAGTTCAATGATATATCACTGATGGATGATGCTATAGTTTCACCAAGGTATATACAGGATGCGGCAGCATAACTTCCTTTTTTCAAAACTTAATAAAACCCTTGTATGAATCAGGAGATTTTTATTTGTTTTTTTATAATGTAGGCGCATGCCTAAAGTTTTGTTTTACATGGTTTTGAAGATCAAATCAGATAGGTGACGTCCCCCATTCTCCATACACTGAGTAAACCGTTTTCTGGCGTTTGTCATGACTCTTACCAGCATAGCAGGCGTTATGTTGGCAATTTCTTCCTGGATGTTGGTCTTCAAATCTTGTAAGGTCCTTGAACGGTTCACATAAGCACGGGATTCAAAAAACCCCATAGAAAAAAATCATAAGGGGCCAAATCGGAAGAGCGGGTTCTTTGGTTCTTTGAGGAAAATGAAGTCGCAGTGACAGTGAATTCGGACCGGTATGTAAACATGATACATTTTTTTTTCTACGGCTAGATGAGTTGGACTTAGGGGACATTTGGTTCCAACAAGACGGTGCAACGGCACACACTTCAAGAGCATCGATGGCTGTTTTGAGGGAACACTTCCCAGAGCGCCTCATCTCAATTAGGGGCGATTTGGAGTGGCCGGCCCGCTCTCCCGATTTGGCCCCTTGTGATTTCTTCTATGGGGTTTTTTAAAATCCCGTGTTTATGTGAACCGTCCAAGGACCCTACAAGATTTGAAGACCAAGATCCAGGAAGAAATTGCCAACATAACGCGTGCTATGCTGGCAAGAGTCATGACAAACGCCAGAAATCGGTTTACTCAGTGTATGGAGAATGGGGGACGTCACCTATCTGATTTGATCTTCAAAACTATGTAAAACAAAACTTTAGGCATGCGCCTACATTATAAAAAAATAAATAAAAATCTTTTGATTCATATAATGAGTTTTATTAAGTTTTGACAAAAAGAAGTTATGCTGCTGCACCTTGTATCACCTTGGTAACATTGGTAAGCTTGCATACAAGCTTACCAATGTTATTGCATCAAATTTGAAGCAGATTATACAGATGTCATAAAAACCGAGATAAATTTGGGCGTAATGTTATTACAGCGGAATATGCAGGTTTCCTCCCTCTGACGTATTTATAAATTTAATCTTTCCTCTTCAAATAAATGCAACCGGATTAAAATTAGACAGAGATGAACCTCTATTTCCAGCGCTTTCCAATGGAAATTCCTTCGTCGTGCCGTCGATTAAATGTGGTTCACATCGCGGCAAATTGAACATTTAACATTAACGGGATCTCCACCTCCCCCTCACACCTTGCTGCCGCTATTCATAAAATCCGCGTTAATGAATGAAACTCCCTCTCGTTTTGTTATTTTCATTTAAAATTAGGTTGGTTGGCACGGCCGCCGGCCAATCGAAATCCGCGGCTATTTCTTGGCTGTCGACGTCGAAATGCCATTCCCGTCGCTTTTGGGGTCCTTGTTGACCTGCGGATTAGCGATTAGAGAAGATACATGTTACTGTTTTGCAGCGTTTTATAGATTTTCGAAATGATTTTGAATACGAAATTTACGCATAAGGTTCGTCGCATTTTAATCAAAAAACTAGAAATGGGAGAAAATCGCTGATTTCTAGCCCTACTGGTCACCCTCTGGGTGACAAAAGCATCTAGAATAATATTATTTTTAAGAAGTAATTATACTAAAATTTTCTTAATATTTTGATGAATTGTAATACTCTATTCTTGATGGTAAAAGATCATAATTTTTTAAGTGTTAAAAGTAGAATATATTTTTCATTAAACATTTTTATCAATTTTATCAATAGGATCAAAAATAATATATTGCTGTCATAATTGTAGCAGCAAATTAATATTGTAGATATTTACTTTTGTAAATAGCTACAATGATACATAAAAAGCTAAAATGATGAATTTTACAAACTGCCATAATGAAGGAATTAATTCCAAACTAATACTAATAAATAATTGAAATTAAAAAGTGAAAAAGTGAAAAGTTCGCCTCGATTTTTATTTGAAGGGAGACACATTTCTATAGTATTGACATTTATACAGGGTGTCTCAAAAATAATTGAGAAATAGACTCGAACTCGCGAAATCAGCATTACTATTTTTGGAATCCTACAACTATCCCATTGCGCTACCTAGCCTATTGTCAGAAATTTACCTTGAGATGTTTAAGTATGTAAACTGTACGTGTTATCCTAAAAAAATAATTTTTACCGATTTTTTAATTGGAAAAGCATTTCGCTTCAGTATTTTGGTAATCAGAAGTGTTTGGCAGTCAGTACTATCGATTCCGTCAGGAATATTTCTCATAGGAAAATAAGGAAAATAACCTATCTGAAGTTTAATTAATTTGACAGTTTTCGTGGGAGGTGCTTTTCTCATTAGTGCAATCTCACATTGGCAGTTAAAATGAGAAAGAAGTTGAGACGGATGTGACTCGAGATTTTCGAAGACGAAATAGACGTAGATGGAGTCGACGTACGGTCTCGAAAAAAAATCTCAAAAGATTAGAGAAAGGACTGAACTTTCGCGTAAAGCCCTTCTCGAAGCCGTAAAAATTAGAAGAGGGGCGAGGGAGTCCCGTGAAAAGTCGGGATTTCGGCGGGCGTAAAGGGACCATTAGGCGTGAGGACAAACGCCGGTGCTAGCCGCATCTCTCTCACCGAACGACGATCGACGAAAATTTTGCAGAGGTTTTTTGAAAAGGCGTTTAAGTTGGGAAAACGCGTAGGAAACGGGACGAAAATACCCCTACGCATTGGAGAAAGGCCGAGAGCGACCTCCGCTCGAAGGAGATAGCTTTGAAACTTTGTGGATTCGGCGACGGAATTTAGAGCGAGACAGAAGCGACGCGTTTTAATATATATGGATCTCATTAAAATTCAATACAAAAGGTATGTAACCAAAAATAATAATTATTTTTAATGTAATGTAGATACATGCGCTTGTTTAATATTTCATTATTTAAAATATGTAGATAACACTATTAAAAAAAGTATTAAAGACACTAAAGCCGGGTACAGAGAACTAAGACTGTCGCTCGCGACAGTAAATCCAACCAATCATGAGTTGTATTCCCCTGATTCTTCTACCCCATTTTCTGTCGCTGGCTACTGCTGCCTTGAAGTTCAAATTTCTTAACTACACGCGACATACCTTATTTTTTGTCAGTTTATGTTGGTCAATCATAAAAGAGGCAATTTCATGGCGTTTTGCTGTCGCTAGTTTTTAGTTTTAAAAAACACGACACATGAAGACAAGGTGGTGGGGAGCCGTCGTGGGCGACAGTTTTAGTTCTGTGTACCCGGCTTAAGTTGAGGGTATATGGAGATATGCCGTTGTAATTCAATAACGTAATGTTTTCGTATGAATACATCGATAGATCTGTGTGATCTTAGTTTATTTCAGACAACATTGCATAAATGACCATCCACCATAATTTCTGAATAAACCGACGAAACTAATGCAAGAAAAACAAGTGCCCATAACCAGCGCTCGCAATACACAGTTCTAAACATACACATTTCTCAGAGATTCCTCATTAAATTAGTTGTAGGCGCAACTTTACGGCCTCATCTCTCTCCTATCCAGTCACATCTGCTCCCAACTAATGACTTCATTAAATTAAGTAAACACCGCTCCTATTTGCTTTCCAGATTTACTTGAACAGCACTTGATTATTCCATAATGCATTTTATTTTTTTCACGATATGGTTTTGCGTTCCTCACCTCTCCTGCAACTGGGCAAATTTTCGATCCATTCTAAGATTTGAACTACTTATCTGATAATGTTTTAGGAAGTTATTGAAAATTATATTCAGGAGATAACAAACATTTGTTAAAGTGAAACAAATCAAAAATGTCTTTCTAAAGCCTGTATTACACATACAAATTTATTGGCAAGAAATTTTGGAATTTATTGGTTAATAAACTGGCTGAACACACGATTTTGGGTGATTTTTTTATCAATATTATTATACAGCTTGTAAAAACACCTGGCCAATATAATAAGGAACTCAAGTGAAAAAGTTGTAGAATTTCCCAAAATTCTACAATAGTTTGGTGTTAAGTTTAACCAAATTCCATGCCAATTATTGAAAACAATTATCACAATTTTTGAATTACATCTACCAATGTACCAAGGTGCATTTGTTGACCAATAAACAATGTATTTTAACTTTGTTAAAACGTGTATGTCCCTTTGTGTAATATGCAAGTTGATTCATAATACATTTTTATTTTTTGTATAAAAATACTCAAAAAACCAAAAGACGAAACGTCGTGAAAGAACTGATATTACCTTCGTAAAACTCATTAAAATAAATATAGTCAGCATAATCTTTATATGGTTTGGAAATTGGAACCTTTGGTGTGAGGATAACACTGATGTAGTTTTCCACATAATACCAAAACACTATATTGCACCCGACGCGCGTTTAGCCAACCAAGTTGGCATCATCTGGAGATGATTAAAACTCAAATAGGAATTTCTCATACTGCTTTAATTAACCCAAGAAAAAATAAAGACGAAAATCAAAGAATTCCTTTTTTCGGAAGTAACTCTTGAATACAGGAAAAAAATCATATACACATTACACGAATTGTAATGGCACTGCTGATGCTGACACCATGAATTGACTACTATATGACGTCACAGACTGTTCCAGTTCATGCTATATTCAAGGGATTCTTAATTTAATATATTATTACTTGTTGTTGCAAAGTAGGTACTACATTTTGCCACATATCGGAAATGTATCCCTTAATAACCATTTCGATAATCGCGTTCAGTTCGAACACACTGTATGTGCCAGTGGCGATTTAATTTTGGCGTGCCAGATGAAAATAGTTTACGTTCTAGGGAACGTGGGTGTCGGCAGAGTTCAGGAACACCGATGATCGAAATAATATAAAATTCCAGGATTAGTAACATAACTGACAATGACAAATGGGTACAGTTCGGGTTTTAGTTAATAAAATTGGGCTGTTTCCAATAATCTCTTCTATTTTCTGTTTTGTCGCTGATTCGTTGTATTGAACTCCAGAATGTTTTCCAACATAAATCTTCTTAAATATGGTTAATATAAAAATAAGATAGTTAACCTGTTGCGATCGAAACAACTTTTATATTTTCTTATAGGTGTTTCTATGTACTTATTCGTATAATAAAACATCATGAAACTTTCAAGATTTCCATCTATGTATTTATTTACATATATTTAGGTATTCGCAGCCGAAATAAAATTAGCTGAAGTTAATTAGAGAGATATTTATTTAATTAATGAAATTATCCAACAGCTATGATCTTGGGTTAATTTTTTTGGCTAAATACCTAAATAAACATGTTAATAGTTTAATTAAAACCCAAAACTTAAAAAAATAGCTGGTTCGAAATACCAACACTTAGTTTGTGTTTTTAAGCTTTCTGGTTACTGTTAACATGAAGTTTATATAACAAAAAACCTTATTTTTTGGCACAGGATACCTACGCCCATGGGTTTTTAACCTCTATTTAGAAAGCAGCCTATATAGATACTTTTTAGTATAAAAAAACTGTTCGTTACGGTAAAAATTAGACACTACTTGTCTCGACAAATAAAACCGCCAGTTTTGAAAAATAAATCCACTTGTAGGTTACATTTCCAGCCAATATAATATCTAAAGACGAAGTGTTGAATATACAGAGTGTAACACAAGTAAGTTAAAATATATTAAGGTGATATTCGTTACAGCCAATTTAAAGAGGAAAAATTCATATAAAACGTTCGTTTTTAAAAATAAAAACGATTTTATATTGTTTTTATTAGTGCTATTTAAATTAAATGTGGCTCTAAGTTTATATGTCTGTATTTCTTTATGAAATACAAAAAATCTTAAAAATACAAAAGTCTTAGTGTAAAATACAAAGACGATTTTCCATAGAATGGATTATATTCCTTCAATCGAAATGAAAGTGGAAACCTGTATTTCTATAAAATATATATTTTTTCTATATTTATTAGGATAAAATTATTAAGATTGAATCGGTAGAAAATTTTTAATTCAATTTTGAAATTTTATTCTATATTCGTGACGGCACTATGCGAAAACTAGGGAATATGTATCTATAAAGAGGCCACACTGATAATATGTGGCTAGAATCAGTTTGTAATTACGACAGTCGACATTTCGATAATTGACATTTGAAATTTCCTGTTTGTGTTTGGATTGACAACTTGACGTGGTGTATTGTTGTTTTCTTGTGAAGTAAACTTTTATTAAACATGGAACAAGGTTTTGTAGAGGCTAAGTCCGACTATTTACCGGTTATAGATCCTTTTATGATAAGGATCCTATAGATCCTTTCAGAAATAAAAGGGATGAAAAATGTAAGGTTAGTATTTAACTTAACAGTATTACTGCAAAGTCGATTAAATATATTTAAAAATTACCTTTACAAATTACGATGTTTTTCTATTACTAATAAATACCCTTGTAATCAGTCACAGGCAGAGACAACAATTCACAGGTAAAAATATAAACTAAAAACAATGTCTCATGTTTACCATGATGTTTACCCTAACCAAACAATTCAAACATAAACAAAAGTAAAGTTGTCACGCAGTGACACCAACTACACAAATGAAAATATCCTAGAAATCACTAAAAAATGGCGCAAATTTTGAATTTTCGCTTAGTGACGTCACATAGGTATCGCGCACAATAAAAAAACTATTTATGGACTTATATGAACCCAATATTAAAATTCCAGAAAGTATCTCTTCTTTTTCCAACTACTTACCATTGCCGTTGTAAAAAAAAATAGGAAAACATCCCATTCTAAATTGTTTTCCACATACCCCTTCATACAAACATTCAATTTTGATGAATTTCCCATATACGGGTAGCTGTATGTACATCGACGTGACCATCTTGTAGCAGACCATGTTCAGCGTTACTTTGTATGCGCCTTATAAATAGGGTCCCTAATCCCGTCGAACTTCAAAGCCAACAACGCTCACACCAAACGCATAAAAAATCCGAAATGTTCTTGTTGTGTGCAAGAATGTGCCCAGCGTATCGACAGCCATGAATTTTTATGACTGGCCCGTCACTGCCTAGTCAGAAATAGACCGTCGTTGTTATATTCGTTATTATAGATCGATTTTGTTGCTGGTGCAGCTCGTATTAGAAACAAAACCAATTTAAAAAGCAGTAATAATTCTATTTCTAGCGTCGACAGACGGTGGTGGAGTTGTTCTTGGAACGCAACTCGATATCATGCCATACCATCAGCTTCTCGGTTTCGCTTCTGTTCTGCTTTAAGGCCAGGTTTGCCAAATCCCGTTTTAATATACGCCGTCATGTTTTGTAGTACCATAGACTAACTGTCTATGCTAATAGTGAATAGTGCTCAGAATGTATCAGATATTAATCTGTTTCTTATCAAAGAGTGAGATTTGGTTTCTTTTGTGCCTGGCCGCTAAAACCCAATTCTTATTGAAAATAACAGTTTCTTAAAGTGAAGTCTCTATTTCTACAAAAAGATTTATTATTAACGTTATTGCTTTAAGTTATTTTCGTTACCTACAAAAATGATCACTGATGAAGGAACAATTAACATGACCGCACTCGTGGATCCTTTTTCAAGATTTAAGATCATCCCACAAGAATAAAAATATAACCAGAAGAATTATTATTATTATTATTATTATTATTATTCGTGGATCATGTGCTGTAAGAAGGCTAACAAAGGCGTTATCAGCCGTTGTTCAGTTGTCCTTTTTTATTTCATTTTGAAAAACTGTTACCTTACACATTTTTGTGTTAGATAATTTAAAAATATTACGTTTTTTTATACCTTACGTAGTTCTTGGCGATAGTATATAAAATTGGTTGCCAGATTTGCGAGGAGTGAAGTAGTTATATCACATAAAATGTAGTTTTTTATTATAAAACCACTGATTTAACGATTAGCTTCATAACTTATAATTTTATCCTCTAGTACTAGTATATTTCTGGTATAACTTGCAATTCTGTGTATACTAAGTAGGAGTGGTTCTTTTATGCCAAAAAATATTCCAGACTTTAATTTATCCCATCGCGGAACTTCATTATTAAGGCTCCCTCAAACCAACGCGATTTATTCGCAACGGGTTCGTGACGGAAAGTTCGCAGCGAAATTCGTGGCGGAATCCGTAGAGTACCCCACACCAAAGCGAAAGTAATCGCATCATATGCGTCATATTTTCAGTATCGAAAAGGTTGATTGCTATTATTGCTGAAAACAAAAAACAAACAATTTGTACTTGTACTTACATACTTACCTATCATACAAAAATATGTATACATCATCGGATGAAGAAGAAGCATTTGTGTTGCTTGCATTGGAAGAAGACAATTTAAGGTAAAATTATTATTATTATTTAAAAATAAATGTGTTGATCATATTATGTATCTAACCTTAGGAAGAAAAGAAAATGGGTTCACGATATTAATAAATTAATAAAGGCGACAATATAGGGAATTTCATACATTAATGCCGCAATTAGATACGAAAAGATGAGAATTTATGTTATATTTTTGTTACTTTTTTCGAATATTTTTGTAATCGTCATGAGAAAGGTCGTGTAATAGGTATAGGATACTTTCGCATTAATTCAATGATTTTTTCCATTTTATTAATTACTTTCTTAGTTAAGACACTGCGAAACTACTACGGATCCGAGAAAAAACGCAGACAATTCGCAGTCTAAACGAAAAAAATCGTGTTGGTCTGAACTTGGATATTTAACGCAATGGAAGCAATATGATGCGAATCGCAAGCGGTGCGAACTTCCGAAGGTGCTGCTATTATCCGCGTTGGTTTGGGGGACCCTTTACACAGCATTCAGTACACTCCCAAAGAATTATCTTCTCAAAGAACTATTTATTTATTATCGTAATATTATTTTTACGTTCTGCCCTGCCTCGTAGTTCTTGGAAAAAGTTAATCACTAATAGATATTAATTGATATTCAATAACAAACAGCGACAATGTGACATTGTTTACGTATTACGAAAACAATACGGTGCTTTATCATATATTGCATTCACTTGTACCTACATCTGCATAGAAGCAGTTCTTTCAAGGATATTTTGGAAAACTACGTTAATTTACAAAATTTACCATGCTTTTTCTGAAGATGAATGTTGCGTTTTCTTATATCTCCATTCGCAGTAAAACAAGCGACTCTGAAGCCTGTTGAAATATTTGCTGCGGTGCATCCAGATGTGAAGAATTATTATGATGGACTGAGGGAGTTGTGTATCATAGTTTTTCTTTATTCATTCTTTTCTATGTCCTACACGTAATTTATAGGTATATTTGTCTCATCCTTAGACTCAGTTTGATTAATGTGGTGGAAATCCCCAAATTAAAATAACGAGGATACAGATGTTCTGTTGTATACAGATTTCTTTGTTAACTAATTTCTACATTTTCAGTCATTTTTATATAGGAAAATGAACCTTTAATAGTAAGGATAATTGTTTAAAATGTAAAATATGTTAAAATCGACCAATTACACAGTGTTCGGTTGTAACTCACCGGAATGAAACTGATATGTATGTCATAAAGCATCAAATAACTATAATATCATATTTATTGTTGACTAGTAGATTACTTATTTGTCTGTGCTAGTATAGTACCATTAACCTTGTATACACGAAGATTTAAATACGTGTTGGAAAATTTTTATTTTACACATAAATATTTTTAGTTTAATATCAAGCACTCTTTTCATTAGGTAAATGTATACACATCTAAATGTAAACTGACTTAAATTAAATTAAAATTAAACCAAGTATACTGATCGTTTATAAAATGAAACTTACAAGCTCAAACGTGGGTCTGAAAAATGTTCTAGTGCCTTAACATTAAGGATGAGTTAAATATTTTGGTATCTCTCATTTGTGCCACCACAATATCTCTGTTAAAAAAATCTGCTAACAATCCGCAACGAAAGAAGGTATTGCTCAGTGCCTCAATGTAATAATTACGCTTCGAAATATAAGGTAGTTGGTATTCTAATCATTCATTATTTCTATTAAGGCGAAAGCTTTAACCCTCCTCAAAATTGTGTAACAAATCTATATAGTATGAGCAGGTTAGCATCTACCAGAAATATAATGCTGGTTATGGTCCTTATTTCTACGGTGTTCTCTTATAAATCAATGTGCCACATTGTCTGACACAATCACTTATGTAAATGACCATATACTTGTGTAGCGGGATTAAATGGAATTATTTTAAAATAATACCTTAAAACAAAACAGGGAGTGCCTAGATTTTCAGTTATCTTTGTTTGATATTCTCCTCCAAATTGATATATACATATTTACTTACAGTGACAACGCATTTTTCTATTGGGAGAGCACGTCTAAGTATGCCTCATTTTCAAATCAAGACAAGTTTTACAACTTACGTTTCTGGACAAAATATATTTGTTTAACACTGGGCTAATAAAATATGCTATGGAATTGGAAGATGTCAAAATTTAATGCTTAAAAAATTCAAGGGTCTATTCACTGTAGACTTGACAGGCAGGAATGCGGGGTCGGGTTGAGAGGTTGGGTAGCCGATGGGCAGAAATTTACATATTCCCACTACCGAATTATTTAGATTTCGGAGGTGCACGTAAAGTCGAAGTAAAAAGACACATGGAAATAAAGTTAGCCCTTATTGCAACGGTACCGGATTTGTCTTATAACTGCAACAAAATTTCTTTTTAATGTTATAAATTATATATCACCGCAAAGATCAAAAGATAAACTATATCCCTATAGTAGCAAATTTTTGTTTAATACATGTATTTTAGGGAACTAATTTTTGAAAATACGCAATTTTAGTACAAGATAGTTTGCCTGGAATTTTAAGAATTACGAAAAATTACTACTATAGGAATTTAGATTAAAGTCTTATCTTTCAATACTTTTTTACTAAAAGTCGCTATCTTTATAGTTTTTTTATAATTAGACACGAGACGAACTCCGATGTTGGGCTTATTTCGGACTAGTGAATGGACTCTTAACGAAAATTGATGAATTGTTGTCTTGTTATTCCAAATACGTTGGATATGAATTTTGATTGATTTCTATATATCTATTCTGGTATATTATAAAAGAAATATCGGGCATGTTTTACTTTTCATACCTACGAACCTAAGCTATAGATTGCAGAAAAAATATGAATTGTATTGGATACTAATATTTAAATAATTATGATTATATTCCTCTCACTTATAATTGCACAAGAGGTTTGTATTTTACCCGATAAATTTGGATTGTTTAATGAGAAACTGTTGCCAAGCAATTAGACGAGAAAAACTGTCAATTATTAAAAACGCGACACCGAAGATGGCGCGTTTTTACGTTGACAGTTTTTCGAGTCAAATTGCTAAAGGAAACCGTTTAGAATTTAAACAATACAAATTTATCCGGTATCAATGCAAACTTTATTTATGAAACACTGAAAATAAACATATTTTTATTTGAACATCACGAATCGATTCATCGTTAGTGTTTAATAATTCAATAACTTGTTGACAGAAATGTCATTATTTTGGCAGCGGACACCGCGATAATTGATTAAAAAATGAATAAGGGAAAAAACCACTAGTGCAATTGTCGCTGTAAAAGTTGCAGGTAACTTTTGTCGCTGTCAAAGTGACAATTGCACTGTGGCATATGCGATTTTTTATATATAAATTAAATTGTCGGTGTAATTTTTTGCCATTCTCAAATGCCTACATCAAAATCACAGTACCAACATTTGAACACTTGCTTTATCATTTCGAATGAAATCGTAATAATTATAGTGAATCAAAATATAATGCTGTTTTAAATATCTCCCGATGCTGCTTCTCCAGCCAGCGAGAAGCGCGTCAAGTCGGAATACCTGGACTTGACTGCTTCATCTTGCGCGTCACTATTTAGTCATACTGTTTATTAGAGAAACAATGTGTCCGTAATATGGTTTGACATTCTGGAGTGACGTCCGCGGTGATTCACCGCGTATGTCCATCCTTGACTGATGTCGGATTCCCTCAGCGGGCAAAAAACGATGGAAATGGAATGCCGATGCGAAAATAAACAATCCAGAAAGTGTATCATTCTATAAATATTGCCGTATTCGCGAGCGTGTCCTGCAACATTTCGTCGTCGCCGCCAGTTGCAGAGAAATTCAGCACGTGTCCCTGTCTTGTTCCCAACCAGCACATGTTATTGAAATCGCTGAAATGTCTTTCAGGCCCAGATTTCCTTCGATATCTCGTAGTTTTATTTTTCACGTGTTCGGGCTTCGATGCTTGGATATTCTTTCTGTCTACATGGGCTACCTAGACAGACAAACTTAGTTTTTCAGCCAGGTCGTTGGGTGAGAAATAATATTTCTCTCTCAACTACTCCAGTAGGGTTTTTATACTAATTGTCTTAAACTGAAGACAGAAGATAGGCTAATTCATTTTAAGCCACCAAAATTATAGACTCCTTGTATTACACTATTATTCCTTTAAGACCGTCTATAATTAACATGGACTTAAAGAAGTTTTAGCCCCCACAATATGGCAACGTCGCAGTCATTCATATTTTTAGTTGGAAGAGGAGGAAGAAAACATAATCTAACCACAGTTTAAAAGGAATCTAACCTTAAAATTTGTGCATTCAAAAAGAAAAACAAGTTGTAAACCAGTGTTTGAGTGTATATTTTTGAACTGAATTGAAAATGGAATCACAAAATCCTTGCCCCACAACCCTTTGGTAACATCCATGAGACAGAAATCGAACGGTTACTAAAATCTATATTTTATATTTTATATTACTCATTAAGAAATTTTAGCTTCATTTATTTTACTCGCCTTTACTTGTGGAGCTAATCCATCAGATCTGTAAACCCGAAGCGGGGGTCAATTTATTTATTAAATATCGTGCACTGTCCTTGTCTACACGAAAAAGGCGCTGAAATTCTAAGGCCCTCACAAAAGGATTATTGTTGTTTCCTGTACACGTTTAATTCCCTTATATCATATCTTCGCCTTTCGTGTTCAACAAAAAATTGCAAATGAGGCACAAAGCCATATTTTATTCTAAGTATGCAGAAAACAATAATTATGTTTGACACTATGTACGGCACGGTCTTAAACTAGTTTAGCGCACCTTCGGAGGTGGCTTAAAGTAGGAGCTAAAGAAATGTCTCGCATTTTAGACAAATTTGTAGACAAAGTCATTAGTCTAATTCCAAAATATCGGATGTGACTAGAAAATCGACGTGAAGTCAACCGTAACACATAGTTATGTCCAAAAGCCCATACTTAAGACGTCTTAAAGATTAGTGTAATAACCCTGCTGGTAACTTCGATGCTCGGTTAACCTGATATTCTATCCTGAAACTGCTAGTGCTTAGCGTGTTTCTTACGCGTTGGGTTTAATAAGACATTTTATCTATTTTTAATTACCCAGTTTGTAATTAAAAGCGAATTGCAGAATCAGTACGTTAGAAACGAAATTTAAGTATTTTGCAGGGTATTTAATAAAAAAATATCTCACTAAACATACTTGCCAACATTTTAATATTAACATCCTGTTGAATAATAGGTAGGTAGTTACATAAAATACTACAACCTTAAAACCAGTTGATTTAGAGGCATGATTCAAGTAGACTATTAAAGGCAACAAATAAGTCAACAAACTGATCATATAACCATTTTTCAAAACATCTGGAAATGGGCCATGGCCGCTTCTAAATTTTTGCAAAAGACATTGCAAAAGTGTTTTAGTTTGTATCTCTAAAAATAACAGCTACAAGAATTTTGACAATAGTGTCGAATTGTTGAGGCATGCACCTAAGTAACAAGGGAAGGACATATATCTGCGACTTATACGTCAAAAGATATGCGGCATCAAATTTGACACAAATTTTCCGTGGACCACTTGATATATCCATCAGTTGAGATAGTACATATTTACGTTGCAAAAAAAGTGATAATTATATAGCTAAAAAAATACTGAGCGTGAATCTTTATATGAAAACATTTGAACTAACCTAAACAAGCTTTACTTAAGTTCATATTTTCCTAATATTTCCGTACAATCAAATTCTGCGTTAGATGTTTTATATATAAAAAATAAAAAAACACTGAAAAATAGCCATGCCATGCAGTTAACTGTTTTTATTGATATTTTCCGTTAGTATAAGTTTTTTGGAGGTTTTTTTATAACAGGTTATACATTTTTCCTAATGATAGGGATACCTTTAAATTATTTTGACATAAAATAAAATTATTTTAATAACTATTGAAAAATTAAAACAAAATGAGGCACCACGTCCAATAATTACTGTAACCTTCTCTTTTTGGCCTTATCGCCAACATACTATGGGGCCTGTTCTGTTACAATTTCACTAGTTACATAGAAACTCTTCTGACTATCCGCCTATTGAATTAATATTCATTCACCTAGTGATTGTCAACCACAAATCACCGCTACAACAGACAACTGGTGCACGAGAGGCATGCGTAAATGGCTGCGTACGCACTTGCGACTTACCTCTTAAGCCTGAAATCATTCACGAGCGGTGCTTCGCTCCCGGTCCCTGAAAACTGAAAAGAGACGCACGCGCGCAACACTACACCTCTCCAGCTGGTGCTGGTGGAAGCGTGTCCTGAGAAAAACTGACGGCGATGGGATCCACCGAAGTGGAATTGGACGAGGTGCCGCGTGGGAGTAAAGGGGCTGGGATGGAAAGTGGAAGCAGCTTCACGTTTTCGGGCTCGGTGGGGCAAAGCTCCTCGTCCTGAAAGCTGGATGGTAGTATGTATTTGTTCGAAATAGAAAATTTGATCTCTTGAGGTAAATAGACCATATTCAACATACTTTATTTTTTTTTTTTTATAAACAGCTGTGTATTTATATACAGAACTATTTTAAGTAAAAGAAAATTTTATAATGAATTTTATATTATCATATTTTCTTATTTGTGCAATAAAATGCCACAAAAATACGGGGTGTCCCATCGAAAAGTATCACATTTCGCCGCCTAATATCTCGAAAACTAAAAGAGATATCGGGATGCGGTTTGGACAGATCGACTTAAAATTTTTGTAAGTTTTTTTGGCACTGTTTCCAAATCTCCAAATATATTGGTAAATTTTTTATTGAATACGCTCCTCTTTGGACTAAAATTACTTGCTTATATTAAGTGGAACACCCTGTATATTTTGCCATAGTCAGAAAGCCAATCACTTTACTTTTCAAAAAGGTATACATTGTTTACATTATCTTGAGAATTGGAGCCACAAAATTCAGTTTAATGGGAGCACCTCTTACTTGAACAGTTTGTGAAGCTGGTCTTCGTTTTCACAATAGCCATGAAAAACAAAAGTACAATAATAAACTGTATTGTCAGTTGTGTCAAATATTTGAAGTATAGATATAAAAATGTTCACATTAGAAGGATCACACACTTTTGATCATTTACTACTAAGGATGCACAAATGTATATTGAAGTAAATGGTGGGCAGTTAAAACAAATTGTTTTCTAACTTATTCAAGTAATTTTTATTTATACAGTTATTTTGATTATTTTATCAGTTATTTTTATTACTGTCATTGTGCTTTGTTGTTATTGTTAACAAAACTCGTTCCTACCGATTATTAAAGAATTATTCTTTTCTCCCTATCTTTTTTCATTTATAAAGCAAATGCAGTCAAGTTTCACATCAAGTTTGATCAGAGATTTTAAAATGATAAAATATATAGGGTATTTTATTTAAAATAAGTGTACAAAAACTGAAAAATAACTTTACAAAGAAAGAGGTATTTTTTTCATTCGTAATAACCCAAATAAGAGTACTTATAACAAATTTAATTTTGTGCCTCCAATTCTCAATATAATGTAAATTATGCATACCTTTCTGAAAAGTAGAGTGATTAGGCTTTCTGATTATGGCAAAATACACAGGGTGTTCCATTTAATATAAGCAAGTAATTTTACTTCGAAGAGGAGCGTATTCCATAAAAAAAATTACTAAAATATTTGGAGATTTGCTAACAGCGCCAAAAAAAACTTACAAAAATTACTTGCATTACAAAAAACTTACTTGCATCCCGATATCTCTTTTAGTTTTCGAGATATAAGGCGACGAAATATGATACTTTTCGATGGGACACCCTGTATATTATCCTTACTTACGTTTCAGCTTTGACGCCTCCTATTTTATAGGCGCCAAAGTAGTCATTTCTGTTAATGCAATCTAAAGCCTAAAACGCTGTGACCTAAATGTATAAATACATTTGACAGATTATCATTTTGGGCTGTTACAAAATCTTTCTGATACATTTCTTCTTGGGGAAGAGATACCAAAAATAATACTATGACACCAAGTAATTCATATTCATAAGATGACAACCAAATAACAACAATCATTAATTAAATAGCAATTGAGTGACGTGACCATTGAGTTAGGACTACCTCAATTGACGTGACGAAGCAAATTCGTCGCTTTCGGTGGCTAATGGTCGAAAATTGGGAACTTATTTGAATTTTATTGAGCCAATACATACCTGGCAACGACATCGCGCGATTAGAGCAGAGCTACAGTCAACTTGATGTCAATACTGTTTATTTTGTTATGATGAATAAAACATACAGACAGGCCATATTAACAAAAATAACAAGGTCGTTTTAGAAAGAAATTAATCAATTCGATAAACTCTCTCATTAGCCGTATATGTTATTTTGCTTCTTAGGTTTTTGGGACCCCTGAAATCGGTTACCTTACTGAATATTTCATTATTACGGCTACAAACGCCGTATCTACTTATTTGCTTTGTGTTTGTTCTTTATACGAGAAAGATGATTCCAAAGGGAAAAGAATAATTTATAATATTCAGATACTTGTTGATCCTTTACATTACAGATTCGTACATTTTACATATTTAATTTTCTTGTTTCCTTTGAAAACATTACTGGTATACGGTTCAGTAAGTTTTATTATCTCCACAATTATTTTACACATCACATATTCTTTTTACGTATACATAAAAGAAAAACAATTGTATACTTTAGAATTGTAAACGTATGTGCCTCGGTTGAGATGATTGAAACACCTGGTAGGTATCCACTAATAATTTTATTTTATAGCCAATGAAACCAGCGTCGAAAGACGACCACTTGCGCTTCCACCCCTTTGGACATTTCTCAAAGTTATAGCTTGTAACAACTGGAAGAAAGTCCAACATTTCATCTGTCAAGTATTTAAATCGTTCGTCGCTGTAATAAGGGGTGGCTGGCATGTGCCCGTTATAATTATCCGCCCCCTTTTTTCAGGGGTGTTATCTTACACTCTAAAGTTGGGATCAATTAAAAGTAGAGGTAGCTGGAGAGGGTTAATTGTAAGAGTAATATTTCTGGTCATTTGATAACAAACCTGTCAGCTGCTATCGTGTAGGATTACTTGCCATACGTTTTGAAGACGACAGGGGCTGATGCGGTTCAAATTATTTCTCCAGGATCATCCTTTAACCCGAAAAACATTAATGTTGATACAAAAGACACCTTGTTAAGTGGTAAAATATAAAAGTTCTTACTGTCTTCGATACCTAACTTTATTCGATAAGTGACGTAAAAAAAATTCTTATTTCGGCCATCTGTGGTGAATCATTCTGACGAGGGATAAACGTTTCCTTACTTCACACATCGGACTTATTGCAATATATACTCTGTAGTATAGCACCTTTAGTTTACACCAATATTGAAAAGTGGAGTAAAAATTTACTAATAACTAGTAAAAGAATAAGAAATAAAAAGAAGTAAAAACTATCCACGTGGATGTCTGTGTTGAAGCTGAAATGAATGATTCCGCCTCCGCGATGTCTCACTAGCCGTCCAGAGTAAAATCTAAAAGTGAAGAAAAATTATATAACTAAATGTTTGCGACATGGGCGCATGGTGGTTCATTTTCATTATAAAATTTTCCAGTTCTTTGCACAGTATTTTCTTCAGTTCTTAATCTACGGCAGTGTCAACCAAAGTTTGTCAGTGTCTCTGATCGGCTATATTATTTCGACTTCTATATTGTAATTGACAATAAATTCAAAAGTGAAGCAAATATTATTCCAGTCTCCGGCGGGCGTGTACAATGTCAACTAACCTTGTGTAATATTGTCCTTTTGTCTGTAAACAACCGAAGCTCGGTTGGTTTGATTGTGTTTTTTAGTGAAAGAATATAAGCTCTGGTGAACTGCGACCTTTCTGTGTTTGTGTTTATGTTTGAAGTGCTCCAATGGTGAAATAATTATGGAGTGTTCAGTAGGTTGTTTATTACGGCCATTCATGAAAATGTGGATTTATAACATGTAGAATTGTGAGAAATATATCAATAATAGGTACTAATGAAATAAATTTATATTATTGAAAGGAAAATTGTATTTATACATATTTCACCACAGTGTTCATGTGTAAGTAGAATACATTATTGATAATTTAATTTTTCATTTACCACCTATAATAGCGGAAAAATCATTACCATGGCCTTCTGTAGATTTCTTTTAATATAACTGATGTACTTATAAAATTATAACTATTTTAATACAGCTGATTGAACAATCCTTATATATTAAAACGCGTCGATTCTGTCTCCCTCTAAATTCCGTCGCCGAATCCGCAAAGTTTCAAAGCTATCTCCTCCGTGGGGCTATCTCGGAACGATCTCCGCGGACCACCGGAGGACGCCCCCGGCCTTTCTTCAATGCGTAGGGGTATTTTCGTCCCGTTTCCTACGCGTTTTCCCAATTTAAACGCCTTTTCAAAAAACCTCTGCAAAATTTTCGTCGATCGCCGTTCGGCGAGAGAGATGCGGTTAGCACCGGCGTTTGTCCTCGCGCCTAATGGTCCCGTCACGCCCGCCGAAATACCGACTTTTCGCGGGACTCCCTAGACCCTTTTTCTAATTTTACGGCCTCGAGACCTACTTCACGCGAAAGTTCCGTCCTTTCTCTAATCCTTTGAGATTTTTTTTTCGAGACCGTACGTCTACTCCTACGTCTATTTCGTCTTCGAAAATCTCGAGTCGCGTCCGTCTCAACTTCTTTCTCATTTTATTTAACGATGTGAGATTGCAGTAACGAGACAATAACCTCCCACGAAAACTGTCAAATTAATTAAACTTCAAATAGGTTATTTCCTACGAGAAATATTGCTAACGGAATCGATAATACTGACTGCTAAACAATTCTGATTACCAAAATACTGAACCGAAATGCTTTTCCAATTAGAAAATTGGTAAAAATTATTTTTTCAGGTTGACACGTACACTTTACATACTTAAACGTGTCAGGGTAAATTATTTGACAACAGGCTCGGTAGCGCAGTGGGAAAGTGGTAGGATTCAAAACGTGATAATGCTGATTTCGCGAGTTCGAGTCACGCTGGAGACATATTTTTTTTTTACTTTTTAATTCCAATTATTTATTATCATTTTAGCTTACAAAAGTAAATATCTACAATATTTTTGGTCCCATTCATAAAATTGATAATAATGTTTACTTAAAAATAAATTCTACTCTCAGTACTTAAAAAATGATGTTTTACCATCAAGAATAGAGTATCAAAATATTAAGAAAAATCGTTTAGTATAATTACATCATCATTTCCAGATACAAAATTTCTTTAATATGTATTTTATTAAAAATAATATTATTTTAGATGCATTTGTGGACCCCCGGCAGGGCTAGAAATGGGAACGAAAATCGCGACGGCGATTTTCTCCCATTTCTAGTTATCTTTAACAGTCAACTATAAAACGCATCGTTTTTATATACAGTGTGGAATAGAAGGTATACAGTTCATAATTGCATTATTTAATATTTTTAAGAAAATCGCTGGGACACGTCGATTCTCTTTGTTCTTCCGCAATTTTTGACCCTAATTCACTAATATATAGGGTGATTCAAAAAACACCCTATATTTTGTTTGGGGCGTCATCTCATAAATACATTGATACATGATTTGATGGATCTATGTATAATAATAAGGGAGATATGACCAAAAGAGTGTGCCATAAGCGTAGTGTGTTGGAAATAAATACATAAATTGGTTGCTAGGCTACAGGAGTTACAAAGTCTTTGTCCAACACACTACGCACTCTTTTGATCATAACTTCTTTATTATTATTGATAGATGTATTCGTGAGATAACGCCCTTAAGAAAAATGTATTAATATATAGCGTGTTCTATTTGAGATAATATAAATTTAGTCTGTAACTTTTTGTTGACCCACCAATTAGTGAATTAGGTAAAAAACTATGCAAGAAAAAAAGATCGGCGTGCTCGAGTGATTTTCTTAAATATATTAAATAATACAGTTATGAACTGTGTTTCACACTGAATCTTTTCCACACTGTATTATCGAAAGCTACAATATTTAGGGTGTTTAAAAAACTGTGGATACACTTCCAGAGTTAGAAATATTTATACACCCTGTGTAATTTGCACTAGCTTTCGTATTTTCTACATGTTTCGATACATTTCAGTGTTAATCCGTTAAAATTTCAAGTGTTTAGGTTACAAACTGAAAGAGATAGACCGGGATAAATGCTTTGGATTTTTTTGAGAAATTTTTGAAAAAATCTAAATATCTCGAAAACGATTAGGAATGAGGATAGGGTATGCTTATGAAACTTACCTTAAAATTTGACGTGGAATCCAAAAACGGAATAAAAAATAGCATATTCCATTTGAAATAAGCGCGTTGACATCAACTGAGGTGAAACTGGAAGTCGCACCTCAACGTCAACATTTTCAATCGCTAGAAAATTGCGAGAACTCCCGTATACAAATTTTCAGAATTCCAGTACGCATAGTATTCTAAAAACGACTAATTTAAAGTCTATATACGTGGTACACATTGTATATATTCTTATATTGTAGAGTATTATAATTTTTCAGATTTGATATCCGAATTTCCGGTGCATCATGAAAATTTCAACAATCCCAGGTTGAATATAATTCATTACCATATATTGTTTTATAGCGCGTGTATTGTCACTGGTTTTAATATATTTTCTACATTTTCTGTCTGGTAATTGAATTTGTATCTGTTGGGTAGTATAAAATAAAATAACATTATTAAACAAACATCCTTGTCAACTCGTAAACAAATGGAAAACACCCGGCATGTAGTCTTTCAGTTCCGTGACTCCGGAAATGAAATTAATATGCCTCCTATGATAAAACGGCTACGGACCGAGACGGAATACCAAAGTAATCCGGTTAAACCGACTAATTGTCGATGGCTAATTACCGTAATTGGCCTGTTTCGGTCGCCAAGCGATAGGAACTTCTGTCGAACCGTTTAAGAGAGCCGGACAATTAGACCAATTAAAATGGAGGGGAAAAAGAGAGGAGATAACAAGGGAAATAAGTTACGAATTATTTTACAATTACTATGCAAAACGAAAAATGATTAACGGCTTCCACTGTCGTGCCGTACGAGTTTAAACCGGGTCCGGTGTTTTCTTTCAGACCCGGTCTTTCAATAATTTAAATTTCTTTATGTTAAATATTCTGACTGAAAAGTTCTTCACTCTCTTTGGATTTTAATTTTTAATTAACATTAACAATTCCTCCAGGTAGATACATCATTTGGAAGTATTTTGATTGGGTTTGGACTGGGTTCATCAAAACCCAGCAAGCAAACACATTCTCCCGATTTAAGATCAATTAATACATTCTTTTTTAGAATGCAAACCTCTAGATTGCATTACAATATGTAGAGTGAACGATAGTAGATAAAGAGATATAGATCGATTTTCACACGTCGAATGCGACACAGAAACGCCTGTAACCCGAAAACGGATGACTCGATTTTAATTTTTCAACAACTGGTGGAAGAAAAAATGTACGACACGGCCTTCTGTGCTATTTAACAAAAATGTGCCAACAGCGACTATGGCGCCATCTATCAGTTGTCAAAATTCCTTTTGTGGATAGTCTGCACTCTGATGAGCACAGAATCAATGCGAAACTGGTGAGATCAATGCTAGTCGGGGCGCATTTCCCGTGGAGTAGGGGTTTTCGGCAACTCCTTTAAATATGTACAGGGTGCGGCAGCATAACTTCCTTTTTTCACAACTTAACAAAACCCATTGTATGAATCAGAACATTTTTATTTGTTTTTTTTTTAATGTAGGCGCATGCCTAAAGTTTTGTTTTACATAGTTTTGAAGATTGAATCAGATAGGTGACGTCCCCCATTCTCCATACACTGATTAAACCGATTTCTGACGTTTGTCATGACTCTTGCCAGCATAGCAGGCGTTATGTTGGCAATTTCTACCTGGGTGTTGGTCTTCAAATCTTGTAGGGTCCTTGGACGGTTCACATAAACACGGGATTTCAAAAAACCCCATAGAAAAAAATCACAAGGGGCCAAATCGGGAGAGCGGGCCGGCCACTCCAAATCGCCCCTAATTGAGATGAGGCGCTCTGGGAAGTATTCCCTCAAAACAGCCATCGATGCTCTTGAAGTGTGTGCCGTTGCACCGTCTTGTTGGAACCAAATGTCCCCTAAGTCCAACTCATCTAGCCGTGGAAAAAAAAAACCTGTATCATGTTTACATACCGGTCCTAATTCACTGTCACTGCGACTTAATTTTCCTCAAAGAATCAGGGACCAATAATTCCAGCTGAGGAAATTGCACACCACACTGTGACTTTAGGTGAATGCAAAGGCCAACATCGGATTTAAAGACCAACATCCAGGAAGAAATTGCCAACATAACGCCTGCTATGCCGGCAAGAGTTATGACAAACGCCAGAAATCGGTTTACTCAGTGTATGGAGAATGGGGGACGTCACCTATCTGATTTGATCTTCAAAACTATATAAAACAAAACTTTAGGCATGCGCCTACATTATAAAAAAACAAATAAAAATGTTCTGATCCATACAATGGGTTTTATTAAGTTTTGAAAAAAGGAAGTTATGCTGCCGCACCCTGTACAATATATCTAATGTTTGATCAAAGTTTATTTATTTATATTGTCTTTCAATTTATATTGTACTCTTCCTTCTCTGTAATAATTCTCTTAAAATATAAATAATAAATGCTATACTCCCAAGTGTTGGCCACACACTGTACACATAACATTTAATTGTTCCATGAAATCTAATCTGCAGAATCGTAATGTGTGAATAATAACTCCGACATTCTTTGACGTAACTGACGAAAATTATTACATAGACCACGAACAAGATTTTACATCGAATAAAACACGGCATTCACCGCATTCCGGCAATTCCAACAGACATTCCTATTCTTTTTTGGGCCGATATCGCGGAGCAGCCCTCCGCTCATCGATTCCAAACCAGCGCGCGACCACCTCCGATTGGAAGCGCGCATGTTCCGCGTTCGAAACCGGTGGTATACCAAATAAACAATCTCCCATGTAACATAAAAGAACCGGTGCTGAACTTTCACTTTTGCAACACGAATTACGCGTTTCTCGGAAGATTAGAAACAACCTTGTCCGCTCTAGTATCGCCTTAACCGCGGAACGACAGTGTTCCACAGCGTTCCCGATAGTATTGGGTTTTCCTCAGCTCCGGTTTTTCCCGCCGTTTCCCTGAATTTTCGCCGCGCGGATGCAGCTCTGAGGGGTCAGTGTGGTTCGTGACGTCGAAGTAGGCTGTTCTACAACGGACGCAATGACTAGTGTGGGCGATATTCTGGACTACAAGAAGAAGGACGACGAGGACTTCTACAGCATTCTAGGATGCGATGAGCATTCCTCGGTAAGTTTCGGGTTTTTTTTTGGTTGCGATGCTATGATTAGGACTTGAATCCGAACTACACTGCGAGCCAAAAAAATAGTTTCTAGTTTTTTTCGTGGGGTTTATGCGGTTTGTATGAAATTTGGATATTATACGTTGTAGGGCAATGTTTTTTCAGGACAGTTGCTCCACCAATGATTTAGTTAAAGAAAGTATATAATATTTAATAATAACAGATATTTCAAAAATGTGCTTGCTTTTTAACCATAAAGCAATAGTTTCTGTTGCTCATTGCTTTTATGGCATATGTCTTTTAATATTAGATACCTACAGCCTTATCGATATATTTGTCAAACAAGGGCCCACTCAAAAATAGTAGAATATTTAGATGTTGCAATTACACCAGCAAGATAAGGCTCATCTTCAATGTCTAATCTCATGTAATATTGAAAGTGATAAATTGGCTTCAAATAGTAATCAAATTATCATCAAGTCAGATACCAATCTAAATATAATGTAATATTAAGTTTATAGCGATTTTTCCGTAATTTGAATTCCAAAACCAGTAAACATCAAGTCGTCCTCAAACTCTCTAATGTATGAGAAAAGTCAAAAACTATAATTCTGAAATGGGGATGGAATCGTATATGAAAATAGGAACATTATATTATATATAAATGTATAGAGAAACTGTAATTTAATATATTATCCTTACTAATATGTCTAAGAGATTCTTAGACAGCGCTCTATCCAAGTCTGTAATACCAGGTATTCCATGATAAAGATTATGCCTCCTAAGAATTCTTATTTAAAGACATACCTACTAGAGATTTTGTTTCATCTGTTTCTTGAAAAACTTAATTGGGCAGACAATGTTATTTTTAACTACGAAAAAAATATTTGTTGTGTTCTTCTAAACTATAAGTCTCTAATATCAGTTTTATTAACTACTATCTGTCTCTTTACATTTAACATTCTACCGGGATATCAAAAATTATCTTGGTCAAGGGTGGTTGTGGAATGTAAAACGTGTGTCTTACTTTAAATTTTTGAATATGTTTTGTTGTGTCAGAATCTGTCAAGTTATTGTGCTGAAATTTTCTAATCCAGTTTTTGAATCATGCCTCTTACCACACAGCACAACATTTTCATGATTGAAGCCTATTTTCGAACGGGTGCGCTAGTTAATGGAAATTGGCAATACAGTCAACGTTTGTGTTTGGACAATTTTCGAGAGCACTTCCCAAACGTGGCAATATTACCGGACAATTTTTATGCGTGCCTTACAAATTGTGTTGAAGTGTTTCGCGAAACTGGTTGTGTGACTCATAAAAAAGGTGCTGGTAGACCAAGAGTTCGTACAGAAGAAGTTGTCAATGACGTTCGTCAACGTATGGAAGAGGAGCCTGCAAATCCTTTGAAACGTCTTTCTCAGGAAATTGGACTTTCTTATGGAACATGTCATAAGATTTTAAAGAAAGACTTGAACATGCATCCATATAAGATGCAAGCACATCAAGCTCTTCTGCCCGCAGTCCACCCCAGACGCCTTGCTTACTGCCATTGGTTTGTTAATAATTTAATGAATGACGATCTTCTGGACTTAACTTTTTTTTCTGACGAAGCGTGGTTCCACCTTTCGGGATACATCAATTCTCAAAATATGCGAATGTGGAGCAATGATAATCCTCATGTTTTTACTGAATCGCCACTACATGCTCAAAAAATTGGTGTTTGGATGGCAGTTTCTCGCAGAAGAATAATTGGGCCAATTTTTTTCGATTTCACCGTCAACGCAGAAAGGTACAGACACAACTTTTTGGCTGAATTTGTGCAACAGTTAAACGATGATGAACATACTATACGAGAAAATATTGCTTTCTTCCGCGAGTTTTTTGATGACCGGCTGATAAGTTTGCATACAGAAGTTGAGTTTCCTCCGAGATCACCTTGTTTGACAATTATGGACTATTTTATATTTCCTTACTTAAAAAACAAGATTTTCGCAACTCCGGTAAATAATTTGCAAGAACTGCAACAAAGAATTGTTCAGCAATGTGCAACCATAACGCCAGAAATGCTGCAAAACGCTTTTCACAGCATGAGGAGGCGCGTCAACTTGTGCATCGAACAAAACGGGGGACATTTCCAACAATTACTGTAATTTAGTTTTTCTTGTTACTACAACCGTTATTTCATAATTTGTAGTTCATTATTGTTTTACAACTGAAATAAATAGGTAGGAAATTTGTAGGTTATTGATGATGTCAGTGTGACAGTGACATAATTATTTCAAATTTAAAGTAAGACACACGTTTTACATTCCACAACCATCCTTGACCAAGATAATTTTTGATATCCCGGTATTGGTGTATACAAACATTTATTTTATTTTGAATTAAATAAATTAAATAATTATATTTATGAAATTGTGTACGACGTAAATAAATTAATGGTCATTTCTGTAAAATAAATTCTAGAAATATTTGAAACAAGGGTCTATTCGATATACACATAATTTTATTTCTCAATTATTATGCACATTCATATATTTATCTACATTTGAACGGCTCCAATAATTGTTTATAAATGGTTCTCATTATCAATTGAACGGATGTGGAAATATAATATTATGCAATTAATGTTGGTTTATATAAATAAATTGAACCAATTACTATACTCATTAAAAGTTTTTTGAGTAATCAATTTCTTAATTTTATATGTCGCAGTATTTCGGCAACCATTATTTATGCGTAGATGTTTTTATATTGCATTTTATGTGACAGTAACTGATAAAATCGGGATTTGCAATTACTAAACGAAAAAGTAATTCAACTAAAATGCCCTTAAAACCTAATTGGTTTTAAGCGACAGCACTTTGGGGTACAACCTGAACAATGGTTAACGGCTAAAGCAAATAATCACCATCATAAACAGAGCCCTGTATGAAAATACGTTCAATTTGAGCATATATAGGGTCTTCCACCGGGAATTCCATCGATCGATTATGGGAAAACTATAAATAATTAGGAGAAATCCGCCGATGCATCACCATTGGACTATAACTTTTTCAACATGGTGGCACATAGTAGCTTATAGTTTTCCCATAATCGATCGATGAGGTTTTCGGTGGATCACCCTGTATATATTTAGGTTATAAATTTACACAGCCGAGTAGAATCAAAGATATTAAAATATTGCAACTTGAAAAAGAACTATTGCCATTTACTTTAATTTGTTGACTGAGTTTCCCAATTCCAGGTAGAGCAAATCATAGCCGAATATAAAGTTCGGGCCCTGCAGTACCACCCGGACAAAAATGAGGGCAACAAGGAAGCGGAACAAAAATTTCAACAGCTAAAAGTAAGTCGGAATATTTTTATATGCATCGTATTTCTCATCACCTTGTTGAACAATTTGGCTAAGGTTTTCGAGATGTCTTTAAATGCTCGCGTCTACCCGTCCTTGAAACATTTTATATCTCTTCACCAACACGGTTTTATGGAAAAACAGTCTAGTAATACAAATCTAATTTGTTTAACCCAATATTTGGCGACAACAATTGATCAACGGGGTCGGGTGGATGTAATATATACAGATTCTCGAAAGCCTTTGATCCCATAGACCCATCGCATCCTGCTTGGTAAGTTGGAACATTACGGCTTTTCTGATAAATTCATAACATTTTTTACATCTTATCTCAATAATCGTTTCCTGTATGTTGCCTTTAAGTGTTTTAAGTCGGACCTGTATTCCATTGCATCGGGGGTACCTGAGGGTTCCAATTTAGGTCCCCTTCTATTTTCTATCTTGGTCAATGACCTATAATTTAGCTTATCAAGTTTCAGAAAGTATTATGCTGACGATTTGACATTATTTATATCCATAAATTCTAGTGATGGATTAAATTTAAACATTTCTAAGTGCAAAGTTGTAATTTTTTCACGAAAAACTAATATATTGTGTCAATTTCTTATCAAATTGAGGCCTAAATTCTTGAACCAGTTGATGTTACTAAGGTCTTTGAGTCTTTTGATAATAAACTGAGTTTTTCGTACCATATTGAGCAAATGGTTTCGTCCCTATGAGAATGTTAGGATTTGTCTTTAGACTGACTCAAGACTTTCGCGATGTAGATGTAATAATAAAATTATACGCTGTCTATGTCCACTCCAGATCTGAATACTGTTCTTTAGTTTGGAATCCTATTCCAAAGGACAGAACTGAAACAAATTCCTTTTACTTTGAAATTTTTCCTCCGGCAGCTCTAGAAAAGTAGTCGCATCATATGTCACTACCAAACACCACTCATGGACCGACCTCAACATTATTTATTTATTAATATTCGATTTCGTTAACTATCCAATGAAGAATGAAGAAACCTGTAAAGTTTTATGTATTAAAATGCTGTCAGTTTCAAAATTTATTTTTTAGTAACATGAACGTCTTTTATTGAATTTAGTTACGCAGTAGTTAGCAGACAACGAGTTTTCAATTCGATCTCAACTGTAGAAAACTCGATAAGTTCTAAGGTTCTCTGAAGTTCAATAAATTATTTAAAATGTATGTGTTTTTTTAAATTTAGGTACTACAAATCAGTATCGAGAGTATAATGGACTGAAAGTTTGAATATCCTGCAAGGTCTTTCACGAGAAAGCCTGATATAACATGCCGTTAATGCCTTTTCATTGAATTAAAGAGATGGAAAACTCATCTTTACCCTTTTTACTGTAAATAACAAATCTACGCAGGCACATTTTAATGTGCTATCTAAAATCTTTCTCTTTAAAATATTTACTTCACTTTCGAGTCGTATTGAAGTCATACAATTGACTTGAGTTAACCGAGAATTCATGAATTTATAGGCTCTTAAGACCCACTCAAATCCTGCTTTCTTAATCCCCGAAAGGAATATGAGCTGCGCTTTTTTTATTGATCTTGTTTCGCTCTAGGCCCCGAAGTAGGTAGTGCAAAACTTTTCCGCGAAATTACCCCGACGCGACGTGAGGGTTTAATTTCGTTTCCTTTGCTTCAACTCCTTTTACATCAAAAACATCAAACGCTCTAGAGCCTCCTCCTTTAACTCCTTTAAAATTACCTGGATGTACAATCCTTTTTATTAGGAAAATTAGTTTGCTACTTCTAAAATGTCGATTAGAGATGAACTAATTAAAATACACCTCTCAAGCTTTCAAAGTGTAAGGCAGTTTCATCATGAAATTCTGTTTGAAACACGCATTCTTTGAAGAAACAGGAAAACCCGAGTCAACATCATTACGACTCTCAGTAAAAATGATAATTCATCAATTACTTATTTCTCAGTCTGATAAATATCGTGTACCTACTACTTTTTTGTTTCATTTAAAATATCTATATATAGTGACTGCAGCCAATTCCAATAGAACGCTGATAGTGACAGACAGGTCCAAGTGGCCAAGGAAATGGCTTTCGAATCACGATAATAGAAATTTAAAAATATACGCGCTTAATTGCCGGCATACTATGAGGCATTCGACTGTTATGAAATATTGCTCTCTAACTACACGGTAGTAGTAAATCTCTTCTTTTAAAATAGCCGTCTGTTGACGGCTTCTCACTTCTAGGTTCATTAGGAAAACGATACTTATTGTAACGGAGAAGGTGACACGTGTAACTAAACACGAGTAATTTAAAAAATATCGATGTTATGGATGAATAAGCCATCATAAGGGGGTATACCAAATTAACTGCGCGGATTGTAATGCCGTGTATGTGGGTCAAACCGGTAGAAGTATTGAAACTTGAGTAAAAGAACATTAAAAAATCCATATTAAATAACGCAAAAAATTCAGGATTTTCGACGCATTGTATAGAAAACAATCATTTTATAGATCAGAAAAATGTAAAGGTACTGCATCGTGAAAAAAAGGAAAGCGCTTAGATCTGTTAATAAAATCTTTAATTATAAATCCTTGTACTACGAATGATCAGGTAGATTTTACACTTTCGCCCTTCTTAGAAAAGGTAACAAAAACTCAGGTTTTACCAGATGGTAGGATCAATCGGGGGTAGGTGCTCGTAAACAAATAAATAATGAAAACGCGCTTGGAAACATTTAGACATTTACTCTATTGAAACAGGCCTAATAAGCCGAATTTTCACGATTTTTCATAAAGAACCATGCGCTTCGAGTATCTACTTTATCATAAGTTTTGTAAATGTTCATCAGGAACAAAATTACTTGATTTTTTATATGGTAATGAAGATTTAAAAGCTATAAACGTCTTAAACACAAAGTCGTAGTTGCCCTTGCTACAAGAATAAATAAATAACCATAAGAATATCTCTCAGGCGGCGCCTTTGATGTGGTTACCGATGTATTCGTGACCTCAGTTCCAAAAGGGAGACGTATTTTCCAGGATATTTATTGCTTTTCCATAGACATACCTAATCAATTTATATTTTTACGGTTTTGTGTTGAGAAAATGTTTTTATATCATAACAATCACAATTTTTTAGATTAAATAAAACAAGAACTTATTTAAATAAAGAATAACATTTATTGATTTTTCCAAATTATAAGCGTTTTCTTTTTTTTCGTTCTCATATTTATTTAAGCGTATAATATACTTTCACTCTACTACAGTTTTATTAAATAATTTTGAGGAAAATTTTTACATGGGTATACAAATTTAACGTATTTAAAAATGTTTTCAAAACTTTTAATAACCCTGTTTTGTAAAACAATACCTTCAAAGTTTAATTGAAGTAAAACTTCATGGAGCGATACAAAACCCTTACAAAATCATTGGAAGGCATATTTAAATTGCCAAATAAATACAAATAGGCATTTTCGTAAACTTTAGATATAGTAACAAAATAAAGGCGATTCATCCAAATCTTGGTGGGCTTTAGAATATTGTATCACAAACTTCGCAAGTGTGTTTAGTGGAACATTTTTTGAATAAATACCCTGCAAAATACCTTATAAAATTCGTTTCTAACATGCCATTTCTGCAATTCTTTTTTAACTGCAACTGAAATGAATGAAACTTAATGCGATATAATTAACAAAACTAGATAAAATGTCCCAATGCGTAAAAAAAGCATTCGATGCGAACCTACTAGCACGCGAGACGCTACAGCACTCGCCGTTTCAGGATAGAACATCAGGTTAACCGAGCATCGAGGTACGGAAAGGAATAGAGCCTGTAATAGGGAGATATGCTTCTCGTTATTTATTCTTGTGCCATTTCGGTCCTTGAATATTGTCGTTTAATTATGATATCAAGACTAAAAAATTAAATTATAAATTTAACTTTTGTTTTAACATTTTTAATGGACAGAAAATGTATATAGATATTCTGTTGACATTAAACAGATTTATCCGTATACTAGAGCTCAAATGAATTGCTAAATGTTATGTAGGTAATTAATGAAGCCCAGAAGGGTCATAATGAAGATATTACGGTTACCACACCTAAAACTACATGCCATTGTGATTAATAATCATTAGACAACTGACCTCGACCAAATAATCATAATCAATCACATGTCAATAAAAACAGTTTAATTTTGCGCCGGACTGTTATTGTTGTAATTTAATGCTGTTGCTAATGGATATATTGTACTTAATTTGCAAGAGCAACATATTCTTTACACTATGAAAATATTAATATTTACAATATAATCAATTTGTTACACTGGTGTGGAAGCAACAGCTCCACTTGGCAGCTCAGTTACACGGACACGACTGAACCTCTCTTTATTTTATTATAATATTATACTCCTTATGTTTTCTTTTTTCCATCAAAAGTGACTTAAGGAAATCTTAGTTTATGGAATTCACATTATAAACAGAGGAGAATTAATTAATGAATTATTATATTTCCCACTTCGCCATTTTCAGAGGATGGGGTAATTTTCTAAGTGAAACACAGAATTGTCACCCGCGAAATAGATTCAACCATTCGACTATAAAATGCAACCTTTCCGAGGGCCTCCTTTGCTCCTTTGCCCGCTCCCATAGAACCCAGGCATCCTAATGTGACTGAAATGAAGCTGAAACTCGGTTTGCGAACGGCCGCCGATAATGTCGCACCTCAAGTTGCCGCCGCCCGCGTGTGGCCTACCTATCGATCTAGGATTTTTTTCGCTATCTCCCGTGTGAGAAGTAATGCAATATCGCGTAGGAGGTGAGGGAACACAATAATGAACCGTGGCGTATATTGTGTTGGAGATACATGATGTATGATGTAAACGTCGAAACGGTTCACTTTTTTGTCAACCTTTCAATCAATTTAAAAGAGTAGAGCGGTTTTTTATGAAATTGTTTTCCCACTCCCAATCACAACGAAATTGTACATTTAAAATGTCTAGGAAATTAGTTTTATAAAGGTTTTCTTTCCCAATCCATAATTTAAATAACAGATTTTTAATACACTAGTATATTTTCCATTACACAGTCGTAAGATTTTCTACCTTTCTTTTTTGTGTCTATTCTCTTACAACCAATGTGTGGCACAGCTCTAATTATCGAAAAATCTTTTGAAAATATCTCACACATGTAAAATACAAAGTATTTAAATACTGCAAGAAAGGTTTTAAAGTTTAGAATTACACTTTATACCGATTGGCCAGACGAAACCGCTGTCATTAACAATGTCGGCTTTAATGTAGCATCTTCCTCTAATGTCGCTTGTGGACATGTCTATAGAGATTTACTCGACGATTTACGACCTACAAGGCTTCTGATTATATGAACAACCGCTTCCAGTATCCACTTTGTATAATAATATGTTTTGCTATTATTATTGTGCTGGATTGGAAGCGGAGGGCAAATCTTATGGTCAACTAGATAACTTGTGGAGCTCCATCGAGCGGTTAAAGACGGGGGTCCATAGAGTATGGAGTTTTTCGTTCCCCATATTATTTGACTACGATACGGATTTCGCCGCCTGTCAACTTTTTCTAATTGCTCCTTTCTAATAAATTAATACGCACTGGTAAACTAGTTAGTACTGCAACCTAACTATAAACTGTTTACAAGGTAGGTATTGTTCATTTTCCACTTGCCAGTTCATGACTTTCTGCACCCTGTATACGACATTTCAATTTGTGCAGTACAACTTCTGATGGAAACCCTCTATGTACGGTTGACATGGTTGTATTTCTCCATCGCGTTGATTGAAATCTATTTCTTTGGGATAATAATGAGATGTTTGAATTGTTATTGTGTGAATTTTATTCAAGGTTTCACGTTCGTACAAAATGCTCATTGTTTGCGAACGTTATGGATCTTTCCAAGTGAGGCCACCCATTCAGAAATGTAATAACGAGCCACCTTAACGAGAACAGAAACTTTACCTAACTGGAAAATTATTCCTTTTATTAAACTTTTTACGTTAATTAACTTGAATGCCGTTTGATCCCCAAGTGACAGTATAAAAGAATAATGCGTTTGAAACGGCCGTGGTTGTATATTCAGAAACAATATAAGATATATATTTAAAAAGTTTCTGAAGTTTTAATTGAGATATTTTACGAGCGAAAACAACATTATTTGGAACAAGCCAATGGATTAATATGCCAAGAATATCTGTATGCCCGACTGAACGTATTCAAACGTATCTTTTATATTAAACTGATTTTCATTGCTTATAATTGCGTAATTTGTAAACTTGTCACAGAATAATTATTTTAGGAAGCCAAAGAGGTGTTGTGCGATCCGGAGAGGAAATGCAACTATGACAAATGGAGGAATAGCGGAATATCCATCAGTTACAAACAGTGGCTAGGCATGAAGGAACACGTCCATCAGGTAACGTTATACCTTATCTTTAAACTAACATTCACAGAGTCGTTTTACCACTATATTAGCTATTAGGTAGGCTCTAATAAAGAAATAAGCGCGTCTTTCTCTATGTGTATACACAATCAATTTACTCAAACTGTTCCGTACCGTACGGTTGTTTATCCTTCTGTAGATTGTAGATTGAAGTATAAACTTGAAGTTACGAATATAAACAGGGTTTGTTTACGGTTAAAATTTGATAGCATCGATCGACTGTGAACATACTCCAGCTCCTTCTATCTGTATCCTCTATTATTGCAATAATTGACAACACACGATGGAGATATACCTAGTGCCAAACTACAGAAAGCGATATGCAGCAGAGCCTCAAAAAAAAATTTGTTCAATTGGAGGACAACGACGGGTCATAGTAAGTAAAGTGTGTATTGAACAGAAAAAAAGAAGTTTGCATGGGTGGGAATCGAGATATCAATATCTATGGGTGGGCCACCTTCACATATGGGATTAGCTAGCGGCGATGGAGTGACAGAGGTGTTGCTGCATTCTCCCGTAAATAACGAATCGGGACTTATTAGAGAGATCTTGAACCCCTTAAATTTTGACACGTCGTTATCGTAATCGTTATACTGAGCATTGTATAGCTCTATATATATTTTGTTTGGAGCTCTGTATACTATATACGGAACCATTATTCGATGGAAAAAACAGATTAGATTTCTGTAACTTTGATTTTTCAAAAAGTAGACCTTTTCAGGGTTATTCATTTTACAGTAGTAAAATCAACAATCTTGCATTAGAAGCGTTTCCTACATCAGAAGAATGGTTTCAGAGACATAACCTTGGTCATTTTAGTAATTTTTTTTATTCGACGTACCTACCTACTGTTGTCGAAATTACGTCGCGTGCAAAAATATTCACTTTCACGGTAGTTGCATTTGGCGATTTATGTGTTAGAAAAAAATGTAAAACAAAACGGCAACTTAATACGAGGAACACTTCATGAATGGCATTTGCCTTCCCAATCTACCAGTTGGAGGAACAGCTATAGATGGAGGGGGATTTGATGGCGCGACGACACGTTCGCAGAGGCTTATTATTATGGAAACCCTGGAGTGCTGAAAACGAGAAAAACGGCATTTCGATTAGGAAGCTAACAAATCGTCGATCGGCAGCCGTCCGTTTTATTTCATCGTCGACTGGACGTCCACAATGGATAAAGCTGGGTTCATTCTAGCGAAAACGTTCGGACTCAAACAGCTGAGGTGGATAATATGGAATGTGCAGTATGTAGGAGGGTTGAACTGGGCTTTTTACCTTTTATAAGTTACTGCTGTGGCGGAAATGAAATGATGGCATAGTTGATCAGTTTGTAATATAGTATACCCTATAAAATTAATTTTATAGGGTATACCCTATAAAATTATTTGTTTTGCAATTTTATACAAAATAAGTAGTACCTAAGATGTGCTTTAGAAAATATGATAAAAAATATAAATAATTGCAGATTAATATCATTATAACTTTAACAGTATGTTAGAAATGAATTTTCTAAGGTATTTTGTGTAGCTCTGGTATTTAATCAGAGAATGTCTCGCTAAACATACTCTCTCATAATACGTTACTAACTGCAAGCCAGTTTCAATGTTATTAAGTTTCATCAGTACAACAGAAGTAATGATTCCTATCAATAAGAGAAAAGTTTTACACTTACAGAACTGTACCTATATCAAAGTCCTATACGTTTTTTTAAAAAATGTTTCCTTAAATAAAATATGACCTTTATTTAGTAAAGTCGTATAATGAATATATAGGTATACAAGGTTTATTCAAAACCTATTCTCATATTACATATATAAGGTATATTTATAATTTGATAGTAATTTATATGTACCTACGATGTTATGTTTATGTAGGCAGTATGACCGGGACAGATACAAATATTCATGGAATATATTCAGATTTTTTGTAACATCACCTTATATTTCATTTACTGACACTAGCTTTTCTCTTTTTTTCTGTTACAGTCCATGCATTGGAGCACCCCGAAGACCAAGGACCGCATGTTGGAATCATCCGGTGGCGGCAGTGGCGGTTCTTCCGGCCCCTCCAGCCTGGGAGCGACCGGCACCACGGCCGCCCAGCGCCGCGCCTCCGAGGGCGGTGCCAATCTGCATTGGGGCGGACGCGGAGGCGCCCTGGGATCAGCTTGGGGCGCAGGGGACGCACCCAGCGAGGTGGTCAGCAAATTCAGGAATTACGAGATATAAACTAACGATGGGATCACCCGAGTGGAGAATAACCGATTACCTGGTCTTTAATCACTCGGTTCTTGCAGTAACCGATTACCGAAAGAGAAATAACCTAACTTTTGTGTCATTTACACAGTTTGTATAAGAAATTGGAAAACCAGATGGTGAAATAATGTTTTATTCCACTGTTTTATGTTTTCTCAACTAATTGTTAAGTTGTATACACAAATAATACAAGGTTTGCAAATGACCTTGAAGATGATGAAGTGATCTGTTTGATCACTTCGATACTGAGTATTTGGTTATTGAAAACATTCGGTTATTCCCAACGCTAGTATGAGCCACCATCTCCTGACTCCCATATTCCACACATCGTGCACTGATTGTGTCCGTATGATGTCATTCGTATGTCCACCCACTCCAGTGTGTTTATAAACTTATAAACGTAGTTGATCGTTCTCTAGTTCGAATCTCTTTGGGTGTCTTAAAAATTGGAACAGCAGTAAATGGTTTGTCACTGTTTTGCTTTTAACTTAAATCTTAACCAAAAAGTTCTTCAACATGACCAAAGTATAAATCCAATATTCACACCGCCCTATATACCTTGATAATATAGAAACTGGGTTGTATGACTTACTTCACTTTAAAAAAGAAGAAGAAGAAGAAATACGTAACAAAGTAAATAAAAAATGCATTCTCATACGTGAAGAAGCAAAACTGCGCTTCCAATGTTATTGATAAATATAAATTTTGTTTGTTAGAGTTTGTACTGTTTGTACCTATTGAAAATACGTCAAAGGGCTTCTACCTCCGAATATTTTATTAGAATTGTGATTTTATGCTTATTTTTATCATTGTAGAGGAAGAAAATTAGACATAAATGTTTAGGGTAGTAAGAATCAGTACGGTTTTCTACAAATACTTTGGCTCATGGTAACCAATGTGCTTTGCATTAATTTCTTAAATATTAAGGCAATCACTAAATATAGGAACTCTTTGGAGAACTTTTTTGGAAAGCAGTGTTCCGGTTTTGTTGTCAGTTTCACTTGTTAGGCGATTATGCATTTGGCTGCTACTTACTGTTAATGTGGTGATCAGTGGCTTTATCGCCTTTATAAATTCAATTTTTATGACGCCTTTTAAAGTTATATGAATGTCAAATCATCAAGTACTTCAATGGTATTTAATAAATTATACAGGGCATCTTGTACCATGCCTTCGTAAATGTCCACAAGTCACATGACTAGTAGGTAATTATTATTCAAATAGTAAATTTATTTTTTTCACCTTGACTTCAGAATGCTAGTAACTTTTAAAGGACTAAAATATAACGTGAAGATAACATTAAAACATAAGCTTCTTTTACGGCGATTGGTGTTATTTATCATTTTGACGTTGAAAATAGCCAATCGGCGATCGTATTATCTTGAGCGTCGATGAACGGAATGTAATTAGCGTCCGTCGTCGTTTGTTTATGCTGTAATTTTCTGCTAGTCTTTCTGTATTTCCTTTTCCTTCAATATTATATCCTACATATTTGAAATCCATCGGTTTTTTCTTTTTTTAATCCTATGAAAAATAGTAGGTTTAGGTAGTAAGTCATTTAGTATTCCTCTTTTAATTCAGTTGATTAACAAAAATAAAAATTAAATTCACTAATCACTAGCAGGAGTTTGACTTGGTAAATTTTTTTTTTCGTAGTTATGCACATGTAACACTAAATTCCATGTAAATTCAATATTATGAACAGTTCACTTGTGAGGTTAATTTATTCTGTCAAAATATTTTTGTTTAATTAAACCTCTAACCGTGTCGGGAGAACTGCACTGAATCTAGGGAGTTTTGAGTTAATGATACCAATCAATACAATGTTGGTTGCCTATACTTGCAGTCATGTGGCTTGTGGACATTTATGAAGGTTCTGTGTATGATCAGTATCAGTTAAATGGTTTCTTTTAAATTCAGAATAAGAAAGTCTTATAAATTTTCCTTAATGAATTTTGTCTTTTAAGGAAAGTATTACTGTAGTAAGTAAGTATTAACTTACTGTAAATTTGTAAGGCCTATAAAATTGTGGTTTTATTATCAATAGATTTTCTTCTCCATACCATATATATTTAAGATACCCTGTATACACATCTATTTATATAATATAGATAATACGAATATTTTCTAAAGATATTTAACTCCGACTGGTACTAGGTATTTCGACATTTCAAAATATTCTTTATAATTTAACTAAATTCTGACGGTATTTTATCGACAATCTATGTATTATTGAGTCTGGACCAATTATTCTTTATCCATTATTGTAATGTGATATTAGTTGTATATTTATGTAGCTAAATCCCTACAGACTCACCATTTCAATCAATTTCAGTATTTTATATATTTGAGGTTATGTTGCCCATGGTGTTTTCCAGGATACACCCCTTATTGATTTTTATGTATGTTGAATGTGTACAACTCTAAGTATTTCATCTGCATGGTGATACAAGTCACACCTGTAGAGTAAACCTTCAATTACATGTGCAGAGATGAGGTAATATCGTATTTATTAAATTATTATAATCGTAGTTATTTCCAATTATAATTAAATGTGAATTTTTTGTTTTTGGTGGAACGAATTATTAATATTATTAAACATGGCGCAATTAATATCTTTTTATAAAATACAACGTATTGGAGATTTGAGATTATTGAGAATTTGGTGATACGATCTCTTAAGTTCATTTTTATTATGAAATGTAGTATGCCCGTGACACCATTTGGTAATGTTACCGGGAAAATTGCAAATATTGTTTATCTAAGTTATTGTAAATTACAACTTATAGTTCAGCAGTGAATATTTTCAGTTAAAGTTGATATATTATGGCTGGTCGCTAAAAACTATGAGTGAAGAAGAGAAGTATTTCTATTTTTATTGTTTTTTTTTTGCAGAAAAAACAATGTATACCTTAGTACTTTGGTATAATCATATCTAAAGTAATGTACTATAATCCAAATTCAAACTTGGAACAATATTCTCTTCAGTTAAAGTACAAACAATGGAGGATAGGAGAGGCTTAACATTTATGGAATCCCAGGTTTTGCTTGTTCCATATGTTTATTATCAAATTAAAAATGGTTTACCTGGTGTACCCACATACATAAAAGAAGTATGCTGCTTAAAGTCAACTGCGCATCTGTATTGCGCTTGCAATAAAAGGAGATAAAAATAATCGCCATTTTGACATGCATACGTACATACGTATGTACAATAAATGTAAAATCATAATGTTCTTGTATCAATAACAAGAAATTAAAAGTATTCAAAAACTTTGAGCACTATTTTATTCAATTGAAATAAATTATTCAATTAAAAGGCGAAAATAATTTATCACTGTAGGATATGTAACCACCATTACACATTCGTGTATATTATGTTGCAACATTTACTAAAGGTTCAGATGATGTTACGTATGTGGAAGATGCACGGTCAATATGTCAAAATGGCAACGCACTATATTTCACGTATCGGATGTCTCTCTTGCGCGGTATACTTTTATGTATGTGGATGTACCTACTTGTATTTTTTTGTATCTTAATTTACATCACCCTTTGTATTTTATAAAAGAGCTGCATTCTGCATTCTGATAATTTGAACTTGAAGGATAATTTGTTTAGGGTTAGGAATTTCATTTCACTATCAGATGATGTCTACTGCAGAAAATGCGGATGTTAATTTCAAATTTATCAAAAAATATGAATCTTTATTTACAGTAAGAAACATTTGCTTTGTAAAAAAAAACCATCTTGCACGCATTAGATATGTGAGGAACGATGGCTAGAATTATAGAGTTGAACCTCTATTAAAATATAGAGAGAAAGTACTTGTATGATTAAATTCGATGTTACATCATTTTCTGCACCTGTTTCTATGTACTGAATAAAACATTATGAATATATCTTCATTTCTAATCAGGGTAAGCACAAACTGTCCATATCCCTATACACCTCTGTATTTTGATATATTATGTATGTTGTCAAATTATAATCACATGTTATATACATTATGATAAATCTATTTATAAATGTTTGAAGTAAATAAATATATATTAAAATGTTTCTATACACTTTCTATCTGTCATAAACGAAGCTTATCTTATTTATTATGAATGTAAAACCTTCCAAACTCCCCAACTAGATAGTGTTGTAAATATTTAAAAATGTATGAAAGTCTACTATCCTCTTCAGTGCATTTTTACCCCAAATTTAGGATAAAAAAACCATGTAGTATAGAAGAGAACCTATATATTTGGTCATTGTATTATAGACATCAACCTGAGTACATCATAAAGCACCAAAACCCTTCAACCAGCATCAAAAGCCTCAGAATGTCTTTAGAAACCTTCTATAGACCAAAAAATGTCGTTTTTAGCATATTTCTTTTACAGCCCTTGCCAAGATCACCGATCAAAGCCAAAGAGAAATCTTCAGGAGGATCTTCAGGTCCTTCGAGCCTGAATACTGCAGCTTTGCCAGCGGCATACCGTAGGGCTTCTGAAGGAGGCGCCAATTTGTACAAGAAAGGACGCAAAACTGCTGCTGGCCCCGGAAGTGAAAAAATGAATGAAATATAAGAGCGAAACATTCTGTTGGCAACTTGAAAATGGGCATTTCGGAATATTTATATTTTTAGATGTTTTTTTTCCGGTGTTTACAATTTAAATTGTATAACAACTATTGAACATTCTGCATAATATGATGTAATATTTAGTGTAGCTTTGAATATTTATGAGAGCAATGTAGAAATTCCTCCAAAAATGTTAGGTAGGTAAGTACTTTCAAAATCAGAATAATCTAATTCGAAATTTAAGACGGTAAATGTATACTCAGTAAAACCACGTTTTATTTGGGATGGATGGAGAATTATTCAAATGTAGATTTTGATTCAGTGTTTGATAGAGAAATATTCTAAAATAAGTTTAAATTTTCAAGTTGACAAAAAATAAATCATTTTGTTACCCAACACTTTAACACTTATAAACATTCTCATCCAAATATAAATGTTATCCACATCCATAAAAGAAGTATACCGTGCAAGAGAGACATCCAAGACGTGAAATATAGTGCGTCGTCATTTTGACCGTGGACTTTGTTTATATAGTCCGGGCTAGGACTATATAAACAAAGCCGTGGATCATCCCACATACATTCTTTTATGTATGTGGATCATCCACTTCCATAATACAGCAACATAATATACACGAATGTGTAATGGTGGTTACATATCCTACACTGATAATGATAAATTATTTTCGCGTTTTAATTGAATAATTTATTTCAAAATAGTGCTCAAAGTTTTTGAATACTTTAAATTTTTGATTGATACAAGAACATTATGGTTTTACATTTATTGTACGTACGTATGTACGTCAAAATGGCGATTATTTTTATCTCCTTTTATTGCAAGCGCAATACGGATGCTGCAGTTGACTTTAGCAGTATAGTTCTTTTATGTATGTGATGTTATCACAAAAAAAATCTATATGACATATTCCCTATAATAGAGAAACATGTAATTTTACGTAAATTAAAACTTTTAAGAAAACTTAAAAAGGCAAACTGTACCTCTGCTTATTATTTCCCAAAATATTCACTAACGAATCTTTGTAACAAATAGGGCAAATATATATATACTACATAATACCCCGATATTGCTAAAAGGACCCAATCAAATTCATTCTGAATAGTCTACGAAAGATATAACTTGGCTAAATATAGGAAAACACTATACCGTGTGTCCCAAATTCAATGTTCACCATTGACACTTTTATGCTGATCCTGAATCTGTTTCGAAATCATGACGAACATAGCATAGTCGATTATTCATCAAAATATTCCTTTCTCAATTGTGTATTAATACACAGCAAGGATAATAATAATAATAATAATGTAATTAATAATAATTAAGGAGCTCCGTGGTCGAGCGGTTAAAGATGCGAGGTTTTTAATCATTCTCCATGGTTGACTGATGGTTTGAATCTCACCGCAGTCAATGCTGCAATATTAAGTTTGTATGCATAAAGCTGGTAGCGTTTTTAATAATATGCAACTAGTACTGCAATGTCACTGTATAAATGGCTAACAACCTACTGTACACTTTAATTAATAAGATTTTCCAGATTTCCCTTATTCTAGGACTAAATGGTAGTTCAAGTTATAACATCGTAAGCTGTTTCTGGGTGCACTCGCAGCCCGCAAAATAATAATATGCCGCACCCTCCCATCCAAATTAAACAATCTTATGGTTCGAAATATTGTTCATAGTTTGCCACCAAAACCACAATATATTATTATTGCCGTGTGTGTCTCCGATCTTGAATTAGAAATAATCACAAAAAATAAATAAAATAATTTTATGTATTTAAATAATATATTACAATTCACTATCTACATTTAGCAAAGATTAGTCTTTTTATAAAATAATTCGTAGAAAAAACGAACACATACATTGATATAAACGTCACTGGTTCATGATATTTTTTCCTCCTGTTGCACAAGAAATTCGATAAACACAAAATCGGCATTAAAATTCGATATAATATGCATACGAAATATATCACTTTACTATATTCCAATAGAAAACAGTCTTTTATCATTTAAAATTGCTTTTAAATAATATAATATACTTCCTTTGATTTGTTACGCTGTCATATCCTCGGGAGGCCTTTCTAGTGTACAGGGCCGGCGAAATTCTTGACCGTGTTCGTGTATCCATTTATTACACACTGGAAAAAAAATACCAAATTTTTAATCCTAAAAAGTCGTCAAAGATTAAATAAGAACAAGGAAATAGTTATGATAATAATGAATGGCAGGGGGGTGATGGAGAGACAATAGAAAGACATTGATAATTAGAGAGTACACTGAACAATGGTAGAAAGAAATAAACAAACAATAAAAAAAATAAACAAATGAAATAAACGGTATAAATACAGTATTAATCAAACATAGATCATCATTTAAGCTATTAAAAGAGAGAGAGGGACATAAAACTCATATTGAAAAATGGGAGACAATAAAATATTAAAAACTAATTTACTGACCCCACTTGGAACCCGCCAAAACGGGACATGCAGCATGCCTCGTGAGTTTGTCTCCGTCGCCGCTTGGATGCAGGTTGTACCAGAACGCGGCAGTTCCCCTTTTCGGCTTTAGAGCGACTCCGATGACCGGGAAAACGGTGGCGCCACCTTGAGCCACATCACTCATCTAAAGAAATTAAATTGAATTAAAAGGTATACCAATTCTAACTGTTATTTGTTGAAGAGTGGCCTACATGAAGGATATTAACTTACATAGAAGAGCACCGTGGCTATCCGGTTGCCTGTTCCGAGACTTTTGAAAGCATTTCTTTCGTCTTTCTAAAAAGTACAGACACATATTATGGTTTTATTATTAATGAACATCACCAATAAATCAACAAATCACACACAACAAAAATATCAAGGGGTCAATTCTAGTCAATGTGCCATCTATGATGTCGACTCTAAAAAATTTCAAAATTGAGGTTAAAACATGCAAAACATACTAAAACTCACCCTGGCAAAGTCAAAATGAGGCTCATAATGACCCCCTATGCCATAATTGACCACTTGCAATTCTTCCGCGGTGGTCATGGTCAGTCCCGTCATGTCAGTAACTCTCTGGGCGACATCTGCAATATGTTTATGCTCCTCTTCCTTCAGCCAGGCAGACTTACTTATTCTATACTGGGCTATCTCCAGCTCTCCCGTCTGTGAATTTTGTACAGTAGCTCTACGAAACTAAAACAATTTAAAAGATTTTATGGAATTTAATTTTTTTCCAGATATTTTTGAAAGTATTCGGAATTTTATGGTTTCCAAGATCACAATAGTGAGGCTCGAATATGAGCCACCCCTTATATAAAATCTGCTTACCCTCGGCGTTGCCAACCTCTTTATGGTTTCTATCTCCGAGTCTGCCAAGACATCGTGGAAGATGAAGAGGTCCGGCTTGTGGTGAGCCTCTTCCACTTTGAAGGGGGCTATAAATAGGTATGGGTTGTTGTTGTTCACATACCGGCATTTCAGTTTGGCAGTCACCTCGGCCGGGAGTTCGATTTCTCCCCTGCACAACATTTCGTAGTGCTCTTTGCCATATGGATCAAGTATGTGTGGCTAAAGAAATAATGCAACATATAATCAAGATGTCAAACGTGGATGCTTAATACTTAAGTTATCACTTGACAATTAGAGATTCGACTCTTTTTAGTGATTCGTACCAAGCAAATCGGTACTATGGAAAGATTCGTATTAAGAGATTCGTATGTTTCGTACTGCTACCGCTTTTGTTATTTTATTTTGTTTGCTGTTATTATTAGTTAAAGTTATTATTACCTAATTACTTTATCTTGTAACACCAAACAATGAGAGAATTACTTTATTTTTATTTCCTAGCCAATTATTGGCCATATTGTACTTGTCTTTATCTTTAGATATTTATTTTATTTCATTACGTTTATCAATATTATAATTCATGTTATTACTATCTTGTAATAAAATCTTTTTTAAAATTCACAGTATCACATCAGATCACAATACCGGTATCAGTTCCGTAATCCATATTTTATGAATTGTACTGGCCGGTTCAACGATCGCATCCATGCATTCATACTTCATTCCGTGAAGTGAACTGCCTTGACTCCCTGTTATACAGTACACGGTTGCAATGACAATACGAAATATACAAATCCTTTATTTGAGTTGAATTCGTACGAATCATACAATTACTACCCACCTCTATTGGCAATTCAGTGTTATATTGATGTCAAAATCTTGCTCAAAATATCTGTAAAGATCCTTTTTTTTATTTTTAGCTTAGAAGAAGCACTGGCCACTGTGGCTTATTCAGAAGATTTTGGTATTTTTCTCCTTAGGGTTTTACTTCTAATATCACACTTTAATAACAACACAGTTTTTGAAACTTAAAATCCTTAATTTCAAATAGGTTCTGTTTTTGTATTGTGACAGCGTTTCAAACTCAGATATATATTTTACAGGTTATGATTAGCAAATTATCAGATTACCATAGTTGAACATCCAAACTTTGAACTACTGGCTGAACGAGAAGTTCCGTCATACTTGTGTTTCTGTTATAAGATGTTGTTCTAACATTGCCAAAGTTTTAAACTTATTTATGATAGTTATGACAAAGTTAAAAAACAAAGTTATTTTCTATTTTATATTCATATGTAATTAGCTTAAAAATAAATATAATAATAAAAATAAATATAAGAAATTTTTGGCAGTTCTGCAGCTTTGCAGCACTTATGCATCAGCCGCCCCTGTCGCAGTCCTATCAAGTGCAATTTTAAATCAATTTTGAGCAGAATCTTTACTTTATTTCTCCCTTAGAAATTTCAGTTACACAAAATATATTAGTACTGGTGTTAATGGTGCAGAATACTTCTGTAATTTACGTCTACAGTAATAGTACTTGGAAGTTCCTAAAAGCTTCTTTCAACAGAGAAATAAAATTAATTCCTGTCATGGTTTTACTCCCAGATTAACCATTAATCTGAGCTCCCAAGTGCTCCATATAGGCAACCAGTGTAACAAAACTTCTGCATGGTGGGTTGCATAATATTTAGCAACACAAACGTCTTGTTTTTGCTCCCAAGTGCTGCATATAGGCAACCAGTGTAACAACACTTCGCATGGTGGGTTGCATGATATTTAGCAACACAAACGTCTTGTTTTTGCTCCAGAGTGCTGCATATAGGCAACCAGTGTAACAACACTTGTGCATGGGGGTTGCATAATATTTAGCAACACAAACGTCTTGTTTTTGCTCCAGAGTGCTGCATATAGGCAACCAGTGTAACAATATTTCTGCATGGTGGGTTGCATAATATTTAGCAACACACAAATGCCTTGTTTTTGGTCCCGAGTGCTGCATATAGGCAACCAGTGTAACAAGACTTGTGGGTTGTATAATATTTAGCAGCACACAAACGACGTCTTGTTTTTACTCCCGAGTGCTGCGTATAGGCAACCAGTGTAACAACACTTCTGCATGGTGCGTTGCATAATATTTAGCAACACAAACGTCTTGTTTTTGCTCCCGAGTGCTGCATATAGGCAACCAGTGTAACAACACTTCTGCATGGTGGGTTAGCAACAGAAACGTCTTGTTTTTGCTCCAGACTGCTGCATATAGGCAACCAGTATACCAACACTTCTGCATGGTGGGTTGCATAATATTTAGCAACACACAAATGCCTTGTTTTTGCTCCTGAGTGCTACATATAGGCAACCAGTGTAACAACACTTCTGCATGGTGGGTTGCATAATATTTAGCAACACAAACGTCTTGTTTTTGCTCCCGAGTGCTGCATATAGGCAACCAGTATAACAACACTTCTGCATGGTGGGTTAGCAAAAGAAACGTCTTGTTTTTGCTCCAGACTGCTGCATATAGGCAACCAGTATAACAACACTTCTGCATGGTGGGTTGCATAATATTTAGCAACACACAAATGCCTTGTTTTTGCTCCAGAGTGCTGCATATAGGCAACCAGTGTAACAACACTTCTGCATTGTGGATTGCATAATATTTAGCAACACAAATGTCTTGTTTTTGCTCCAGAGTGCTACATATAGGCAACCAGTGTAACAACACTTCTGCATGGTGGGTTGCATAATATTTAGCAACACAAACGTCTTGTTTTTGCTCCCGAGTGCTGCATATAGGCAACCAGTATAACAACACTTCTGCATGGTGGGTTAGCAACAGAAACGTCTTGTTTTTGCTCCAGACTGCTGCATATAGGCAACCAGTATTACAACACTTCTGCATGGTGGGTTGCATAATATTTAGCAACACACAAATGCCTTGTTTTTGCTCCAGAGTGCTGCATATAGGCAACCAGTGTAACAACACTTCTGTATGGTGGGTTGCATAATATTTATCAACACAAACGTCTTGTTTTTGCTACTTCTGCATGGTGGGTTAGCAACAGAAACGTCTTGTCACAAACGTCTTGTTTTTGCTCCAGAGTGCTGCATATAGGCAACCAGTGTAACAACACTTCTGCATGGTGGATTGCATAATATTTAGCAACACAAACGTCTTGTTTTTGCTCCCGAGTGCTGCATATAGGCAACCAGTATAACAACACTTCTGCATGGTGGGTTAGCAACAGAAACGTCTTGTTTTTGCTCCAGACTGCTGCATATAGGCAACCAGTATAACAACACTTCTGCATGGTGGGTTACCAACAGAAACGTCTTGTTTTTGCTCCAGACTAGTGATGTGCAGTTCATGACCGAATAGTTCGCATGAACTATTCACTTGAGGTGAACTGAACGAACTGTTTCATATAGTTGCCACTGAATAGTTCATTTTGAACTGTGTGTGAAATTGTACCATTCATTCACGTTTTCGTTCCCTCGTTCGAGTCAGTTTAGTTCTTTAGTACTTCATGATTCAACATGTCGGACATGAAACATGAAACTTAAAACCGAAAAAGAAAACTTTTCAATTTAGTAATTTAAATGAATTATTGCTCTGAATCGATAAATTTAGCGTTTTTGTTATCTGAAATTCTGAACCATTTATGTATATTTTATGAACTAAAAAAATAATTTACTTCAAAAGTTGATAATAAACGTAAAATATATTTCTATGTAAAAAAATAATACGAACAAAAAAAAGAAAGTTCAACATAGTAAAATTATAGTAGGTACTGTACTACTGTACATACTTTTATATAGATACAAAATTTATAGATTATAGTTTAAAAGTATTACTTGTGACAATTTCTAATGTTTTATATACCATTATTTGGTTGTCATTTGTTATGAAGAGTATAGGTACCTACTACCTACTACTGCAAATATATTCGGTCCGCAAGGAAATCAAATACGAGACGAACTGTAGTTCGTTTTAAACTGTAAAAAAGAACTATTCACTTAGGTGAACTGTTTCGGTCCGAACTATTCACCAAAGTGAACTGGAATGCCCATCACTACTCCAGACTGCTGCATATAGGCAACCAGTATAACAACACTTCTGCATGGTGGGTTGCATAATATTTAGCAACACACAAATGCCTTGTTTTTGCTCCAGAGAGCTGCATATAGGCAACCAGTGTAACAACACTTCTGCATTGTGGATTGCATAATATTTAGCAACACAAATGTCTTGTTTTTGCTCCAGAGTGCTACATATAGGCAACCAGTGTAACAACACTTCTGCATGGTGGGTTGCATAATATTTAGCAACACAAACGTCTTGTTTTTGCTCCCGAGTGCTGCATATAGGCAACCAGTATAACAACACTTCTGCATGGTGGGTTGCATAATATTTAGCAACACAAACGTCTTGTTTTTGCTCCCGAGTGCTGCATATAGGCAACCAGTATAACAACACTTCTGCATGGTGGGTTAGCAACAGAAACGTCTTGTTTTTGCTCCAGACTGCTGCATATAGGCAACCAGTATTACAACACTTCTGCATGGTGGGTTGCATAATATTTAGCAACACACAAATGCCTTGTTTTTGCTCTAGAGTGCTGCATATAGGCAACCAGTGTAACAACACTTCTGTATGGTGGGTTGCATAATATTTAGCAACACAAACGTCTTGTTTTTGCTCCAAAGTGCTGCATATAGGCAACCAGTGTAACAACACTTCTGCATGGTGGGTTGCATAATATTTAGCAACACACAAATGCCTTGTTTTTGCTCCAGAGTGCTGCATATAGACAACCAGTGTAACAACACTTCTGCATGGTGGATTGCATAATATTTAGCAACACAAATATCTTGTTTTTGCTCCAGAGTGCTACATATATGCAACCAGTGTAACAACACTTCTGCAT